>JAVJGI010000035.1:2327686-2385235 GCA_035590275.1 Ibycter americanus | reverse complement strand
GCGGGGTCCCCCCTTCATTTGTTTTTCTCTCTTTCAAGGTTCACGATGTTGACAGCTATGTTCTTGGCTGCTCTCATTCTCATTACAGTACAGTCGCAGGAAACTGAGGAAACCATAACGTACACGGTAAGGTTTCGCAGAGTTCCAGATAATTAGCGCTTTGCGGGGATTCTTTCCTAAGTGACCCTTGCGAAAAACCAAGTTTCTTGCCAGTGTATATAGCATGCAATACAAAGGTCTTTCGAGTTCGAGTGTTCACCGTAAAATAAGCTCTTCCTGCACTGAAACGGTGCTGGAAAGCTGGAGTTGACAAGACTGAGCGGAATGGGCTGCAACTGCCTGCTCTGAAAACCTCGTCTGTGCACTGAGCTGGATAACCTGAACAAAATTACGAGGTCTTAATATTTTTTTAATCCATTTTCATAAAGGGGTCCCTAGGAGCTTCCTTTGAAATAGATGCAATTTGACAGATAATTAGGTCAAACATTCTTCTGTGTTTTCTTTTGGATGTTTCAAGCTGTTACTAACAAAATGTAAGTACTTCGGGACTCAGGGCTCTTAACGAAGCGTCTGAGCCCTGGAGTCATCACGGGGCTGGTCGCTTCTGAGCTGCTTTTGAGCGGTAGTTTTGTGTGGCTTGATAAAATTGTGCAAGAATACTGGAAATAGGTTCTGCTTGTAACCAAGTGATAGGGTAAGAGATTTAAAGGCCTTTTTCTAAGGCTTTTGTTTTTTTTTTTTTAATCTGCTTGTGTTCAGTCTTTGGCTTGCATAATGCATGTCATACAAGGAGTGGCAATTACATCGGCTTGGGCTGGGGAAAAACCCGCATTTTCACATCTGATTACAGTCGTAATCCCTGCAACTTGCTTCATATGGGTGGACCTCTGAATATGTGTACAGACATTAGCGCAATGCCACACAAGCAGAAAATTCTGCACACATGCAAAAAGTTAGAGAACTACAGCCAAAGACCAAGATTGTGTCTTACACAAGTAATCCCACTGAAGTCAGTGGGATGGCTCAAGCAAGTATATACTGCAGAGTTGGACCTTGTTGTAGAAGACGGGGCTTAAGGAAGCCTCAAGTGAGCATCAGGAAGTCTGTCATAAAATACTTTTAACACTGGGCTTTAGAAGCAATAGATTTATTTTTTTTCTGAATGTTGGAAGTACTTTTATTTAGAGAGTCCTGTGATTTTTAAGTCCCTATATCTAAGTAAAAACTGAAGATCTAAATACCTTTTGAAAATCCAGACTAACATAGAGATCCCACCCCCCCTTCTTTTCTGCATTTATTACGTGTTCTTTTCAAAAAATTAAGTAGCATTTTCTGGTAAGACTACATAGTTCTGTTTACACCAATGGAAAATTTCTAGCATGCATATATGACTTGGGTTCCTATACTCCATTTTCAGAGAGGTCTTAGCATGTAGGTGCTTCAGTGATCATTTGACTCTGATCGTGTAAAACTACTTAAAAAAAAAGTACTTAGCTTTTGGAAATTTTACTCTTAGGATGCTACTGTTTCTCATGCGTACATTGTATTCATTTAAGGCCAAATCCTTTTCTATTGGAAAAGTCCCTTCAGCTGCAGTAATAGAGGAACTTGGCTCCTTACAGTTAAATAGACAGTACTTCTGTTGTGTATTAACAGGAATTGGGTGATTCAGTAAATGCATGAATTAGCTGTTTTCCTTTGGGTTTGCATTTTCATAGCTACAGTAACTTTGGTGTTGTCAATTCAGCATGTAGTCATTCCTTCAGAGATTGAGAACTGTAATAACAGTTTGCTGTCCACTTACCTCTTTGGAAGAAAAAGCCTCCAAAGTTACAACTCACTGCCAGATTTGGCAGATAGCTGGTGTCACCTGCAAATAAAGGAAATATTTTCAGTCCTATTGCTGAGTCAGTGTCTGTTAGTAACAAGTTCCTCAAAATAACTTGAGGATAGTACATGGAACATGTGGATCTTGGCATCAGAAGGTCAAATTTGTCACTTGTATAGCTCCTCTGCAGCAGAGGAGTTGCAACAAGACTTAGCTTGCTTGACTGTGACTAATTACATTAGCCGACTCGATTCTTTTTTTCTATAGGGCCATTAAAGTAATATCCTAAGCAGCATAGGATGCATATGCATTTACATAGTACACCTCAGTTGATTCATTGATATTTTAAATGTTTGCTGTAGTTGGAAGCATTGTGATACTTTGCTAATCGGGTTTTTTTAACTGTCACTTGTGATTAAAATTACTGCCCTCTAGACAATTTAATGGTTTTGGGCAGAGGAATAATGAAAATGCCTACCTAACTGCAGGGCAGAATATTTAAAATTCTTCCTGAACTGACTAGTCTGCATTGATAGGAATAGTTGCTGAGTGTATAGTCTTGTTTGAATTTTGCAAAGTTTTATTTATCTAAGTAGTCCTGGCTGTTATAAACTCTAAACATTTATTGTATGTCTCACAATTATAAATTGTTCTTCCTAGACTGCAGTTCCTGGAGTCATGTGATTAAAAAGCATGTGAATGAATTTCCAGCTGTCAAGGGATCCTTCCCCATTGCTAGAGTGCTAACAGGAGTGAGGATGAAGTACAGGGGCATAGAGGCCTGTTAGTCCCTCTGGCAAACCGGCCCCAGGAATGAAAGATGTTCACCTGTTGGAAGGCAGTGAACAAGATCAAAATTCAGAAAACCCTGCTGCTTTTTCATAAGAAGATTTTCATACTGGTCAGCTGGGTCAATCCAAAAGTTCATCTATTCCAGGATTCGGCCAGTGACAGATGCTTTAAAACAGTGTATAGGAACAAGGCAAGGAGACAGTGATGCTTTTCTCACTTTGTTCCCCAGCCCCAATAAAACCTACCAACTCACAACAAACGATATCTTAGGAACCTCCTGAGATAGAGGCTCTCTCTGTATGTACTTGTTGTTCCTGCACAGCAATGCTGTACCAATAGCCACTTTTCTAGCTTACCAAGGTATGCAAACATTGCATTTCCCTTAGTGTCAAATTTAGAGTTCATTGAAACATGCTTGATTGTTTTTCCAAAATAAAGAATCCTGAGTAGCCTAATTTTTAATATTTTTTTTCTCTATAGCAATGCACAGATGGCTATGAATGGGATCCCGTTAGGCAACGGTGCAAAGGTACAGTAAATAATTTTCAAAGACAGACTTGTCTCTGGTATTCTCTAAGTATTACCATTACACACCCCTGTTTTGGACAGGGAGGTGTGCTTGCATGTCTCATTGTGTTATATGTATTACTGGCTGTTTCAGAAGGTTCGACTGTTAAAAGCATGACTTGTGTTGTTGCTAACCACAGATATTGATGAATGTGAAATAGTCCCAGATGCATGTAAAGGTGGGATGAAATGTGTTAACCACTATGGAGGATACCTCTGTCTACCTAGAACAGCGCAAATAATTGTAAATGAGCGAGAAGAAGCAGCAGCTGAATCCACTAGTGGTCGAAACAACGTCATTCGACGGACTCCGGCTGATCCTCACCGTGCTCCTCCAAACCCAACTCATCAAATTCAGTGTGCAGCTGGGTATGAGCAAAGTGATCACAATGTGTGCCAAGGTAAGCAAGCTGCCGTGTGTTTTACTTACAGTGTAACTGGAGCGTGTGTGGTAACAAATCTAATGCCTGGAAAATGACAGCCTATAGCTCTTGCATTTGCTAGAATATATTGTTGCACTATTAAACCGGACACGTACACACTTAAGATATGTAAATAAAACACATGCATGTTGTTATTGTTCAAGGTAACAGAAATTGTGGTTTGTTGCAGCCTGACAGTCTGTTCTGTCTATTTCAGGCTAATGAGTAGAATTAATTGTTGTCTACAGATCCTCAAAAAAACCCTTAATGCAAGTAAGAAACTTTAGTCAAACATTTTGTATTGTATTAAGTATGTCCAGGAGTGGCAGTGCTTTGAAAAAAGTAGGCAGCACAGCAACTCATATTATAGACAATTTATAAAGGTTTGCAAACCTTTATTAATCCGTAAATGAATGCTGAATGGAACAAAAAACAACCACCATGTGAACTTTTGCTTAGACCAGATTGTAATGCAGAAGAATACAGTGTTTTTTATTATGTATGAGGCATATTTCTCAAGTAGTAGGAACCAAACATCTGAACAGCTTGTGCTTTTCTGATCTCTATGGAAGTAGTTCTGCGCAAACCCTGCCAGCTTACTTCCAGTCATAGTCTAGCCAGTCTTTGAAACTATGGCAATGAAGAGCATTCATCTGAGTGTACATACACCACACACAGTGCCAAAATTCTCAGGGTATTAGCAATGTTAATCGTGAGTCTGGTTCCTGAATGCATATAAGCACTACTGTAAACTGAGACTGTTTCATTTATTATTTTATATAAATAGTTTACCTTATACTTGCTGAAGTAACAAATGTTTCGTCCACTGTTTTGTTTTCTTTCATAAAAATATATTCTACTCCTTGTTCACAAACTTGGTTTTCAAGCACATTAGTGGGATACCCATGCAAACAGAAGGCAAAACTTGGCCCCATGGTTCATCTTTTCCACTTCGTGGCCCACAACAGTATAATCATATAAAATAGTACTTGAGTGACTGTAATCAGGGCAAGCTGTAATATACAGTGGTAGTTCCTTTCTCCCTGGTATTCATGTATACAGAACATTATTTATCACTAGTAAGTAAATTCCCTGTCATTCTGAAGCATAGTAATCATCACGAAGGCTGGATAAGTTATTTTTGTAGGCAAAGCCTCAGAGTTGCCTTTCTGGCTTATTTGCTAATATTCAACATTTCTGTCACTCGAATTCAAGAAGTTGAGGAGAAGACTGATGGTGATAAAGAACCTACTGGAGGAGGTCAGTACCATGATCCCCTTAACCCTGAGTGTTCACTTAGGGTTATAAAGGGAAAATCGATGCCAAGGATGGCAAGTGATTTATTTTTTTTCCTTAATTTCACTTGGCAAAGTAGCAGCAGAACCAGGAACAGAATACCTGACTCCTGTGTTTGAGCCAGCTACTCCCTCCTTCAGGTGATGCTGCATTACTGTGGCTGGCACTCATCTCCACTGGTGAATTGCAATAAGCTGCTTCATCTCCAGCATGTAACAACATTTTTGATTTAAAAATGCTAGAAAACTTCAAAATGTGAGCATCACTTTTGCTGCAATGGCTTTAGGTGTAGAAATCAGGGATAGCATAGGAAAGTTTTAACAGTGTGTAGTACCAATACCTTATATTCCAAATTAAGGTTGAGAGTTAGGGTTAACTTAGAGACTGACAACTGGCTGAGGGTTCTGTCTTGTTGAGGGGAAGACTGATGGTGATACATTACTATTATTTTACTCCATGCTCTGGCTTCCTGAAACTTGCAACTAAACATTTCTATTCAATTTACAAATCTTTGGTTAATTTATAATAACTAACTGTTGTTATAGTACCAGAACTTTTTAACTAGCAGACACACAAACTGTAGTGAAATACTGGGCTTGACTGAATCACTTTTTTTGCTACTAATTTCCCCATGCCAAACTTCCAATCTAAATGCAGAAAGCATGGAAATTAGTGTGTAAAAGCTGAAATGTATTGTACTGAATGAATTCCAGCTGGAAAAAGGGTAGTGGACAGTGTGCTTAAAAGAATAGATAAAAGACTTCTGGAGCACTTAAAGCATGCATTCAACTTCATGATCTTCATGCTTTTCACTGCTGAAAATATCTTATAAAAGATAATCTTGATCAGCAATGGTCCCACTGTGGATTTATTTAATTATGGTTAAAAGACTTTGCTATGATAACTGCTTGAGGCTCCTAGGGAGTGTAACTTACACATATAGTCACACTTAAGCTTGTTTTATTGTTTAGTAAATGAAATATGAAGTCCAGCTCCTTCTAATTGTTTGCAGATGTATGACATTTTCCTTCCAGTCCAGCAGCACTAAGTATTTTATAACCAATGTGAAAGTGTGGAGACCTCTGCTTAAAACAACAACATGCTCTAAGGAGCTGTATTACTGACATCATACTAGAGTATGAGGGGCCTTCTGTTTTAATACAAATGTCCACTCCCTTTTTAAGCACCAAATAGTGAGGGTATGATAGGCCAAACACACTCATGTTGGTTTCTGTGCTTGGAATAAACACACATCAATGACACTGGTCCTGTCGGACTTCAGTGATGTGCTGAGCTTCACAGTTGGGTAAAGCATGAAGCAGTGTGGCCAGGTCCTATTTCTATTGACAGGAATGAGAAACATTCAGAGGTGCATGATTCTCTGCACTTCTTAATCTACCAAAACATGGCCATGGGCCTGAGTTACAATGCCTTCTTAACTTCTGACCTGAAGAAAACAAGTGACAACTACAGTATTTATCAGCGTTGAGAATTTTCTCTCTGTAATGCATACTGTTATCTATTCGAGACCATGTTGTGTATTAGTAACACAGGTGGCAGGTTGATAGCAAAGCATACTGCCTTGCAGAAGACAGCTCCATGGAAATGACTGCAGTTTCCTATGATATACATCATTTTTATACCTACTAGTGATCAGAAACATGTTCTTGTACAATTGTGTTGGTGTTAGACGTGTGTGTAGCAAAAAATCTCCTGGGAAATTATTAAGATACTGAACAGGAGCAGTAAGTACCAGGAACCCCCAAGACTGATGAAAAGATGAGGGGTTATTTATTCTGGAGGAAGATGTCCTACGTAAAATATGCACAGAGCACTGAGTTTTGTGCTTCAACTTAAAACATTTCCACTGTATCCTAAATTCTGAGTTTATTGACCTCAACTAATCCTCACTCTTCCCCATCACTGTATAGTCAGTTCACATTTCATAGTCACTTCTAAATTTGCCTTTAACAAAGGGCTGCTGAATTGGTCACTAAGGTAGATTCTAATATGTGGCACCTGCCAGCACTTTCAGGAAACTGCTCAGATGTTCTGACCTCTCATTGTGTGAGTATCAGTCAAATTGGGAAAAGCAAAAAACAGAGTAAGAAATATTGTTAAGCAAATTACTGACTTAGCTATTATTCACAGATACTTTTTGCCTGATTTAAAAAAAAAACAAATAGCTGCACTCTGTTGCCTACATACAAGACTGAATTGTATTTGTACTGTGTCTTGAGTCTGCTCCTATTGAAGTCAAAAGAAAATCACTCAATTAATTCAATTTTGTCAAATCTAGTCTGCAAGAAACTACTGGCTTTTCCTAGAATGTTAATGATACTTGAATGAAAAAAAGACCAAGCAAAGGTACAAAATAAACAAGAAAGGAAAAAAACCCTTCTTTTTTTCTTGCCTTCCTATCATGCTGGTAATAGAAGCAATAAAATAAGCAAACTTTTTTGCTCTTCAGCTGGATTAGCTTCCTATATTTCTCCAGTCTCTATAATCCTTTGTGCTACTGTGACCCTAAATACAGGGGGAAAGATGGATTGTAATGAGATACCTATGCTTTCTTAAAGGGAAGAGTGGAAGAGAGACACACATTTTTCCAGACAGTGCTGCCTAGACTTGATGGATGTTGGTTGCTTTTTTCCTTCTCTGTGCAGGAAGGAAAGGAATGAACTTGTTTTCTGTGCTGTGGTTATTTGGCTCCTGCAAAATCATTTTGGGAATCTCTCCATTGGTACGGGTTGGGGGGCGGGGTTTGTTAAGTTTCATGGTACTCTTCAAAGTAACTTACTGTACTCAACCTAGGTTTTTACCTCAAGAAGTTAACGTAGTGTAAATAAGTCAAATAAGCCTAACTTTTGCACCTCTAGATTCTTCTTTTTTTCTCTTTTTTTTTCTTCCCCCACCCCCCAGATGGAGGGACCAGGGAGAGCAGTTCATGATGGGTTTTTTTCCATACAGAAATCACTTTGTGTATATGTATATGTCACGGATGTGCAACTAGCATATAAAGGATGTAAAAACTGGGTAAGTGCAGGTACACTCAGCCTGGCCCTTTGCAGAACTGGTGCAGGTTGGAGAGTCTGGGCATGCCTCCAGCAGAGTGCTCTTCATTGACATTTTGGCTAGGGTGCAGACTGCCCTTCTGAAATGCACCTCCTAATGAGCGCCGCTTAACGCACTTTGGTTTGCCTCACTGAGTGGTCTTGGAACATACAAACAGATCCCATTCAGATGAAATTAAACCTGAAATGCACTGCAGGAGTGCTGCTAATACACCGCAACCGCTAACGAGCGTTCAAGCTCCAGGACCAGACTGGAGATTGCCCAGAGACCCTCAGAAATGCATGTATTGGGATATTGGAGCCTCTGCACCAACTCTGCTCCTATAAGTCCACACTATCTGTTAATATAACCTAAAATACACCTATAATAGTTTCTTAGGCTGGCATCAGGATTTTTTTTGAAAGCTTTTTGTAAAATACTGCACCATCCCAAGTTTTCTTCTTGTATTTAAGGAGTACTTTAAAAAATGCTTTCAGGGCTACTTTTAAAAGAGCCTGAGTTGTGACAAGTTGAATTCCAGAGTTGTTGTTCTGAACAACGTAAGATCTGTTTAATTTGAGGATAGGATGAGGAGAGAGGCTGTGTTACGAAAAAAAAAAGATCTAGTTATCTGTTTTAGGATGCCATTAGTTTATCAAAGTGCTTACTCAGGCAGAGTTCATATGTTGTACATATGTTTGCTGCAGTACTATAGCAAGCAGAGAATACTTGTTGCCAGCAGTAGCCACCCTAAGAAACTGACCTGCTTAACACATGCTATTTGAATATTAATTACTTAGAAAAGCAGTAGGCATTCTGCAGGTCTAAGAGAATCCACAGAAGGATACAAGCTGACGTTTTCACAGCTCTTTGTGCTGAGTGCTCATAGACACCAATTAATTTCTTGCACATTTGGGTACATCACAGAGATCATCTTTCATCAGCTCATCCTGAACCAATTGTTCAAGCTGTTAATTTATGAAATGGCTGCGTTTTGCTGCAAAGAGCCCTTTCTGGAGCACCTCTTTAGTAGCCTTGAGGGACCAGAGGGGAGGCCACAAAAAACATCTTCTTTTGAGGGCCCGAGGGCCTGGCTTTGGCCATATTGAAAATTTGGCCAGTCTGAATCATCTCCTATCTGTGCTATTTGCACAGCTGTGAGTGTCATGTCAAGACCTTGGATAGATACTCCCTGTTCTGTCTGACCATTTTACTGTGAACATCCATCACAAGCATAAATACTAGCAGCTGCTTTACTTCCTTTAGTTAGTTACTGCTTTTCCATTATTCTGACCCCGGCAGGAATATGCTCAGTACATTGTAGCGAAAGATTCTTACCATATGCTAATCACACTAAGTGTCCTAGATTCAGGCAAGCTTCCGAAAGTTGTATTTACCTTAGCTTCCTGAATTGTGATTATGCAGGCAAGCGCTAGACTTCAAGTTTAAGTAAACTCACTAGCTATTCTCATGGCTTCTTACTCAAGAAGAATGGGATTGTACAGTAGTCACATTGTCATACTTTCGGGTTTGATTTGTTGATTGTAAAGCCTGTTTGCTTAGTAGCTCTGAGGAGGCTAATGTTTTGACAGACAAAACATAGCAAATGTATTCAGAAGGCACGTGGCCTGAAAAAGGTCCAAACCTCCAGCCATCTGTCCTCCTTCAGATTTCACTCTCTAAGCTGGAGGTCTCTTTCATAATGCAGTCAGGAAAAACACCTTATAGCAAAGGGGAAGAACGTGCTTATGTCTGATCCTGACTGGGGATCCTGACTGGGCATCCCAGTATGCTTGGCACCCCATTAAAAGGCACAGAGTATTTATTTCTCTCCTCTTGGAATTCCGTGTATCTGTTGCAAACACTCAGACACAAGCATCCCAAAAGCCAGTAAAACCTACAAGGAATGACAGCTGTTGTCTGTTGCATTCAGTAGCATCAGAGAGCATAAAACATGATTTGTGGGAGCCCAGGCCAGCTTTTGTTCCCTGTTTCAATACCTGCTGTCAACAAATTGTGGTCTACAGTGTTGTGGTGATACAGAAAGTTTCCTTAGCAGTAACAGCAGTGTGAGAGCAGCTACTTTTAGCACCCTTCTTGGATTTTACAGTGACGCTGTTGCCACTTTGTGGATGGATTCTTTCTCCCATACTTCCATGAAAGAATTCTAGCAATGTTCTCAATGCGTTTGCTTTGAGCAGGTCTCCAGTTGTTTCATCCTGGACTACTGATTGTAGTTCTTTAGCCTGCTGAGAAAGGTGGTGTGTGCCTACTTTCTCCAGCTGTTTGCTCAGGGTAATTTTCTCTCAAGTGACACTTTTTTTCTCTGTTTTCAAACCTGGTTCCTGCTTCAGATTACTTAGTATGTCATGGAATGACCTGTAGTTTATTTTTATTTTTGAGTTTTGGGTTACCAAATCACCTTTTCTAACCGTAGAACATTTCTGAAGAATCTCAGCATTACAGACAGTTTTTAAAGGTCCAAGATACTTCTTGAGCATCTCCAATGATGGGATGCTACTGTAGCAAGCTGGAAAACTAGTTCAAGAGCTGAAGTTCGAAACTGTTATTTTCCGTATTTTATTCTCTTTCAAAGTGATTTTTTTCATTTCTTTTTCATGCTGGCAAAGGAAGGTGATAACTACTGTTTCTCTTTGCCTTTCCGTGTGCATCAAAATATGGGAAAAACAAAGCTTCCTCCAAATACAGAAGTGGTCTATTTAATTCTTCACTGTACCACTTAGCGATGCCTATGTTTCTTTGCATATCCTTTACTAAGGAAGAATATCTGCTGCACTATAGCCAAGCGAACCAGTCTCCACTGTTACTTGAATTAATTATGTTGTTTAGGCTTGCTATTTTGTCATTTTCCTATTGTCAAGGACAATGAGAACATAGTGTTGTAGGACCCCATACTAACGAGGTATTTTTGGTTTGGTGCAAACCACAATGAGAGAGTAATTTTTGAGTTCACCTTACCAGGTTGCATCTTAAACATTCTGCATATTTTGTGGTATCATCAACTGTTCTTGTACAGCACTTTGTCATAGCAACCTTTTTGTCCTGTGTATGTGTTAATCAAGTAAGAACTTACTGTTCATGGATTTCTTGGAAGTTGAGATTGGCTGTCTCCTTTCGTTGTACTTATAGAATATTTATTCTCATTTGTCCTCTGTGATGCTTTTTGAGCTATTTTTTCTGGACTGTCATAATTTATGCATGTTCTGTAATAATTCATACAAAATTTAAACATCCTTTCATCTTATCAAAGGGAAGTTTGCCACATACCTGTCATAAAGTTCAATTGCTTCTATCCACTAGATGGAAAGATCTGAACTTATCTAGTAAGACCTCTTCTCTCTGTATGTGACAAAAATATATGAAATATGTAATCAGTCATATAAAGTTAATGGATAACACCCATGAAATTTCACAAATATTTTATCTGTTTTCATCTTTAATTTGCTAAATTTTGTTTTCATAGTATCCAGAAAGCAGTAGTTTTGGAGAAAAAGCTATTTGCCATAATTGAATATACAGCAAAATTTCATATGAAAGAACGTATTAAATGCAGAAGAATCCTGCTTGTACCTTCTTTCATTTAAATTTTAACTTTACTAAAAATACAAGAGGGATTTGCAAATTACAGAGCTATAGTTTAGCATACATGTAGTTATTATAAAATACCTTCTATGCTCATTCACATTTGTGTTTTTTGTTGATCTGAAATCATGTTAAAAGTAGGTTCTGTTGTAAGTATAGTGGAGAAATGTTTAATCTTTATGTATAATTATAAGGTAAAACCTGTAGCTTTGAAGCTGAAAAAAGTTACTAAGAGAACAACATGTGTTACACACACTTTTGTAAGCTACAATGCTAAGAAAAAGTTCTTCACGTCCAGAAATGAATTAGACCCATTAGACCCTTTTTGGCATAATGTATCCAATCTCTTAAGCATTTTTAGAACTAGTTATTCAGTAGGCCCTTATCTGTTGCTGTTACCAAATACCTTAAATAAGTAACTTCATCTAACTGAAAAATGCCCCATAACTATTCTGCAGTTAGAAGGTGGGGGGTGGTTTGTTTGTTTTTTTGGTGGGAGTTTTTTGTTTGGTTTTGGTTTGTTGGGAGTTTTTTTGTTTTGGGTTGGTTTGTTGTTTTGGTTTTTTTACACAGCTTGCTTATCTTCATTTCTTGCTGTCAAAACACTAGTTTTCAGGAGGTGGGAAAAATAGTACTTGTTTGGTCAGAGATAGTGGTGATGATCCTAGATGGCTAACCACAGAAATAAGTAAAGTTCTTAAATATGATAAAGGATTCAGTGTATGAAGGCGCATCTCCTGGGGAGAGATGTTTACTTTGGGAAGCTCTGAATCTGTCTTTATTAGCTCCTGATTAAAAAAATCCATGCCTTTTGAGTGGACATATCTAGACATCATTTAAGTCTATTTAAATCAGTTCTGAAAAGGAGAAGACATGGCTGAGCTTTCTTTTATAAGCTGAATTTAATCTGAAGTAAACTTCTAGTCTAATGCATGACCCGGTATGATATGATATAAGTAAATCTGACATTGCACTTGAGCGTGCCTAGTCCATGCCTGAACAAATGTTCTGTGTAGTTTCCTGAGTACAAACAGAACTTGTTCAAGGATTTTTATATACATGTGCCTGCACGGCTAGGATTTCTGTTAACAGGTAACTGGTCATAATGTGTGCAATCAAACCTCAATAGACAGTGAAAGCAGCAGAGAGTATGGTCATTTTAAAGTTTCAAGCCTGAATGACTTCAGGAATGTTTTCTGTCCATCAACACCAGTAAAATCTTCAGCCTGAGTTTTCAGAGTAATTGGTCACTGTCTGCCCACGAGTCTTTACCTTCAAAAAGATGGTCTTTATAAAGGGGAACTGGCCTTCTGCTGGCCTCCAAGGAGATAATCATCTCATCTACTTTGATACTATTGACATCTGAATTCCACTATTAGCTGTAACTTGCATCAAAAGAAAAACTTTGATAAGTCAGATTGCTGTGTGAAACTGGTGTTTATACAAAGGTTTAGGTTTTTCAGTAATTAACATTCACAAGAGTTAAAGGAACCCAGGGGGGAAAAATAAGATATTTTATGGGATGAAAAAATACCGTGATGCCAGAAAAACAGTAATATGGACAATCAATTACTGCATATCTCTTATCATTAACAATTTAAAAATAAATCCTTATCAATACTGTAACAGCTGCATGTTCTAACAGAAGTAGTTAGAATTGGAAAATGCAAAGACTTTTGACAGGTAACAATTTTCTGTATGGTTTTAAAGAGGTTGCCAATAAGCTAACATATAATAACAGACTGGCACAGAGGAAAGGAATAAAACATGGCAAAGTGAGCAGAAATTTAAGTGTGATTTTAGCTGACCTGACCTAGCTTATAAAACCATCTTGATCAGAAAGATAGAAAAAGCAATATTTTTCTTGTTGAGACTTACTCTGTGGAGAATTTTGGGTATCTGGGCTACATTAGAAGACAGATGGAAATAAATACACACTTAGAAGCAACAAATACAGTTCAGTATTTGGAGAAGGTTCATCTAAGTTGATAAAGATAGCATCATTTCAAGACACAGATATCTTTGTCAAGTGCCTTAAAAAAAAGTTACTGAGTTCCACATCAATTTTGAAACCACTTTTTTTTTTTTTTTTTGCACCTGTGTTACCAGGTCTTACTTGTAACTTTTATATCTTGTAGTATTTAAAACACTTTCTTAGTAGATTAATTTGTTCTCAAGGGATTTCCTTCTTAGGAACAAGTTCTCCACATTACTTTTAGATGATAAAGGTGAACCAGATAAAACAGTGTATTGCCTGTCACAATTAGGGCTAGTTAAAAGCAGTAATACTTCAACAGGCAGCATTGCAGTTAGTGCATAGTCACATCAGAAATAAGCAATGTTTGGGAGCACCCACTAATCTGCCCTTGTAGGCTGTGGAAGATAGCTTACTTCATTCCTCTCAGAAGTTGTTGGAGACTAAGTCAGGAAAGTGTACAGAATCCAAAAGTCATTCCCATTTCCCAGGGGTAAACAAAAAACACATTCTTATCTGAGGTCATCCTGCTTGCATCTAGTCTTCCTCAATCTTATCTGGCTTGGATCATGCCACATTTTTTTTCCAGCTCACCTCTTGTATGTTACTTGAGTAGAAAAGAAGTTTGGGATGGTTGCAAGACCCAAAGATATTGTCAACACTTCTACACCCAGTATTTTTTTAACTAGTGCAGAAAGCACCATACAAACAGATAAAAATAGGCTCAAGTCAACAACACTGTACTGGTTGAGCACCTCTTGGGCTGCTGGTGTTTGCAGAAGCAGGAGAGCACTACAGCTCAAATGAGCATGAGTTGGAAGAGTTATAATGATCCTCCTGATACGGCTTGTACACCGCAAAAGTTGGGTGCAGGACAAAACCGTCCATTCTTTCTCATTGTAAACATTATTTGACTATTATTTAAACAATCCAGAAAATATATTCATACGTTTTAATCTATTATTCAGCATGTGGAAAATGATTTTGGGAAGAGGGCTGGTTTTCTGTTGCGTTTTGGTTTTTCTTTTTACATTCCAAGGTGAAGTATTCCTCTATCAGAAGCTGTGGCTCTGTATGCCTATAAAAAGGAAAATTCCCCATTTCTAGAAAACATTTTTATGAAAAGGTTGCTTCCTTATGTATTTAAATCAAAACGTTCTCTCCATTACAATTACAGTCAAATTTCAGTATTCACCGTTAAGAGAATCTCTGCCTTACTATGTATGCAGATTTATAAGGCTCTAGGCACCTTTGAAATAAATTGAAAGCACAGCCATGTAATAAAGCCAAAACCAGAAACTAGCCAAGGAGATCCACCCAGCAACACCCTCGAACACCCTCAGCCTCTTCCCCTAAGCACAGCTTTAGAGCACTAGTCTTGATCTTGTCTCTGCTTTCTCCACCCTTGTGAAAGCTTCCTGGGGGATTCCCCAGCTAGCAGAGAAGCCCGAGCTATGTGAGTGGCTGCTCACGATGCAGAAACAGTTCACTTGCTTGATTCTCTTACCTATCAAACAGCTCGTAAGAAGTGCGGCTGTTCACAATACTGCTCAGCCTATTTCAAGGGGAATATTGCAGAACAGGAGCAGATCACAGCAGAGGAAGGCAAGTTAAGAGTATGAGGAGAAATTTTAACAGCCAAGAAAAGAGATGTGTGGCAAAACTATTGCAACTGCTGTTTCCCACTTTGAAACACAACAATTCAAAACTTTATCTGTGATGCTGAAAGGTGGTATAGTCGGAGGACCCCAGAAAAGGAAATGCTTTCTGAACTCACTGCTATAGCATATGAGAGCAAGGCCAACAATTTAAGAACTTAATTAAACAAAGGTTTGGACATTTTATACAGTGAGATCAGAAGTTTAAAAAGAGCAATTTTTGAAAGGGATAACAAACCTAACATATATGTTTAAGGCAGTTGTTAATAATGAAAGAATGTCAGGATGAGGTTACTTGTTGGAAGGCAGATTGGCAGTATCTGGCCCTTCTGAGGTGTCTCATGCTGCCCAGTTTGAGAAAGCATAGCCTGTTAAATTTTCCATCTTTCTCCATTTGGTGACAGCTATCTGTGGATTGACCGTAGGAGCCTATTCCCCAAAGCTTTGATTAATCGGTCTGGTGGACATCAGATGCTGAGTATGGTAATGGAACCATTCCCTGCTCTACAAGCTGCAGAAGGTTCAGACTTTTTTTTAGAGCGTGCAAACCCGTACAGTTTTGTTGAAAACCTTTGGGAAATTCAGACAAAGTTTTCTGTAATTCTGAAAAAGTGATTTATAAATAATCTGATCTGACTGTTAGTTGTCAAATGCCATTTAAAATATTTCTATATCTAAAATAAATCAGGTATTAATACTAGAACATTTTCATCATAGGAATTCACAGTTTGTTATTGTAGGGGAAAGCATGCAATACTGAAATTCAGTGACATCATTTTGTACTCCCACAGCTTTCAGAGGCCTTACTTAGACTCCATTCTTCTGGACAACATTGGCATGTAGAAGGAAACCTGTCCTGCTTTGAACAAGCTTAGCACTGCATGCACTTGCATACTTTAAGCAGCACTCACTTTACACAACAGTATTGCTGTGTTTAGTGTTGTACTTGGGACAAAAGCAGCAGCAGCTTGTATCGTTCTTTGCATTTGATTCTTTGTTTTAGTATCTGTCACATCCAACCTAGCCAAAAACTGGCCTCAGCAAATTCTGGCTCGTAGATGATGTGGGAACCCCGGGGGCTCCATACACATGCCTCATCTGTGACCAAACAGGGGCTAAGGAGCCATTTCACAGCGCCTTGTCCTCAGGGTGGAGTCACACTCATACAACAGCTATGATCAGTAGGCTGAAAGCAAAATATTAAAGACACCAAAGGCACCAATTGGGATTTTCACAGGCTGAATGGCCACTCAGGGGGTTCAGCCAGAAAGAACGATCCTAAGTGTCTAAAAATATGAAAAACAGCAAAAAGGCGACACAAAAATGTTTTTTTAATTTGGCTGTAACATTCCAAGTAGGACAGCCATGGGATCTGCCTGGATCAACTCAAGACCGTCTTCGCAGAACACCGCAGAAGCTCACGCAATGCACCAACACGCACTCCAGCTTTATGGCACAGAGTTACAGAACCATCTCTGTCACACAAATTCAGATTCAAGACAGCGTTACTGTCCCATTGGGATGCAATTGGGATGGGATGGGTAGACAACAGCCCTTAAAAACTGGAATGATAATATGCAGGTTTTTCCATTCCTATCATTTGTCCTTAATTTGAAAAATTAAATGCTTATGTCCCATTGTTAACTATTCTTAGCACTAATTTCACAATTTAGACCAGTGATGACCAAATGGCTTCCTTACAGTTTTTTTTTTTTCCTCTCAGTTCACAGCTGTCCTGAATTTATTTAGTTTGGTGCTTAGGTTGCATTAAAAAAAAAAAAAAAGTTTTGTGACTCAGCCTCCATAAATGTTTTAATCCGAAAACTCATTTGACTCAACTACTGCCTGAAGATGTCTGTAAATCAGAGGAAAGAAAGGTACAGTTCTCCATTCTGGTTAATAGCTTAGAGTATATTTGCAGCATCATAGAATAATTCAAGTGAGAAGGGACCTCAGGAAGCCTGTAGTCCAGCATCCTGCTCAAAGCAGGGTCAGGTCTGAGATCACATGCTCAGACCAAGGAGGTTTATCCCATCAGGTCTTGAAAACCACTGTGGATGAGGAGTGCACAACCTTTCTGGGGAACCTGTTCGCTTCTTCCCTGCCCTAGTGGTGAGAAAGGTTTTCCTTAGATCCAGTCAGAATTCCTCCTTTCAATTCACCCTAGATTGATATAGACAAAAGAAATGTGCTAAAGATGCAGACTTCTCTTCCCCCCTCCCTTAATTTTTCATTATACTTCTAGCTGATTTGCATTGGTCCCTCAATTTTACTTATCCAACTATTTAGAATTATTTATTATTTCATTTGGCTGTAGCACAGAGAGGGTGCCAGTCACCAGTGAAAGTTTCTTTCTGGAACACACCAGAAGCATTGAAAAAGCTCACTTGAGAAAACTTTCCATCTTTGTGCTTTTAAATATTTGGCTTGCATTCCTCCTTTACTCTATTTTCTTCAACAATATTAAAAAAGACACTTTCTTGGGGTTTACTTCTTACTAAGGCTGTGTCTTACTGTACTTTTCAGAACTGAAAATTTTATAAAACATGGCAATGACTGGTTTGTTTTCTTACAAAAGGTGAAGGTGAGGAAGTGCTTTCTGTAAGGGAAAGTAACACAATTCTGGGGCAGCCCTGGGCTTGAATGAAAACATCTGCATGGGCAGCAGACTAGCTAGTGAGCTGGATGTCATTCCCAGCCTCCCATGACCCAACTCTTGCTACAAGTGAATCTCTGCAGCTTTTTCAGTTTATTAAAAAGAAAAAACCAAAACCAAACATCAGGATGTATCCACAAACCAGGAAAAAATGTAAAGCTTCATTGATCAGTTTCTATGCTTCTAAACATGCAAAGCTCTGAATAAATGCAAAGATATATTCATAGCTAGTCTCCACGAAACTTTTTCAAGTACTGAAAGTATATCAAGACTGATTTTACTTTGAGGTGTCATATTAAGACACATTTAGTTGCGTTCCAGCATTTAAAGCACATCCTTGGATCCCAGCAATTTCACTGACATCTTTGCACATGCCTAAATTTACACAATTACTTAATGCTGTCCTGAATAGGAATGCTGTCCTGAATTAGTCCTTCACCTTGTTGCTAGGATCTTTTATTTTAAAAACCCTCACTAAAAAACTTGCCAGAGCAAGCCTGCAGTAAATACCAAGTGCAGACTGATCCCATTCAGGGGTGGGTAGGAAATGCTTGAAAGTATAGGAGGGAGTAGCCTTGATCTGAAGGAACAGTGCTGTTTACTCAGCTTGCAGTTGCATTGCTGGGACATAGTTTTCAGATAATTCTCCTGAGTATCCCAGCTTGTCTCACATCTAGCAGTGCTGTCCCTTTTAGATACTTTTCATGTCATTTTTGTGTTTATTTAATTCTTTATTCTCTCTTCCTCTTTTCTTTACTTAAACTGGCAGCAAGTGCCAAAAACTGACTGAAAACAGCAATTCACACTGTGATCCTGGATAAATGACTATACAATTAGCAACATCGCGACGTGAGTTTCAAAATGTTAATGAAATAAAGCTGCTCCTTTAGGAAACAAGATACTTTACAGTTTATGATTTATGGTGACTAAACGGGATTGTGAACAGCTTACAGTGCCAGATGCAAAAATGCTGTCACTTTTACTAACTAGATACTTCATGCCACTTCTGTAGGAAGTGATGCCTGGCTTGACTAAAATAATCATCTCCTCAGTATCCTCTCTGTAAAATCTTATCCCTTCTAGAAACTGCATTGCAGAATTGTTATGATCTGAAAATCAGATACATTTTCTTCATTGTGAGGATCGTAATGATGCAGCAACATGACTGGTCTAGGACAGAATGACATGTAGCTGTATGTTCACAGAGAGTTCTTTCCATGAACAACTCAGATTCATTTTCTGGCTTGAGAGGCTTTGCTCTCTAGTACTGGACATTTTGGGTGAGCACGCTTACATGTAGTAAGTATGAAGTCTTATGGGGTGAATAAAAATTACTGCACAAATAAGAGTAATAATAAATCAAGCCAAAGAGTTTTAGGTCAATATGCACAATTAACCTATTTACTGAACATTCTGTAGATAAGACATCATTGTTCTTTGCTTTGAAAAGATTTCTGTTTTTAATATGTATTCAGCCATTACTTATCTATTATGCTTTGCTTCCTTTTTATTTTCCTTTAATTGAAAATGAGACCTAACTCCTTGAAAATCATTTGGACTTGATCCTAAAACACATTGAACACTTCCCAGTCCTTTTGAAAATAATAGGATACAAGGACTTTCACGACTTACTTTTCATTTTGCTGAGGTGTTTGAAACTTTGAAATCAGTTCAGAAGATCCTACCTTGTTACTAGCTGAGATACTATATTTCTTTTCTTTCATATTGGTCTTTTTGCCTGTCCATGAAATCTCCAAAGTTTACTGATAGTCTGTTAGATCCTAGATAAGTTTAGATACAGATCTAGCTACAGAGGGTGTTCAACCAACTGCTAGGAACCAATCTTGTCATTAGTCTTCCGCCAGTGTTTTGCATACTTAGTGGTAGTATCCTATTAATTAAAACCAGCCTCTAAATCAATGGAGTTGGTTAGGTGCTATATACAAAAGTTTTCAAGCCACTTAAGCCTACGTATTTACAGTCTGTTAAAAAACTTCCCCACCACCACACCTTCAGTAGTCCCTCTCTGGAAACCTTGTATTTTACAAAAGCTTTTAAAAATTTTTACAGGCCACAAATATCATTACCTATTAGGCTGGTTCTTGCTATTCTTTGAAATCCTCCACACTCTCCTCTCTGAGACTGTAGGTTGTTTGAAAGTGGCCCTGTCTTTCTATTCAGAGTTTGCATATCAGCAGAACGGTAAAATCCTTATCCATGACGAGGGCTTCTGTAGGCTAACAGCACAGAGAAATAAAAGTACTATGTTAGACCTCTTAAGCTTACACAATGAAGTTGAAGTTGACTTGCCTGGGAGAAGGCTTAATATTGCAAACAATGGTTTGGGTTACTCAAGCTAACAAAAATCATAGTAGCATAAATAGTAATAGGGTTGGTAAATTTATCAGAAAACTTACTTTAAAACACTTTAGCTTCAGAACTTTAAGCAATTCTCCCCCTTATCCTATTGGTAAGGAATTAAGGTGCTTGTAGGTGTTTCCTTTTCCTACTACTACTATAAATCAACCATGTTACTAATACCTAGGTACGTATCTTCTTGCTTTACCTTTGAATTCTATTCTTTGCTCTTGGCATTAATTACTTTGATATGATTAGTTTCCTGTAGATTCATCTCCTGTCAGTTCATCTCTTGCTTCAGCAGTTATTGGAAGATAGCACTTCCATGAACAGCCACTAGACATTTTTTTTTGCCATCCAGCAGATGAATGAGCATGGTATGGACTTTCCCCCTGAAGTGCACAGCTGCAAAGCCAAATGGACAATCAATCATACTGGAATTAAATCCATCTGGAAGGCATTTGAGGCAGCAAGACTTCTATGAAAACCTTGAGTGTGACTGACAACTTTTTCCAATAGCTTTGATGGAAGTCTAAATCCAGAAATCTCTTCTCCCATCCTGTGAGAATTTATGAGCAAAACTTATTTTGACCAACCAACACTGGCCTGTATTCAACAGCATATGAGGCCCTTATATTCCCCTGTAGGCTTGTGTTCATTATTTAACCTCTGCAATGGTCATGGAAAGGCTAGATTCGATTTTAATCAAACATTTATGACTGTCTACTTAGAACTAGAGACAATTGGGCAACGAAACAGTTATGCTGAGTAATGTACTGATAATGTTCTGGGCATCCCTCAGAAATGCCGAGTTACAGGCAGGCTACATATCCTTGGCAATTAGCTCATACACTCAATTTGCAAGAAAAATCAAAATCTGGGACCTCATGCCTTTTAAAGAGGGAATTGAACAGACTGAAAGCCAAGCAAAATACCTTCTGAAAAAAAGATGAAGAGAAGGAAGGGCCTCAGTGCTGCCTTTTCAGGAAGGATGCCTAAAGCTTCCCACTCATCTTTCTTCCTGGGGCCAGGAGCAAGAGAAACATCTCATGCCACAGAGTACTGAAAAACTTGTCCAGTGAATGCACCAGGGCCTGTTCCTTCCCTGCAAAGGGGGAAGGCTACAGTCGGCTATGAAGCAGATTCCTAGTTATTCCTGCAGGTCTCTGGTTTGGATGGGCATCTGTATTAGCAGTTGTCCCACAGTAGATCTCCTATATCCATACTAGACTCCATGCTGCTGGTGCTTTTCAATGCCTGCCAGTGACCCAGAGCCAAAAGTCTTCCCCAACGCTGAGCCGTTGCTAATACTAGCGTGTGCCTTTGAGGACTGAAATGGTTAACTTAAGTCCTTGGCTATACTGCCTACTTAATGTCGACATGTTCTGGGGAGCACCCACCCACACTTTGTCACAACCACAAATAGTTTCAAAAACAACAATTTTCTTTAATTTGGTTGTAAACTACTCTTTCAGGAATTTCATCAACTTGCACGGAGTAGAAGGGATTGTTGGAGGAGCTTCTTGGCCTTTCATGACCGTCTTGCGAAAGCAGATTTTCTCACCAAACTGTGTTTTGACAAAGTGTGTTTCTCTCCCAGTGCTTATGTACCTGTGTTCTGTACATTTTAAGATCATCTCGAGACTCGCACAGGGCTGTATCTATTTTAGATTGTTTTTATTGGCAACTAATGTATACTACCACGTATCCACGTGAACAAAATTACAGAGCCCAGACAACTTTTGTACAGAGTTCCTTTGGCCACAGCTTCTCTGTGGGTTTCATTTGGCAGAAGTGATATCAAGCAGAAGTCTCTCCCTCATCTTGTGATGTAAACTAAAATACACCTTATAAATAGAAAATACAGGCACCAAGAGCAGTGCCTTTGGGCAAACAGCCACCTTTGGGCTATGGGAAAAATTCAGTTAGATATGATTCATAAATATAATTAATAGGGTGCCATAAACTCACTTTGCTCTTCATAAACAAAGGCACGTTCTCTGCCTTGAAAAATCAGAAGGGCACAATCCAGAGGGATAGGGGAAGAAAAACAGGAGGAAAGTAAAAGTGGGAGATTTAAGGGGGAGAAAGAAAAATGGGGGCTTGAGTTGACAGAGTGGAAAGTATAATTTTGAAGATCATCAAACAATGCATGGAGTAAAAAGAGGGGCTTTGTTAGGCACTGAATCCCTCTGTGACTCACTTGTGATGAGCTCCAGCTTTAACTTTGCAAAATTCGAAGCATAATACATTTCAAAAATAAGTTAGTTTGTTCTTTAAGCTCTAGTTTAGTTGAAGGCTCCTATTGATTACAGCTGGAGCTGGATCAAGCTTGAGCTGACTGTTCTCCTGGCAGACTCTCATTTGTAAATACCTTTCATCTCATCCAGCAGTGATAATGATGTGCTTAGATGATGTGGCAGCAATTATTTATCTGCTATGTTAGGTTTTCTACTTTATGCTAGCCAAGTACCCTAGAAAGGGATGCTTACATTTTCATTAAATCTCATGATTTCTTCCAAAGAAATTTTAACAGCTCTACCATAGTTTAAGTAGTCATTTCTTTCTTCACTCTTGCTGAGAAATTTGGAAGCAAAGGGCCCTATTCCACCATATTTAGCAAGTTTAAACATGTTACAAATAACCTTGTTATCTGATAGCACACCCCAAAGGAAAACCCCTCAAAACTTCTATTTTTCCCAGGTTTCTGAGCATCTTGTCTACTAACCAAAGGCAAAGCAGAAAAAAGGGGGTGGTGTAGGCCCTGGTTACTCTCTGAATGGATTTACACACTTGCTTAATACATGTAAATACGGGAAAATAAAGCATGGATCTTGTCAAACTTAAGAACTTAGCAAACAAGGAGTATTAGAAACAGCACTAATAGCAAATAGAGCTGAAGTATCTACTGCCAAGTCAGTGAGAGATCCCACGTCCTGCCTGGCAATCAGTCTAAATACATCCTTTCTCCCACTTCATGTGACCTTTTCAGGTCAGAAATGTTGTGTGTTAGGTTAATATTTTAAAACTGGAACTTTACTGGTATTTGGCCTACTTTTTTCTATTTATTTTCTAAACAAATGATAGCCACTCCCTTCTCAAACTAACCTTTTAAGCTTCGCCAGAAGTCTGTGAAGATCACAAGGTATAAAAAAATAAAATAAGATCACGTGCTCAGGCAAACAAAAGCAGGTTGCTGCATTTCACCAGACCAACAGCCCTGCAAGCAGACTTCAGGAGCAGCCTACTAACCCTAGGAAACACTGCCGAAATCTTATTTTCAGTGGAAAGTGCCAGGATTATGGTAGCACAGCATCTATTCTGAGGCAAACCCATGTAACTTCCATGCCAAAGACCAGAAGAAAAAAAACAGAAGAGAAAAGCTGTCCCAGTTGCTGCTTCTACTTAGACTGCTTAAAGGCAGCTGGGAAGTCAGATCCTTAGCCTGAGAGCAGAGCAAATCCCAACGTTAAGGCAAAGTAATTTTGGAAGAAAAAATAGCACTCTCTTCCCAAGGAAACTTCTGGTTTTTAAAATGTTAGTTTTTATTTATTACTGGCTCATTGAAAGAACAAAGTATTGTTTTGGTGTCTTTTTTTCTTTTTTGTTCCCAAACACAGAAAAAAAAAATTGTGGCCAAACCCCAGAAAAATCTTAGTTTGGGGCCAAAAATAATAATAATTTTCAGTTTTAAGATTTTTTTTTTTGTCAGGTTTTTGAAAGAACAACAAGTACTTCCCAAACACCAATCCAGCTTACAATCTTCAGTAGACTGCACACCCTCAACTTCCTTCAGTTACCCTTCTCGTCCATCTCCTCCTTGCCCGCAGCCCACCATAACCTCCCCGGGCTCCTGTCTTGCTCTCGCCATGTCCCAGGCATGTGCAATCACAGCAGGACACACTCTCCTGCGCTACCCAGGGTGCACTGTACCTCCTCAGCACTTGCAATTTAGGCATTCTTCTAACAGATCCAATTATACCGTAAATCAGAAAAACAGCAGCAAAATACAGACGTTGGCAGGTACTTACCAGCTCTCTGCTCAAAAAGCAAGCATTGCAAACACCTTGGTGATCTAATCAGATCACACTGCTAGTCTTGAGTTATAATAAAGTGTTTAATAAACACTATTTCTATAAGTGAAAAGCAACTACATTAGTAGGGCTCTTCTGTATGTGCCTTGGGTTTTTTTTTCCATTCTTTCCTTTAGAGTCCACTTAGTCACCTCTATCATGATACATCTTTTAACTTTGATGTTCATTTTTCGCCCTTCATAAATATTCGTACTGCCTTTTTTTTTCTTTTACCTTCAAAAAATAGATTTATTTTTTTCCCCTGGTGCCTCTGCCTCTCTTTTGATCCTGCCTGGCTTTGCCTCTTGTATCTATTCTCTTTCAAACAAAGAATTTTTAAAACTTCATTTTAAGCACTCTTCATGTTAAGAATTACATGGAAAATTGGATTTTCCACTTATGTTCAAATAGAGAGCCAACTAATGTGAATTTTTAAGGCCAGACTGACAAAAAAATTTACAAGATACTGTTTCTGATAGTTTTGTTAGATCAGTACCATGTAATACCTCTTGTTTGTAGCATAGTCAAATTGATATTGCCACAAAAATCTTAACTTTTGCACATCCACTTCACTTGAACTGTGCAACCTGAACATTGTGTTTTTCTACCGCAGCTCTTTCAATCTCCTCCCATCCCTAGAGTGTATTTTGGACCAAATCAACTGATGTGTCTTTTTTTTAAGTACTATTTCCATAATTTGCTTTTATTGTTCTATCATTCAAAAGTTGTAGAAGGCGTGAAAGTGAATTTGTTTTAACCATTTCAGGTTTTATTTCACAAGAAGCTAAAATACAGACCAGTGCCTGGCAATTATACTTTGAAAGTGAATAAGCTTTAGATACATTTCTTCAAAGCAAGGCATCTGTGGGTACATACAGCAACACACTAGAAGTATCACATAACCATGCAGGAAAAATTCATAACTAAATAATGCCTTCAAAGGCATTTCTGAAGCTGGAACGGCATCAGGAATCTGCTTATTTACGTAGGGAGCTGGGGAGATTGCAGCATGTTGGTACTGCCAACAGATAGGATGATTAGTGCTAAAAACAATATCATCATTTAGATAAGCCTTCTCCTGATAGCTGCTATTGAACTCGACTTGAACTTAAGTGTTCTCAGCTTAGGAACTACAGTTATAATTCCTAAAACGGATCATTTAGCCTGCAAAAGCTGAAGGAGAATAAGATTTTATTGATAAAATTAACCCTTATATCAAATATTTTAAGTCGCTTGTCTTACATCTTAAGTCCCTCATATCCTAAGGTCCTTTGTTTCTTAAGTTAGCAAAGTGTGCACTGATGAGCTATGCATTCGCTACAAAAAAAAAAAAAAAAAAAAAAAGGCCTATTGTATTTCAGGCTAGGGTTGGATATCACATAGTTTATGCTCAATGCATCAGTTTGCTTGCTGTGTTAATTAGATTTTGTTCAGTTGATCACTAGCTGCCTTTACTGTCAGAAGGACATGCAAACCATGGTAGTGCCACACAGACAGATGAGGTTTTCACCTGACTGCATCCCCCACTGCAGAACCTTTGCCAGCAACTCCCACATGGAGATGCCTCCCTCACCGTGAGGAGACACTGTGGTTCCTCACAAGAGGAACAGTCTGATTAGGACTAAAACAGTTGAAGACATGCCAACATAGAAGAAAAGCAAGAGTTTTTTTGCTGGAACTGTTTTCTGTGTTGTCTCAGAATAAAAGTTGATTTTTAAAGCATGCTCTGAAGCACAATTTTTGGGTAGAAGTTTTTGTTTTCCTTTGCAGGGACCCAGCAGCTGCCAGAGCAAGTGCTGTGAAAAGGCTTGCAAGATTTAATGAGTGATTCTTCAACTTCCTAATTAAAAACCACAATGAGCTTTCAGGCCTTTATTTCCCTAATATTACAGGTTGTAGCAGTAATATTTTTGTTCAGTCAAGCCTAGCTAAAGGAAAATGCTTATGAGGTTTCCAAGGAGAGAAATAAACAAAATGGAAATGAATAGAGAACTTGGAACTTTTAAGTGTACGTAATTAAGAAAAAAAATACATCCTTCAGATAATTCTGGAAACTATTAGGAGATATTCATAATTCATAACCAGTTGTTTGGTTTTCTTTCAAGCAAGGGGGCAGCTTTACATCAAACACTGACTAGCTTTTCCATTAACTTAAATAAACAAAACAGTATGCTTCAAGTTAAGTGAATATCTTTTTCTCTTTTTTTTCTTTTTAATAACTGGGTGAATTAGAAATAAGACAAGACATTTACTTTCAAATAGGAAATTAGTTTGCATGCTATTTCTTCATGTTAAAAATACTTTGGAACACTCACAAAAACAATGTTAAGCTGAATTTATGGAAATGTTCCATATCAGTTTTGAAGATGATATGCCAGATGTCGGGGAGAACTCTTTCATCTGCAATAATGGAATAGTTTAATCCACCCTTGTTGTTTTTGAGTATAGTCCAAGTGTATTGGTCATCATGGGTGGGTGATCCTCACTTAGGCAGGCATGAACCAAAAAGCACAAGTTGTGAGACCTCTAGCATAAAGTCACAAGAAAGCAACAGCAGGAAATACTCCACTGAAAGTAAAAATAAGCTATTGCAATGTAAATCAGACAGCTTACCATTATGACAACTCACATTTTGAAACACTCTGAGACTTGCAGATACATTACACTGGATTATCGGATTGTAACTTGAAAGCAAGTATAGCTCCATTTATGGTCCCAGCAGAAATAAAGCCAAAAATACAGATTTTAAATTAATATAGATCAATCAAAAACATGGAATATTTTTATTTTTGTTGAGCAGGAAGGCTAATAGTTAACATTGTGGTCTTCTATTGGGAAAAAGTACTCTTCCCTTTGAGACGCTTTAAACACAAAGACATGTTAATTTCTGCGTTCTTGTGTTAAGAATACACATTGAAGTAACATTGGATAGAAAGTACTATTGTTAAATGTCTTTTGAGAATAGCTTTTGTGGCCTTGTATCAGATTAAGATTGTTGTCATATTAGCCATACCACTTCTATTTGTAATAATAATTTTAATTACTGTATTACTTGAACAGTGTTTTATGTGTCACATTCATTTAATCCATTGTGGTTGTGATCTGTAATGAAGTGTATCGTTTTATCAGAACGCATTCCTACAAGCTGTGTTGAACCACAGCTTGTACTGGTGGGGGCCTGGAAAAGTACAGAGCACAACATAGAAAACGTTGTAATATAGCATTGGGCTTTTTAACTTGCCATGCCACTTCCAGCGTGGACAGCTACTGTGCAGAAGGCAGAGAAGCAGAACACGTTTGGGCACTGATTCAGGTTAAGCACCCTTACCTTGTCACCGCTGAAACGTTGTCCTGAATGTAACGATTGTAAGTATTGCCTTATGTTAAGGTACAGGACAGAAAAAGCAAGTTTATTTGCATATGGCTTCTCCATCTTCAAAGTTAAAAAAAAAAACAACACCAACCCTCAGAAGTTAGTCATTTACATTTTGTGGTGTAATTTACAGACTGCATGGCATACACCAGAGAAGGAAGGTAGCACCACAGATGGAGGCAAAGTGGAGGACAAAGGAAGTAATGCATTAATTCAAAGAGTCATTGATTTTATTTTTTTTTTCCTTTTCAGCTGCCTGCCACTCCCAAACAAACATGTGGGTGATGTTCTAGTGCTGAAAGCTATGGCTCGCTCCTTTATTTAGCTATTCTATCTGATAAGTCAATTCAGTTTGGACATACCAAAGACAATACATAATTGTGACAAAGTACTGCAGTCCAGACTTGATTATTACAGCTTGATCCCTTGTTAACTCTGTTGAGTTAATAGAAGGATGCTTCTCATGTACCTTCTTATTCACAAAGTCAGCACGGTTGGGTCACTTCTCCAAATTCATGGTAGTTGCTAACCCTTTTGCAGTCCAAATACAGAAATCACATGAGGATCTGTAAGTTGCACTGCATTCAAGGGGGTTTTTGGTACATTTTCTACAGTAATGCTTTGCATTATGTCTATTTTGTTGTGCCATTATGTCCAGGAGTACTAAAAGACAAATCTATAAGGAACTTGCTTTGCTGTACTCTCAAATTTAAGAGGGGAAATGTTTCAGCACACCAAAAGAAGTCGTGCTATTTTTCATGAAAATCTCATTAATTTAAACATTCTACCTCACATATTTGCTTAAATGTAGGTCTTGGCTCTTACATATATTTTTCCTGTGCAAACAAGTGTTTGTGCAGGTTACCTTCACTCAACTGTGAAAACTTGTTACCAGGGCAATCAGTCCAATATACTTAACATGAAAGGGCCAAAGGAAAATTTAAAAGGGAAAGAGAAAAAAACAGCAATAAAGGGGGAGTTTATGGGCTGCTAGAGAGTTATACAGAATTATAGACGCTACCTCATGACACTACTGGATAGTGACTGCACTGTTAGATTGTGGGTCTCTGTATTAACAGGTTTTGCTGCTCCAGAAGTGAGAAATTTCTCCAAATATTTAGTCTTTTGGTACCTGCTGACCTGACGTTATGTAACAGATTTTGTGCTGGTATTTACCACCGCAAAGCACAGCCTCCCAACACCAATGAGTTAAAAGTTGTCTGGGCATCCAGCCCAGATGAATAACATCCCAAATGTTGAAGGAAGTAGCAAGGGAAATAGAAAAGCCTTTGACAGAAATTGTTGATAGCTTGCTAAGGCTGGAGAGGGAACCAGGGAATTTGGAGGTTGCTAATGTTGTTCCTATGTGTAAGAAAGGATCAGGGAGGATCCAGGAAACGACATAGCAGTGAGCTTGGCTTCAGTTGCAAGAACAATATAAGAAACATAAATAAGGGACAGAATACTTAATTTGGTAAAATAAAGTAAGCCTATATGCATGGAAGAACTACAGCGGTGTAATTTCTTCTAGTATTTTACCTTCAACTGGTTATTTCTGAAAAATACTAATATAGAATGTCTTACAGACAGAAGGAAAGCTAATGAAGTGGACAGAAAGTGAAGGGTTTTACGGAATCTTGAAGTAAATTGTCCATACCACCTGCAGTACT
The DNA here is from genome assembly GCA_035590275.1 of Ibycter americanus. Lineage (NCBI taxonomy): Eukaryota > Metazoa > Chordata > Aves > Falconiformes > Falconidae > Ibycter > Ibycter americanus. The sequence goes on along the minus strand of JAVJGI010000035.1, from coordinate 2,355,910 downwards.
GTGCAGATCATTGTATGTCTGATATCAGACTCACTGGTGCCATTGCTTATGTGGGAGGCAGTGTTTTCAGTTCAGATGAATCTATTAGAAAAATAGACCAAGTCATTTTCTGCTCTCACTCACACTGAGAACTCAAAAAATTTAAACCGATTAACTAAAATATTTATCGTTTACATTCAAAACAAATGGAGAACAGCTTTGCTGGAGTCAATGACAAGTGCAACAGTGACACTGGTGGAATCATTCTGGGTTTAGATTTGTATAAGCCATTCAGAAGCTGCTCCATTGGTGGGCTCAGTGTGGGCAGAAATAAGAATTTGAATCCCGTAAGATCATTTTAAGAGCCCCCTTTTTGATCTGATGGAATATTCTGCTTACTAGATTTCTACAGACCAGAATAGAGGAAGCAACCTACATACATTTTGTGACTTGTTTGAACAGATGAATATATACACAAACAAGGAGAGCATGAAAATTCTGTAGTAAACTGCAGTATGTTGAGAGCCAGTGAGCAACAGGAAGCTGAGCACTCCAGTCACAGGAGGAAGACATACTTGAATTAGTTAAGAATACAGTTCTCCAGCTCTGAGCACAATGTAACAGGTATACATATGCTAGAGAAGAGGTTTAAGTGGCTTAAATAAGATGAAGGGTAGATTTCGATTGCATTTTCTTTTCCTACAAGAGTTTGAAGCACTGGTGAAATGCATCTTGTGAATTTATGTACTTCTCATAATGATACGAAGAAAATTACAGAGATTAAGCGGTTGCATAAGTGAGTGAGCAGCATGAGTCAGGGGGTTTGGGAAAAATGAGTCACAGCATGAAGGGAACGGAGCCAGGTTTGTAGCTCAGAAAGAGAGACTAGGAAAGAATTTTATGGATGTAGATAAGAGCCTGACAGAATGGACTGCAGTAGAGAAGTAGAAAAACTAACTAGCTCTAAAACAGGGGACGATACACTAGATTTAGAGAAAACTATAGCTAAAAAGCAGGTCAGGCAAAATTTTTTTGTACACAACTGGTGGTTGAATACAGAGCAGGCTGCCAACATCAGCAATGGAAGGACATAATTGTGTAAATCACTTTAAGAGGGAGTGTGGGTACATTTTTGGAAAGTGAGGGAATCACTGGGTATAGCTATTAGTGAGGCTTGTGGAATTAGAACTATGAAATGCAAGTTGATTTATATTTTGAAGGAATACAGGAGCAAGCTCTGCTGCCCTCCGTGGTTCTCACATTATTTCTATGGCACCCTGAAAACTTCAAACAGTAGCTTCTGCAAATCAGAGCATTATCTTAACCTGCAGATAGTTATCAATATGAAAGTCTTCCAAAATGGACTTTCTAGAATAGCCCTAGTTATATCAGAATGAGTCATTGGGGTCTGATGACCATATATACCATAGTAGAGTTGAACACTTCCATAAACCTTTCTGAAAGAGCAGTGACTTACATGTAACTCAATTGAGAGACCAGTGTCCTTAATTGTAATGTTCTTCCCCCCACTTCTCTATTGACTCTGACTCTTTACATCAAATTTAAGGTTTTTAATATAGCAGTAATCATTACAACTTGAGAGAGGTCCATACCACCTAACCCATTTTGGGAGTGGTAAGGTTTGACTGAGCACAAACCTGTGGAAAAAAGAGAGTGTGAGATTCACATAATGAAAGACTGTGTGATGATACCTGATGGATCTAAATTCACACTGTTCAGAGAACCTAAATTCTGTGTTTTGCAATTCCTCAAGTACTTAACTTTGAAACTGTCACATTCTTACAGTGTAGTATTTTGGATGTAACACCCATAAACAACATACGCAAATTAAAGAACTCAATCCAAACACATTTGACAAGTTTTGTTAATTTTTTATAATTTGAAGTACAAATAATTCCTTAAGAAGTTTGCTTTTGAGTGACCTATGGAAAGACTACATAATTATCTGAGTTCAGTTATTACAGTGATCAAGGCACTGAAGGTAAGCCAGCTCCATTTTCAGTTAAGATCGATCTGCAGAAGGATTGTTAGAGACACCCAGCCTGTTTCAAAGGAAATTTTCCAACTACACAGGCTGTAACTGTCCAGAGAATAACTGTCTGGGAATAAAAATCTGAGCAACATCTTTGATCAGAGATACAGCAAGTTTAAGAATTAATCTATATCTCACAGGTTGCATGCATCAATAATCAAATACCATTCAGGTTGTTTAACGATTTAATACAAACTTAAAGCTCTTGTTTATCTGTAGTGAACAGCACAACCTTTTAAAATATTAACTGATATTAGGAAATGCAAAATAAAAAAGGGGAATGTTAAAAGAGAAGATCATTTTTGTTACTGGTTACCAAGGTAATTTACATTGCCTACCTGGGTGAACAAATGTATGTGTAACATCTAGAAATGAAATTTAAATGAAGTTGATGAGGAATGATTTGAGGGTATTTTCAGGTATAGCTTACAAGATACACGCTTAAGATAGAACATTCAGCTATGGCATCAGTTGCTGAAACACTTACAGAAACAAACTTCATCATGATGACACCAAGTTTGGAAAAGAGGATGCAGAGGAAAGATGCTCAAGAATGAGCTTGTAAAAGCCCATTATTTTCTTTCTAGATCTGTTTCTTATACTGTACTCATCACTGTGGTATCTTGAGTGCTTTCCAGTAGTGCATTAAGCAACATGACAAACATCTGTCACATGTTTGTTCTCTCACCCTCTCCCCAGAGGCACAAGTGTGTGCAGTGGAGTGTCTTGTTTTAATTTTTTTAATTATTATAAATACACATGCACGTAACACACATTATTAAGCATTCATGCTAGAGAGGAAAGGTCAAACAAATTTATCTTGCTCTCAGGATTAAGGCTGGTGAGCTCTGTGATGTTCTGTCACACCCTTACCCCAGATTGCTATGTCTTCACAGATACCACATCAGTCTGGTCATGGGTGTCTGCGATAAGCAGAAACCAAAAGTATGGATCCCAAATACCCTCATTTACTGTTCACACTTAAGTTCAGTGATTTTGTCATGGAAAATCAAATGGAATGAGATGGTAGAATTTAAGGAAAAACATGCTTTGTATAACCACCATCTCATCCCCATGTTATGGCATTCGATACAGACTTAAAAGCAGGAATTGATGCACCTTCCATCTCACTGTCACAGAATCAGAAGGCACTGGGCAAGTTACAGTGAACAAGATAGGAATCTAATGGATTGGAAGAGTCTGATATAAACTGGAAAAAGAAGTTATTAGAGTAATGGAATGAAGACCTGGGAGTTACCATCTTCTGTACAGAGGGGACATATCTGGGAAAACAATCGGGAAGCTTCTGATCAGCGTTCAGTCAGATCCTAAACAACTGCAGTTAGACAGTCTACCCATTCGAGAACCATGAACACGAGTGGGAATCCCAGATGAATATTGGCACCACCAGTATAACGCTATTTCATATGGGGAGAGAAGTGTGTGTGTGTGTGCACGCATGTATTGGTAGATAACTACTGCCACCTCAGAGAAAAAAAATGGAGCTGATGATCTGCCTCATCCCAAGGAGACCTGCAACGCTGATGTTGCTTCCTTCCTATGAATTCCACTTCTCCGGTGCTCCAGTAACTCTCAGGACAGTTAGAAAAAAGGACTTTCTCTAATGGGGGATGATTCAGGTCACAGCGAGTGCCAAGCAGCAGGAGAGTTCTCTTTGGGCCTCACTCAAAGGCATAGATGCAGAGATCTGTGCAGCAACATCACATTGCAAAATCCACCAGTGCTTCTTTCAGTACTCCACAAGGGCTGGGCTGCTTCTGGTATCACACCAATACAATTCACATTTGGCACCGCTTTCAGCACTGAAGTCTTCCACTCACTCCCTCGCCCTTGCATCAGTCACAACAGTAGCCATATCTAATTATTACAGTACTAGAGATTTCAGAACTGAACATTCCAGCACTGAAACCTTTCTAGCTGCCTGTTATTCTCCTCCCACAATACTTTTCTTGAAGCATTTAAACATGATCTTTAGGCCATCAGCCTTCCTCTAACATTACTGATTTCTTTGCACAGATGTGAGCAGAACTGCTCTAAGCATGGCAACCTACTGCCCTTCCCCAGTGAAGGCTAGAGGCTGCTGTCCTGTCCACCATCACTTCCCCACCTTAGGCAGTTTGGTGAAGTTCACAAACACAGGAGAAATAAAAAAAAAAGAAAAAAAAAAAAATAGAGAGAGGACTGGAGTTCTCTGGGAACTCCCAGCAATACTTCATTCCATGTATCTGTTTCCATAGCTTGCCTAGGGACTCACTTCAACAAAACCCATCCAAAGACAGTCAAAATAGCAAAAAAGTACCCTGATGATGCAGAGTAACACCACTGATAAAACTCTGCTGAAGTCCACCAACAGTATGCCACGTACCAATATGCCTTTTCATGGCATTCAGAAGAGACAGGACATACAGTCACAGCTAATACGCAACCTAGTTCAGGATCTTAACTTGAGTAAGAGGCTCAGGAGAGCTTTAAAGGATTCCTTCAAACAAGTCTCAAGAAAAAGTTGTTCTCATAAACACAGATCTTCCTGGCCACAACATCAAATCCTCCAAGGGTTTCCAAACAAGGAGGCAGCTAGCAGTCAAACACTACATTTGAATAACTGTTTTTCTTTCAAACTGAACTTACCATTGGGAAAAATCAAAGACCCTGAGCACATAAGTCAATCTAGTTTGGTTCATTTTAGCTGGAGTAGCTTATAATTGTATAGAAATTAAGCTGAGTGGAAATCGAGCCATGGATAAAAACGGCAACATAAGGACTTAATACATTTTGTGTTACCTTTTAAGATGGCTTAGTTTACTCATGTATGAAGTTCCTAAAGATCAAGCGTGCTTTGTTCCAGCACACTCTGCAACAAAAAGGATTTGAACTGTATGAGTATTATAGCCATTTTATTTTCAGCTTTTGTAGAAACTAGGAGTACATGCAAAGCCCAGCGAAGTCCCTGCAAAGACTTGCATTGAACTCCACCGTGCTTTGGCTCAAACGTTTAATGATGTGTCAGGCTGGTACGAGGCAGCCAGCTTTAGTCCCTGAAAGTCTTTACACCTGAGAATGTGCTTTTCAGCTGTCAGTACAGAACGATGCAGTCAGCAAGTCCTGCATCAACACAGCAGCTTTAGGACTGATATTATGCAGAAATGCAAAGAGCAGGCCAACATAAAAGGACTTTATGTCTCCTGTCAGATAAAGAGAAGATATATGTACAATATTTGGACATTTGTGGAAAGAGCCAATACTGAGAATTACTTCAAACTGTTGATGGTTTATTTTTTATTGAATCTTGTGGTCAAAATTGTTTTCATTTGCTATGAGAAAGTATCCATCATTTTTTCCAAAGCACCACCCAGAATCTGCCACTGGTGATGTTCTAACGTCCCCAGTGCCTATACAAATAGAGAGGTCAGCCGAGATTTGTAAACTAGAGATCATAAGTTTTAAGGAATTTGTTTATTCAGCCTAGAGTCTCCGAATTGTGTACAATGCCAAAATTAAAAAGTTCTTTCACTGTACTGTGTCAGGCTACAATAAAAAGCTCTCCAACGTTTTGGATGTTCAGATGAGAAAGCAAACTGTAATTCCATTTTAAGCAACCTGTTTGTCAGCACATGCAGTTTAATTATAATTAAGTACCTCCAGCAGTTATAATGAATAGTCAAAATCAAAATGTTGGTTTTATACTTGTATAAACCTGCATTTAGTGTGAACTAAAAGCTGCCTGGATTACACTGAAAAGTATCAGTCTAGTATTTGCATTTTTAGCTGTACTGTTCAAATATAAACATACATAAACTGTTTCCAAAGACTTTAACAGATTGACTGAATTAGTGGAGTTTTCAGGGGAATGACAAGAGGCAGATATCTTCCTGATGAGAAGGCCACCACATACCAAGTTCCAAGCCCCTGTCCAAAGTATGGAGTACGGGAACCACGCAAAAGAGATCAGAGTCTTTTTAGTATCAGCAAAATAACATATTTCTAACTCATCTCATTCTTGAGAAAGGACTGAACTACGCTTGCTGGAATTTTCCAGAGTAATTCAGCATGCAACAGCCAACCAGCATGGGAAATAAAACAAAAAAGTCAAATTATTAAAACATGATAAAGTTGAAAGAACTTTACAGAAACTTCTGTAGTTATAAGTAAAAAAATTAATGGCATTTGACAAATATAAGTATTTGATAGTTTAAAATAATCATATCTGAAAATATTTACAAATGCAGTAAAATAAAAATATTTACAAATGCAGTGTCTAACAGCTATTAGAAATCTGTTAACATTTCATTGCCTGCAAATGGAATAAGCATCAAGATGACATCTTTGGAGTGTATTTGAACTTTGCTGCCTTCGCTTATAGGTAGCTTGAAGATGCATAAAGCATTTCAACAGGCTAAATATTTTAAGTAAACTTTATGACTAATATTTCATTTGCTTTTTTTGATAAAGATATAGATGAATGTGCAACTGGAACCCATAATTGTAGAGCTGATCAAGTATGTGTCAATTTAAGAGGGTCCTTCAGCTGCCAGTGCCCTCCAGGCTATCAGAAACGAGGGGACCAATGCGTTGGTAAGTGTTGCTCTAGACTAAGTTATTTTCTTTCATTATCTACAGTTGCAAACTTTATTTTGATTATAAAGTGTATAGGTATGTGTACTGTAAAATAGCCATATAACTTTGAAATACAATGGAATAATCACTTTATCACAACAATTAATCACTAAAACATGGAACTAGAAACTATTTGAAGTATAATCAACGCTGAGTTCAACTTCACAAGATTCATTTTCCTAATAGTTACCATTGTGTTTATTGTTTGTATTGGGGTATTGCCTAATGTCCCAGATATCGTCAGAAGTCTACTGTAGCAGCAAAATAAAAGCATGTCTTTGCACTGACCTCAGTGAGACTTGACTCCAGATATGCAGGACAAAGCACTACCTTCACTCAGACCTAATCCCTGCTCTGCAGAGCCCCCTTGCACAGTCTGTTTCAGTACTCAGTTTTATGACTATAAATGAAAGAGATGGAAACTCTGAATGCAGGTATATGATATTTGCAACTTATGAACCGCTACACTTTATTATTTGTGCCAAAATAAACTATTAGCACCCTTGGGACCTATATAAGTATAGCATTAAATTAAATCCAAGTGCAGGGTAAACACTGCATCTTTCCTATTCCATCCTCATTTGGGGATGTTATGCAAAGGTGCCATTATTCTGTTCCTTCAGTCCTCCTTCAGCCTTTATTTAACACCTCTTTAATTATGATTTCAATCGATGAATTGCTTTTATAGGCACTTCAGCCTTAAGCTTTAGGTTTGTCAGAGATAATAAAAACAACTATGAAAGAAGAGAATCAAATATATACATCATGAGGTGATATTCAAGACTGCCTCTTACAATACACAACACCGGTTTTCTGCAGCCTAGTAGAAACGCGTTACAGTTTCTTTGGGTTTTTTTTCCTGTTCAACAGAACAGGAACAACAGAACTTCAGGTTTTCCTCTTCTTCTTTGCACCAGGGATCCTGCATTTGAAAGTCTTTGAGAATTTTTAATTTTAAGCTCTTTCAAAAAGCCTTGCTAAGGCTATAAGTAGTCACTGCCTAACAAGAGCTGCAGAAAGGAAACCAGATATGTACTGAAATTTCCCCAGACTAACTTACATTTCTGAGCATGGCTCTTTCTTTAGGGTTCTGAGCCAAGGGCTGTAGAAATCAACCCAAAAATTCTTATCTCTTTCCTAAAGAGATGTGGATCAGGCCCTGAACTGGCCTGTCAAATTGGTATAAATACAGATATATCTGATTCTTCTCAGTTCTTTGTGCAAGAGTAGGATGAGTAGTTTGGAATGTAGGTAGAGGAATAGTTTTGATAGGTCATTGATTGGTTTTTTTTCCTATTTAAATATGTGGGGTTTATCTAGATTTTTATAATGCTGTGCAATAGCACATTTATTGTCAAGACCCATGGCACTAACTGAAAGTCTTGCAGGACACATTACAGCACTCAAAACAAAAGCCACAGAATGATACATCCTTATATCTTATCTACATGTGAATACATTTATGCATCTAAATCTATACATGGAGGTGTCTGGAAAGTGAAATTTCCCTTCTCCTATTTAGGTCAAAACCAAAAATAACACCTGTGTTACATATTACACACTGACCTAAATTATAAGTACATCCCTACACTTAGTACTGTCAGCATTTCAGAATAAAGCCTGTCTTTGGGGATTTTTTATAACAACTTAGCCAGAAAATGTTCTTGGGGCCAGATCTTGATAGAGGTTCTCCATATGGGAGGAAATGTTTCTCAAATTTGAAAGAAATTTTTCCAGACTATTTTGGCTTCAAGGTAGAGGGAGAAAAGGACTCATTTCTAACAATTGATTTGATTTTAATCTAAATTCACTAATCATTTCTGTCTTTTTATTTGAGAGAGATTTTTTTGTAAAATTTGCTTGTAATCATACTGCAAAATTAGTCTTTTCTGAAACCTGAAACATGGGACTGCAGATTGAATTATTTTCCAGCATTACTTCAAACAGAAGATTTAGCTGAATTGATTAGATAATGCTTCACCTGTAGATGTGCATGGAGCTGATGTGCCTAATCCTGCAAGGAAAACTCCCGCTGAATTAGAGTCAGATCCTAGAAGCATTTGTGTGCATAAATGCAGTGCCTAAGCAGCAAAGCATTGCTCATATCTGTATTGTATAATCAGACCTTTAAACAGCAATTTGTAAGAGCTTAGTCCTGTAAAAGTCAAGGATGGACGAGATTTACTGTGCCTCCTAATTTAGTCTATTTCTACTTCCAAATTTTCTCTGCAGCAAGAGAGTTACAGCAACAATTGCTACTGTACAGATAGCCAGGAATTTTCCAGCATAAGCCTTTTCATTCAGAACCATCCAAAACACTCCACCGCTGTTTAGCCCCAAACAGTGACTGCAAATTTGACAAAGAAAGGGTTAACTTCTAAAGATTATTTTTTCACTTGATATTAAAACAAACACTTTCCTCATTATAAAAGAAGTCTTGGCCTCTTTTTAAACACATCTATGGTGGAAACAGCTGGAGGTAGGAAACTCAAGATCTGGCATGGATATGGGAAGTGCCTTTCTTTGTTCCAGTGAAAACTGGCCTTATTTGTCTGAGCGTTGAGCCTTTGAAATCTCACATTGTGTACATGTACAGAACACGGCACGGATTTCTTCACCAAGCTCAAGCAGGCCACAACTAACGATGGCTGCCACACATACATGCACCCTCAGCATTGTGGCATAATAAAAAAATAATGCATTTTTCAGACAAACAAAGGCAGTATCTCCTCCAGAATGCAAGGAAATCTTTTAACATGCAGACAGGTACAAGAATGGGCTGTTGCACATGTTGTATGGTTTGCAGGTGAAAACCCAGCTCCAATGCACATTAGGAATGCTGAAACTTGGAAAGGCAGCCTGCTCCACCTCAAAACTAGAGCTAATCTGCAAGGAGAGCCTATGGAAAGTTAGTACTGCCAGAGACAGCACCAACTGCAGCCAGTCTGCTCACCTTCCTCGGCACCAGAGCACACAGGCAACAAGGTGCTAGTGCTGCTGTATGGAAAGATATGCAGAAGAGGCATAGAGGGGAACAGGAGCAACAGCAGCCCCCTGGGGAAGCAAGCCTGTTTCTGGGGAATCCCTGTGGAAGCATAACCTGTTTCCTTTTCAGGCCCATTAATGTTCTATCCTTGCCGTTCCCCTGTACTTGCACAGAAAATTTGGAGTCTTCCTAATGGAGCTGAAAAGATTTAGCACATGCTAAGAGTGCTGCATGCAAGTTTTTGGAAAAACAAGAGGTACAAGCCACATTCACTGTATTGGTCAGAATTGTGTCTGATCGTGAGAAATCTTGGTTGAAAAGCAGAACAAAATATTCTGGATTTTTACCTATATAAAATAAACAAGACTAAGCAGTACTGTGGAGCTGAATATAAAAATAAAGTTGGAACGTGTATTGATGTCAGTGGCTGGAAGACAATCGGCATAAAACTGATATTTACAAAAGTTACTGAAAGAAAAAGTAAAATAGTGTTCCTGTTAATATCACATGGAAGCAGTACCTAGCTCACATAAGCTTTTTTCCCAGCTTTTCATGAAGTGTAGTAAACTTTACAGTTTCTTCGGACACAAGACATCAACAGTGAACTACCGTAACTCCATTTGAACTAATTTCTCTTTTTTGATAACTCAGATATTGATGAATGCACCCTGCCTCCATATTGCCACCATCGATGCGTGAACACTCCTGGTTCCTATTACTGCCAGTGCAATGCTGGTTTCCAGTTAGCATCCAACAACCACACCTGTGTAGGTAAGAACTTCTCTGCATGTACTTACACATGAGCTCACTCAGTGGAGAGACAAATACTGACAGATTACTTGCCACAGTTGAAATTTAAGTATCTTCATCCCAACTTAAAAGAAATACCAAAGAGTAAGACATATCAGCTGCTGTATTGACAGGCACTACTGCAAGTGATCCAAGTAGTACAGAAGGATTAGAAAGAAAATTGGAGCCTTATCGAAAACCTCTTATTTTGTTTGCATAGCAGGTTTGTGAGGAGCATCTAGTTTGGCAACTGGAACCCTGGAGGTTTATATTAATTATTTAATCTTAGATTTAATTATTCTTTCACTTCTGGCGGATTGCTTTGCATTATCATTGGCTTTCATTATATTATTCCCAGTTCATCTAACAAAGGGTGGAACTGGAAACCAGGAGAAGCAATACTGTACCTCTGCAGTTAAGTGATTATCTTCAGCACGTGATAAACGTAGTGAGGAAAGCAAGCATGTATGTCACATTAGAATATCTGGAAAATAATGTTAAAAATGAAAATGAGTGTCACTCAGGACAGTGGCCCTTTAGAAGTCAAACACTAAGGGAAGCCTTGCAATAAACTCTAAGACTGCTGTTAAGTTTGAAACTGTAAGTTCTGTTCTAGAAGAATTACAGTAATAATAAAAAGGTAACTGTCTGCTGAAGTACAGAGAGAATGGTCATTAAAAAAGAAAATCAAGAGATTGGTGATGGAGATGGTCAGAATTCCTTTATGGCTATAATTTTAATATATAAAAAATCCATATTATATACATATTTTTATATTAAAAAAATCAGTCTGGGTTTTCCAACTTCTACCATTACTTCCAAGTGTTGCCATGTATTACCAAGTGCCCTGGCACACTGCATAGCATGGAAGTGAGAGAGGAATTTCTTGTTTTTCACCAAATGATAGTATAAAAGAGTTGCACGTGGACACAGCACAACCATGTGACAAGTTGTTACTTATTTGACCCTTTCCATGGCTCAAATGCAAGGTGTATTCTTTCAGTTACACTCACAAATCCATGACAGCTCCACGTTTGTTAGGTGCCTCACCAAAACATCCCTTCTCTGACCTGCTGGCCTCCCAGCCTAGTAAAGCATACTCCTACCAGGAAAGGTGAAGTAAATCTTAAGAAAATTTGTAAATGAATGGTTGCTGCATCGAGACAGACTTTCAACATCTGCAACAGTCATCTGGCAGAAGTGATACTTGACAGCTGCACCAATTGCACTTGTGTTACAGCTTTTGCATATATTGAAAGTGGGTCAATATTTCTTGGAAGAAAAACAAACAGAACTGTGGCTTTGGCTATCTTATTTTTTCCTTCTGGTAGCATTGTCATGATGTACATTCTTTGCACTGTTGCCAGAAATTAACTAAAGGGAGGAAGAAAAAAAAAAAAAAAAAAAACCACCACACTGCAATCAGTTTTCCCCTATTACCACTCATTTTCAAGACTAGGAGGTTCATCATATAAAGAATTAATATCCTTCTCATTGGTTTAGTTTTTGTGAATGCCTGATCTTAGTCATCTTTGCCAGTTTTTAGGTATATCTATAAATGACTGACCGTTGCTGACATTTATCAGCATTTGCAAAAGCCGTGAACTCGATTATTTTTTTCAGACACAGCTCTCTACTAATGGTTATATCTGATAAACACAAATATGAATTAAAATCATGCAGGGAAGGAATACAAGGGAAAATACACTAAAATCTGCAGAGAAAATTACAGAGGAGCAGCAGTTAGTCAACAGCCTATGAAAAACAAGTGTTATAGATTCCAGAGATGATTAAAGTTATATAAACTTCCCATTAAAAATTGCTTTTCTCATACCATAGTGTTCTCACATATGTTCTTAGGATGGGCACATCATGGAAAAAGTCTAGCACAGGAACATACCTTCCCCCAATATGGTCTAGGCCTTACAGCATTGCAAAACTCTACTGGCCTCAAAGACTTATGTTATAATTGTAATGGAATTTAAAAGAACAAATTTTAGAGTAATAAATAGCTCAAATCTTAACCACTGCATGCTGAGAGGTCTTATCAGTATATGTTCCTTATATCAATTATTTATAGAGACTTGGCATTTCATACCTGAAAAAAAGACACTGGAATGTGGAGTTTAGTAGCCACGCTAAACATTTTTGGAAGAATTCATCACACATTAGAATAACTCTCATTCCTGGAAAAACACTCTTTTTCTACATGGAATGTAAAGCATAGATCTGACGTTGTTCCAGTGACTGCAGATCTATATTGATACAGTCAACTGAGCTTCTGCTAAGCGATAGACCCAGACTAAGGACTAATCCCCTTAATCAGCCTAATTATCAGCTACACAAGATAAAGATCTGTAATTTTTCCTTTCAGACATAAACGAATGTGATGCCAATAACCCATGTGCACAACAGTGTTACAATATACTGGGTTCTTTCATCTGTCAGTGTAATCCAGGATTTGAGTTAAGCAGTGACAGAATCAACTGTGAAGGTAAGTATTTTTTTTTTCTTGGAAAAGCATTTTATTATCTTTTGAAATTATTTTCCCAGAAGTCTTTCTTTGAACTAAGGGATATAATTCAAGTGGAGCCACCCTGTGGGTGCAGTTTGTAGCCAAAACCCTGAAGACATTTATTGTTTGATTTTTACAAATGTGGTTGCTAGTACACACCTTAGTGGCTGCATTCAGGTACATGCAGATATGGGTATCTCTAATAGTAAGTGCAAAACAGGACAGACATTATTACACTTCAGATCACAGCTGGGAAGAATAAGGCTTCTGAATACTTGTTTCACAAACTCGCCTGAATTGTGTGTGGTCTAGTGCTGATGACCATTAAATGAATCGGAAAGGAATGCAAACGAAAAACAAGTGTAATTTTGTGTGTTGTTAGGTTCCTCTGAAAATAAAACCTCAAATTTTTGATTTTAAGGAAGTGACAATTCTGCTTTTGAGGTGTTTTCAAGCCTGTGTATACAAACAGCATGTCTCCTGATGATTATACAATCAACACTGTTTCCTCTGCCAGAGTCTCCACAGGGGTCCTCTAATCTCCTTTTGGATACATGATGATCTCACCCTTAAAGCCCATATCCTTTCTACCAGTCTTTGAGCCAAAGAGGTCTTTTTGGTTTACCACTGCCCTCCTAAACAAGCCAGCAGAGCTATTACAGATGCTCCCTCTCCAAGCTTCTTAAGCTATTTCTACTTGCAAGTGAACAGAACAGGGAGCAGCAAGTATGCAGCCTCCAAGGACATCTCTGACATAAAATCAAGAACTGGGCTCAAACCTCAGAGGTAGTAGGAGGGAGTTATGCTGTTTTCCAAACCATTCCCTAGCTTTGATGGGTTTAATTTAATTTCCTGTTAATGGCATATACTGTTAAAATCTGGTTCACCCTACACTTCTCTAGCAAGGGACTGATGGTTACACAAGGATAAAAAAAGCAAAGGAGAATGGGATACACTGAACATTATTTGAAGATAAAAAAATGGCCTTCCTCTCCCAAAGAGCTACTCCATTAGCATAGGGCAGAAGGACAAAGGCAATATTGTTGCCTTATGAACTAACTTCACATCTGTGCCTCTTGTGAAAGTAATCACATTTTGGAATACTAGAAGTATAAATTCTTTCAAGAGTTATTTTCCCAAACCTGTTCTGAAGTCTAGTTTAGCTTCTGCTTCCTCAGTTCCAAGACTCTCATTTTGGAAGGTTATCAATAAAACACAGGTAGAACTAGCCCTTCTGTTTGCAACTTCGAGGTATTAAGCAGTACATTTCAGGTTTTTGATAACTTACTCTTTTTAGACATAATTCATTCTTTTTTTCCTGTTAAAACCAGCATTTAGCTATTATATTTAGTTCTGTAACAAGGAAGATGTTAAAAAAAGCCCAAGAACTTTAAGATCTTTTGCTCTCTGCAGACACTGATGAGTGCAGAACCTCAAGTTATATATGTCAATATCAGTGTGTCAACGAACCAGGAAAATTCTCGTGTGTCTGTCCTGAAGGATATCAGGTAGTAGGAGGCAGAACATGTCAAGGTAAGTGTCCTCATCTTAGCAGTCTCAATACTACATTATTAATAACACCATTTCAGGCAAGACTAAGAATGCTTGCTATCTAAATGTTTATATTTCAGGACAGAATTATCATTATGTTAGCAAAAGATAGGTTGATAAAGCACTTGATGATTAATTGCATATCTTATATTAATTCTTATTTGATTCCTTCAGCTCAAACTTTTAAGTCTTTCAGATTCCTAGGAAAATTTCAGTTGTCACACCCCTTAGGTAAAATTTGTCTTGGACGTCTAGGTAGTAAGTCTAAGTTTCGGAGATAAACATCTTTTTTTTTGTTTGGGTTTTTTGTTTTTTTTTTTGCAGACACTAAACATGGTTTTATATCATGTTTCATTTTTTTCTAAATCCACCACAGTAGAAATGAAAGATACGGTTCTTCTGATAACAGGAGAGGAAAAAAAAGCAAGACTTGTGCAGCTTAGATAATTTGTGTTTAGAAAAAGAAATGTTCTGGTCAGGTGCCACTGAATGACAGAATTTTAAAGTTTGTGGGTTTTCCTCACTGGTGCTAAATATCTCTGCATCTTATTAGAGAATATTGCAGAACAACATATTAAGTGCAAGAACCATTGCTTCTGTAATCCAGAACCCAATTTAACAGTCATTATTTTTAGACATAAATAGATGTGCTTATTATTGACAGAAGGGATGAGGAAATAACTCATTTTTTATTAATAGTTTTTCTAAAAATCCAGAATAATTTCTTTCCCTTCTTAAGAACAGCAGCTGATACTGAACATTGTGGGGTAGTTAGCTTGACCATCTAAAAATCTGTTTGTGCCTTCTGAGGAATTACATTTAAGTAAACCCTTTCTGTGACACTGTTAATTTCAGGCCACCATATAGGTAGACAGTAGTGGGGTTCTGACACTGAGGATAATAGAGCATTAATGCAGTGCAAGTCTGACAGTGCCCACCTCTATTCAGGGTTATTTTCCCAAGCAAAAGAGGAAGCTTTGCTTTACACAATAACCGAAGTTTTCATTATTCCTTTCAAGGCTATTTTAGTTAAAATGTAGCTGTTAACTAAGCACTTTAGTTAGACTCTGAAACTCTAGCAATTAAAGATGAGAATCAGCAGAAGGCAGGAAATCACAATTCTTCCTCCAAACCTTTCTCTGTCTACAAGATATCTGCTGCTATAACATCATTCTTTGCTAATTAGAAACTTCACAGTATTCCTACAGTTTCATTACATTTGATTACTGTGCATCTTCAGTCAACTAAAAAATCTTCAGGCTTAATTAACACTCAATAAACATTTCTGCGTAGAAAAATCCTTTATAGCCAGGCCCCAGAAAAGCACGGTAAAGATGACAAGCAGGTACCTTTTGTTGTTGTTGTTGTTTTGAAGACATTGTGGTTTTTCAGCAAACCAATTTTCATCTGCTTTGACACAGCCCCTTTTCCTTCCTCCTAGATATAAATGAATGCGAGACTACGAATGAATGCAGAGAGGATGAAATTTGCTGGAATTACCATGGAGGATTTCGTTGTTACCCAAGAAATCCTTGCCAAGAGCCCTACGTCCTTACATCTGAGAAGTAAGAGAAAAGTGTCTCGTTAGGTTTTTAGGATCATCCTCCACAGCCAATATGACCAAATACAACAGAAAACAAGTACCATTTGTTTGCAACTGTCACAGTTTCATGCTTTTTTGTTTTTCAGCCGCTGCGTCTGCCCTGTATCAAATGCCATTTGCCGAGAGCTACCTTACTCTGTTGTGTACAAATACATGAGCATCCGTTCCGACAGAACAGTACCCTCTGATATCTTTCAGATTCAGGCAACCACTATTTACCCTAATACTATTAACACATTCCGGATCAAGTCTGGAAACGAAAATGGAGAATTCTACCTGAGAGTGAGTATTGGTGGGAGTCGGACCCTGAGCAGGGTATAAAACCCACTGGTGCTACCAAGCGTTATAGCACCTTGCCATTTTGACAAACCCATCAAACATCCCCTGTAAGATTATCACAGCATCCCAAGGTTTATCAGCTTTTTGATACTTCCTTATTAAATGTGCTTGGTTTCCAAATCTTGAAAAGCCTTTTACTTTTGTACCTGAAACCTCTGAACTGAGAATCAAATGTTTCTTTCAAATTAATACAACGCTAGTAGTGATCATGAACATTTAGCAATCCTGGGACACCCATGTCAGATTCAAATGAGATACCTCTGTGCTTTTTCACTCTCTGTACCAACACGCCATATATATGTATTTAGGGGAGGATTAAAGAAAGATTCCTTATACAATTACTTTAATCACATTTTACATTTTTTAAAAAAAGTAAATAAATCAATAGTAGCTTGGGATGGGGCACTGATTTCTAGAGCACTAAGTTCAGGCCAACTTACAAAGGTTTTGTGTTGAGACATACTTAAACCTTTATTTCCTCATGTTGCTGCAACTAATCCAGAAAACCACAAAAGTTTAAATTACTTACGATAGCAGTATTTCCTGTTGGTATAATGCATTCAAGTAGATACACATGAGTGAAAGTGTCTATAACATCTGCTTTTTAAGATTTTTTTGGACACTTGTAATATTTACAAATTCCTGGGAAATCCTGTTTGCTTCATATGTGGCTTTGCACTCAGTAAAACAATCAGCACAAAAAGCTTCAATCAGAACTACATTAATTGGAAAGGTTTCACTTTTGTTTATTTTTCTTCAAATCTGAACATTCAGGGGTTTTGATAGTACATCCAAAAAGTGTACCAAGATATGGCATTGCCTATTTACACCACGTTTCCCCAAGATGGGAACAAGGAACTACTCATCTGTACATGTCACTTGTACTGGTATAACCTATAATCCAGTGCTTTTCCCTGGATTTAATACAGATCAAAACCCCATACCTACCCCAAAAATACAAGCAGTTATTTGCTTAAAAAAAAGAACAAGATCACTCCAGCTCTAGTTTGAGTTAAACCCCAACCTAGCCTTCAGTCTGACTTTCTTTAGACTAACAATTCCAGTCTTCTGTTGCCACCCAACAAGAAATCGCAAGCCTTAAATAAGGAAGCATGTGTTTATTCCTGCTAAGGGGCTGTGGTAAACAAAGGCTTACTTAAAAGTTATTCCCATTGTTTTAGTAAAACTCTGAGCTGAGTTTCAGATACAACAGATGGTTTGGATTCATCTGTGCCCTACTCATTTGACATGGTGAGAAAATATTTGTAGTAGGTAAAGGGAGAGACGGAGTTTACCCTTTTATTATCATCAGTAAATTACAAAGCTGTTTAACAAACTAGCAGCATGACACAGACAAGGCCTGTCAATGTTCCCCAGCAGCATGATCCCAGACCGGGCAAAGAGCTTCGGAGCAGTACAAGATGGGGATGGCAACAGGCACACCAGTTGCAAAAATTCCCAGTGTTTATAAGGGGAGCACAACTTCCTCTGGACTACAAGCCATAAGATAGAGTTTCCCTCCACTGAACAAGCTACATCACTGTTAAAGATATTAGATATCTCTTGTTTTACTTATTCTCCATATATTTTCAAAGCTGATAGATGGGGATAAAAACAAAGACCATCCTGGGACAGATTACCACTTTTCATGTCCTTTAGGAGAGGCAGCATAACCAGAAACAGATTTTGCAGTGCAGTTTATTCCTCTGAGCTCTAGTCAGGTAAAGTTTTCCCTGCAGCAAAGCCAGGTGTGAGATTAGTCATGGCCATTTAAAAATGTTAAAAGAATACTTGCATTGTGTATCTGTGTGCTGAGACAGAGCATTTTTACTGTGTAGTAACACATAGGCACTCTCTTGACGCAACTAGGGAATCATTTTAGATTTGACAGAATTAAACTTTTTTTTTTTCTGTTGTTCTTTCAGCAAACAAGCGCTGTAAGTGCAATGCTTGTACTGGTGAAATCACTATCAGGACCAAGAGAACACATTGTGGACCTGGAGATGCTAACGGTCAACAGTTTGAATTATCGTACAAGTTCGGTGTTAAGATTAACAATAATAGTGGGACCTTATGCATTTTAGTGGTTTTCAATAACCCTTCACTGGCACTTAAAGCAGCCAAAGAATATTATCTTAAAGAAAGCACTTACTATTTTATTTATAGATTTTGCTCTCTTTTTTTTTTTTTTAAGATTTGTTTAGTAAGTTGATATCTTTAATCCACACATTACACCTGTAATTCAAAATTAGTAGATGTGTTCCATAGTATAACATGGGCATTGTCACTTTCTGTATAAAGATTTAAATCTTTTTTATTACCTTTCTTGGACTAGATACATACTACGCTTTTGTATGAGAACTGTACGTTCATACTATCCTGTAAAACTTCACACACCCTTCCTAGCCAAATAGGCCATTCAATTATGAGGTGTTTTTATTTCAAATTCTAATGCAGCTACACTGACAATCTCAAAACCAAAAAAAAATTATATAGTATGAATGATACACAAAGTAACGGTTATCTGATAAGCTAAAATATATTTCTTCTTTTTAACTATTTTGTAACAAAAGATAACAGTCAATAAAAATCTATTTCTGTAGACATTTATGTGCTATCACAGTTGGTTTTTGTAATCTGGGTTGGAGGTAAAGTTACATTGTGAGAAATGTTTTGCATTGGGTTTTTATATGCAGATTGCGTTAACCATACCACAGAATAACATTCTGCTCTCTCCAAGAAAAATAGACCATAGGAAGAAAATTTCTCCGACAGGGAAAGAAACTCCAAATGGAAAATCAGCACACAGGGCACATGTGTCCATGCTTTCTCCTGAGAACACTGTTGGTAGTTACTGGTTAGAGGGATACAGCGTTTTCAGACAGAAGTTAACATGCTATTTTTCCAGAAATATTATGTTGTATACTAATAATTGAGTGCATTTGCTTATTAAGTTATATCATTTTCAGGCACTCGGTCCTATTCCTGCTCTTACAACTCAGATGTATCATGTACAGTGTTCATAAAATTTATTTCTAATCCAAGAACTAATAACATCTTTTGTAATGCAAAATCTTCTTTCTTGATTAAAACGTAGTAGTTAATCTTTTGATGTACAAAATTTTTAATAAAGATCTCTTACCATATTGTATTTAGTCTTTTTTAAGATAGTTTATTATTGAGACCGCATTATTAGAGGGCTGAATTGTCAGCTACTGTGCGAGTCAGCAAAGCCCCATCAAGTTCTGCAGAGTCAGAATGAACCAGATATCCGTCCATATGGTATTAGTTCATGGAAGACTGAAAACACAATTCCTTTGTAGAGGGACAAACATACTACCTACTGAGTTGCAGTTTTACTGGCGTTAAAATAAGAAAAAATACACCAACGTACATATATTGCTAGTTAGTTGCTCGTTTACAGGAAGGAGCCTCTTTTCTACTTAAAATTCATTTTCTACAGAAAATATTTGCGTATTTGTGAATAGTGTATAGATTATACAAAAAAACCCCTCTTGCGATGCAGACCCACAGATTCATATTTACTGAGTATCTCAATCACCCTCAGTGATTGCTTTCAGAGGATGTGCCCAAAGAAGCAACGAGCATTGCTGGAGGACTTGGCATCCAGAAGTCCTGCACGGCCAGAAAGCAAAAACTCACTCCAGAATATAAAACTTAGAACAGGCCACAACTGCTCTGGTTTAGGGTGACACATCCCCCACGCTCAGACAAATTGCAGAGCAAGACCCTATTATCCAATGATCATTCCTTCAGGCAGTCATTTGTGGCTTTAAACAAATACTTCATCTGCCAAAAGGGTCAAAGCACATGGTTGTAGCATAGACCAGAAAATAGTGCTGGCGCTGGGTTGCATTTTCTTTGCCTGAGGCCCCAGAGCTGTGGGGTGAGACCCCAGGTAGCCTTCATCCCTCTCTGTAGAGAGCAGCTCACCAATACAAACCCAGCTGCTTTGTAGAGGGATTTAATTGGTGTATTCCATGGTGAAAGCTCTTTGTATCAGTTTGGGTTGTAGGAAGCTCCTTCCTCTCCCCAGAGGGATTCCTCCCCATTCATCATTACTACAAAGCCACTTGGTTTGAAAGGCAACTCCTCAGCCCGCACACGTACTGAGCAAAACTCCTCTGACCACCTCCTCTTCCTCCTCACAATTCTTGTGGCCAACAGCACATGTTCATTTCCATGGTCAGTTTGTCAACTAACATTTTCTCTCTACACAGTCTGTCCTCACAAACAAGCTGCACTGGCCCTCAAGCATCCCCCCTCTCTGCCCTCAGCATTCACATCGTTCTTTTACACTGACTTTTAACTTGCCAAATTGTGTAATTCAGCATTGCCTGTTCCAAGAAACAATCAATTTTGTTGCTGTTTCTAGGTTTAAGATGGGCAGTTTTCTGTTGGTAAGTGCCCAGAGGAGGCTGAAGTAGCTTTACCTCCTTCAGTCCTGGAACTTGCAGGGCACCAGGCTGGTCCCTGCAGTGAATTAAGCAGCCACAAATCATCCCTGACATCCCCAAGCTGCCAAACTCTGCCCCGAGGATTTACTCTACCTTCACGCTCTGCCAGTATTTACACCAGTTTCATCACCAGCACTTTTAAATCTTCCTTTTAAATCTCTGCTTATCTGACAATGACCCAAAATTATTTTATATATATATAAACCACAGCATTTATATACTTACGAAATGGCACAAACAGCAGAGAGAGTTGTAGCTCATGCACATGCCCAATCCATATTGAGCCCACTCACTCCTCCATATCTCATTGTTCTCATAGATTTTGCTTAACTTTTTTTTTTTCCCCCTCACAAACTGTCTGCCAACCATCCTGCTCCCTGTCTGTTTGCAATATTCAGGTCTATATAAGAGCATTTATGGCCCAAGCTAGCCAGGTCAGAGGTTATCACAGGGCTCTGGAGCGCTTACCATTGTATTGCTATGGGTTGGTTGAGACCTAAATGTAGTCACTGGGTGTGGGCACCGCTCTCCAATGCATGACATTAATCACAGCGCTTTTATGGAAGCAAGGAGCTGAAATAACAGCAGCCCCTCCAAACCAAAACACAAGCAGGCAAGCAGAGCAATCCAGGGACTACAGCAGGGCTGTGCAGAAATTGGAAGGGGGTGGTTGGTATTGTTTTGGATAGGGGTGCGGTATGTGATGGAGTGAGTGTCTGAAAGAAGCCCATAATCAAAATGAGAAGATAGTTCAGAGCCCAAACAAGGAGAGCTTTTGTACACTGCACTGTGCCAGAAAACCTCTGTGTTGTTAGGAGGAAAACCCACAGGTTCATCCGATTCTCCAAAAAAGCAGAACTTCACATGTTCCTTGTAAAGGAGACTGAGCTGCAGCAAACACGCAACGAGTTTGAACAGCTACTTGGGTTAAAAAGGACGCTGAAATCCCAAGAAATTATATGAGCACAAAGTGTTTGCTCAGCCTTTGCTATATCCTACCGGCATGACCATTATCAATAGCGCGCTCCAGGAAAGATTCTCATATAAATCCCTGTCACTGCTGGAGAATAATCTAAATTAGGATCACATGCAAAGTTTAATATCTTCTCAGAAATAGAAAACAGGGAGGAAAAAAAAGTAAAAATTAGGACTTTGAGTAAACAGAACTTAAGGAAATAGAAATGCAAGTTCATTCACTTCCCCGAGACCACCTGAACACAGTGCAGTGGGATTATTTTGTTTGGAAGGTTCACAAATGCAAGTTTATTGTTGAATCCTGTTTCCATGACTGCAAAGAGTTGCTTATGTTTTGAATGATCATCCATGTTTCTAACTTTATAACTCTCCTATTAAAATATAGAACAGCTGCTGCCCCAGTCAGCTGTTCGGCATATGGAGCCCACCAGGGACAAAGCCCACTGTTAACACAGAGAATTATTTTTAACGCCCTCACATTTCTAAACTTCACCATCATCTCAGCAAAATGGCACGATTCCACACTTCCCAGCTGGGGGAACACCTGCGTAATGCTAAACTGAACTGTGCTGCATCTGGTACAAAAACCAATTTTATTTCATCTGGCCAGCAGAAAAAGTTATCAGCCCTAGCGAACAGAAACAGGGCAAAAAGTTAACTGTGTTTTATATCTGGGGAAAAGCAGATGTCTAGTTAAGATGTTTATACTGCAAACATTTCTGTATATATTAGGAGGAAATAGAGCTGTTTAATAAAATGGAATTGGCTTTTAGTTGCCAAAGCAAATTTGAAGGACAGTACAACAGCTTTTATCATTTTTGCATGGGAAAAAAAAATACAGCCCAATTTTATATTGATATTATTATGTACATTGAACAAGTAAATTTTTTTAAGTGATATCAGAGTTAACTCTTTTTAAAGCTTCCCATTTATTGTGTGTATTTGCTCAGCAGAAAAATCTGCAAACATTGTGTAGCAACAATATGACAAAGCAGTATTAAAGGCTTCCCCTGATTTATTCTCTGGTATCTCAGAAAACACCTTGATACTGGATTAGGGGCTGCACGGCCAAGACACACAGCAATGCTTCCTGCAGATCAGAAGACCAGACTTAGGTGAGCTCCAGGTTTTGTTTGTAAACAGTCACACACTGTTTCTGCTCTCACTTGAGAGAGAGATTTTTTCACTTTCTGATCCAGAATCCCAACAGTCCCAGAAGGGACATCGGCACTCTGCATCTCTGCTCCCTCCCAGGAATATGCCTGGATAATAAGTATCTTTTAATTTTAATATAATATTTTTGTACTTTCTACATAACCACACAGTACGTATATATTCAAACAGGGGAAACATTACCACTAACATGCTTCTGATCAGACCTTTCAAATCAAAGGTACAGCTCTCAGCTAAGCACTTCAGCAGCTCCTGCCCTGCAAACACACACTCTGGTGCACTTCACTGCATACCTTTAATGAAACTTTTTTTTTTTTTCCTCCCTCCTCCCCAAAGATACCCCCTAAAGCCTCTGCAGTTCTGCTCTACAAGAACTCCCTGTGTAAAGGCAGGCACCATTCCCATCCGTACACCCGACAAGCACACAGAAAGGCTTTCAAATTTAGCAGCCTGCCAGCTGGGTTGACAAAAGTAACATATTTATGCTGTTAAACTCTGAAACCACAATCATGAAAGTTTACACAGACACCTCAAAGTCTAAATCCTGCCAATGCCACTCCAGAAACATCTGAATCTATGACCACCTCCTCTTGAGGGTCACATTTTCTTCTTGCACTTTGAGTGTTTCTTAAGTATCTATGTGCAATATATAGGAATGTTTCCTATACAGAATATATACAACAAACACCCAAGTGGGAAGTCAAAAGAGCGAAATTCTTGCAGGCGGCATGGAAACTAGGAAAACAAACAGATTTTGAAAGCTCAGAGTAAGGGCTGCAGAGGGAAAGCCAGCATACCAAAACAGCAGGGTAAAAGGCATTATTAAAATCAATAAGTCATCCTCTGAGAAGCTGAGGTTGTATACGAACGAGGAAAATATAAATGTTCCTGAGATCTGGAAGGTCACACATAAAAATAAACAAGGCAGGCCAAAAGAGCAACTTGCAAATGCCTGGACTAGCAAATCAAGCCTCTTCCAATCACAGCAGAAGCAACCTCCCAGGAGGCTGATGGGGCCAAGGAATGACCCACACATTAGAGGAACGAGCAAAAAAGATAATGCCACAGCAGAAAAATGAAGTGAAACTTTCTATCATTTTCCTGGAGGAAGAATTTGCCAATACCACTGTGCCAGAGCTGCTCTTCCAGGCAACGTATGAAAGGACCTGCCTCGAATTAAGTGGATAGAAAAGGTGGAACAGCAAATTTTGCTAACAATATCCAGTTGTTCAGGTAAAGATCAGCATCCTCTGGAAAATGGGGCCTTTACAGTGCTCTGAATATTAAGCAAAAAATGCCAAATAAATCTAAAGGCGATAAACATAAAGTGACACACACAAGGGTAAAGTTATCCCAGCTTTATTTGAACAGCAAAGGCCTCTGAACTGACCACCTCCTCTCAGGAGGTTATTGTCAAGGTTATGACAGACCATTCAAAGGAAACCACAGCTCCATAAAGATAATCCAGCATCAGAAACAGTCGGGGATGGAGCAGGGAAAGAAGCAGAACATCTACATGGCTGTGTAAATGCACTACACCTTGAACACAGCTTGCAGTTTTTGTCCCATTCCCCCCCACCCCCTACTCCAGACCTCTTCTTATGGCAGGATGCTGGGAATGTTAAAGCTCAGATCAGCCTGAAAAATAACTGTACAAGCTTACAGAAAAGCCTCCCAAGACCCATTAAATATGTGGCTGTCTTGGACAGAAGCTCTTCCCCTGGCACCTGCAGGCACAAGGGAAGCATTTGCAGTTTGCTACTATCAGCTCCAAAGATGTTAAACACCCTTGTCAGAAGCTCTACCATCAGCACAGTCTGTTATGACACCATATGCTAAAAAACTCAAACTCACACCAAAAAGAGGGGGACATAGCCTCCACAAAGCATTTTGATGCTACGTCCATCATTTGCATTACTAAGATATTTTGTGTGATTTCTGCAGTCAGTCCACGGTGAACTGCCATCACTGGGTTTGGTGACCAACCATTGCACCCAGCTCAGCAGTGGCCACAAAAGCATTAAAGTAAACTCCGTGAGCAGCAAACGCTTGCAGAAACAAAAATCAGCTTGAAGAGAAAAAAATCTAACTTCTGCCCAGTTTAAAGGCACTGCCTGGGGGAAGGTGGAAGGAATCAGATCATTGCAAGTAATGGTGTTTCTAGGAACACACATATGTGGACACTTATTAGATGTGTATTGACCCCTGAAGTGATTCAAAGCCTGAGGCTGAAGTTTGCATTTGCTGCTTTCTCTTCCTATAATGAACCAGGTTCCACATAATTTTGCAACCCAGGGTCAGTCTAAAGACTAGCCCCCAATATTTAGTAGGGCTGTTTTGTTTCATGAGAGCTTTAAAAACTGGCAAAGGTAGGTAGGCAGTGGAAAACATGAAGCAACACGCCGAGTGTTCACTGTGAGGCCAGTGATTTTGTACTAAAAAATAGTAACATGAAACTTTAATGGGGTCGGAAGATTTCTGCCTTTGCTCTGGTATGCTGAAGAGGGAAGACCTAAATTATACGGTGAACATCTCAAAGCACTAAAATTTCATGGACAATCAAGCAGTAGTTTCTTCTAATATATCACAAAAGGCCACAGTTTCTTCTGTTTTCTGCAAACAGAGCAGATCAAGCTGACATATGCTTATGTCTTACTGCAAGACAGACTCGTGCATCATTTTCCCTGTTCGTGCTGGGAAACAGCCTGAAACTGCAGTGAAACCTCTGCAAGAGCATCACCATTTTGAGAGCCCACTCTGTCTCTAGGCAAACTGGCTACAGTTCAGCTTCCCACTTTTATCAGGAAGGTTCCCCCTCTCCAGCAACCGTTGATCCCCCACCCCCACCCCCCCGCTATACAGTAGAGACATTGCTGGCCATTACAGTTTCCATCATACCAGACTGAAAGCTGCCCAGTTCCATAACAAATAAACATCTTTCAGGAATATGTTTCCTTGCTTAGTTTAAGAATATTTTTCCCCCCATTTCTGGGGTTGGCAGAAATTAAGAGGCCACAGTGACATTCCTGTGAAACTTCAGCTTGCACTTTGCACAAAGGCTGCTTGCATACAAGTACAAAGAAAAGCTAGAGAGGCACCACATTCCCATCATGGCAATATCAAAGATAAAAATAAAGCTCTCCAGAAAGCTTATGCACACATACATG
The DNA here is from genome assembly GCA_035590275.1 of Ibycter americanus. Lineage (NCBI taxonomy): Eukaryota > Metazoa > Chordata > Aves > Falconiformes > Falconidae > Ibycter > Ibycter americanus. The sequence goes on along the minus strand of JAVJGI010000035.1, from coordinate 2,329,667 downwards.
TTACAGATGTATGATACCTACATGCAGTGTTGATATTCAAAGAAACTAGGATCCAGCCAGTACCAACTTTCCACTCCAATCCACCTGCCTGCAAGAAGGTACCAAGATAATTAAAATTCACCTCTAAGCTGGCAGCTTGTTGGCACAGCCTTCTCTTATCATAAAGTCAGCACTTCAGTCACTATTCATCTTGACATAATCTGATGCTTGTACCTAGGCCAAAATCCCTAAACCAGGCCATTTTCAAGTGCTAAGCCCAGTAGCTAGGTATGTCTTTCTCTTCCCCATACTCTGTGAGATGACATAAGCTCTAACCAGCTTGGGAAAAAAAACCAAAACCCATTCTTAAAATTTCCAGATTCTGGCTTTAGGCATCTGTTACTGAGTTTCCAAGATATTCAGTCTGAGCACCAAATGCTCAAGGCACATTTTGGAGGGGGTGGAGCACACCCAGCCCACTCTCACCCATCTTTAGCTTGCCTCTTCTACGGGCTTTGGGCAGCATCCCAACACATCCTCCACTGCAGCCTTTTCTTACCTGAATTCAACCCTTCCACTGCTGCGACACTGCTGCTGGCATGTTTTCCATCTCTGGACAGTAGGATATTTCTTCATCTTTGGGCTTACCCAAATTAGGACACACTCAGGCACTAGGGAACCAGACTTTTGCTCTGATTGTTCTTCATCACCACCACCCAAGCTGAAAACACTGTGCTTCAGGGAGGGGAAAATACTACCTAGATGTTTATAAATATCAGCCTGCTCTGAAAATTAAACAGTGCTTTCAAGCAGTGTGAAATATTTGGGGATGGGGGGTGCTTTCTAACACCACAGGCCCAAAAAACCCCTGATCAGCTATGCAACCTGGGGTATTTCAACAGCTGTCCTCTGCAGACACTTCCCGAGGTTGCCTAGAGTCTCAAAAAGGATGTAAAATATTTGTAGTAATTCCCTGAACAAACCCAAGAGGCTTCCTCGAAGCAGAGTCCTCAGCTCTGTTGACTTGCGTTTTTAAAAGGTAATATAAATTCCACTTACGCTGGTTTGTTTTGATGTTGAAAATTGGTCTCCATAGACATGGCTGAAATCATGCCCTGAAGCTCCGAGGCTGGAGCCAACAACCACACAGCCCTTCGCCAGTACAGAGCTGTGGAGGTTTTAAAGGTGTAAATGCCATCCTGCCTGCCACAGTGAGACTGGGAGAGTAGAGGGGAGACCAGGCAGGGACAGGGTGCCCTATCACAGAGGGAAAAGCTGCAGCTGTGGCCACCCAGTCACTGGGAGAAGTCTGCGGGACTCTCCCCATGTCACTCCCAACCCAAAGCCCTGTCCCATTGCTCACACGTTTCCTCCACCAGGCATAGACAAGGGGGACAAAAAGCCCCTAGAGAGCCCACAGGAAGCTTAAAAAAAAAATTTTTTTTTTTTTTTTTTTTTAAATTTTTAAAACCTCACTGCCCGGCAGAAGCTCCCTTGAAGACTGACACACCGCTAGGACCGTGGTGGTGTTTGCCAAGCAGAAACAGCAATAAAAAGAAATAAGGGTGAGACAAACAGGGGGAATATATGGAGAAATGACAAGTAGAGGTTTTTATATGGAAATTTATATCTAGGGTAACATTCCTGTCTAACACAAGCATTTTAATACTTCCGGATGCAAGCCTCAAGCCAAAATCCAGTGAGGTCTGATGTTACGATAGTGATTAAGTTCAGGGATGCTGAACGTTTTGCAAGAGCTACAGGTTTTCTCAGCGCCAAAAACCATCCAGAAGAACAACAAAAAAAGCTTTTAATTCTCCCCCAAGTAACCCTACCGCAATGTCCCAGCATGAAGCAATCACAAAGCAGAAAAGTCCTGAGGCACCAAACCGTCCAAGTCGATTTGAACATTGGGATGCTCAGACCACTGCAAAACCTGTCTGTCCCATCCTGAAAGGGGGGGGGGGGGGCGGGCGCCGGGGCCCCAGGCCGGGCCCACACG
>JAVJGI010000035.1:2312227-2327676 GCA_035590275.1 Ibycter americanus | reverse complement strand
CCCCCCCCCCGCAGGGGACACAGGACGGGACAAAAAGAGAGACAAACAGCAGAGAACAACCTATATTTGAGAAAGCAAGATTTTCATTAAACTGTTCTCTTCCCCCCTCCAGCTCTAAGACTGCTTCTGCTGCCTGCCTCCACCATACCAGAGGTGATGCCACAGCCCTCCCTACCACCACAAAGCCCAGGCAGGGATCAGCCATCGAGGATTTCCCTGAAAGGCCAGCTCAGTTTTGAATAAAACACAGGATTGCTCTGCCGAGGACAATATCAGGCTGAGATCAAATCAGGAGACGCATTCCCTAGGTCAGCAACACTGCAAGCGTGAGCTCACATGGGCGATAAACTGTTCAGAACAACTTGTCCCAGAGACTCTGCTGCTCCTCCACTGCTGCCAAGGCCCATTTCTGCTTGGTTTATGCACTACGCCAATTCCTCCCATATAAGATTAAGCTGCCTTGAGGCAATTTCAACTTACACATCTGATATTTTGAGCATTTTCTATGCTCTGCAGCTCCGGAGCCGGCACAGCCCGCATACTGCCACTTCTTTCCCTTTTCACCTCATGTCACCCTTGCAAAGGTGTTCATTCCCATTTAAGCGCTCACACACCTTCTCTGGGACTTTAAAATATCAAAGGGATAATTCAAGGAAATAATATTTCACTAAAGAGCAGAACTGAGCCATCAGTGCCATATAGCGCAACTCTACAGGGGCATCAGCCTGACAGCAGTGTATAGGACCTATTTGCTTCGATGTACCCACCATACTGAAGAATAGTTTCCCCCTTTTGAGATCCTTCTGGGTTTATTAAATCTCATTAGTTTATTATGAGTACCATAACCATAACTAACACACCCTAGAAACAAATAAATGACCTTTTAAGCCTAAAAGCTTAGTTTCAAGACCATCCCAGGCGGCTCCAAGTTAAAAAGGCAGATAGCAAATGAAAAAAAATTGAATAACCTAAAAAGTCTCCAAATTCCTTATTTGTTTACTTATCCAACTACACATGAATAATTTCAGTCTAGCACAGGCCTGTTTGGGTGCCAGATCTTGTTTGCAATTCTGCTCTGTGAATGGCAAATGTATAGTTGAACTTGGATGCTATGCACGTATCAGCCAGCTATTAGCTTTAATTGCTAAACAATTTTTCCAAAAATTAGATTAAATATAAAGCTCAATGCCTGTGGTTGTTGCTGGTTACTGCTGTGAGGAAAACAGTTACTAATACACAACAGGTTGGGCTCAAGTTATAAATACAATTAAAATGCTGCATTTACCTAGCTAGAACAGTAACTCTTATTTTGTGGAGACATGTTCTTCTGCATCAAATCCAGTTTCTGTACATTTCTGTATGCACCAACACTGGCAGATCTAAAGGGACATTTATATGTACAGTAACTATAATCATTGTGATTCAGCTCACAAAATATCAAAGCATTTTGCAGGTGCATCTCCAAAGCCATTGGTTAAACTATTCAGATTAAACACAATTGTGTAACAAAGTAAGTTATAAACAGACTATGGAAAAGCAGGGGAGGAAAGAAACTTCCTAAGGGTTTGGCATTATTATTATTAGTGATGGCTGAATTCATTTTGCCTCATTTCCAGTGTAGTCAGATATTCAAATAAAACTTGAACACCATCTGTTTGCCACGATCCAGAGACAACAAAGATTGGAGACCAGAAATCACGAAGATGGCAACTTTATAGACAGATTTTGCCTATGCAATCAGTTTGTATTAGAGCAGGTCTGGGATCCACGAGAAAGTCTGTTGTCTACCCATAACATGGAAAAAGTTTCTTCTAAATGCAAAAACATTTATAACAATCAGCACTGAATTGGTGGAAAGAGTATATTCACAAGGAAAAAAAATTTACAAGAAAATTTTGCAAATGTAATCAATTCCTTCATGAAAAGAGTCTATATGCTCAGGTCTCTGGACCAGCAATGCAGAAAGCACTGGCTTTATAGCAACTGGTAAGGAATAGTTCACCAAACATTTGCATGTCAACCTGTACTATAATTATACAGATCATTTGTTTACTCACTAACATCTCCAGTGTCTTTATCATGAAATAAAAAAGTGCTGTTCCTTACATTTGTGAAGCTCTCAAATCAAGACACCTGCTGAAAGTTTTTTTTAGAAGGTTGGTGAAAACCAGAACATTAAAACTCCACTTAAGTAAATCAAGTGAATAAAATAACCAATAAAAGCGCAAAAATCTAACGCAAACTTAATTGTGATAACTAAGGTTAATGATGTTATATGGCAAAGCTCATCACAACTGAAACTTTCCTCCACAGCATTACTTAGGGCAGGTTTCACTCCACATAACTCAGACAATAGGAAAGAGATGCACATTTCCATTTAGTACAGGAAAATCTAAGCGGAACAGGATGGCTGAGGAAACATATCCATAATGAACTCAATTTGGAGGCACAGTTATGGTGCAAGTGTGTGCACTAATACCTCATTTTCCTTCACTCACAAACATTTGTGCTCCTAATTTTGTAACCAAGATTTGGACATTCCCCTGAACAAGAATCTGTGCAAGCCTTTGCTCTGACGTTTATTCAGCATTGGGACCAAACTCTATTCCAGCCACAACCAGGCACACGGAGTGCCCCATCCCATCCTTCTGCCATCAGCAACACAAGTGGAAGGGGACACAGGTGGGCTTGCACCAGCTCCCAGCTCCCCTCAGGCATTTTGGGACCACAGCACATGCCCTGCCAAGCTACAAGGATCAGGCTAGGAAGTGCCATCACTAGCTGCCTGGTCACAGAAGAGAAATCCCCTCCAGGAAGCATTAACTAACACCCACCCAGTAAAAGGCAGGTGCTGAACAGAGACCCCAAATTGTCACAAATTCACCCTTAGCAGTATTTTACTGCAATCCTCAAAAGCATATTCCCTCCTGCATGTTACCAAGGCACAGGAGCCACTGGTGTTCAGGGCCAGCCCTGGCCAGGGATCCCATCGCAGAGGCCAACAATCCCCAAGCCTTGCAGAGTCGGCCAAAAAATTCAGTTTTATTCCAGCTCAGTCAGTCAGGGTGAGAGGCTCACAACCTCATGGAGGCTTTAAATCCTTCCCAGGGTCAAAAAAATTCAGCCCTAGTCTCAAAATTTTGTGGCATGGCAAGTCAAACACCCTTTCAGAGACAAAGCAGAGGCAAGAGAAGATATTTTTTTGTATTGTTTTTTCTGCACAGCCTCCTTAGAGGCTGTGTTTGCTGGTGCCCATGAGCATCTTGCACTGTACCACTGTTACATGTAGAAATTGCTGTGCAAGTACAGCCAACTATGTGCTACTGCCAGGCAGGCGTCATAGCCTCAGCCCAGTCTGCAGAAAGTAAAACAGCTCAAAAAAATAAAGAGATTGAACTCATGCAACTAACGTTCTAGAAAACGCTGATCATAGTGCATTTGAGAAACATTTTGCAGCCGTGCAATTAAAGCCCGTAACACCACACATACAAAGGCAAGATTACAGAGGTAACCTGGATTTTTTTTACATTTCCTTTCACACACATGGCCACAAAACCTGAAGCTCCCAGTGTCACTCCTGCAGGGAAGCTCACGTGTGCATAGGTGATGCACGTGGGTTACAGTAACAGCCAGGCTATAAACTACACAACCAGGTGACGGGCCTACATGGCATGAGCTTTTGATAAAGCAGCATCAAGTTTTTAGTAGCACACTTTTACTACTCCTCTCAAAAGTAAAAATATCAGAGCAAAGCAGGTTCAGGAAGAAAATTAGAGATTCCCAGATGACAGCTTGTTTGTCAATCATGGCAGGGGCAGATTTACATTTGTTTGAGGATTTTGCAAGTAAAAACTACCCAACAACTGCTTAAAATTGGAAAAATAGGCGTAATCCTAAAGGAAAAAAAAATCACTGAGAGAAGATTAAGCAGACAAGAGTACATAGTTAACATGATACACTGGGTATTACAGCCCTGAGTTTGTGTGTTTGTACTTGCCTGTACACCCACAATTATTTTAGTACTTTGAAAACAGCAGTAATAATTAGAAATCATTTAATCATAAGTGGTTTTTTCAGAACTGGGGTGTAACCTTTGAAGCCAAAGACACAGGGATAGAGTATCACCCATTCTGGGAATAATATGCTGAGAGTTTATAAAGATCAGTTCAGTGACCCAGAGTTAAAAAAAAAAAAAAAAAAAAAAAATCAGGGTACCACAGAGAAACTCCTAGTTTTCCATTAGATGCTCTTTATACCCACTACACAAAGAGTTACAAATAATATATAGAGGTTAAATTTGGGGGGTTGGGATGATCTCAGGACAGGGCAACGCCTGAAAAAAAGGTCAAGGTCAAGCATGCAGTATGAAGCAAAATGAGATAAATCAAAGGCTGAAGTTGAATCACTGAGTTGTTATCAGCTGTGGAGCAAATAAATACCTGCTACCATGAGCTGAAGTATTCCCCCTTCCTCTACTACTTTGACTTCTGCAGCTGCTATTACCCTACTAAAAATTTTATATGTTCTTCTACACATTTCAGGTTCCAAAACAGTTGGCTGTACTTAGTTTTAAATGGCAGATACGCTTATGACTATTAACATATATCACTATTCTCTTACTAATTTCACTAACAATGCTGGCATTTATCAAGCTAGTTGCAACTTGTGTAAGTAACCGTATGAATTAAACGCCACATACTTAATTCCTTTACTAACCTTTCTTTCAACAATGCAGCAAGGTACAAGTATAACTATAGTAAGTGTTGATGGGATTTATAACTGAGTCCTAACTATAAATTATATTTTTATCAGCCTTAGAAACTTTTCATTGCTTTTTTCATCCTTCATTTCATAGGAGTATGTGCTATCTCCTCTGATCAGGAGAACCTATATCAAGGTGTAGCTCTTATTACATGCTCCAAAAGATAACACAGATTTTTTTAATTTTTTTTTTTCTCCTAAGCAAAAAACCAAAAATTAATGTAAACATTTAGGGATTCCAAGGAGCCGTTTTGAAGAAATATGTTTATTTTGAGCCTATCATATTTGTGTTCATGGTAAAATTTGAAAGCTTTGTACAAAGCGCTTGACCCGGCCCTGCTGAAATCAATTGCATTGTCACAGCAAGAGGATGGAGCCAACACACTGGAAACAGATCAAGGGCATGGCATGGGTTGACAAACTGCTCGATCATTAGATCTTAATTTAAGCTTAGACCTCCTTTATAAGGCGAGATAGCAAGAACAGCAAACAAAATCCATATCAATCACCACATCCACACAGTTCCCAACTCCTATTTATAGTTTTACTTTGAAATTAAGGAGAAAAATGCAAACCATCATGCCAAAGGGGAAAGAGAGGGAACAGATACAATCCATAAGACTCCAAGTTGTAAGGCTGCTGCTTTATTTCAAGTGAGCCATCCATCACACTCACAGCACTGCTGCAAGTTCAGACTTTGTCAACATCCAGCTTCTGACAAAGTTTTTCCTTGAGTTTCATAGAGAACAAAAATTAAAAGGATTCAATGGCTAAGATGTTTTAATTATCAACAAGTTTTAGGCAAGCGATCACCTCCTGTCTTTTTCCGATTTTTACATTACATTCTCCTGCCTTTCTCTGAGACTATCAGGGCCTTTCTGTATGGCACCAGCAGCAACTTTGAGGCTTCCAGAGCTTTGCTTTTTGTTAGAAAGGCCCTATTAATCACTGTCTTGTCTTTTTCTTCTCTTACTTGAATATGTTTTTTAAAAATTAAAACACTAAATTAAAAGAAAACATGCCCAACACAAAAGCCTAAGTAATCATTAAATATCTACTTCAAAATGTCACATCCACAGCTAAATAATCATGACTACTTTTTCAACAAAGGATTTTAAGAGTTCCAAATTTACCTTTTTGACTGGTACGTGCCATCACCCGACACAACACAGATCAATCACACTTCACCTTCAAATCACGCTTCACCCCATGCTCCATTGCCAGCTTGAGCCACATCATCGATCCTTATTGCTGTCTTCCTCCATCTCATCATCATCTTGTTTAATCACAATCTCTTTTACTCATCCATTTGGTGCACTAACCCCCAACACAAAGCTTTTCACCAAAAGATGCAACAGCCTGTAAGGTGCTGCAGCACAGGGGCAGACCCTGAACCCACAGCCACACTCCCAAGCAGAGCAGTGGCCAAAGGGATTTTAATCAGGCAAATGCATCCTCACATGACAGCAAGAGAGACAGCTCATGTTTCTCCCTAACAGAAACAGGAAAGCAATGAAGGAAATACATCAGGCCTTAAAGTTATAATTCCTTTAACATTTGCCAAAGATTTAAGGAAATAGTGAGTGCAGTCCCACTAGCTTATGGGTTACCACACAGGAAAATTCCAGACAATAACCGGTTTCGGTTTTTTAAAAAGCATTACAAAAATTACATTTTTTACATGCATTATCTTTGCATTACATGCTGGATCACACAGCTACTTGCCCACCAAACAAAGGTCTTTGCTTTGGTTTAGAAACCACCCTCCTAAAAAGATGTCTACCCTCAGTCTGCCATTTGCTCAGTTTTCATGGGCAAGTAATTCATGGCCTCAGGTCATTTCAGGCCTATTGGTATTTGTTGCTATTTATCATAATCATTTAAAATTAGACCTTCGGCTCTTCACAGTCAACAAAGGTCTCCATGGCCTCATAGGTTGGTATGGAGAGGCGCCCCAAGCAGTGCTCAGCCTTGAGATTAAGCTTCTGGGGAGAGGTTGCCAGAGTACAAATCATTTTAACTTGGGAACCCGAAAACTGAATTGACAGTAAACGAGCACACACACCTGGAAGCTTTGTGCATTACACCTGATGTTCGCTTTTCTGCTGTTCACATTTCTTTTTAAACTAACTGAAGATAGAGGTCACAAAAGTCATTAGTAGTGTTAGAAGCAGTGTTAATTCAGTTTTGAAAACAGGTATCTAAAAATTATCCCATACAGGCAGAGTGCTTTTGCATTAATTTTTGTTAAATTCTGGCTGTTACATTAAGAATACAGCATTGAATGCTCAGAGTTCACATAAATGCCTGAAAAGGCTTACAATCACACCTCTAGGTTCTCCTTTTCAAACCATGGACTGAGTTCTTCAGCCACTCTTCACTCCAGTTGCACACCCAAAGGGGAGAGGCACTATCTCTTGTAAATTTTGTAAAATTTACCATTTGTGTAGATTTTCCCCTTCACTTAAAAAAAATATCATTCATTCCTGCAAGTTAAATATTGCCCATATTTCATTTGATCACACTGAAGAGCCAAAGTTGGGATACATCTCAAGGATTATAGTGCTACAAATTAATATGTAATGAAAAACAAACTGTTTTCTATTATTCCACAAACATTCAGTCGATCTTCTGAAGTTTCCAAGCAAGCTGTGGAGGAGTTGTGGGCAGAAGCTGCACTCTGTGGGCATCACCATAAATTAGCTGGAACCCAGTTCGGGCTGCAACAGGACAAGCATATCCCTCGGTCAGCTAACCAGTGCCATCGTGTGGCAGAAGATTAAATAGAGGAATGCACGAAATAACCAGTTCTAGGGTCTCCCTCTGTCCAGGGAGCTTGCTGCAAATGAGGCCAGGGTATTCTCTCAGTTTCTTCACTCTGGAAAGGCCAGGGCTTGATGGGAGCTCCCCCAAGGGTTTTCCAAAAAGACTCCAGCAAGGACATGTAGCACAAGGGGTAGTCTCTGAGATGGAAGTGTGATGTTTCACACTGCTCTAGAGGAAACATCGTTGTCCAGAGAACTGTTTAAAAACAGTAACTCTCACTGCAGTTGTTCATTCCTCTGATTTTCTGGTGAAGCCAAACATGACTAAGTGACACCAGTTTCTGACAGGAAACAGAAACTTTGTTGTCAGAAGGGGTAACTTTTAAAGCCTTTTACTGAGCTCTGCAAGGCATTCTCTCAGCCAGGATTCGGGGTAACAGAGAAGGGGACTTCTGAACATGAACTGCACTGCCTGAGGCCTGCAGGGCCATGGCCACGCTGCTTTGGTGTATGCTCTCTATTCCTGTTTGCAGGCTTTTCTTTAATAAAAGACTCTTTCCCTCAGTATTATTTCTCCAACCTCACCAGCTGCTGCCTCAGCTAAAGGGGACCACTCTCCTACACTAGTTTACACCTAGATGTGCTCACCCAGCTTTTACAAATTATTAAAGTTACATTTTTCCCCCACTTTATGACATTCCTCCCTTTTCCAGCCCAAATGCCCTCATTTATGACAACACAACAAATGAGGAGCAAGTGTTCCCAGTCCACCTACACTTTCCTTGCCTCTGTCCAACCTCACGAGTATCCTCCAGCTCCCCAGAACAAGCCTCAGCCCCGGCTCAATACCCACCACCAAACCATATTTACTACTTCAAAAAGACTGTTTACTTCAAAGACACGATACAAATACTTAAAAGAAATATTTGCAGAATCTCAAACGCTACAAACAGGCCTATGTATTTAGTAAGTAAATACACATGTATACAAACAGGATACCCATATGGTATCCTCACCTGTCCCAAACACTGACCTGAAATATTTTTGTTTCCAGGGGAGTCAGTGAAAGAGAAAGCATCTCAATAAGAAACACCATAAAATATGAACATAACTCTTTTGAGAGAACAGACTTTGTTACAGAGAATAATTTTTCTTTAAGCAGGGGATGGAGATACGTATTAATACAATCTTGCAGCATGCGTAGATTTCAGAAAATGATTTCAGAAGAACTTGGACACAAGGCATCAGATTAAATGAATTGAGGTGGTTTCCACTGCCAAAAGGATCTGCAGCTCCCAGAAACCATCACAGCTCTACTTTAGTACCTGGCCAAGGACATTAAAGTTTCTGGAAGGAAGAATTACAAACCATGCCTTTACTTTCATGTAGTATAGAAGGTTTTTCATCAGCATATATAACAATTTCTATTAGCAGCAGACAGGCATCCCACATCATCCCACAGAACTGTTCTTGCAAGCTCCCATTAACATCTTTTAGCCAAAGCCTGTGCCCAGCTACAAAGTCCCTGCACCTGAGTATACAAGCTTTCATTAGACACCCTCAGCCTGAAAGGCTGCTTCCACCCTATGCATCTGTGAGCCCATTTTTAACCTGCCAGAAGACTACAAAAGGCCTAGTTTCCCAGGGTTTTTTTTCCACAAAGAGCATATCTTAAAGCCGACTTTTTGGAGGCACATTACATCCCATACACCAGCAGAAGACTTTGGTTAAATACCATTTGCTGAACAGAAGACTCTTTTATTCTCAACTTAATACAGGCAAATGTGAAGGAGTTGACTCCACCTGAACAAGTGAAGGCCCTGTCTTTGCTTTGTTGGTTTGCCTGTGTTGTTTTCTACAGCTGGGGGGGGGGAGGGGGCAAAGCAACTGTTTTCCTGAAGTCTTTCACTAGTTCTAGATTTCACAGCAATAAAAATCATAACTCAAATGTCCTAGAAGTTTATTACTTAAAATGTATGATAGACTGTATGTATAACACATAAGCAATATATACATATACACACACACAGAGTTTGATTACTACCATATCCAAATAGCTTTCATAGAGGGGGGAAAAGAAAAAAATAATTCATCTGACAATTGTTTGATTCTCTGCCTTACTTACACTTTATAGGGTGGGGGAAAAAATAAATACACCTAACTCACTTCAGAAATCACAGCACTGGTTTGGAAAAAGGGGATTTGCATCCGCAACTGTTTCTTATGGGTTCAAGCACTCACTTTAGAGAAATACTTGGTTGCAGTATGTCCAACTTACTTAGCAGGCCAGCAATACTTGGGCTACCAACAAGCTTAAATTTAGTTATCTACATCCTCTGCTTGAATCTCTCCTCTATTACCATAACCAAAGCACACACAGCGCTGTGCCATACCTGCTTCCTGCTCAGACAGCAGAGCAACATACAACCCACAGGTACCCAGGAGAAGAAGGAAGCAGGACTTGTGCTACCCTAAAATAAAGTGAGACACAGCTGCCCCTCCAAGATAACGCAAGCCAGAAGTCAGATGGGTGTGGCTGGGTAGTTTGATGCAATCAGCCCACCTTTTTACTTTTGCTCTGAAATCCTTCATTCAAGTAAAAGTTTACATCCACCTGCCACAGAATGTTTGGTTACTAAGTTCATCCAAATAACTTTTCTGAAGAAAACAGTAAGAGTTATTCAAGTAATCATTACGGCTAATGCAAGCTAAGGAAATCTGACAGCATCTGAAAGCTATCACAAGGATGTGGCAGGAAATTAAAGTAGAGCTAAATGTGACAAGAATAGGGGGAGAAGGCCAAGTAAAAGAGAAAAGAAGTTTTAAAATCATACTATTTCAATGTATAATCTTAAGGCTTCATTAGAATGTTAGAATGAAAGATATGTAGCCTGCTAAAACAAATTTACCAGTTCAAAAAATGTTATTTGCTCAGGTGTGGCATATGAATAGGCTCCTAGGGCTGTTTAACACTGCTCCCAATCACATTCCATAATTGTTTTTCATAGCTTGTAATGAATTCAGCAGATTGAGGTGTCCTACTTGAGCATGGTGGTATGGCTGGAGCACTACTGGGAAACTTTACTGGTACAGTAACAGGCACGAGTTCTTACCAGCATTGTCCTTATCTCCAATGATGGCAAAAAAGGGGAAAATAAACACTGTTGAGATGGGGTTTTTTATTTTAAGGTAAGTGCTATCTTTGTTAATTCTCCGTGAGTTCTTCTCATATAGCCAGGTTTGTGCAATGGGTTCAACTTTAAAAAAAAAAAAAATTAAAACAAATAAAATAAGTGCATATAACTTCATGCGAAAACTATTTAAGGAGCTCAACTTAATCTTATAGTGTAAAGTAGCATATAAACTTAAGCCCCGGAGAAAGAAGAGCCATAAGAACCTATCTGGTAGAAGAGTGTATTCAAAATGGTAGCTGCTTCTTGCCACAGAAGTCTGTTGTATGCTTACTGTTTGCCTAAAATATGCACACATCACTCTTTTACAAGTGTCTGTAGCTTTTCCTTTTTTTTGAGTAGCGCTTTTATCTCTAACAGGGAGGCAGCTCTTCAAATGAGATACTTATTCAGCTGCAGGATGGGGAGTGGGCTATGGATAGCATTGTGTGATCAACTAAGGATGTATCCTGGCCAAAATAAACAAGTGGCTTAAAACTAAGTAGACCATAAGTAATTCCCCCACACAACTCGGGGAAACTTTAATATAGGCGAGTTTTCTTCTGCTATCCCACAAGTTGCTCCAGCATATCCAGTGAGCTGGAGAGGATGGGGCATAGACATACAGGCCAAAAGGGAGCTACTTAAGCTGCTGCTTAAAGAAATGCCTACTTTTAATAACTACCATGGGATAAATATCAGTGAGTCTCATAGAGCATAAGTAGATGGAATCACGTCATTATAGATATTAAACATCTTCATTTCAATGTGACAGAGGCTGCTGGAAAAGGCTCAAAAACTACTGCTGGTCTCCTGACTAATGATCTAAATCATATTAAAATTATTTACTCAGTGCTTTCCACAGACTCTTACACATACACATCCAAGCTATATGGGTGTTTCAAAGAGCAGAAGGCACCTGGTGAATTTGATGTTCTTCTTAACACTGCTCCTCTGAGCAAATGTCTCCAGGAGAAACTCACAGACTTTGTATGACTTGGGAGACTTTGAAATGGTTACTGCAGAGCTTTCTCAAGAAGCAATGTAATATTCTTTGAGAAATTTCCATGTTATTACGGAGGTTAACTTTTCAAATACAGCAAATAAATCTACTCTGAAACCCCATTTTAGAAAAAAAGAGGTGCTAAAGATGGACACTAAAAATTCTTGGCAGGCTGAAGCTTTTTTATGCTAAATAGCTGCAGGTATCTACACTGGTCTGAACAGTGGTGGTGGTAGTTGTTTTGGGGTTGATTTTTTTTGTTGTTGTTTTGTTTTGCTTTTTTTAATTTCCAACTGATTCCTCTTGCTTTCAAATGCAATAACTTTGCCAGGTAAGCACAAAGCCACAGTCAGTGGAAACAGAACACATACTGTGGGTGCCCTTCTGAACAGGGCAAGAAATAGGGTAAATAGTGACAGTTGCAGCTACTGAGACTGCAACATAGGAAAAGGGTCTGGTGGCAGTTGGGGGAGCTGTTCTGGGAGAGCGTGCCTCCTATTGCAGCATAATGGGAACAACCTCCGCCACAGAAAGATATTTTGACCTCCAGGCTCCCTCTCTGTGGGGTTTGCTATGAGGGTAGCCTGGCTAACCTAACCTCAAGGCTACTGGGAGGGAACAGCCTGCTTGGGTGATCTCCGATTTCTGGGTGGAGAAAGATGTCAGGAGGGATTTTAGTCCTAGACATTGTTCCAAGGAGTATGCATACAAATCTTAATTAGCATTTTTCAGCGTGCCCTTAGGACTTTGGATGGATGCATTTTCAATAAAACAGCAAAGAGAAATCTATCTCCACGCGTGCTGTCATCAGAGCTGAGATTAGGTATTATTTACGATTGCTGAACATCTGCGGGTAGGGCGTTCACAGCAGAGGTCCCTTGGCTCTGGAGCTTGTTATTTCTCTTGATGAGGAGTCCAAATGTGTTGGTCTTCAGGGCATGGTGCATGGACCATCTATTTGCCACATTCAGTGTTGTTTTAGGAAGGCAGTAAGGGGAAATACAGTCAGTAAAGCATGATGACCCCAGGTGAGACCTGAATAAGAGTGTTTGCAGAGGTTAATTATAGAAAGCCATCTCATGAGCATGGTGTCCTATGCGCAGAGTGCAGTGTTGTATAGTATGAAAAGACCAAGCATGTGTTAAAGGGGACTGTAAAAACACCTTTTCAGTGGTTTTTTGCCTACTGAAATGTTGGTGAGTGGTTCAAGAGCCATAGTTTTGAAGTTCCAGTGCAAAACAGGTTTATTCCCAGTTTACTGGCATCTGCTGTGCATAAGCAGAAGTTTGGAAGAAAAACACATCTCTCATTCCAAACTAGATGGGGGAAATGTGAATGGGGAAATTAGTGATGTGTTTTCTTGGGTGGTGTTTATTATATATCATTAAACTGAGTATGGATCTGGGTGGAAAAAAAATACCAGAGAAAAAATTTAATGGAGAGCGATAAGGTGCAAATCTTGCTTAATAAATGAACAGTATTTTTGCTTTTTCATTAGGTTAAACGTTAATTTTGTTTGCTGCCTAGTATCTTGAACTAAATCTGAATTCTTGTATCCTTTTTCTGTTACAGTGGTATGGCCATAACATGTTAGCCCATGACAGTTATGAAGTGCATATACCTAAGGCTTCTCATTTTGGTGAGTGTGGAAAAAGCTATCTAATAATTTTGGTTTAAGTCAGAAGATCTATTTTCAATGCTTACTGCTGTTTTTGAACTGTTTTAACTCTTCTAATGCATGTTCAAATGGAAAAAATAACAAGGTTAATAATTATTTTTAGAAGCATCATCTGAAAAACATTTTTTTTTTATGTTTGTCCTGGACTTTTTTTACAACCATATGTAATCTCAGCTATAGAATGCATTCTTTGGTATAAGTAATGTGGATGAATGTCTTTTTTTAAAGCTGAAGCATATATTTTGCATGGCTGCTTCTCAAGAGCTTAAAAGTTATGGCATTTCTCTGAGATTTCAGAACAATGTCAGAATACAAGTTATGACTGTGTAATACTGCTGATGACAGAAGTCAGCAGGACAGAATGTCATGGTTTCCTTTACAGAGAAAGTATTGAGACAGTGTCAGACATTTGGAACTGATGCAAAAGTGTTTGTTGTCTGCTGGTTACTGTTGACAGCAAAAGCGCTCAAGAAAAACACTTTTCACACTAATTCTGTGTGGTTTTGTCCTTCATAGTGAATGGATGGTGCCTGTTAGAAAGACCTTTGCTTCTAGATCACTTCTAGGTCATTCTTACATATTCCTCTGCACCTTTGTTACGCTTCTTTCTAAAATCTGCAGCATCAGTCTGTTCAACCTTAACATACATATATCACTTTTTTTGTTCTCCATGAATTCTCTCCTCCTGCTGTTTCTTCTCTGCTTGTCACTTGTATCATGTAATTTTCTGCTTTAAGTATGTTGGACTCCCCAGTTGAATTTATGCTATAAGAAGCCCTAAATAACCACTTTCTGTGCTTAACAGAAGACAAGATTTGTGTTGCTTGTGTCTCTTGAATGATATGAATGTTTCCAACCACTTCTCTATCACTCTTACGAAATCAAATGCATTTTTATAACAGTATAGAGCTTTGAACAGTTATTTGCCATAAGCTAGAGAATAGCAATTTTAATGAGTAATAATGACACAAAAACCTTACCAAACAATCATCTGCTTGTCTGCCGCAAAGCAAATGGGAATTCAGGCAAACATGGTGAACATTTTTGTTTTGCCACCTAATATATTTTTGTACCAAATAAAACTGCGCCAATGAATTCTGAACCTGGATAAAGTTAACAGCCCTTTTGCCCAGGCCAAATCCTAAGTTTCTGGATCACTCATCTTACTTCTCTCTTCTGTGTCTTGCCAAAAAGATAAGAAACGCGTTGGCACAGAAGGAAAATTATTACTTGGACTGTTCTCCCAGCCAATGAATCTGTTTTCTATAAATGCTCTAACAGAAAAATCCAGTTAACTAAATAGAAATATTAGCAAACAAGCAATATCAAAATAGCATTAGAAACAAACTAGTAATAAATGGCATTTTTTTTTATTATTAAATATCCCCCAAATTTAAATTGCTAACTCCAGATGACAGATGAGTTTGAGATGAAGTGTGACCGTTTCTATTAGCTTAATCCTGCATGGATCTCGCTGTTGGGATGATCAGATCTCCATGATCACATTACTGTCCATTCATGCTCACAGACATAAATAATAATGAATTACTAATTCTTTTGCATTATGTAACTGAGCAATAATCTGAGGAACAATTAACGTATGAAGATAAACACTGTCCCATAAGTGTTACATTCTGTTGCACTCTGAGCATGTTACAGCAGAACAAATGTTTTGACTGGCAAGCCTTTGTGATAAGCAGTAACAACTGATGTAAGCCTCCTCTTGCACTTTGAAAAATATTTTGACATTCCTGGCTTAAAAGAGTGCTAAGGATCACTATTCTTGCCTTATTGATGAGAAAAGCGAGGAATGGCATGATGGAACAGCCCCTTCAGTGACTTGAGATGTGTGTGACCTTGAAGTTCGGTGCCAATCTTGCCTCCGTTGCCATGCTCCAATTGCCAGACCCTGCTATGGGATCTACGGTTAATACAACTTTCAGGTTAATTACTAAAAAGATTCAGGGGGTTAATTACAATTCTTTGTTTTGCAATGGGGGGGGGGGGGGGGGGTGTGGGTGTGGATGTGTTATAGTTTTTAAAACAAAAGGCCCAGAACAAGGGGTTTCGGG
>JAVJGI010000035.1:2253708-2298805 GCA_035590275.1 Ibycter americanus | reverse complement strand
CCGGGCCCGGCTGCCGGCGCCTTCCTCCGCTTCCCCGCCCGGCAGGGAAGGCCCCGGAGGACCGCGATCGTGAGTTTTGTGGCGCCCTGTCTTCCCTGCAGCTTGCGGCTCCGCGCAAAGCCCCCTCCCCGCTGAGCGCCGCGGTGCTTAGGGCCGCGGCCCGCGCCCTTCCCTGCCAGTGCCCCTGCCCGGCTCCATCGCTTTTGGCTGGAGAGAGATGAAGTTGTTATTACATGTGGCGACATTTTGTTCGCTTTCAGAATGATCTTACTAGCTTTTGAAGTGCTCTTTTCCTCCCCTTCTTGCTACTGTAAAAAGTTGCTTGGCTGTTGTTCCCCGTCCCGCCCCCCCCCCCCCCCCGAACTTCACCGATTGTGTTCGAGTTGCCTGGCGTTCCTCATGTTTTATTGAGCTTTAAAGTCACCTTAAGGGTCTGTTTTGGAGGGGGGAGGGTACATGCCACTTTGTCAGCCGACAGGTGCTGCTGTGCTAAATAAACCACCTAAGACTGGTATAAATTACTGTGGAGCTGTTGCCAGGATACATACACTACTTGCATACACAAGGTAAAGGTTTATAGTATCTAGATGATTCACTTCTGAAGGACAGTTGAAGGAAATAAAAGCAGATGGCCCACGTGGCTTCTGTGGGCAAAAACATTTTATATGCTGGGCAGCGTGTTACCTGGTGCAAATGTGTGTAGGTTTGCTAAGCGGCCTTGAAACAAGCTAGTTGTCGCACCAGGTTTCAGGAGAAAAAACATCGCTACAGAGAATTTCGGTCTAAATTGGAAAAGTACATCTTAATATGGATATTTCTGTTTAATTCTGTCTTACTTGGTTTATTTTAGGGAATTATGTTTGAAGAAGGTGGTTCTTCTGGATTTTCTGTAAGATACAGATTAGATTGAGCACGTGTTGGCTGGCACATGGGCGGTTGTTGTAAGATGCGTGGAGATGTTCATTTCGTTAAATTCAGTAAATATCTCTTCATACCTTTTTCAGGTTCACTACTGTTAGAATCGAAGATAAATCCAAATACTGCATATCAAAAACAGCAGGCAAGTATTATTGCTAAGGTTTATTTTTTTTCTGATTGCTGATGCTAAGGAATTGTTTTACGCTCAAAGTAATTGCATTTTCCAGAAGAAAAAAAAAAGGAAAGCAGTGTGGCGTGGAGTTGTCAATGGTGTTTTCTGTAGAGGTGAAAAACTTGCTTAGAAGCCTGTAGGTGCTATAATACTTCACGTTCTAGAAATTAGAAGTATGGGCCTCCTAAAAAAACCCTTTTGGACTTCAGGCTTTGAAGAGAATGTATGCAATTTGGATAAATGTTGAACTTATTACAGGAAAAATAGTTAGAAACATACACGTGTAACTTTTGTCTCTCGTCCCGGGCAGTATGAAATAATTGCCCAATTAAGAAGGCAAAACTTTGGCCAGTTCTGCTACAGCTTATTTACTTCTTGAGTTCTTTTTCTGGAAATAACACGAAGGAATTTGTCTTTGTGGGACTTCTTTCATTGTTGCTGTTTAGTTTTTGTTTTAAGCCTTGGAAACTTCTGCTATCCTAAGCAAAGTGGCTAGCCATGGTGAGACTTACTTGCACGGTTGCCTTTCCTAGGGGTCAGCCTTCTGCAAAACAAAGAAGTAAAACAGTTGGGAGCTATGTTAATAGGTTGTTTTTGTTTAATCCACTAAAAAAATTAGCTTGCTAAATCTCTTCTGCTTTTATTGCTTCTTCCTTCTGCATTAATTTTTGGTGTCTCTGACTGCATTGTTCTCATGGTTATTACTGGAGTTTTTTTCTGTCTGTTCCTTTGTTCTACAGTAGATGCTCTGTTCCTTTTGTTCAGTACTCTTCATCATTATGGTATCCAGAAGTGTTTCAGCCCTAGAAAACAGTAACATTGTTCTTCCTAAATCATGAAGACACAAATCTTTAAGGATTTTGTTTGTTTTGGTGACATGTTATGTTATGAGAATTTGAGGAAAGAGGCTTTGTTAGCTCTCAAGCACAGGTTGGCTCGCTTTAGCTTAGGAGTGAGTCGGAGTCTTGGGCCTAGCCGTTCAGAAGGCTTTGTTTCCTGTGGTTTCCGTCTTTCACTTATTAGGTAGTAGTTCTTTTAGTCAGGTGGATGACAGTCATAGGCTTTCCTTGGGCGGGCCATGCTAAGGAAGGAGGATGGTCTTTATGGAGCTCTGCAGAGTTTTCAACGTCGGGAGCCTTGAACTATTTCCCGTTTAGCAGAGGAAACTAATACATAATGAAATAAGAATGCAGATTATGTTGCTGTAAAATTTTAAAGTGCTTCCCTTTGCAGCCTGTTTTCTGAAACTTCATACAACTGATTATTTGAAAGCCTTCTTTACTTAATTGGTAGCAAAGTTTCAAGTAACTTAAGTAGCTTCTGTGGTCGGTTTTCTTGTGGAAGTCTTTGTAGGTTGTAGTTTTGAAGAAATCAGGCTGAGGTTTATTTTGGTTGGCTTTTATTACTGATTCTAATGCTTTTGTGACCTCATGGCTGAAAGTGTTTGCTTCACTGTTCACACTTTTGAAGAAGTTTGGTTTGGGTTTATTTTTTTGAAGAGGAATCACAACTGATGATTTCCAGAGACAGGTTCTAGGTTTGTCTAACCTCTGAAATTACACAGCTTTTAGTTGGCAGAGCTTTGTCCCTAAGTTTTACATGCTTCTGAGTGGAGTAGCAGAAAGCAGACCTCAATGTAGCATCCCCATGCTTTTCTCAGTTTGTGAGATTTCAGTCTCATCACTAAAAGAATGTACTATTCAAACCTGGGCGTCTTGGGAACAGATCCTTTTTAAAAGTGGTGGAAAGATTGAGGCGGAATGTCTTGGTTAACCAGAGATGAAGAGAGGAGGTCTTTCCCACAGTGCCCTGCTAGTTGAATGTTGAAGCCTGTTACAAGGTAGCCTCAAGACTCAGAGGCTGTACTGATCTGCCCAGGGCAGATGCTTGTAGGTGAATGGCAGCGTGGAGGAGAGCTCTGGCTTCCACTTGTCAGAGTTCAGTTATGGATTTTCATTAAGGTGCTGATCGTCTTGGATTTGGGGAAAGCCACAAGATGATGCGGCTCGATGGAAGGGAAACATGCCCTGCCTATGCACCTGTCATCTTATAAATTGTTTGAATGGGATTATAGGGTAGTTATCACTTAAATTGTGATTTGCACAACACTGTGACAAAAGAAGAACCAGTTGGCTTTTAGTTGCTGTGCATCATGCTGTGATTCCCAGTATTACACTACTTGTGCTAAGTAGTACTGTAACTATTAACTAACTGTAAACAGGGCAGGCCTGTTACCTGCCTTCTCAAATCACGTTTGTGGTCACTAGTTTTGGTGCAGAATTCAATTCTGTCAAGATGTTGGATGTGCTGTAATCATGACCTCTTTCTCAAGAGAAATAGGACTTGGGTTGGACAATCGGTGTCAGGCTGCTCAGCATACAACATAGAAGAATCTCTATTACATGTATGGAAAGAACATGAGAGCCCGAAGAGCTTCAGATCCCCCTATATTTTGGGGCACAGGCTTTGAGAGTTGCATACCTCTGCTGGACATGCCGTGTTGGCCAAAGGGCAGGGTCAGATGTGTTCTGGAAGCTGTAGCAGGAGCAATTTAAAAAGTTGTTACCACACCCATTTGTTGTTCCACCCTCTGCTTGAGGTTACTGTTCCCTGGCAAAACTGGCAGAAGAGTGTGTCTTCAGTGAGAAATCAGATGGATCCATCCTGTGCTTTGTTCCTCCAGCTCAGCTATGCGGGCAGTAATTCTCAGTTCCATGGCTGTAAGACTTGAAACTGCTACAGGAATCCTTACTGTGAACACTGCCTTCTGATGTTAACTGTCCTTTAGGTGCGCTCTGTCCGTTTTCAGACTTGAGAGGAAGAACGTGCAAATACTGTCTTTTGCACAGAGTTGCCGTCGCTCTTGTGGCAACAGAGAAATTTGGTTGAGGCAAAATGGGAGTTTCTTGAGGTCGGGATTTAACGAATTTGCAGGGGTGCTGTTAAAACCAGCCTGAGCAGTTGCTAGGGGGGCTTCTTCACTCCTCTTTGATGCCAGCATGAGTATTCATATTACTGTGTGACAGGTTAGATGAAGAAACTGATTCAGTTGAAATACCTCTTCTGCTGGGTTCATTTTTATCGGCACACGTTCCCCTGTCTGGTTCACTGTACAGCACGCCTGTGCTGGCGTGGTGGGGTTGAGGGGCTAGTGCAGGAACAAGGAGAGGTGGAGTGGCAGAGATTGTGCAAACCAGTACCAATGCTGAAGAGAGGTTTGCACTAGTCTTAGTTTAAATTGTTGTTCTGAATATCTCTTCTTTTGTTTGTCTGTGTATTGTGTTTGAGTAAATTCAGGAACATCGCTGTTGCTCGTTGATGGAGCAGCATCGTGAGTGCTAATCTAAGCGGGTGGGAGTGGTAGTTTCTCGCAGCAGCTAGGCCTGGAAGATTTGTGGTCTTCGTGGGTTGTCCTAGGTCATGCAGGAAGTGTACGCCAGACGAGTAGATTTTATACTGATATTGGACAAATATTTTCTTATGAAACGATCAGTCTTTCAGAAATATTTTTGGAGAAACTTACATAACTTCTGCCTTGTGTGGGCAGTACAGATTGTAACCAGTACCATTCAGTAATTGGAGAATTCTCACAAAATTTTTTGAGTGCAGTGTCTATGGATGTATGCAGTCATTTTAGTTACTGCACTGTTTCTCTTACTTGAATCATTTTGGGCTATGAATAGGAGTTCTTCGTGTGTGTGTCCCTCTTTATTCATGTGTGTGTGTGTCCCCTCTGACTCTCAGCTTACCTGGAAGTGTATTGATTTTGAGTGTCAGGGCATCAGTAATTCCACAAGATAGGCATTTCAGATTCTGAGTTTTCTAACGGCCATAGAATTGCACTTAAGAATTCTTATTTTTTGATTAACGTCTAAAAGAGAACCAGATCAGGGAGCTGATCAGACTTTTCAGTGCCCGCAGCTGACAGTTAGTTTTTCCGTGAAGCCCAGTTCAACTGCTCACTAAAATGGCACCCTGTAAACATGGAGATTCAGCTGTCCATGAGCCAGAGATGAGGGTGGACAGCTGTAAGCAAAAACCATGTCAGCTATATGAAGCTGTACCATTTGCGCACGTGAATCAGAGCCCGAAAGCAGCGATACTACCTATTAATATTTGTGACTGTAGAATAAATGTACAAGTGTAATATAGCATACTGTAGTATAAATAAACAACTCTCATGAACAGCATTAAGACCATAGTGCAGTGAGCTCAGTTCTTTCCAGAACAGAAAATTTTGTTTCTTTAAAGGAATATGTAGAAATGAGGAAGAAGAAAAAAAAATCAGCTTGTGGGAGTGCTGCTGTTTTTGGTGTGACCTGTGATTATGTTTTGGGAAAAGGAAGTTTATCAATTGGTAGGCATTTGTCAACAATGTTGCTGTAAGAACAAGATGTTATGCTAAACTTTAAAAGAAAAAAAAAAAAAAGGCGAGAACAAAACCCCCAAAACGTGCAATTACACATGGATATTAAGAGATTAAGATTACCACAGAAATAAACTGAAGAATTACTGCCATATCAGTAATACTGATTTTCATTCATGTTCCAGAGTGGTATCTGCAGCAGCTGGTTAGTTGTTCATTGAGACAGAGGTGTGTTTTTCAGATAGCTATGCTGATGCTTACCTACAGTTTACCTACTGTCCTGTGCCAGCTGCTTGTCAGCAGTCCGGTCCCAAATGTTAGTCCCGTCACATCTACCAGTGGAAATACTTACAAGCACTCCCTGACCTCTTTAAGCCTGGATAACTGTGTTAGCAAACGTCGGTTTAAACCATCTGAACTAACCCGTTTTTTATCAAAAACATATACAGTGCTGACTGACAGTAGGTTCAAGAGTAGCGGTGATCACTTGGTATTGGTTATGGTTTTGTCCTTATACTTTGGTGGGTACATGAGGGACGGTGACCGAATAGTTGTACAATACCATGTCATGGGTTGGCCTTTTAGCACAGTGAATACTTGAATCGATCAGCTTCATTGTTTCCTGTCACTTGGTGCACAAAGGGAACCAAGAAGTGTTTTGGGGCTAAAGATGTGAAGGGGGAAATGGCAGCTGCATCTGTTTCTTATTGCCCCTGGAGTTTCCTGAGGTGTATCAGGTATCTTTAAGCCAGTCAGATATTTGTTTGAGTTTGGTTGCTAAGCTTAAAGATATGACTTTGAATATTTTGTTTACTGTAAAAGTGATGCATAAGGTAAAGACTTCATAGCCTTGATAAGCTGTGTGGTGAATATTGACCTTTGTAAATGTGGGAAGTAAATTACCTTACTGAGTATTAAGCAAGGGCTTGCTGGTATGGTTTTTTTAAAAAAAAAAAAAAAAAAAAAGGTGCGGTAACAGTTCAGGAAGTCGGCAAACTTGGCAGAATGTTCAGCTGTTTTGTTGGAGCTTGTGAAATGTACTGCAAAATTAGCAGAGAGCCATTCAGTTCGAACATTTTAACATGAAGATGAGTTTACTGTAGGATGCTGAACTATGTGTTTGAATGTCAAAGCACAGGCTTACGTTTCTTACAGTACAGCAGCAGGTGTCCTAATATGTCATAAAAAATCTTCTATTCAGAAATTCCAGCTGAATCTTCCAGATATACTGTGAAAGTGAAATTGAATTGATGGAGGCAGTAGTGACAGAGAAAAAGAAACTTGCTAAAATGAAAATACGTGTTGGCAAGATGCTTGTAACTTTAGTAAGAACTTAAAGAGTTTTATATTACTCAGGCTGTATGTCTTTTAATTTAGAAAAGAGTATTTTCACATTAGTTAGGCATTACTTCTCACATTGTGAAAGCTGTATTAAACCCTTTCTGAGGAGGAAACACGGTAATACTGGGGGTTTGTTTCTACTTTTATTAAACATCAGAAGACTTAAATTGTTATGCTGCAGGTTTTCTTAATCTCCTACAATGTGTGACTTCCCTTTTCAAGACTGTTGGCTTACGAGTATGTTGCAGAAAAATACCATTATAAGTGCTCTGGTTATGAAAAAAGTGTATTTAAATACATAATATATGAGATAGTGGTCATAAAATAGCAAAAAAAAGAAGGATGATGTCCCTTATGGCAGAACAGATGATTTAGTATTTTAGTGTCTTATGTTCTTTTTTGACAAGTGTAACTTTTAAATTAAAATGATATCTTCTGTGGACATATGATTTAATGGAATGCAGATTAATATGCAGCGTAGACCTGTTTCAGAAACAGTTATTTCTTTTTTTTTTCCTTTAAATAGGACACCCTGATTGTTTGGTCAGAAGCAGAAAATTATGATTTAGCACTGAGTTTTCAAGAAAAAGCTGGCTGTGATGAAATCTGGGAAAAAATCTGTCAGGTACAGTTAACTTTAAATATTCTGTCTTTTCCAGATGTTTTCGTGTCTTCTGTGACTTCATGTATTAGCTGTAATTTTTAAACCTACTTGTAAAAGAAGCACATAGTCGTCATTATTTTCTGAGGCTGTTCTGTGTATGATCTGAAGTTGCTACTATTTAGAACAGTAGTTGTTGTATTCATAGTTGAATTTCATGCTTTTGAAAAATCAATGTAATGATAAAACTCAGGTGCTAGGCATTTTAGGGGTTGTTTGTTTTTATTAGAAAGGGAAAATCCAGAGTACTGTGTTTTAATTGTCCTTCTCCCAGGCAGCCTTAGGAAGGTGACTTGTTGGAGTGCAGTGGAACTGAAGATGTGTTGTAATGCGTAAGAGGCTAGATATTTCACTGTAAGAGACAAAGAGGTGGCATTGCTCTGTGAGCGCAGCAATGTCAGTGATACTTTTTTTTCATCAAGACCTAAGTCTTGTTGGCCATCTGCGTGTTACGGGTATTTCAATCATCATTGTTCTATTACGAAACAGTATAGATTTTATGTTTTCAATTCTGGAAGTAACAAGTCGATGGAGTTGCGCCTGTGTGTACTCAAAAGAAGAAACCTGGGCTTTCATGCTAGAATTTATCATAACCTTCTCAGGTTTTGAAATGATGCAGTGTAAAGCTGTTAAGAAGCATAGAATTCAGATTTCCTTTGAACAGACTAGGCGCTTTAGATGCACTCTTAATCTTAGCATGTTTTGGGATATAATGTCTTCCCAGCCAGTTCTGAAGCACTGTTGTTGAAAGTAACCGATCCTAGTAACCGCAAGCGTATGTGCTTAATAAATAGTCCACGTTTTAAATTGGGGCTGAGCTGATGACCAGTGTGAGAGGGAGGCCTTCCTGGGCTCAGGCAATGTAAACAGTTAGCCTTAGGCACTGCCATCAGACTCCAGAACCCTTCCCGCTGTGTCCTTTGAGACTCCTGCATAACATGCCGTCCTTCTTGAGGGAGGTAACAGGAGGTTATGAATTCTGGATCAGCAGTGGCAATGAGAAGTATAGAATGTATGGAAGACTGGGAAAAGGAGCTAGAGGGACAGATGAGGCGGAAGGAGATCATAGTGGGACACAATAGCTTTCTTCTCTTGTTCGATTTTGGTACTCGTGACCTTTTCCTGCCTCTGTTCTTGGTCTTTTTGTTATGTTTCACTTAAGGTTGGTATAGCTGTGGGCTCTTATTATGAGTTTAAGGCTTCATGCCCTTCTGTTTGAGACACTGAAAGGTTTTGGTACACCCCTCTCATATTTTGTGTTAGTCTCCAAGGTGCTTCAAACTTCCTGACTGCACAGATGTTGCTAGGGTACTATTGAGGATAGTGGTAGGGAATGGAATTCAGAGTTCCATTTAGAATGTAGAATTTAGAGGCAGCAAACTCACACCTCTGCACAGGTAGACATCTTCTAGGCAACTGAAGGTATAGGAGGGCTTATGTGTCTGTTATTTTTGTTACTGACTTGATTATTTTTATGTATGTTTTAGGATGAGACAGTAATTATGTGTGTTCTCTTCTTAGGTTCAGGGTAAAGATCCTTCAGTGGAAGTCACGCAGGACCTTATTGAGTCAGAAGAGGAACACATAGAAGAAATGCCTGAAACCAGTCCTTTGATTGACCTTCCTACTTGTGAACTCAACAAACTTGAAGAGATTGCTGACCTAGTTACCTCTGTTCTCTCCTCACCCATCCGTAGAGAAAAGCTAGCGCTGGCCTTGGAGAATGAAGGCTATATTAAAAAACTACTACAGCTTTTCCAAGTCTGCGAGAATTTGGAGAACACCGAAGGCTTACATCATCTGTATGAAATTATTAGAGGAATTTTGTTCCTCAACAAAGCAACTCTGTTTGAGGTGATGTTTTCCGATGAGTGTATTATGGATGTTGTTGGATGCCTTGAGTATGATCCTTCTTTGGCTCAGCCAAAACGGCACAGGGAGTTCTTGACCAAAACAGCAAAATTTAAAGAGGTTATTCCTATAACAGACTCCGAACTCAGGCAAAAAATCCACCAGACTTACAGGGTACAATATATTCAGGACATCATCTTGCCGACACCATCTGTTTTTGAAGAGAATTTTCTTTCTACCCTCACTTCCTTTATTTTCTTCAACAAAGTTGAGATTGTCAGTATGTTGCAGGTAAGTGGTTTTAGTATGGTATAGATGGATTATGTATAGAAACCTCTAGCTGTAGTTACAAAATTGGTTAACTTACACAATGTTAAAAGAGCTGTAATCATACATGCTTTCATTTGCATAGTGTTTTGAATGCTTCCCCTTATTTCTGATACCTTTTATTTTGTATTTTAAAAATGGTAGATTTCAGGTGAGTATATTAATATTTTTTAATGGGTTGTAAACAGTTAAAGTTTCTTCTCCTTTATTCACAAGTAACATACACATTTTGAGCTGTTTTTGTCTTAAGTGTTTAGGGAACAAGCAACTTTTTGTATCATATATCAAGCACATTTGTGCTGTCTGTATAACAAATTCTGAATCTGTGATTCAAAAGAGTTTGTTCAGAACCATTCCTGTTATACTACTATTACCTTATGGTACTAAGTTCAAATGTTTATGTTGTAGTATAAAGTAGTTTGTTGGGCTTTTTTCTTCATACTGATATCCAAAAGTAATAATTAATAAATAACCAATATGTTGCTATATCAAAAAAAATCACTGCATACTTTGTAGCCAGAAGCAGGCTTAAAAGTAGTTGAGTGTGACAACCAAGCTGGACCGTGTATGGCGCCTTGGTAAAGAGCTGCCTGTGAACTTCATGGCGTTTTGGGTATTTTCAGTTCATATTTTGTTGTGCAAACTAATGGGTACCAAAGTGGTTTTATTCTGTTTCTGATCTGTGTCTTTAGAAAAATGGTACATTTGTGTAGAATAGAACATGATAAACCTGTTGGTTTTGGGTATGGATAGTCTCTGAAAAATAGGGTAAAATAGGAAGATGTATCAAGGAGGAGGGTAGTTAAAATTGTGGAAGGAGCGGGGCACTGGAGAAATAACATTACCATAAGAAATATTTCGAAAAAATGCGGTAGATGACGGGGGGAGGGGGGAAATCAAAACTAAAGAATTGCAGAGAATTGCATGAATAAGCTTTCAGGCTTCTTCCTTGTTTCTTCTTTCTGGTTGAATAGCAGAAGGAAACTCAAAAGTAAATCCCACTTGCAAAGTTAATGACTTTGTGTTAAATGAAGATTTCCTTTTTCATTCTTTTGCATATGTTACTTTTCTAAAACTAAAAATAATTTCAGTATTATCTTCCTGAGGCCACAGTCCTGTTTTCCATTTAGAGATTTTTAATTCTGTAAAGTTCTTTATTTTTCATTTAGGCTTTACTGTACTGAATATTTAATTGTGCCATAACAAAAAGCTATGATTCCCTGTTACTTCCAGTACTCTTTGAAGAAAGTTCTGAAGTCATCTGACGGTTCTTTGCTACTCTCTCACTGCTGTCTTTGCCACAGTAGAGAGAGTATCTGGCATGTAGGTTTGCCTGTCTGTTTTAAAGACAAATTGAGGCATGCATGGTGGCTTACAAATAATGTTGATACTTGCATCATTTAAGCTGCCTTGAGAATTACAAGCTAATAAGAAAGCACACATGGAAGAGATGTTTTTGATAGCATGCTTGAGGAAAATTACGTGGTGGTGCAGACCCCAGCTTCAGGACTGTTTTCACAGTCCCCTGGTGTAAATCGGCTTTTTGTTGTGGCACAAGAACTCTAAAGCTCCTTTGGGTTTGGTGTACACGTTAGGAGTCTTGTTACCCTAAATACACTGGCAAAGCTCCCTAGGAGGAATGCAGTTGATAGGAGTACGAGATTGTGTTTGCTACAGCAGTAAAGCTCCTTGCTACGTGCTGCGAAGCAGTAGATCCCGTTGCTGCTGTCCGTGAAGGGCAGCCACATGGGAAACTGAGCGAGCACGGAAAACAAACCTAGATCAATCCTGTGCTTTAGGACGCCGGGCCTGCACTGTGTGGCAGCCTTATACAAGCAAGAGATCTTTCTGTTGCCAAGCGTTCTGTAGTGGAGATTTTCTAGCCTATCTGTTGTTGATTGTGGTACGGTCATTTTTTTTAAACGGGCTTAATTAAGCAGTTAAAGCCAGCAAAGCTTAGAATAAACTACTAAGTCTGTGTATGTTGCGCTCTCTCTCTGATGTTGATTCCAGGTATCATTTGTTCGTAAAGCATTTCATTCTCCACATCTTAAAATACTCAGGAAAAAAAAATTTGTGAGCCTTTGGCTGGCATTCCTGTAACTGTAAAAATCCTGTATTATGTTAGCCTAATAAAGCACACAGATTTTAACAACAGCACACAGAAAAACAGAAAATACCCTCTATGTTATGCAATGTAATGTTTATATATATATTTATTGGAATGCTGCTATTCCATTCATGTTTGTTCAATGCATAAGTGAAGTTTATAGAGTTGAATCAGTACAGTGATGCATAGTTTTGTAATGTTGTAACATAATGTTACTATTTGCTCTAAGATTTATATTGTATTTAAAAAGTAACAGAGACATTTGATTTGAGAGAATGCCAACGCTATGTTCCACATGAAGGAGCATGGAGAAACCGATGTACAGAGAGGGCAGAAAGTGCCCAGGCAGTTGACAGATGATGGCGTTCACCCTGGTTTTCTTGTACCTCTTGAGTATTAGGCAATGGTCTAACTGAAATGCTTAACAAGAAGTGAAATGTTGTCCTATATATACTTAAAAATAAATGTCTTGGTAGTAGAGGATCTGAATAAGAAAAGCAAATAATACTCAAAACTTTCTCAGATTGGAAAATGTGAACCTCTGCAAGTGGGAGAGGTTGTTCTACTGAGAGTAAGGTTAACGGGGACATGGCTGCAGCAAACTGGCAATGTGTTAATCTAGTCACCTTAGCATAGGTGGACTGAAAAAATGTTTGCAGTGCTGCAGATCCAAAATAGGGTAACCAATACACAGGAGGTGTTAGCGCTGTAGTGTGAACGGCAGCATGGTAAAAATTGTTTTTGGTTGGCAGTTTCTAGTGTAGAAGTGTCTCGGTTGCTGCCGTGGAAGGTTATATGCAAGGTGCAGGGCGGGAGCCTGGAACAAAGACTGTCATTTTCTGTAACGTTGAGGCGTGGGGGTGTGTAGCGAGTATGTGGGGTAGGGCAGAGCTGTTAACCACAGGGGGTGGCATGTCAGAGAAGGGAAGGAAATGACATGTTCTTTAGAGAGTAGTCATTCAGAAGGCGTTCTAGTAATCATCACCTGTGCTCAGCTTAACGTATGGTTCTGGTCTGGACCGGCTTCTGCTGTGCAGAATGAGTACTGAAACAATGCACTGGAAATGATCCTCTGGAATGCGTACTCTCACATTTCCCTTTTTTGTGATAAAATAACGGAGGTGTGGAGAAAAAAGGTGGGGGGGGGGGGACACACCAAACCACCCTTATCTACCAAATCTACTAATGCGTATTTTTTTGTTTGTAATTAAGCATTGTAGTTAAGCTTAAAGTAAGTTTGACTTTCTACAGTGTGGGATCCAATAAAGACCTATGTTTTAACTTTTAAGAAGCATTGTGTAAGGTGTATTCTTCTTGTGTTACACAGGAAGACGAGAAATTTTTGTCTGAAGTTTTTGCACAATTAACAGATGAAGCTACAGATGATGACAAGCGATGTGAATTGGTAAGTCAGTGGTCTTGGTGGTTCTTTGGATGCTTTAAACTGCAGAGATTAAGTAGAAATACCAAAACTGTTCTAGTTCTGCAGTCATTATGGTGTTTCTGTAACCCTAGAATCATTTCCAGTGTAGCTTGGTCATCTTTTATGTACTCACTAGCAATATATTTCTTGCAAGGTAAGCTCAGATTTATTTGTTCTAAATAATTATTTTATTTTTGAGAAAGCACTAAGCTGACGTCCTAGACCTAAAGGTATACTTTCTCCCAAGTACTCATTAGCATACCACATCACTTACATTTGTCATATGAACACTGCCTTTATCACTGTGCTTTAATCATTCAAAAAGACCTTTTAAGTCCTATGACTGTGAGGATTACCAGCTGTCCCTTAATGTATATATCACAAACATTATTGATCCGTGTAGCAGCTTAAAATGCCTTGTTAAAATCTTGCTTTCAGCAAGAGAAGTGTCTTTGTTCTATCAAACAAAAGGCACGCCAGACAGGAGTATAAATCCCTCATATGCCAGGTGCGATAAAATAGCTACAGGACAACAGTGTTTCTTTCTGACGTAAATGTCGACCTCTTAAGTTGGTGGCTATTTTTTGTTGGTTTTACTTTCTTTGCTTTCCTTTGTTGTTGTTGAAGGTTGGGGGAGAGAGAACTAGAATGATACCACTTCCTAGGAAGGAACATACCAGCCAGTACACAAATGCATACAAATTGTAACAGTTTCCTACTTTCAGAGTTTTCTGAATCCAATAGACCTTAAATTATTTTTTCCTATATGGCAGGTTAACTTTTTCAAGGAATTCTGCGCATTTTCTCAGACGTTACAACCTCAAAACAGAGATGCATTTTTCAAAACTTTGGCAAAGTTGGGAATTCTTCCAGCTCTTGAAATTGTAATGGTAAGTGAAAACTTAAAGCTGATTTTAATAAATTTTTTACAACCCACAGCCATTTAACCATTTTTTTCAGATCTGCTGAGCATCTTTGTGTAAGTTTGATTGGGCAGCTTGGTTCTGCTGAAAGTTGAAATCCATTGTAACGTTCAGGATCCGAAAGATGTCCACAGTTTTCTGAAGTAGCCTGACTTTATTGCTATTATTATTTTTACTTTACATGAGGGAAAGGTCTGTGGTAAATGCAGTCCTTTTGACAACGTAGTTGAGGAAGAGTACCTTTCAATTTTTAATGTGGCAGCTTGATTATTTTTTTTCCTGTTGTTGTTGGAACAGTGCCAAAGAAGTATTTTTAGATAATCTTGAACTGTTAGCTTGTTCCTATCCAAAAGATCACGTAATCCTCTCTTTTCAGAGGTATAAAGCAGATTAATCTATCTTAATCAGCTTAATCATTATGTGAAAACATAATTTTTTTCACTCCTTTGGTTCAAGCAGCTGTTGCTGCCTGACCTTTGCAATCATATGTCAGTGCTGATGTTAGCCAGAAACTATAAATTCAAGGGTTTTGATATTCTAGAGTAACAGTCTCTGAATTTAGCAAAGGACACTGACTGTCCTATAAAAGTCATATAGCTGTTCAGTGATTAGATAAACCCTAATCTCATTATTCTTTTCCAGGGCTAGACCAGTCCCAGTATTTCCTGTTACGTTATTTTAGGCTTAGAAACTGTACGGTTACCAGAGAAAATTGCATACCTTAAGGAAAATTATTATATTCTTGTTGCCTATAAATAAGTACAGAAACTTTTGCACAAACTGATTTGTGCAGTTGGTCCTTTTATACAAAGTCAATAAACTGTGGATAACGGGTACAGAATATCAGCACCTTAGATATTCTAGCAAGTAGCACAATATAAATATGTCCTGCCTAAATTAGGGCTATCGAATTCACAGAAGGCCTTGCATTCTTTCTAGAGGAGGGAAATAGTGGGAAAAAGATTTTGCTGGGGTTTGGGGTTTTTTCTGTAATTATATTACTGTGTCTTTCATAGAAACTTTTGTAATAAAATGTTCTCAAAACTTCTAACTCCCTATTCTTTGCAGCTTTACTTGATCATAAATACCAAACTTGATTTATTCTAATAAATTGGTTATTTATTTTTTATGATTAGGGAATGGATGATCTGCAAGTTAGATCTGCTGCTACAGATATATTTTCTTATCTAGTAGAATTTAGTCCATCCATGGTCCGAGAATTTGTAATGCAAGAGGCCCAGCAGAGTGACGATGTAAGTAAAAGTGTTTTGGGAGTTTGCTGAATATACTAATTTTAGAGCAAACAAAAAAAGCAAATGGGAAAAAAAAGAAAAGAAAAAAAAAAAAACAGCAAAACAAACCTCTCCAGAATTTGGGATACAGTATGTGGCCAAAAATGTGGATACTAGAAATGTAAGGAAAAATAGATGTAAGATACAAAAATGTCTGAGCAAGTTGGTTTCCATGTGTTTACAGCAATAAGATTATAGGTCGGCCTAACAGTGATTTTAGGTGAGGAGGGCTGTGCTTGACAGAACGCCAGTGTCTAAATACAATGCAATTTTTCTGTTTTACTTAAATTTAAAATAAAAGGAAACTTGATACAGAAACTAGGGAAGTCATTCCACTATTGAAACTGTGTCTAATTATTTTGTGGTTTGTTTGGGTTGTTTTCTTGCAGGATATCCTCCTCATCAATGTCGTCATCGAGCAGATGATCTGCGATACTGATCCTGAGCTTGGGGGAGCTGTTCAGTTAATGGGGCTTTTGCGTACTCTGATAGATCCAGAGAATATGTTGGCCACAGCTAATGTAAGAAAATACAAAGGGGTAAAGACACTTTACTGTCTCAGCAAAATTAATAACTTGATATTCTCTGTTACTGTGGTCAGAGGATTAAAAATCTCTTTTCTTTTATTTTGAGTGTTGTATGTGGCCTGATACTGAGTTTAAACAAGCTAAAAATTCAGCTTAAAATTTTCCATTAACTTTTGATAATAAAAGATGTGTGTATGTGGCATCGTGCAAGTATTTATCAAACCAAGCAGTCCCATGCTTCTGTGAAATAGCACTACTGTGATCTTAACTCCTGCTAGCTGGATGATAAATATTGAAAGAAGAGAGTCTAGTAGAGTCTGCCTGAAACCAAATCAGTGTTTTAATACCAATGGCAGAACAAAGATGCAACTTCATCAAACTAGTGCCACAGTGAAGGATCTGTTTATATTTTTGAATTCCAAATTGGACATGTGTGTTTAGACATCAAAGTAAGAATAGGAAATTTGTAGCAATTTGCTTTAAAACTTGGATCATTCCTTCCTTTCAGCTGCTGACATTTTCAATTCAAACCAAAGTACAATGTATTTGTAATTTAATGCATACTCCATGTAGGAAAACACATTGTAATCTTACTCGTATGTTGATACACGTATCTTACATAGAATGTAGTGAAGTGGACCAGGTGATACTTTTTCTTTAGCATAAAAAGGTTTGCAGATTATATTATTATCTATTATTATAGATAAAATTGCTGCATTTAATAAGGGTTTACGCAAATTTTGTGACATGCTTTGAGTCGCTGATGTATTTGCAGTATGTATTTGCATCCGTGGCAGGGATTTTTTTGGTGATAGCTAGGTTGGTTTGATGCCTCGCAGATCTTTTCCCAAAATAAAGAAATATTTCTTCATTGAGTGAGGACAATGTTACAGGCCCAACCAAAGAGACACAGGCAGACCTGAAGGAGTCGATACAGTTGTAGGCTGTTTCTTATGTTACTGCTCTTTCTTATTTAAAAGATTAGATACAAATGTCTGTACTTAATAAGGTTGTGTTTGTTTTAGAAAACAGAAAAAAGTGAATTTCTCAATTTCTTCTACAACCATTGTATGCATGTCCTTACTGCACCACTTCTGGCTAATACATCAGAAGATAAATGTGAAAAAGGTAATGTTGGGTCGGGTTTTTTTATTAATGTTCCTCCCCCCCAAGTTTTCAAGTGACTTACAGTCCTGGTAACAGTGATAAGCCTGTGATGTGAGCTGGGAAGACGCTTGCTGGAAACTTGTTTCCCCAGTGACAGCAGTTCTGTGAGCAGAAATTCTAGTAGCCCTTTCTTGCAGCTTTCAATGGTAACATGTCTTTATGCTGTGCTTTGTGCAATATGTATTTCCTTGGTGTGTATTGTTAATTGTATACTAGTCTAAAAGTTTACCAAAATGCTTTGATGTTCATCAGTGGTTACGTGATTCCAGGCATAGGGTGTGCTCAGGTGATTAACTCTGAAGACTAGTTTTCACTTGGCTGTAGTATAGAAATGCTGAAACAGAACTCTTCAGAGAAATACAACTTGGAATTCTTTTGTCTTGTTCCTTTTTAATTTTTCCTGGCAACAGGAAAAGAATTGGAAATCTCTGGCACACGCAAATAACACTAGTTATTTTTTGCCTCTAGTACTTTACAAACAGAAACCTAACGTCATCGCAGCTTCTTGAATCAGACTTTTTTCTGAGTACTCTTTCAAGAGATTAAATCAAACCAATACGTATTTGGGAAAAACATTTCTTTTGTCTTACCCATCTTCCCATATTAAGTCAACAGAATAAATGTTTTACTCATTTTATACAAAAATAAAACATGCAGAATATCTGTAGTACTCATTTTATAATGTTATTTGAAAAATTTAGAGTAGGCACTTTTAGTCTAGGTAGGAATAATATTCCTGAGTATGAGGTTACGTATTTTCAACCTAGCTGAATTTAAAACTTTGTAGTGTAAATTGAATACAGAAATCTTCTCCGACATGCATTTTTGCTGTGTGTTTATTTCCCTGTAGCTTACAGAAACTTTTGATTTGATGAAAAGTTTGAACAGTTGGTAGAATTGATTGTTCATCCCCATCTTTTAAATATTTACAGTGCTTTGAAAACCTTTTTCTGATTTTTGTTTTTCTTTTCTGTTTATCAGATGCAGTAGTTGGGTCCACTAAGAGTAATACAATTTGTCCTGGTAAGTTTTAATTTACCTTGAGTTTTGAAACCTTTCTTGTATGGTGTTTTTATTTTTTTTAAAAAAAGTGATGTGTCCATTCTTTATTTTTTTTAAAATACTTTTTATTGGAAGAGATGCAGGTGTTTTGCTTCACTTTAGATGACAGGAAGCTGAAGGAACGTTTTCATCTGCTTTTGAGTTACTGAGTTTCACTTTCCCCCCCGCCCCCATTCAGCCTTGCTACTGGAAGTTTAAGTCACTGTTAGCAGAATATGTAGTAAAGAGACATATGCGAGCTTCTGCAGTTCAGATTTTTATCTGTGTGGGCTTATTCTTTGAGCATTATGAAGACGTTGCTAATTAGGTTCACATGACTACAGGTCTGACTGGCTTGCTTTTAACTACACCCCGTTAGTCTGGATTGCTGTAACCAGCAACTTGCTGATCCTGGAAGAAGTCCCACTGCCAATTTAGGGTGATTTTTGTGATTTGAGGGAGTGGGAAGCCAAATTTTTTTGTTGTTTTGTTCTGACCCCGTGTCCTGCTTCCTAAAGCAATGCAGTGTGCCCTTAAAAACATGTCAGGAGCTGTAATAGCAACTGAGCTTGGTGATGATTTGGTGCATGACAGTACTTTTTTTGTCTTAATAACTTCAGGCATTAATATTTCTTGCAGATAATTATCAAACGGCACAACTACTTGCCTTAATTTTGGAG
Organism: Ibycter americanus; assembly: GCA_035590275.1. Taxonomy (NCBI): domain Eukaryota; kingdom Metazoa; phylum Chordata; class Aves; order Falconiformes; family Falconidae; genus Ibycter; species Ibycter americanus. The sequence goes on along the minus strand of JAVJGI010000035.1, from coordinate 2,280,006 downwards.
CTGCTTACTTTTTGTGTGGAACACCACACGTATCACATCAAGAATTACATTATGAACAAAGATTTGCTAAGAAGAGTACTGGTCTTGATGAATTCAAAACACACGTTTCTGGCCTTGTGTGAGTATGGAGCTGTTGTGATTTCTTTCTTCAAGGCTTTGTAGGTACTGCGTGGGATGTGTATGAGTAAAAGTGTATACTTAAATTCAAAATTCATTTAATTTCCTACTTATTACTGACTAGCTGTTAAGTAATACTGGAAAAATGGCAGCAGATGTCTGTTAATGTAGACCAGTGCAGTTTATGGTGGGAGGAGGATTGTTGTATGTTTTGAAGTCCGCAGTGATCCTTTCAAGTCTTTATGAGAGTAAGGATCATTTGTGATGAGCTGTCTTATCTCATTTAAATGGAAATACTGCCATTTGTTAATTACATCATAAATATAGTGCTCCCGGTAGAGAGTGAATGAAATTTTGTGAACTATGGTATCTAAAGAATTGGGGCTGATTCTGGGAGGTAAAGACAGAAAAGCACAGGAATGAGCTAACAGTTTAACTTCACATGTGCTAAAGTTCATTGCTGCTGTATTTCAAAAAGAAATTCACGGACCCTGATCCTATTCAAATACCCAGGAAGGTCAAGGAATGGAAGAAAGGCCAGCTGTCAGCAAATGTTTCTTCTGAACTTTCAGAAAGTGGTTTTTAATGCTCTTGGTTTGGGGGCGCGTCTTCCTCTCAGTAACATCAGGTTTATTCAGTACAGAAGCAGGTTGCAGCTCTGGCATGTAGTTATTAAATTCTTTAATTTCTTTCTTCATATAGGTGCTCTTCGCTTTATGAGGAGGATAATTGGTCTAAAAGATGAATTTTATAACCGTTATATCACCAAGGGAAACTTGTTTGAACCAGTTATAAATGCTCTGTTGGATAACGGAACTAGATACAATCTGCTCAACTCTGCTGTGATTGAGCTGTTTGAATTCATCAGAGTGGTAAGTTAAGCAGCTTCTTCAGCTCTTACACGTGTGCAGCATCTCAGGTAGAAATACAAAATGCAGATCTTTCCCTTGAAGTAGCGTATTACTACTTAAAATCACAAACTGAAAATCCCATAGATAAATACCCAATAGAATGGAGCCAGTAAGCTGCCTCGTGCCTGTTTTACTTGATTGTCCCGGTACAGAGTGCGTGTCGGCCCCATTTATGTGCAAGTCTGTATAAAAGTATCCTGTGGATTAAGTTCTGCTGCGTGACTGAATGTGGTGTTCGTCGGCCAAACCTTGACGTGAGGAATTAAGTGAAATAAGTTATATGTGAATAAGTCTGGCTGGGTATTACTGGGTCTGAATGAGACCGATTTGACTATAAATTTGAATGATCCTTGTCCTTTAAAATCCTACACACGTGTGCTTTCCTAGCCAGTGCCCGCTCGGGATCAGTAGCTTTGTGGGAACGATGTGTGCGTGGGCAGGAGAGGCAGGAGCACCCGGCTGGTTGTGTTGCTGGGGTGGAGAACAAGGACTTGCAACCACTCCTGAGCTGTGAATGCCTTGATGCGTGGAAGTCTTCTCAGGGAAGCTTTGTGGCCTGTGAAAATGAAGGGCAGTTTTTAGTCATGGGATATCGCAGCTGCTGTCTTTCTCCAGCAAGAAGAGAATGCATTGTGTCTGTGGGTGACTTTGCTGGCGTAGTATGAGCATTAAGGTTTGCCTGATACGGTGAGACGTGTTAGATAGAGGACGAGTGACCAAAAGTGCCTAATCCCGCATGTGCTGCTGTAGTTACTGGAGGCTAGAAAGAGGGGCAAAACTTGTGGGGGGAGCAAGGCACAGCTAAACTCATGTTTCTCTCAAGAAGGCTCAATTCTAGATAGCAAGCATCATGCTTTAATCAAACTATCACCAATAGAATTGGGGCAGTACTGAGCGTATTGTCCATTTATATGGGAAATTCAATAATTGTTTCTAGATCTCAGCTTTTCTGTTAAGGAAGAATCTGATTACTTCACATTTGTTCTTTGCAATAAAGTTTTGACTCTGGACAATGAATCAGTTACTTTTAAAACCAAACTCTAAAGCTTTCTGGGCTTCTGCATGTTAATATTTGAGACTGAAATGCCATTTTGTTCTTATGCAGGAAGATATTAAGTCCCTTATTGCACATATAGTTGAAAACTTTTATAATGCACTTGAATCTATCGAATATGTTCAGACATTCAAGGGACTGAAGACAAAATATGAGCAAGAAAAAGACCGACAAAACCAGAAACTGAACAGGTAAATTACATAGTGCCATTATGTAGTACTGCTGGCCGGTTTTTTTTCTTTCCTAGAGGGCAAAAGCAGCAGAAGGCTGGGACTGGGGTTGGTTTTCAGTCTCGATGAAAACTTCGTCAGTTAGAGTAAAGCCCATCTGGCTTCCCTTGTGGCCTACTGTAGTGGAGTTCATATTTGTGAGTATATTGAATGTTACATCTGGAAAACGCTCAGCTTATGAAGGGCAGAATCTTCTTCTGTCATTCAGAGTTGGGACTCGGTCTGCCACCTGGGGTTTTGGTGACGCTTACGTTGGTGGTAGAACCAGGGATGGAGCCGGACTGCCTTCCCAAATGCACTGAATTCATTCTGAAGCATCAGGAGCCGTTTCCGATCCTGGCTGAGTCTGAAACAGCAGGCAAAACTTGAATCGCTTGTCATGTGTCTCTTACAGTGTTCCATCTATATTGCGTAGCAATAGATTTCGCAGAGATGCAAGAGCCTTAGAGGAGGATGAAGAAATGTGGTTCAATGAAGACGAAGAGGAAGAAGGTGAAGCTGTCGTACCTCCAATTGAGAAGTCAAAACAGGAGGATGATTTTCCAGATAGCTATGAAAAATTTATGGAAACTAAAAAAGGTATTTACACAATTTCATCTTGTCGGCACTGGAAGTGCTCTATGGCAGATACCGGGAGTATCATGTCAACAAACCTGTTGCTTGTGCTCTGTATCACAAGCAGGAATAAGGGTATTCCATGTAATTAAGTAATGAATTCCTAACATGTCTTTGCAAGCTAGTTTGAGTTAAAATACTGAGTTAAATTGCACCAAGCATGCCTCTGGTTTAAATGACATTCAAAAGCAAAACTTCATCTGTGCTTGTGTGCGCCGAGTGAGCAACATCCCCACATCCACAGTATCTGTGCCATTCCTGGTTCGAATGCTGCCGTGCCTTGGGTGAGGTTAGTAGGTGAGCTGTTGATTTAAACAGAATTTAAAATAAAATAAATAATTAAAAAAAAGGCAACTTTTGCCTTGTGATTATGCTGTGATGTGGATTGTACTCCATGGTGTGCAGCGGATACTTAAGTATGAAAATGTTTGTCCCTCAGCTAAGGAGAGTGAAGACAAAGAGAATCTTCCAAAAAGGACTTCAGCTGGGGGATTCAAATTCACTTTTTCCCACTCAGCCAGCGCAGCCAACGGTGCAAACGGTGCAAACAGTAAATCCGTGGCAGCTCAGACGTCACCAGCAAGCTCCAACGGCTCCTCTTCAAAGAACACAACGCTGACCACAACGGTGACAGCCGCCAAGGTGGGAGAACTCGTACAAAAGCTGCTGTCCTGGCTTAGGCCAGCGGAGCGGTGTCGTGAGGCTTTAGCGACTGTACTGTGGTACGGTTAGCGTTAGCCTCAGGCAGGGTATCTTACTTAGGTACCAACTCATCCAAAGCCCTGTCTCGTTAAGCCCTCAGTAGTTTTGGGTAAGGTTTAAGAAAGCATTAGGTGGGACTGGAGTCTGTTGCTATGTCTGGTGGGCACAGTTTAATCTCGCATCTTCTGCGTAATTTAATTGTTCCCACTCCTCAGCTTTTTAAACTGCCCAGTTGCTGCGGTGTGTGATATACAGACAAGATTTGTTTTTTTTCTGAATTACGTTAGTGCCTTCCCCACTGGGCAGTTACTACGCATTTTTAAGGAGATGAAGTACAGTGATACCTCTTTTATGTCATACACAGTTATGCATTGTTTTACTCTAGCCTGTGCAAACTCCTGAGAGGCTACAGGAAAGTGTGGCAAAAACGTTACTGCACGCACCACAGACTTGCCAGCAAAATGCATGTGCAGTGTACACATCAGCTTTTGTGGCTGTCCAGCTGGGAGCTTAAAAAGTCATTTCTTAAATAATGCTGAGGCCAGATCCAGCAGAGCAAGGAAGTTCCAGTGCTTTTTTCTTAACTGTGAGGTTCAGAAATGTTCTCAAGAAAAAATGGGTATTTGAATGAAAAAGGCATCGCAAAGAAACCTGCTGCTGCAGGCCTGATGTCCTGCACAGGTTGGCTGGGGAGTTATGTACTAACGTGACACATTCCTGGGTATTTTTTTCCAGTGTGCGATTTTCTTTTTTTTTTCTTTTTTTTTTTCCAATTGGCAGGGAAGTCTAGTTGGCCTAGTGGATTATCCTGATGATGAAGATGATGATGAAGAAGAGGAAGCATCTCCAAGGAAAAGACCACGTCTGGGTTCATAAATGAAACCAAAACTTTGGAATAAAAACTTTTATTATGGGGTTTCAAATGCTGCAACTGTTTTAAGAGCTAAAAAGAATCTGATTCAGAAAGCTTTCTCCCATGAGTATATAAGATAATACAAGGAGTAGCAAAAGAAACTCAGTATATCAGCTAGAAAGGGTTAGTTCTGTAAACACAAAGCTTCCAAGGAACTTAATATCTTTCTAGTAAGTAAGGAGTCTGCCATTCAGGCTGTCAAAAAAAAATTAAAAATTATTAAAAAAAGTGGGTTAGTATTCACAGAACCTGGATGATGGCTTCTCAGCAAGGAAAGTCTCAGGTGTCGGGAGGGCAGGGGGAGGGAAAGGTATGGTAAACACTTTTTTAAAAATATTGCAGGGTTTCCCCAGTGTTTAACAGAACTAAGAAAAAAAAAAAAATTTCAAGCTTAAATTTTGAACCCAGTAATCTTAATTTTGTAATGGTGCTGTCAGTTGTGTTCTTTTAGCAATGCCTCTTTTAAAAAAAAATTAAGGGAAAATTAACTGTTTGCATAAGAACAATCCAGATTTTGGGACCATGTATTACCAGTAAAATCGCATTTCTCATGGTTGGAGGGAGGGACGCTGCAGTTACAGTGCATGTTGAGTTGTTGAAAACAGTTCAAAAAGAGTTTTAATTTCTATTTTTCAAGAGGAGAAGACAGAAGCTGGATTCAAAATGGATGGGTTTCCTTGGTTTTTTTGATCAGACATCCAGTAATGTCTATGCCAAGGAGTGATTGCTTCCAGAATATCTCCAGGAGCTGCTGGTGTCAAAGCGGTGCTGCCACGGCACACCCCCATAGCTGTTGCCTTCGCGTTGCGGAAGATGCCGCATTTGAATCACTTTCTGTGGTGTTAAATGAGCTGCCTCTTGGAGCAGCAAGCCGCCTCCCGTTTGCGCGTTTAAATTGCGTAATTGAGGTGAGGAAACACTAACAGGTTTTTCATAGCAATGCATTCAGCAGCGTTTTAACACCAAAGTCACTTTGGACCAAGACAGAACGATTACTAACCGAACACCGCTCTCCGAGGCAGAATCGACAAGCAGCACCTGAATCTGGGTGTAACACGAAAGCTGCTTTTTTAAAAAATAAAAGCACATTCCACATAGGTAAGCAAACTGTGACAAAAATAGATGAGTCGACAGAGGCAAACAGTCCAGGTTTTATTTTCAAGAGCAGCGAGTGAACTGTAAATATTTTAATGTTAGTTTGCCCGTTTGTGATCTGAGATCATGATGAGAGGAAGTTTCCCAGCGACAACTGATCTGTCAGAAACTTTGAAACATGAAACCAGCTGCAATCCACCACATAGATCACTCTTGTAATATGTGTTATGGGTCCATTTCTCCTGGAATAGTTTAAACTGAAGCAGTTTCTCTGTTTTGGAGATTTTTGTAGTTAGTTTTAATTTTAGCTATTGTTTGGAAAAAGATGGGCTGTCTGTGTAGATATGAAGTATAGTTTTTTTCCATAAAACAGAAGTTTATTTTGTATTAAAAATACCACTGTACTTGTTTTACACCATTTGTATACATGTGGTGATATTAATGCTGAACTGTAAAATTCAGGAATTAAAATGTGACCCTGTAATTCCATAATTATTGCTTTTGTTTGGTTTGTTATACATGGTAAGTTAACTCAGAATTTTAAATGTGGCCATTTAGAGTATTTTTGAAGATTAGTTATCCATGCAGTTCTAAAAGTAACTCTATACCACTAGATGAAATCCCACAGGGAACGCGTGAGCTCTTCCCGACGCGTAGGCTAGACGCAGGCGTTCCGATGGATGATGGCTGGTGCGCGTGGACCTGGGGACAGTGGTATTGCCCTTCCCGGGCACCAGGCAACCAGGAATGGGACTCCTGATTTTTCACCTGTGCGATGAAACACCCTGTCAGCTCTGAACACAGAGGATCCGAGGAAGTGTCTGCCCGTAACGCATGGCTGCTGCATCATTGCTGTGTGCTCGCTCTCCTGCCGACCATCACCTGTGTTTCTTCCTGACGAGTCTTTTCTCTCCTCTGGTAAAGATGATTATCTTCCTCCAGCACCGCACACGCTACTCGAGCGGCAGAGTTACGCAGTATGTGCCTTTACTAACCTGAGGCTGGAAAATTGTGTCACCTGGTCTGTGGACCCCAGCTGTCCTGACTCTCTGTAACAGCCACCCAAAACACGTTCTCTGAGGGTCTCCGCCTGCAGCGTGTCAGTCCTTGCTCTGCTCCCCACCGCCCCAGCTCTTCCCCAAAGTACTGTCAGGAGCTTTAAAAATACGTTCAGACCGACATGAGGGGGGTGTTCTACAGCAAAAACAAGAATGTCATGAATTTTTATAGCTACTAGAAAAAGACTGTGTAAAGTGGCATTAGATGTCCCATTTTAAAACAAAAAAACCACCCAAATTCCCTGTAGGAGGTGACGTGCAGCACTCTCTTTAACTGGCTTTTGTCGGGCCGTCACCCCATAGATGCCGTTTCCCCGTCTGACCTGGTGGGTGCTGCCTGTGGGCAGCCGCGTTCCCGTGCCTGGGGTCCTTCCAGTACCGCTCTTTTTGGAAAAGAAAAGAACATCTGCCAACATGTATCAGTTATAAATGCTATTTTAATAAAAAGTTACATGAAACTTGAACTGGTTGGTTTTTTTCTTCTAATGCGAGTTGCTGTTGCAGTCAGCTATGTAAGGACATCCTGCAAAAGCCTCTCTCCCTGCCTCAAGTCTGTCACAGCCAAACTAGTAAACAAGATTTTAAAAGATTTCTACTTTGAATTGCTGGTGACACTATAAAAGCAATTATCTTTACTTAAAAGTTGCACTTACAGCAAAATTGGATCTAAGGACTCGTAAACTGCACCAAAAGTATAGAAAACAATGTAATCCAGGGTTAATATGTAAATGTCTTGACCCCAAACTGCATTATTTTTCAGAAAAATAAGATGGTCGTAGTTGCATTTCTTGTGGAATTAGACTTTATTACATTGCACAGCTGAAAAGTAGCAGTTTGTTTATAATAGTCTAATAAAAGGAACAGAGTTCCTTAATTTGAAAAATAAAAAAGTTAAAGTTTTTTAGCTCAGAAGTGTTCACAGAGGAATTACTTTAACAGATCTCAGTATCTGCTTTTGTTCTATCTACCATCAAGTGGCTGAGGTCAGCAGGTCAGTACTGAGGCAATCTGCATGCTGCAGTGATGGTCAGTGGCCTCGCTGCTGAACATGTTCAGTGAAAGTCAAAGAGTTTCCAGCATTCTGGAAAGTAAGTGGTTTTAGTGTATTTCAGCGACATTTTAAATACTTATTATATATAAGTACTGAGTTGCTTCTCTGAAAGTTCTATAAAACAAAGTGTAATATTGGAAAACAAATCCATTCAATTATTGTATCATTTATTCTAAAAACATACTTGTGTTCTTGGGATCTGCAATGAGCTTCTTAAAATTACCGCTTATTAATAACTTCTTCTTTTAGTTTTTCTGCAAGCATTTTCCTCTTCTGTAGCAATCTTTGCTTCTCTTCTGACATTTCCTAAAAACAAAGTGGAAAAAACACAACACTGCAATAAACTGCGTGGCTTTCCTGGGAGACACCGATTCCTAACATGAACCACTCCCCCGGTGCGGTAGCTGGTAACACCACTTGCAAACCTGAGGCTGCAGCAGCCATCCTTCAAACTTAACCAGAATCATATTAAAAAAAAAAAAAATATTATTACTATTCCATTTCTGGAGCAGCAGATCGCAGGATGTGGCTGACTGGCTCTGCACAATCTGCCTTTTTTCCACTACACTGTACCCATCTTTTTGATATGGTAACCTCAGCTGAACCTGGTGCTGCCCAGTTGTTCCCGAAGTTCCCCAATCAGCAGTGTTCTGGGCATAATAAAATGCTCAGCAGCTCTGAAAAATACCTGAGCTGGCAGAAGGTCCTTGGTCTTAAATACATGGCTCTGTAAAGAAGAGTAATTACTTTTTTTTAAAAAACAAAACAGTATTACATTGTTCTGTGCAGGTTTTAATGTCATCCACTAGTTTCCTTATTTGTGTTAAGAGCTTTCACACATTTCTTTTCATACAAATGTAGATCAAACCTATCTGTGGTAACCATAACAATGATTAACAATGAAAAATGTTTTTTTTCCTGATAAAGACCTGTAGGGATTTATCCTGTCATAGAATTTTGAGGTTTTTTTATGGCTGTACTTTCTTTCCCCAATAGGATTTACCTTTTCTTTTTTTTCCCCAAACTAGATTTTCTATCATCCCCACAGCGCAAGGATTTTTGTGATTTTAGCACTTGTTTCAAGTCAAGGAACGTATCTGTTCACTGACGAAGCAACTTCACACACACCTCTGAACAGAGAACAGCCTTCGGACAAAGGCGACCTTGAAGAATGGGCTAACTGCCAGTGGTGCCGCCTCCAGCAGTGCACCGCTCTCCTCCTGCCCCATGCTTCCAGCCCTCCCACAGACCTGGTTTTTCTGTTGGAAGCAACTGGGTAGATAGCAGCATCCACCCTTCAGAGTGCCTTGTCCTTCTAAAAGGTACCATCATCACAGCGCTTCCATTCCAGTGCTCGATGCACAGAAATCAAGGATTTCTTCATTTGAATTAAGCACAAAACTCTCAAGAAAGAGAACAAAAGAACAGAGCAAATTTGTTACCTCTGTAAAATAAGACTTTGCAAAAGAAAAATGTTTCTCCTGTTTCAGCTGGGGGGAAAAAAAAAAATAATCGAAGAGATTTAAGGGAGCCCACACAGTAGATCACAGCTTAGGAGAAAACCAGTATTTTAGCCGTTTCATAAACTTAATCATGAGGATTTCATGATACGGAAGCAAAATAATGCTAACAATCGCTAAAACCTCTAGCCTATAAGCTTCTGCAAGAACAGGAGCTTGGAAGTGCTTCCTCCACTTGGGTTTTTTATCCTGCTGCAATATTCAGCAGCAACATTGACATTGTCACTTAAATCATCTGTGTTTTTTCTATAAAGTGGTCAAGATGATTAAAATGTTTGAATCCTTCACCTCTTTAGGAGACGATTCCTCTTCTTTCTGGTCAGAGTTTGTTGGTAACAGTACATTATTTCTTGACTCTTTCTTTGTAGCCATCAGCATGTCTCGTTTTTTCTTTAGGTAGTCCTCTCGTTGCTTCAGCTGCTGTTTTTCAAGTTCTGACAAATTCTGGAATTATTTTTTCAAATACATTTTGAAGTTAATTTTTGGTCTGCATGTTATGCAAGATAAAAGCATTTACATCATATTTGCCTCCAAAATGACTAGCTAAAAAAAAAAAAAAAAAAAAAAAAAAATAACCAAGTTGAAGTTTCAAGCCACAGCACTCTTCGTACAAATCATCACCGGTCAAAGGCTGAATGCTGAATTCTAGTCTAAAACTAGAATGATGATCTGAACTTTACGCAAATTAAACTAATACCATAAAACAGTATTTGCATGCTGGTTTTAAAAAAAAAAAAACAAAACACCACGTAAACCCCCACCTGATTAAAATAATAGAAAAATATTATTTAAATGTATTACTGTCTTAAATACACATTCTAAATGTAATCCTATCCTTTTGCATTCTAGTTCTATGTCTGGGGTATTTTCTTGTTTGTTTTCAACTTACAGGTCCTTTCATCTCAGCCTTTTGCGCTGCATTTTCTGAACATTTTCCAGCTGACCTTTTCTTAATGTCTTCTTTCCCTTTGGTACAGGATGGCTGAGGTAAGCTTTCTGTTCCTTTTGGTAATGGCCGCACTGGTTTTAAGTCCTCCCTTGCAGATTTCTGAGATTCCTCTAAGCAGCAATTTTTACATAAAAAGCAATTAGAAAGAATAGAAATACATAAGGAAATTTTATCAGTGGTTCTTCCGACACCTAGATGGCTCTTCTGATTAAATGGAAAACATAAAAAAACCCAACACATTCCTCCCCTTTTTATTAATAAAACTTACTTTCAAACAAACATAGATAATTGTATTTGCACAATGGGAGCAATTAAGTAATGCTTTACATCCGAAGTACCTCTACTGCAATGAATTATAAATTGTTAAATGCTTGGAACGTAATTTCACATTCAGTGCTCCAGGAGCCTGTTCGCATTGAGATTGTACTTGCCATTTCTGCCCTGGCAAGCCGAGCCGCTGATCGGCATCATGTGAAGCACACTTTAGCCCACTCTACGTACAAGTGTACCGGTTCAGCCTTCAGCCTCACAGGACAGAATCAGGAAATACTGTGTTTAAGTGAATTTGTACAGGGGAGGGGGGAAGTGAGACTCAAGAGGTGCAAAGCAGGAACACAGCTCAGTTACTCCTCCTCGGAAGCAGCCTTGCCGCAGGGTGAGGATATAGTGGGAGCCCGCCAGGTTCCTGACCCCGGTGGGGCTCAGAGTGCCAGAGGAGCTGGTGGGTGCCAGGGGAGCTCTGGGCGGCCAGAGCGCAAACAAGGCTGGGCAACTTCTGCTATGGAATTGTTTAGGTTAGAAAAGACCTTTACGATCATCAAGCCCAACCATTAGCCCAGCACTGCCAAGTCCGCCACTAAACCATGTCCCTAAGCACCACATCTACGTGTCTTTTAAACACCCCCAGGGACGGTGACTCCACCGCCAACCTGGGCGGCCTGTTCCAATGCCTGACAGTCCTTTCGGTGAAGACATTTTCCTTAATGCTCAATCTAAACCTCCCCTGGCGCAGCGTGAGGCTGTTTCGTCTTGCCCTATTGCTTGTTACTTGGGAGAAGAGACTGACTCTCCCTGCCTACAGCCTCCTCTCAGGTAGCTGTGGAGCACGATGGGGTCTCCCCCTGAGCCTCCTTTTCTCCAGGCTAAACACCCCCAGTTCCCTCAGCCATTCATCATGAGACTTGTGCTCCAGCCCCTTCACCAGCTTCACTGCCCTTCTTCAGATGCACTCCAGCACCTCGGTGTCTTTCTGGTAGTGCAGGGCCACTCCCTACCTTCTTGTAGCGAGTATCTTCCGCTCCCCATCAAGCCTTGTGCAAGATCACAGTCCTGCACAATACCCTGTTCAGCTCTTGGCATTTGTCCAAGACAAAAAGTGCCTGTGCTGGCAAAGAGAAGTGACCCTGTACTGATTCCAGCTGCGCCCCTCATACCTCTGCAGGGACCAAGGTCAGTTTTGCCTTGCATCCCACTCGACTCCATGATCTCCGAGATGGCACCAAGGTTACTGACGTCAAAGTCAAAGCCTCTCCAGTCACCAGGCTGCAGAGCAGGGTGTGTTTTCAGAACTTCACTAAGACTTCGCTTGACTTGACCCACAACTACTGAGCCGGGCAAGTTGCTGCTCCTACTACATTTTTATTAAAAATTAAGGGGCTTTTGACTGTTTTAAACTATGCCTGAAAATACCCGTATAGATGCAGGAACCCAGGTAGTGAAATTCAAATCTTACTGTGTTCAGTTTGAGTGCATCCATAATATCCAAGCTAATACAAATAACTGAATGTAGCTGATTATAAATCTACAGTGCTGTAATTTTTTGCTGTAATGCTGAGAACTTGCATGAGTATTAAGGTACAAGTACTCTCCTTGGCCTCTACCAAGCAACAGACAGCAAAGCTAGCTCCACCAAAGCTAGTGCAGGGTGAACACCACTCAGTTGTTCCTTTAGGTTAGAGCAAGCAATATACATTCAGCTCTTCAACATTGCTGCTTTCTTTAGTACAGAAAATTACAAGATACATAGTTGCAAAAAGGTAGGGAGAAAAAGCAAAGGAGATTAAATGTTATTCAAAGTCCAGAAAACAAACCAGGACAGAAATATAAAACCAAGGTGAAGTTGAAGAATTTGCATTTCACTGAATTATGTCTGCTGGAAGTCTTGATGCTCCAAAGAATGTCTTTTTGGGACAGATACAAGTTCTTAGAGGCACTGTGAGAGGTCAGAGGTAAAACTGCTAGAAAAAATTCCTCACACTACAGCTGTCTGGTTAAAAAAAGCAGAGGAAAAGAAACCCCAAAACCACACACTGCATGCCAAATACCTATGCCATAACCAACACGATGATTAAGGAACGCTACTTACCAGAAAGCAGTTCTTTGAAATGTGTTGTGTGTATGTAAGTGTACACTGTTGCTGTCCATATCGCAAACACTCAAGCTGGAGATGTTTGTGTCTTAGCAGTACCTGTAGGATGTGATTATAGGACCCTCAGTGTCACTTAACCCATGAACCTGAAAAGATACTGAGAAGAGAGGGGAAGGAGGGTGGATAGTGAACATACAAATAGACAGCACATCTCAAAGAATTACAGTTACTGGTACGTAACTTTTTTTTTCCTTTGAGAATTTGTCTATATGTACATTCACACTGTGGGTGACTAAGCAACGCTCTTTTCCATGTGGACAATTGAGAATCTTCTCAAAATGCAAGCACCCAGGACCACTCCAGCAGCCGCTGCGTCCTTCTTATCCATAGCACAATACACACGGCTCAGTGCAAACACGAGCGCAACTTCTGAAGCAGCTGCCCTGCAGGGACCCAGAACGGGAAGTGTTCTCCAAGAATGCTGGAAAGGTCCCTTGCACTCCAAAGTGTTGAGCATGACCTTTACTATGAAATTCACCCTTCTGATCTCTCCATACTGCAACAAGTTAGGTGGTCAAAGTACAGGAGGAATGGTTTTGCAAGTTCGAGTCTGTAAATCATTTGTAAGGAGCTCATCAAAGTGAAATTAAGAAAATTAAGGCAAGTACCATTAAATTTGAATTCATCATACAGCGGAAAACTTTAAGGGGTCCACAAACTGGAATCTTGGGTCTCAAGGTGAAGGGGAGATAGCAAAAAAATAATAAAAACGCCATGTATCTGAAGGGAGAGAAATGTATGGTAGACTGGAGGGAATGACAAACAAAGGAAAAGGAACAGTGTTTTTCCTGAGCATGAGACCTGGCTCACGCGAGGGCCATGTTGCCAAGGCAGCTGACAGTCCCTGGGTACAGGATTGCCCCCCATGCCGGGGTCGAGAAAGGTGAGCTGTCCTGTTCCTTGGTAACGCAACCCTGCTAGTAATAATGCAGAGCCAGGATCCGAGCATAGGTCTGGTGGGCTGTGAGGGTCGGGGACCAGCCAAGGTGAGAGAAGACCAGGGCACAAACCATTAGTGAAAGGTTCTTGCTGTTTCTGTTCCCAGAGTTGTATCTGGCACCAAGAGGAAGTCAGTCAAGCCGAGGATATGATCCCATTATCTGAGATTAACCTTTAGTTGGTAGCCCAGGTTTTAGAAGCAGGCAAGCATAGACTGGTCTGGAGACTGGTCCTCTCAGTTCTGTGTGAGAAAGGGGCCTGGAGGAAGATTTCCCATACAGATTCTTCTTCATTTTTGCCACCACTACCCAAAACCACTTTTCTAGAAGACGATACCAGAGGATGAGCTGTGACAAACTTTCTCAGTAGCCTCTTTGGACAGCTATGCTGCCACAAGATGCCAGGTCTACAAGGATGAAGATTTCCAAGGAGCTGAACTTTTTGTAGACCTGTCTATTTTTTGGCATTTAAAGAGCACGGGAATGCTCAGCACCAGCTGAGGAGGCACATGGACAGCAAAGAAGTGCTGCGCTCAAGTGCAGAGAAGTCCTGACTCTTGAGCTCCACGACCCCCTGTCTCTCAAGCACAGGATTAAGTCCTGCAGACAGGGTATTTGCTAGAAATGTGCCTTCCTCATGAATCAGGGAAGCAGCCGCTGCAGGATCGACATAGTTTAGTGGTGCCACTGCAAGGTGGCACTACTGTGCAAAAATAAGAGAACTAAAAGCAGGCTGGGAGAAGAGTGCAAGTATACCTGCAGGCCTTCTGCATACTTCCAAGGGTGGAAGGGAGAGAAGAATAGTTCAAGTAAATGCCTCAGCCAAAGGACAGAAGGGGTAACAGCACGGGGGCGGGGGGGGGAACATATTTAAAAAGGTCATTGACAATTTTTTCTTTTTTTATTTTTATTTTAGTTTCCTAATGTGAAAGACACTAATTCAGTTCAAAAAAAGAGGGTCCTACAACCACTTCATCTGTTAATGGCCATCAAATGAAAAAGCAAGGAGCAAGCATGCCCCAAAGGTACTACCAAGGCTAAAAGTATCCAGCTCAAGTGTCTGCGGTATGAAAACTTCCGGTGTGAAAGCATATAGAGACAAGTACAAGACAAAGGAAAAATATAACTAAAGACAGCACAGACTATTATTTCCCAAAGTTGGAATTCTCTTCTTGCAAGCGACCTTAGAATATTGTTACAAATTTTTCACAACCTCCTAAGACAGCAGATCCCACTGAGATGCAACCTGTTTTTGAAGATCACCAATGTATACCTATATACATAGATACGTGTGTGTGTATACATACATACCTATATGTGCGTGTGCATGTATACACACACAGACATACACACATATATATGCTTCTTGTAACCTAAGAATCTTCCTGCTTTCCTGAACAGGTCAGCACCCTTGTGCTTTAGCTGCAACACAAACATACCAGAGCACCTCCATCACAACCAGTGATTCCTTTTTTTCTCCTCCCTGTAAAAGTACTGGCTTGGTCATGCTCTCCAGTAAACAATCATCTACAAAACAATTCAGACAATTTTCACTACATAACTTGGGTAAAAAACTACTTAAAAGAGCTCTCCGTGGCACTGTAAGTTGGTAAGTGTCACAATCCCACTCAAAAATAAAAACGTAAAATTGAAAAGATTGAAATGAGTAACAAGAATCTGACCCAAGCACAAAAAGATTCAGTTTGGTGGTCTGACAACTCAGCTTGAATGAACCTTGACAGCATAAGGTTAGTTCCTTCAGAAATGCTCGATTGCTATGAAGAAGTGTTGTACAACTATACATTAAATCTATAATGGCCACAAACAGGGAGAGAAAGCATAATTTTTTAAGTAAATCATTCATAGTTGCTTACAGGGAATATATTGTACTTAACAGTCATGGCAGCATAAGCACAGTAAATTGAAAGATGAAAACTGCTGTTAGACTCCTGTGTCTCTCCTCCAATTGGAGATGACTTAGAACATCACTGAATAATAAACCAGCTCTGGTTGGAAGGCATTTCTGCACACCACCGAGCACAACTACCCGGCTCGAAGCAGGGCTCACTTCAAAGATAGGATGGTTTACTTGCAGCCTCATCCAGCCAAGTTCTCAAAACCTTGCTATGAGGGAACACTTCATTAATTTGAAAAAGTATCATATTGCACACTCAGCATTGCACTTCCCCATAGAGTTACCTAATGAAAGTTTTGGAGTTTCTTCAGAATCATCAGCTCCCTCAGTGGATTCATTCACTTTTACAGCTTCTCTTGAATCTCCTGGAGAACTGTAGCTAACATCTGGTGATTTAAGTTTACCACGTGCCTCAAATTAAAAAACAAACAAAACCAAGCATTACATTTTCCTGGCACTATACTTCAGGAGCAAGAAAGCTCCCAAAAGAACCTGCAGTTAAAACTGTGTTGTTCACACTACATAGTCAAAGCAAACTACTTATTTTGGTTTACTAGTAGGAAGGTTCTTACTGGCTTAAGAGTTGTCAGTCAGCATTTCTTATTTTAGTTCAAAACCTGTTCCCTAATCAACCATCTGAATTTAGCATATTAGGTAAATTAGTATTTTGTTTCCCAGCTACAAATAGATAATGGGGGGGGGGGGGTTTGCCACACTTTGCCTGTGACTTTCAAGCAGACATCTGTCCACCAGAAAAATACAATACAGTAGGAGAACCAGGAACATACACCAAAGTTACCACAGAAATGGAGAAACAATCAGCTGAATGGAAACAATGGGTCTGGATAATCTTTGACACTATTGTTTCACTTCTATACTTGTCTGGGAAATCTTGACAACGTAGCCCACCTCTCAAAATAGTAAAGCCAGCTGGGATTTGCCCAGAAAGTGTCATGCTGTTCATCAACCATCTAATTTATATCAGAACACCCCAGCATTCATGAAAATATTAAATTATTTTGTATTAAAACATTTTCTAACAAAAACCTATTATTGAACAGTAAGTATCACCTTCTCCATCCAGAGGAACTTGACTGGGGCCTCTGTAATCTAGCTTGTTTATCAAGAATATTGATACTCTTGGCTGGTTTGGATAAGCCTGCATCCTAATGTAACTGGAATTCTTAAAATGAGCCAAAGCTTGAATTTCCTGGTTGTTTTGCAAGAAATCCAGTAGAATGGGTGACTCATTTCCTTGAATCTATCATTGTAACATGGGAAAGAAGTTTTGTCACCACTTTTCTACAGCATCACACGCTGGTAGAGAGGTATAGTTTGGTAGAATGTCCCAATTGTTCAAACTTGCATTCAATAGCACAGCTCTCATCTGCACCTATCATGGGTTTGAACTGGGGAGTAGGATTGGAAATGAAGTGTCAGCCTCCATAGCAGCCACTTTTGGTGTCCAGGCAGTTTCCTTTATCAGTTCAGGCTGAAGAAACAGCACTCTCTCTTTTCAAATTTAGCAAGCTCAATTTCCTAATGACAGAAAAGAACAAAAGAACAATTCTGCTCTGCTGCCTTTTGAAACATTCTACAATTCCAGCTATTTTTGTATGTTTTCCCAGTGAAGGGGAGGTTTATTGCCACGATTCCACTGCAGTTTATTTCAATTTCAATTTGTTTCTCAGTTGCTGAACAACTGGCAATTTAGCCAGTCCCCATTTACATTCAGTTACATGGTTTACTCTGATGGAGACCAAATGATGGTCTAACTTGGAGAGGATTTCTGATTCCTGGTGATTAGGTTCTGGCAGTACTGTGCAGACTTAATGAACAACTACACTGTCTATGAAGTGATCCTTAAAATTCCTGAAGGATTAGGAATGCTATAATCTCTAAGAAGCTTATACTTTGAAGTCTCTTTGATCTTGACAATATTAGTAATTCAGATGTTCTCTGGATCCGAAAGGTTGACATCCATTATCAGGATTTTAGAATTTCGGTACCGAAGAGGGAATATGCTTACCACATGAGCTCTGCCAAATGGCCGATGGTTAATGGTATCATGTATAGCACTAGTGTCAATGATACCATCAAGAAAAATGTAAACAACAGAACAGACCTTTCAAAAAGAAGCATCAGGAAGACCTTCCTGAGAGACCGTTTGTTTGCTGAGAATGGTACACACTGCCTTACAGTGACAGAGTCAACACCCAGGACAGGACTATCTGAGTATTTCTTAACCATCAGCATAACTCATCTGGAAAGGTAAGATACTCACTTCTTCAGTCCTCTTTCTTTCTTGCTCTATTTCATATTCTTCCTTAGATTTTCTGTAACACAAAATACAAGTAAATAGTCAAAACTTCTTTAGTGACTTGTAGGTAAATCTAGCACTGCTTAAATATTTGAGACCTATCAAAACAATTACAATGGAATACAAATTTGTTAGTATCCAAAATACTCCCATGACTTAAGTGAAAAGGCACTTTTAATAGAAATAAATAATTATGATAAACACACAGAAGCCACCATCCTCAGTCTGCCTTTCTCTGTGCAAAAATAATAGTGTAAGAATTTCCAGGGCTTATCTATCCCTTGTTTCATCTACTCATTTAAAGACAGGAAGGGAAGCATTTCCAGAATACAGAAGGAAAATAGCATAATTTAATATAATATGAATGGGTTAATCTGCTATTATTTCAGACTATGTTTATATATATGTGAACTGGGAGTGGAGGAGAATCTATAGAAGTTGCATCAGTCCTCACACATCACCTTAGATCACAGCGACAGCCATTGAACTCAACTGAGAAGGAAGCTGTAGAAAGGAATAAGGCCTACTGCAAAACCAGAATTTGCCTTTCCAAGGCTTTAATGTTTAGGGTGTTCCCTGAATGAATTACAGCTATGTCCAGAGACATCCACCCCAGGTCTAACTTTAGGTCTACCTGGAGATTCAGGGGAGAATGGAAATAATGGGGCTCAAAGTTGCACATCATTCCATGCATCATCAAGACACTTCATCATGGCAGAGCAGTTCTCCCTCAGTCTTTAATATTCCCAATCACACCCACTGTCTAGCACCATTCATTTTCTCTTAGGTAGGATTTTGACAAGAACATTCATGTCATCTGTATGATGAAGGTGGTTTCCTGGAAAAGGCTAGAAAAGTTAGGTCCTACATACCTTTATTTTTTAGTTTAAAGTAACATACGAAGAAGGACGGATTCATTTTTTACCTTAGAACCTCCCTCAGTATTTTCATTTCTTCTTCTTCAATTTCACTGAATACATCAGAACCCTCTGTCAAACAGTCGGGCAACACACCTATTAAAAAAACATAGCACAATTCATGCATTATTCTAAAGAAAATTATTTTGTACTCCATTTGGCATCATTCTTCAGGGAGAGAAGAAAAAAAACCCCAAAAACAAACAAACAAAAAAACCCCCATCTAATCTTCCTCCTGTAACTGTTTCCAAAAGGATTCTAGATCCTGGGCATCAAGTTGCTAGCAGCAAAAAGGCAAAGGTTTCTGAACAATGATTTGACATCTAAGGGTAGAGCACAAATCATACTCTGCATTGACTGCTATATGGCACTTCCTACAGACTGCAATTCAGCCATGCCTAACTGAACCACTTTCAAATTTATCTGTTGTATGAAAGTTACAAGTTTCAAAATTATTTCCTGAAAAAAACATGCATGCAGAAGTCAAAACAGAATGGTAAAACTAAAGACATGGAAGAAAGGAGTGGGTAGATGAAAATCCTTTCACAAACATCGACAGAGCAGCAAAGCTGGGTGTAAATTATTTTCTCTTCTCTAAAAGCATGCATGTATTAGCATGATGAAGGCCGCCTGCTTTCGATATAGATTTTTCAGATGCAACTCTACAGTGTGAATTGCAAAGTTAAGCACGGCAGATAGCACTGCATCATTGCTGTGCAAGCAGCATAATTCAAACTATCAGTATTGTCTTTGTTGATGAACTGATATAATTGCTTTAACACTCAAAATTAGCACAAAAATTCATTAACTAAACCTAAGTCTGAGCCAAGTTTCACAGAAAAATTTAGACAAACAGAACTGGAAAATCTGTTAATTTAGAAAGGAATATAGAGACAGCTGTCACTGAGAACACAAGTCAAGGACTAAGCAATGAAATCCTAGTCCCAGTAAAATCAACCGAATGATTTCCATTAACTGAACCAGTTACTCTATATTCGCTTATAAATGGATTACACAGTCATCAAAAGAACACTAAAAAGGATGAAGAGAAGTGAAACCCCACATTTACCACTCCTTACCATTTCTTTCTTTAATGATTCTAATAGCTTGCAATTGCATTTCAATATTTTTCTGTACCATCATTTTTTTAAATAGTCTAAAATCTTCTGCTGCCAACACTGTCTGCAAAATGGCCTGTGGGTGGGAAGATATGCACAAAATTAAAACCCCTAGAGAAATCTTAATATAATTTCAAGCAGTCTGAGATGGTTAAGATTTAAATTCAGTGGAGCATGTTTTTAATGCTTATACTTAACACTCCTATCTGTCTATTTTTCCAGCCACACAGTTGAGCTAATAGTCAAGAAAAGAATTTGATAGTTTATGTCTTTAGATCAACACATCTACAATAATATAATCACAAAACTTGGAGGGGTCCCCTGTGCAAGTTTACAACTGCAATTCATTTGACTTCCTGAACAAATGTGTAAGCTTGAGTGAGGAATGCACACTCTGAAGAAGCTTGTTACACATCTAGGAGGAGATAAGTTCATCAAAGCCCAATTTAAACTGGCAGCAGAAGCTCCCACTGCTCTGCCCGATATACCCAAAACAAATTCCGAAAGACACCTTTGAGCAGGTGAAGGGCCGCCTAAACATGCCTTGCCTTCTCAAGGCCAATGTTTGCCTTACAGATTTTAGTGGTTCATTATAAAATCAGAGGAAAACATCTTTTATTTCATGGAATATGTCTACTGTTTTAATCTTTGTCTGCTGCTGTAAACAGACTGCAGACTAACAAACTGACAAATAAGCAAATAAAGGTGGCAGAAACACCCTAAGCTTAGAGGTTTGTTTTAGAAAACACAAAGCATAGAAGATTAATCTCAAAAGGTGCCTGACTGTCTTTAATCTGTCACTATTTTCAAGATGCACATTCTTCTGGTCAAAGTTCATAATACAAACACACACATTATGTTTTAGAAAACTACAGTTTTAACAAGAAAACTTTTCAAAGTTTCATCTCTATCCTGTTGTATTAGTGAAAACACAAAGCTGAAAATTGAATCTGTACATTCCTTAACAAAGGAAAATACCTGTGAAGTGTGTGTCTTTGCAAGAGGAGACGAAAAAGCTTCTTGAAATTTCTCTTCATTAATTCCAACTTCTTTAAGATAGTCTTCTAATAATTTTTCAACCTGTAAAAAAGTATAAGCCTTACTTTCTAAGAGGTTTTTCCCTAAGGATCATATGAATTTTTTTTATAACTGTATATTCTTTTCTGCTGGCATTGTATTTTTTAAACTCAAAGGAAGATCATTGCAATAGTATAATTGATTTTTCTGATACATCAGGCTTTGTTTACCTTCATGAACTGTTAAAAATGAGCATTTTTATTGCTAAATTTGATAACTACTTAATTTAGCTTCGCCAGTTTCCAAGGATCCCTCTTCTCCACCTTTTACCCAGACTCCTGGTTAGTATTCCTCACCAATTTTTGCCCTGTAGGTAAAGGGGCTTTTTGCCAGTCTGCGTGTCTGAAACCCTTCAGGGTCACAGCAAAAATGGCTGTTGGTCTGTATTTATTAAATTGACGCTTTTTTAACACCAATTATTACCAATCCTTGTTGGGAAAAAAAAAATTTTTTTTAGAAATCAGCGTGCATTGGTTTATAGGTATTTTAAGCATGCTCCAAACATCTCCTGCACTTTTTTCTGACAACTGAAAGTTAACTTAAAAGATTTACCAGACTCATCAGTGAACAAAATAGAAGTTATACATGTTTCTCAGACATTGTGCTGTTTGTCATTTTAACCTGACAGAAAATCTGAATATTATCAAGCTTATCAGTACAGTATTTTAGCTAGCGGATATATTAATCTTAATGAAAAATAAGAAACATGCCATAAGAGGTATGACTGTGTGTTGAAGCTTCTTTTCTACATATCTAGTGTTTAAGCATAAAAACACGTATGACAGCTGTGACTCAAAGGATTTCTAAATAACAATTATAACAGGCAATGTTAGAAAACTCTAAATAACAAAAGATAGCACAATTAAAACTTCATCTAAATACTGCTTTAACACTTTAAATCTTATTTCTTAGAAATCTACCACAAATAGTGAATAATGCTCACCAGAGCTTGGTACTCCTGATAAATTTCTGTGTAAGACAACTTGCTTTCTTCTTCATCATCAAAAACTGTGGGAAAAATAAAACCACAAAACACACACACGTATTTTGGGGTTAGTTTACACACCACAAATTAACTTAGGCCTTAAAGAGGAAGATTAACCTTTACAAGGTAATATATTTAATCGTATGAAATGATTGGCCATGATTGATTAAAATAACATATTTTTCCACACATTCAGGCTAAGCACGTACTTTTGGTAATTTAATGTAATTAAATTTCATAAATTAATACCAGGAAAACACATCTTCGTAACAGAAGCAGATTTCTAAGCAAGCTGAGGATTCAGCAGACACATATACTAAAAAGCAAGATTTAGTGTAAGAAAAGTAAGATTTAATGTAAGAACTACCGTATGAACTTGTGTAAGGCTGTTCTAAGACAGCAGGTGACATATATAAAGCAGGAAGATTCTCCCCCGGGCCCCTGAATTTACATGGAGGATGTATTAATGACTTAAAACAGATAACCCCAAAAAAGGAAATCTGCTGCAGGGAAGTTTTTTTTAATTATATCTATCCTGATTTCGACAAAATGAGCATCTGTATAATAAGGGCCATATTAATCACATGCATGTAAGTTCATATTAAGAACTCTTGACTGGAA
Source organism: Ibycter americanus (assembly GCA_035590275.1). Taxonomy (NCBI): domain Eukaryota; kingdom Metazoa; phylum Chordata; class Aves; order Falconiformes; family Falconidae; genus Ibycter; species Ibycter americanus. The sequence continues at coordinate 2,257,472 of JAVJGI010000035.1, read as the reverse complement.
ATATCAAACTAACGATCTCTAACACTGCAGGATAGATGGAAGTAGCAGAAAATAAGAGAAACTGAAAACCAGGGTTTGGGGTTTTTTAATTTACATTTTTTTCATGTCAACAAAGAACAGAGGTAATGTAAGACCTAGCAATTAAAGCAGAGGCTTATAAGTAAGACTTCCTCAATCCCTGTCAAGATTAGCCACTATATGTTGGACAAGCCACTTCCCATGTGCATTCTTTGAAGTCACTGGAAGAATGGGAATTCTGCTTAAATTGATGAGCATGATTTATTCTTCATACATACACACATCATCTCTGATGGAAGATGGTACTGATGCGCGTAGAATTAGTATAACCTTCACACAAATTTAGAATGACTTTTAGAAAGCATTATTTCCCAGCTGTGACAGCCCTGAGGCAACGTCGCTCTGAACCTTGATAAAAGCGTGATGCAAGGTGGCCGTTCCTAAAACAAAAAGTACTTGCATCACTTTCTAACAACTTACAGCAAAGCAATGATAGAAATCTAATCGAACAATTCGGGCCCTCTAAATAACCAAGGGAAACTTGCTTTTTAAATGACATCATCTGGAAAACAACATTTGCTTCTCTTTCATTTTTGCACAAGAGAAATTCTTTTAATGCACAGATTTTTTAAAAAAGAAAAGCTTTAAAAATATCTAGGAATAAATTCAAATGGTAGAAAAAGTACTATAAATCTTACTCTAAAAACGTTCAGCTCTTGCAGTGACCACCATCTTACCAGACCCAAGAGGCACTTAACTGCCTCTATTGTCTTCTGCATCTCCTTCCCTCTGGGGGATCTCCCTTACAGCTCTTGCAGATCCCAACCTTTGTCTTAGTTTCTCTGTTCCCTTCTACTTCCCACTGTTTCTCCCACCCTCGGCACCCAAAGGGGAGGTGACACAGGGATGTGTCACTCCTCAGTGTCCATGCAGACAGCTAGCTTCGCACTGCCAAGGGGATGCTTCCAAGTTCTCCTCCTCCTTCCACAGCTGCAGGACAACATGGAAAGCAGAGTGGAAAGCCAGCACAAACTGCTTTCTGTTCTCAGGCTCTGAACAAAACCGGGATGAAGTGCAAAGTAAAGCAAGCTGCAGTCAGCGTCTCCCCTCTGAGTTAAATGGCATTAAGGAGTACTTTGAATCAAGACTTTGGATTTTCTTGAGTCAAGGCTCCTAAATCATGTAGTCATTATTCTCCTTAAAGTTTTGGCACAGAGTCCTTGGTTGCCCAACAGGAACCACTGTTTCAAGATAAGCCGGGGGACCCAGATATCCTGGGAGGCAACCTCATCATTACCCTGTTAAAATTGAAAGACCATTGCTATAACCCTTCAAATGGGATGAGTGCTAACTCAAGTTTGAGTTCTCCCTGCTAGACTATGCCACTGACTCACCTGGCCTCACAGACAAGAGCCAGTAAGCAAACCTGAGGAAACTCTCACCTTTCTCCCCCAGCCCTCACTGACCGGTGAAGCAGCTCTGTGCTGGGAGGGAAGGGAGTCACAGGCAACAATATCTGTTTATTCCTTTTGTACCTTGTCTTTATCTTCTGGTGCTCAGAAGCTTATCGAGCTTATCCATGTCCAAATGATGTTTCAATTAATACCTTGGAACAAGTAGAAGCCCTCTTGCCCCAAATACATACTCACTGATTTAATTTCAATTTCACAGCCTCATAAAAGGAATCAAGCCATAAGAAATTAATCAAGTACCCAGAAAGTGGGAGAGAAAGCAAACTATCAACAGATAGAAAACCATCAGGACTCTTTATAAGTTGAAGCGCAAGGACTTGGCCTAAGTAACCACAGTTCCAAAAAATCAATTCCTTATTAAACACCAAAACTCAAATTCTATTTCTCAGGAATCACTAGTTATTGTCAGTTAATCAAAATGGTGCTAATTTGCTTGTTTAGCCCAAAGACTAAATGTTTTGGGAATGAAAATAATTCTGTTCTGACGAAATGTCTCAGTACAAAAAAAACGAACAGCAATGTAATCAGCACAGTACATTTGTAGAGAGGAAAAGCAAATAGCACAGGTACCTGCAACTAAAACTTCAAATTTAACTGTTTCTTAGCCACCCTAGCATTGCAGTAACAATTCTTTAGCTGTTTTTCTCAACAGCTTCTGAGAGTTGTCCAACAGCACTCTGTAGCACAAGTGATACCTTGGAAGATCATTTACTGCAAATGATTTCTCTACTTTGTTCCTCCAATTTCTTACGTAGAAACAAACGGGCAGGATGCAACCATTATATAAGCCTGCCTCACACTACATGGAAATTTACAGAGGTTCCATAAATCTTCTTACTGCCAGTAAATTCCTCTCAACCTTCTAAAGAGAGATCATTGCTCCAGAGAGGGATAATGAAGTCCCCCGATTCCTAAACCTAGACCCTTTGCATGATAACTAAAATCCTTGACTGACCTCAAGTTCAGGCAGACTTTCCAAGAGAAAACTTCTAGTCTGGATTTCTCTGTTGCTTCCTAGCTGTAAAGAGTCTAGCAGCTCTGCTGTTCTCATTTCCCAGCATACTAGGGAACGCTATATGTACCCACCATGACCTTGCCTGACACAAAGCTTGGGAAGGGTAGAAACAATTCAGGTTAACTGAGAAGCAACTCATTTAGAAGCTGTGATCTGGATCAGAGGTGTGTTGCTTCACTGAATATGAGATAAAAATTCTTGATGGACCCTAACAAGAACGATGGTGCAACAAAAGACACAGCCAACCCCCACTGAGGCCAACCATTACAGAAGCTGTTCTGAAGTCCACAGGAGGATGGAGGGGAAGGAGTAAGTGTGAGTGGGTAGAATACTGTAACAGTAAAAACCATTTACTGTGAGCTTGATATTAGTAAGTCCCTAGAAGTAAAGTGTGTTTGGAAGCCTCTGTTTCATGACTTCAGTATTTTAAAGTTAAAATTATTGATGAATCCTACATCCTGGCAGATGATACTAAAGGAAGAGACCTTATCCACTGTAGCCACATAAAGTTATCCTAAATTAGTCTACGGCAACATGCTTTAATACTTCTCATGCGTGAGCGTCTGCAGGCTGGGTAGGATCACAGGCCATCATGTTCTCAAACACGGTTCTTCTTCTGCAATAATCACAAAAGAAAGCTTCCTTTTTCTTTTTTTTTTCTTTTTCTCTAAAGGACTTCGGCAATGCTTTCAGACTTGCCCAAGTTGTAATTATTTTGCTACCCTAAGGATCCAGGTATTCTCTGGCAGCAGAAAACACGGTCTGTAAGTAGCAGAACTAACGCAGCCGAATCCCTACAGCAGAAAGCCCGTGTCCTCCTCTCCTCACGGCACACGCACCCCTACACGGGTCTCCTCAGGCACCCTCACACGGAGCTCCAGGCCTACCCCAGCCCCCTCACCGCCTACCCTTCCAGCCTGCTCAGGCCGTTCCCCAAGTTATTCCACGACTCCCTCAGTTTCCTCTTGAGGAAGAAAAGAGAGTTTAACTAGAGCTGCTTCCGAGCCAGCCTGATGCACAGGGCCACCCACAAAACGTCGCAGCCGAGAACCGCTGCCTTTTTAGTGCGGACGATCATTTTCCTGAGGTAATAACAAACGGTTTCTCATCTCTTAACTGCCAACGTTTGCAAAATTGCCAGGATTTACCTTGGGCCTCGCACCCTCCCGCCCCACTGGCCAGGCGGCGACCTTACCCGCGCGGCCCGCTGGCCCACGGAGGCGCACCCGGCCCCGGCAGCGCGTGACGGGCCTCCAGCC
>JAVJGI010000035.1:2226196-2252727 GCA_035590275.1 Ibycter americanus | reverse complement strand
CGGAGTGACCCGGCGCCCCAGCCGCGCCGTGGCGGCCCTGGCTCGGGGGGAACAGGGACGTGAGGGAGGAGGCCCTGAGCAGCCTCATCTAAGCGCCCCGCCAGAGACCCCCAGTTGTTACAATTACTCTGCCAATCACAGTTTTACAGTACAATAAAAGTTCGGTTTACGTATTTGTTTTATATAGCAACAAAGATGTGGAGGATGCATCTGGGTGGTGGAAAACTCTCGATAACCGCTATTTTATCATGCATGGAGTGCTGTGGCATTGCATAGCAAACAGTAACTCCTGCGTTCCTCATCAGCTGTTGTCCCTGGTGCTCTAATTGCCGATAGCTGGACTTCATCACCCATCAGGCCTCCATGGGAGCCCACATACCCCAGATACGCTGGCACGATCTGTAACTTTGTAGTAGACTTACCTTACACCTTAGTAGGGTGTAGGCACCCTAAGGTGTAAGAATTAGGAAATACTACACAAGGCAGCATGTAAGAAGATTTATATCAAAACTTAATTGTTTGGGTGTTCTTTCTTGGGGCCAGTATTTGTGGACACATCCCTTTTCTCCACTAAAATTAATGTAATTTCTGGCATTGTCCTCCCCTGTAACACTGCTGAAAGACTGAAAAGTTTCTCCTAATGTTCACATTTAGTTCCCTTCTAATGTTGGATGACTGCTTACTTTACTTGTGTATGTAACTGGTAAGTAAAAAAAAAAAAAAAAAACCAACAAAACCAACCAAAACTCTTTGAGATCTATTTATCCTTTTTTAACTCTGTCCTTGTTAGAAGGGGTTTTTTATGCAAGCAAGGAACAAGTGGTACAGTGGTGGTTCCAGTTAGTTACATCAGGCACTGTTCTTTTTCTTGCTCAAGAAAAACTCCTGTAGTTGTTAACGAGATGTTGCCTGCATAAAGATTCAGTGCTGGGAGGAGACAATTTATTTTCATCTAAAAGGTAACAATTCTATGCTGTCTTCGCTGCAGAGAAATACCTGATCAGCTGTGCTTAACTGCATCATTTTAATAAGATATGGCACTGGAAAGCCTTCAAATTTTCCTTTTGCAGGTCACTTTTAACTGCCTTTACACCATCAGCGCTTCCATTTCTACAGCCAGTTTTGTGGTCCATTAGTAGTATGAAGGTATTACTTGTCTACAAGTAATAGAAGAGCTACTTCAGATTTGATTGTTCACGTAATTTAATTACTAATTCAGACTTACACGATTGTACAGTATGTTCACCTCTTGCATACTCAATCAGCCGTAAATTATCATATAGGAGTACATAATTCTAACTTTGCTCGGTAGCTGCAAGCAGTCACTCTGTGTTATGTCAGGTTATGTGAGCTCTACTCGCACAGGCAAAACCCAATGCTTATATCTTGGTTATTTTTCCAAAATCTGTTCTGCTTTCTCTAAAGCCCACTTCTTGTAATGCTGCACAATTAATGGCTTCAGAAAATAAGTTGCTTTGTGAGTAGTTTGGCACCTGAAGTCTCTGCACCATGGTAAGCTCCTCTTCCCTTAGCATCCCTGCCAAGCATCATGACCTTTGTGCACGGCACACGATTCAGGGATCCCTTCCTGCTGGTCACAGGGATTTCAAAAGTGTCAGGCAAGTGGGAGGATGTGTAGCCACATCCCCTCACTGCAACTGCACCCCTGCAGTCCTTGCCAGCGGTTCCTTCTGCTCACCAGTGTGCTGGCAAATCCCTACTGATGACAACTTTGCAAGGGAGAGGCAGTAAACGCCCAACATGAAATGAAACTGGAAAACTGGAGAAAGGAATCGGGCAGGGCTCAGAGGAGAAAATCTTGGAGTTTTATGTGCTTCTCTTCCTTCATTCATGAAGTAGGCAAAAACCCGTGAACAGAAGTGTATGCTTGGAAACTAGAGCATCTAACATTCAGATGTGACTTCTCAAAAAAGGTAGCACGTATTTTAAGACACAGGGTGTTTTGGACATTATACCAGAGAGCTCACAATGTGTACCTCACTTAGCAGAATTAATTTGAAATCTTAAAGAGTCCCATAATTTCTCTAATCGCTATTGATGCTGAGATTAATTGTAAAAAAGAAGGCATAATGCAAAACCAATTTTGTTCTTTGCATCACACGCTTATGTATCAGTGCACATAGCTTTATTATAGGACATGCAAAGCCATCTGTCTTTTCTTGCTTCTGCTAGCAATATGCTTCCCTCTGTTGAGGTCAGCTGAGATGTCTCTAACACAGCTCTGATGCTGAGAAAAATCTGCTTGTTCTTTCAGCATGAGTAATCTTATTTTTCATGTTTTATTTGCTGCATAAAATCTAAATTATTTCATGATAGTTACAAGAAAAATTGCTAGAGTAACAAATATGAGGGAATTCTGTCCACTGTAATCAAAACCATTTTAGCACCTCATGTGAAACTGCCCAATATTATTCTGTTCTGTTCTTCAGTGTCAGGGGGAGTTGTTAATAACACCAATGACAGAGCAGGAAATGCTCTCCTGTCTGATTCACAAAAGAGCAATTATTGCTTAATTTTCTGTCTTCTCTGTACAAGTTACTCCATCAGACATTTTGACATACTCTTGGTTCGTTGCTTTTTATAGATACTGACAAGCAAATTTTGTCAAGCCTTTCCAGTCTCTGCATACCGCTGAATTCTTTATGTGAATACCCTATTCTCTTCACCTCCAGTGGGTTCCACTCATATGCGTAATGCCGAAAATCACAAAGCCCAAAGTATCTTTTCTTCATTCTCTCTTTTATGGAATAATTCTTGCACTAATAGCTGGATTATTTTTTCATTTCTCACAAGTATCTGGAAAATATGCTGGTATATAATTTCTGTTACTTTATTAATGCCTCCTAAAAGTTATTTCTTATCCTAATTAAGTATGAAATGAAGGTCATGGACTATTCATTTTGCGTGTGTCTTTAGAACAGAAATACTGCTCAGTTACAGTCCAAGTACACCTCTATACCAAACAGAGATTGCCGATCTACGAACATTTTACCGGATTGCATCTCATCGATGTAACCAAAGCCTGCATTAAGGGGCTAACTCCTCTCTAGCATCAAAATACAAAACTATAGTAGCAGCATAACTTGTGAATATTTTCTGCTGGAAAAAAATGGCCTTGAAAAAAGCACGTAAGGAAAGCAGTTCTGCTAGCTGCTCCAACTGATCTTGACATGTCTAATGCTGCCTCTGTGTCTGCACTTAGACCTATAGCACAACAATTAGGGAGTCTGAAATGCCAAAATCTTGAGAATATCTGACTTCTTGTTGGTGAATGCCATTGCTGATCTGTTAATGCGTTTATAAATTTACTTGTCTTTGGGTAAAAAAAAGAAAATTCAGTCTCCCCTCTTTTATTAGGCACTGTTCCACAGAATTTGTTTAACTATTGTATATATTCAGGCCCTCAGTATATTTACAGGATAGCCAGTCCAGGTGTTCTCTGTGCTAGTTTTGGTATTTGGAAAAGTATATCCATGCACCTAATTTTTAGGTTATTGCAGATAGTCGAAACTAATTACTTTGAAAAATAAAAATATAGAGGCAAAAAGTGAGGCCGGTGAGCTTTTAACTATTGTCAAAGCAAAGCTAGTTTTTACATCACCTTTCATTTCTTCCTTTTAGTCTTTTCAATGTGGATAATTTTGTTGATGTTTGAGCAATTTTGAGGATATTGGCAAAGGTGCAATACCTAGTAAACAGTCTTATTATTACTCTTTTCTTTAGGCTTTAAGTCTTCCATCCACCTAATTTGTACTATCTAATAAATAGTCCTACAACTGTAACAACTATACATATTTTCGCCTTCGTCAAACTAATACATCTTTTCCAATTTGTTTTTATAAATTTTAGTTTGGGAGGGATTTTTTTAGGCAATAGTTATATGTCTGAAAGAAAATTCCAGTCTTGTTTTGTAAATCTGACCTCAAAGAGAACCCTGATCTCAAGCTATCTTCTGGAAAATGGTGGTGCAAAGGTGTATTTCTTCGTGGGAACTGTGGGGTGGGAGGGAACCCTGGGAAGCTGTGTAGCACTTTTTCTGTGTACCAAAGGTATACTTAGACTGTCCTTGACATATTTTTATCTAACTTGTTCTTCAAAACTTCTAATAAAAGACATTCTATACCCTTCCTCGTATCCATTTTTTTCCTACTAGATCCACAAATAGTTATTAAATTTAATGGAAAGGCTATGGGAACACAGTGGAATTGTATATTTAACAATGTGGCAGAAAAAAGGTACGTCATACACTGTATTTAAAATGTATAAAGTACTGTGATGTTCTACTGTGTTACTTTAAAACATTTTAAATAGGTTTCAAGCTCAAATTATGACATGTTAAGGCCTCTAAATTTGTGTGGTTCATAACTTTTTAAGCTGTTGTTTTTATTCCAGCAAAACAGGAACAGTTCTGCAAATTTCAGGCCAGAACATTTATTCATATATATGAATATGTCAGGGGGAAATGAGCAGAGCTTCTCACGTCAGCGGGGTAGCACCCTTGACTATGTTTGTCAGGTTAAGCCTTACAACTACAGGTTTACTTGCTCAGATTGACGTGCTTACGTGCGTGCATTTTCTCTTCATCTTGTATCTGACCCCTGCAGAGAAAAGCAGCCTGAAGTCAGTAGCCAGATGATTAAGGAGTAGCACATTTCTTTGTCTGGGAACTCAGTCATGATCTGCTTCCTGACTACCCAGCTGCAAAATATTTACAATGAGAAAAAAGAAACCATGGCAGCAAGACTGCTCATCCAAAAGAATCTATATTTATATAAACCAGCAAAAAACCATCTACCAAACACCATCTTCTCACATGTATTTTGATTCACAGGGCAAACATTATGGTGACAGCTAAAGCTCTGTATCCTGTTTATCATACAGAGGTCTCACATGAATGTCAACATACGTATTCCCTGGCAATTCCTTGCACGTATCTTTTTTTTCCCCCCTACGCAACAGCACAGGCAAAAATACACTAAAAATGTAAGTTCATGGTTTTATTCTTCCTTATTTTTCACCAGGAAGAAATTGAGTATGTTCTAGCAAGTGGTGGGGGGGTTATGTGCACAATTTCACATGTAGTTAGGAAAGTACTCAGCAGTCCTTACATAAAACGTTTAATTAAGCTGTTTGCCAATATCAGTAAGTTTATACAATAGTGTGGTGTCTCTGGCACCTAATTTAACACATGAACATTCCCATTTTTTCCCCAGTAATATTCTTCAGTCTAATAGGTAGAGTTAAATGTGACATTTGCATAAAAGATCAAAAGTTAAAATACTAATAATTCTGGTTTTATTTGCAATTACCTAGTGATAACGGGGTTTTGTCAAATATGGTATAGTTTAGTCAAAGTTAAAATAGAAGTGAAATTCATTCTAAGGAACGCAAACACATTGAAGAAGTGCTTCAAGTCAAATAAGGAATCACAAGTGATCTTAATTTTCCTCCCCTTAATGATATTGAACTCCTGCAGGAACTCCTAAAGATCTTCCTATTTAGGTCCTTATCTTTCATGGTATAAAGCTTGTCTTTTCTCTCGAGACCTGAATGTTTTATACAAATGTACAGCTGTTCCACTGGAATTCCTCCTGTGTCAGATGCCATTCCTAGCTCTGCTCTTCCAAGAGCAGGGCCAGTATCAAACGGATCCAAGAATATCACTGTCCAGCAAACTGTTTCCTTTTTGCCCCAGGGCAGAGCAAGCCAACATGAGAGCCCTGCTAAAGGTGCAAGTTCTCCTCTGGTGCTCGCTTATCCACACCTTCCCATCGCTGGGATGCTGCAGAGGGAACCAAAACTGGTTTCCACCATTTTTTGTGCTTAAGTACAAAAGAAGGATTTAATAGAAACACAAAAATATTCTTAACACAGTCCCTGTTCTCTTTTATCCTGTCATATTTTTCAACTGACTTCTCCAATTAAAATGTCAGAAATTACTATTTAATCTTTTTATTAAAAATGAGCAGACTGATTTATTACTAAGAAGCTACTGACCCTGCTGACTCCAATCCTCCTAAGTCTTATTTTTAAGAGCCATTATCATTCATATTTTAAGCTTTTCATATGATGATAATAATGCTTCTTAGCTAAATTAGCTAATCTCAAAAGCATCTAAGGTGACCAACATCTAATGCTTTCACCTTATAATTTGTGGAAGTAAGAGACACTAAAAAGTGCAAGATTACTGCTTCCCTCTTGTAGTTTTTTTTTCATTTATATACTTACCACAAACTGTAAACCATGCATATTTTACCCACATATTTATCCAAAAGTCTATCTATACATTTGATTTCATACATTTTCCCAAAGCAAATTTTGTTCTTCATTTACCAAAAATAGGATTTATTCACATATATACATGTATACTTTCCCTAGGAATTTTTTCAACACATTGACTAAGTATTTTAGCGGTATTTCAGTAATTGCTGTAGTGCTTTACCATTAATGTTTCTGTGGTGTCTGCACATCCTGAATACTAAAAAGCCTTGTAATGATTTAGCTTTTTCTGTCCAGTTTCAGTTGATTGTTATTGAGGGAAGACGAACTAGGGCAAGGTAATTTCTATGGTTTGATTTGAAGCCTGTGAGCTTTGTTATTCTAATCTTTTCTGGCATGGAGTTCTGCAGCCATGAGCAAGTTAAAAAAAAATAAGAAAGGAAAAGCCCTGTGACCTCTATTGACCTTTCTTTTGAATTAGACAGTTTCACTGAATCAGGAAGGGTAGTATGGGAAGCCCTAACTAACCGTGGAGCCTGGAATGGCATCAGTAAGGGTATGAGATGGTTAGAAACCCTGAGCAAAATGCTGAAACTCATTTGCTACTGCAGAACATAAGCATGTTGTTTTTTCTCCCACTTGTTTCCTCTGTGTGACAATTGGAAATCCTCTGAAACAACTAATGAATTCTCTTATTATGGTTACTGGACTCTTTACCATCTGAACACATCAAATTATTTAAAAGGAGATTATACAGATAAAGAGCAATTCAGAGAATGATAGCTCAAAATAAGCCATTTCTCTGGCTGTCTCTCCCCCCTCCATTCCCCCTTTCCCCCGTAGACGATATTGTGAAGGGAAAATGGCCAAACTGCTGTTGTGGGAGACTGCAAGTGACAAAAGCTGACATACACATAAACCTCCAAATTTCTGACATGCACCAGTGCTGGAAGATTTAAGAATGACAACAATTAAACAGATTGTTCTAAACTGCCATTGTAAAACTATTTATGTCACACCTTCAGAAGAACTGAAGGACCTTTGAAGCAGCAATCTTTAGAGTACAAGTTACCAGAGTCTGGTCCTGACTTGCCAGCTGATATGTAAAATAGGTCCAGCAGGAAACATCCAGCCAAATACAGTCAATAGCCTCGCAGTTAGGTTACACAAAAGATCTGGGATGTGGCTGTTCAAAGTCACTGGCCTAAATCATGAAAACCATTTTCCTACAGCTTTGGAATATTTTTTTTCCCACTAAGATAGGATCTCACATAAGAAGATAAGAACCTGGTAAGAAACTCCATCCTAAAGTAGAGAAAACTTTGCTGAAGTTTAATCTATATTGAAGATACATGTTTTAAACAAATTGGTATCTTCTAGTTGTTTCAATGGAAAATTAAGAAATGGTTCTCTGAATTGTCAAAGGGCTCTTCTGACTGATGCTGGCAGCCAGGAGAGTGGAGGGAGAAAGGGGTGGCAGCTGGCTCGTGTGAAATTACAGCCAGAGGCAAAGAATGGAACAAAAGAGTAGCTCACCCTGTGATAGTGACACTTCAAAATTTCTACGGTTAATGCTTTCACTGCTTTATACTATTGCCATATTCCAGTCTTAAAAATATGTGTAATCATTGCCAAGTCTAAATCTAAATTCCAGAAATACATCGAGTTGAAGCTGACTGCTGTTGCAATCATTCTAAGCATTTTGAAGTGTTTTTTTCTCATAAGCAGCACCTCTTTCTTGCAAGGGTTACACTTGGTCTCATTGTTCAGCCGGTAACTGATCCCAGGCATTCGCAAAATCGGGAAATGGTCCCTCATGACTCTTCATTCTTAATTACAAATTAAGACATGACCCTCAATTGGACTACATGTGGAAGAGTTTCCCTGCCATTCTGGAGTTCGGAAGTGTCATTCACTGTCCTGCTGTAACCGGGAAGGCTGTCAGCACATCGCGGCTGACGCTACAAAGTGTTGTAGCTGTTGCCAATAAAAAAAGCCTTATGGCCCCATCTGAGCATTGGTATTTCACAAGCAGAAGCAGCATATTCTGCATCCACATTACCATAGTCGGTAGAAGTTTGTAGCGCGCAGCAGGGTATCTAGTGGTCTTAAAGGATTTTCTGACATTTATGAGTAGTATTTCACTCCATGCTTACAGCTGCGGTAAAACAGCAGTGTAAATAGTGGAGAACTGTGAGATAATACCGTATTTCAGTCTCACCAGAAATTTCATATAACCAGTATAATTAGATTAGGATTGATTATTGTGTAATGGGTTACAGTCAAGGGCTCTGGAGGTTGCTCTGACTGGAGTTTTGTCATTTCCCTTTTAAATTTGAACATAAATCCTGAGCACACATATACTCTCCATGATTTTTAAAAAAAAATTTAGGTTTAAAATAGGATGTTTTTTCTCACAAGGTGCTGTTTCTGTCAGCAAGAATTTGACTGAAACAGAGAATCTGCATTTCTCTGCCATAGGAAAAGTTCTCAGAGAGTGCCAGGAGAGAGAGACAGGAAGAGTTACTGCCTCGGGGAATTCAGGCCCTGAAAAATCACATGTCCATCCCAAATCTAATGGAAGCAGGATGATACCATCCCAGCAAATTCAAACTACTTTGTTTGTTTTAATAAAAACTAAAGTAAGAATCCTGAGTTCATGTAGCAACTGTGTATTTTCTTGGTAAGATTTACTCACAGCATCATTTCTCCACCAGAGTTAGCTGTTTGACTCAGTTGAGTATTTTGACTAATTTAGTATTATCCTAAAAAAACCTAAGATGTTCCTAGATATAGTACTTTCTCAGGATGTGTTAGTATCTTTTATTTACCCAGCATCATGGAAATATATGGCAAACATTCTAATTTTGTATTCAGACGTTGTCAAACAACTCCTAAAGTAAAATATATTACACAGTCAATACAATTGGTTTTGGCTGATTTGTCCCTATTGCCAGGGCTCGGGGTGTACCTTAATGACCCTTTCCAGCCTCCCCTGAGCTCCCTGGCCCCCCCACCCCTCATTCCACTCCCCCAGCTCATTGGCCTGGGACCCTATTTGAGTTTGCTCAGGTGCTGGCCTGTTGCTTCAGTTCTGCTGTTGGCAGGTTTGTGTTCAGTTGAGTCTCTTGCTGCTCCTGAGGTGCCTTCTGGTCGTGCTTGTTATCCTGCATTGTCTGGGGCTTTTTTTGGGGGGTTGACAGCATCTGTTGCTATTATCAGCTTTGCCCAGCTTGGCTGCTGCAGGGCTGTACTCTGGTCAGTAAGGTCTGTGTCCCTCCTTGTGTGGTTATTGCCCCGACTCCTCTGGAGTAGTTCTGCTTCTGCTGTTCTCTGTTTTAGGTGCATCTAAAGTAAAAATCTAAACAAGTCTACTGCAACCTTGGCTCATTTCAGCCTTTCACAAATAATGGTACCTCATAAAACAGAGTGTTATTCCTTATGAAATATTCAGAATGGTTTTACACTTACAAGCCAAATATACTGTATGAGGGCTTTCAGGCTTTGTTCAGTGTTGAAAACAAGCATCATTCATGTATTTCATGAAGTGAGCTGTTCATTGCTGCTCTGCAACTAGAAGTAGATTAGAGCAGAAAGTGAGTATGTAATAGGGGCTACAAGCTCAGTGCCAGACTTCTTTAGGTGGTGCAAATGTTATTTTTTTCCCCTCAGATGGGCAGAATACACGCTGCTTGGGAGTTTTATGTCTGTCAGTTCTGTACGATGCGTATGAAAATGTCTTTTACACAGTCTAATCTGCCTAAGTATTTGGATTTGGAGTGTTATTGCAGGTCTAGAGTGAATCTCCAGGCTGCCCACTTACTGCATGGTGATTTGGTTTAGTCCACCAGAAGGTCTGTCACAGCTGAGCACCAAATACTCATCACTTTCTAAAGTTCCAAAACGATGTCTGGTCCTTGTACCAGCTTTGAACCATGTGTGAGCTGGTTCAGGGAGACCAGACTAAAATGACTTTTAGCTAAAACTCTTGAACTGCGTGCATGGTATTCTCAGCACTGTCTACTGATTTTATTTTATTGTACTAAATGAGTAACTAAGACAGCCTTAGCTTTTGTCATAGGCTGCACTGTTAACCTTACTGACAACACAGTAATATTTAAACTCCTTCAAAGTTGACAGAAGCATGACACTGGTTTTGATTTTTGCCTAACTAGAAGACTTATAATTGCCTTACACTCTGTCCCATGTTCTAATCTAAAGAATGCAGGAATAAATTGCCAGATGCAAGGGTGATTTTCTTACTGCAGAAGAGTAGGAAAAGGTCAGGGAACATGACTGCCACACATCCTTGATAGTAATAGTTAAAAAAAACTTGTAGCCTTAGAAATTGTATATGGATTTTTGGGAAAGATCTTGTCTGTTTTTGAGGTTGTGAAATTTTCTACACAAGTCCCAAATTTCTCTTTTGAATCTCTAACATCTCCAGCCCAGTGTCATGCAAGGTAAGCAGAAAGACTTCCATTACATACCAACTACTTTCAACTTCAAATTATTTTGTTTTTAACACTTGAGGAAATACGCACTTTAATTTCTTTTCAGAACTTCCCTTTAAAAAGGCTACTCAAAATCAGGATTACTGAAGTGTTACTTGAAGATATATGGAGTGTGAAACTAGAATAGTGTCTGAAGGCTGCCCAGCCTTGGAGTCTCGTAGTCTGCGTAGTGCAAAGGAGAATCTTACAGGCAACAGTTAGGGACGCGGGTTTGTTTTGAGTCGTTTAGTCTCACTGCAGGGCTTGGCTTTCAAGAAGGCATTTAGTACTGCACAGACAAAAGTGCTGGTTCTGGGAGCTCTTTGGAAGAACCTAAGTAGAGTTTGCATTTCTGATATTTATTATCCACATGTTTCAGTTGCCCCTAAGAACTTTGGCTAATCACACTGTATTGTTGATTATAAAAGCCAGGGAAACAAAAAAAAAAAAAGACAATGTATTAGACTGCTTCACAGAAACTGTGCTTTATATTTCTGAAACAGAAAAATCAATTGGATATACAAGAAAAATATTTCAGTGGAGATACAGATGGAAGTGGTTTTGTATAGAACGTAGTCTGTCCTGTTTCATAGTTTTCAGATGTATAGGACTCGTAGCAAGTCAGATATTGGAAGAATTATGCAAATTAGATTAGCACATGACATATGATGGAGAGCATAACTCTGTTCCGTTTGCCAATGTGTGTTATCTGTCTTCCAGGTGTGGAAGAGATTCCATGCGAACAATTAACACTCTAGCTGTGGCAGCTCACCGTTGTGATTAAGCCACATGTTCAGGGTGACACAATAGTGTCAGGGTGACTTTTCTGGAGATTTGAGCAAAGCTCATAAATGACAAAGCTATCACACCACCACATTAGCTGTCATTATTGTTGCAATTGGCCTCCCAAAAGCTTGCAGGTTTGATGGGCACTGGTCAGTAAGGTTTTTAAGGGGCTCTCCAGTTGTTTAAGACCGCAGATACAACTAGACTTCCTACTTCTCTTCCCACTTGTAATGTTAGGCTCCTCAATCTGTAAGTAGGGAAAACCTACACTGTTATTCTGCTCTGGAGAGGTTTACTTGTGAGCCAACATTACCCACAAAGGCAGGTGAGGGAACGATTTGATTCTAGCATCACTGGAAAAGATTTGCCACCATAGACAGTGCTGTGAAGAATAATGGTGTTGCTGTGGTCTTGGTACTTCACTCTTACTCTGGTATTTCCTTTCTGTTGTCTACTAAGGTACCATCTAATCAGGCTTGTACCAGAGGCTCCATTTGGAACAGAGGGAGAGATGAGGCTGTGTTGTAAGCGGCTAGAAGCTGCTGAGCAGTATTGCCCTGAACATCTGAATACAACTGCCATACCAGTAACATGTGACAATAGGAAGGCACGATAAAGCAGGGCTGCTTGTGTTCCTATTTGGAGGACAAACTGAGTGTAGAATTCCAGTGCATGTATGGTTTTCATTAAGCTTTGTGTAACTTTTCATAGTTGATTTTTATGAAAGCGCCATGAGTTATTTATTAAGCAGTTTAAAATTGTGGACTATGTATTCAGGATACGTTTTTTTTTACTTGTGCCTTAATGTTGCCATTTGAAAAAAAAAAAACAATTTGGTAACTATGCTTTTTAGAAAGTTCATTATCAAGTGATGCTGTGTGTAACTGTGGGTTACTTTGTGATTGTATCATGGATTACCTCACAGTGGAAGTCAAAGCTGGGAGCTATGCTGTCATTGTATGGGACTTGATTTACCCACTGTATGTCTTACTCATGCTTTTTTTTAACCTTATAAAACTTCCTAAGCATGGCAATTGTATAAAACCTCTAAACATCCTTTACAAAGGTGTGAGCAAGCAGGCTATTTAGATTTTGTAGAAAACAGAGAGGAAGTGAAGCGCAATGAGTGGTACAAAACCTAGTGATTTCAAATTACTGTTAACAATGGAAGACAGACAGTGTGAAGTTCTTGGTGCATACAGCTTTTTGCTGTGGCCTTTTCTTTCTAGTCTCAGCCCTGCTTTCTCGAGGGGTAGAAGACTGAAAGCCACCCTGCTTTTCAGCTGAAGGGATCAGAGGTCAGCAACTAGTCTTTGTTTCCAGCAACCAGCCTTTGTTTCCAGCAACCTGTAGGTAGAAAGGCTGATCAGACAGTCTTCGAGATGAACTGCTATTCCCAGTATGAAGAGGCCTCAAGGACCTTGTAAAACCAGGCTTATAATTCCTTCTCTCTGAGCGTGTTGCTGGTCTTGGGGTGTTTTATTGTTTTGGGTTGGTTTTGGTGGTTGTTTTTTGTTTGGGTTTTTTGGGGGTTTTTTGGTTGGTTGGTTTTGGGGGGGTGGGGGAAGCACATTTATGATGTTTTCTTAGTCAGTTCCTAATACTGGGATACTGCCACAGCCAAGGTTCCTCAGAGCTCGGTATCTGTTCTTAAGATGTTTGCCGTGGTTGGCTGTAGTAGATTGCTCTCTGCAAGGTTTTATGGTGTTCTGCTGTTTTGCATATTACCACAGCGGGCTGGCAAGCAGGGCTTTGAGGCTCATGGGGTGAAACTAATCCATGCTTTTGCACTCTTGCAGAAATCCTGGCAGGACTTTAGGCCATGAGGAGAGTTGGATAGAGGACAGGAGTTGGGGGGAGGTTAGAAATTGCATTTGAGGCTCTGCTGGGAGTCTTAATACTGGTAATGTGTTCAGCGTGATAAGTAGAAAAAGTGCTTATTTGGGAGAGCTGACAAGAGACCAGCAAGGTACGTTTTGGTGCTACAGATAGATGACTCCTTTCTGACATTTTTCTTGGCCGGACAGGCTTACCATACTATTTCAGAGCAAACAACACTAACAACTGCCAGAGCAGTAACGGAGCACTTCCTGTACTTAAAATTCAATTTTACATTCCCTGCAGAAATACACATGGTTTGCAGTGAAATAAATATTTTAGCATGTTTGGTATTAATATGTTTGGTATTAATATTATTAGCTCCTTGCTGTTTGTATGCATTTTTGTGCCAAAATAATTTTATATGAGAAAAATATGTCTTGAAAGCTTTTGTACAGATGAAACGCAATACTTGGAAAATGCCTCCAAAAGGCTTCATGCGGTGTTCTGTGCTGTATACTAATCCATAATATGATGGAGTGATTCAAAATGACCTTCGCAAAATGTTTAGCTCCTTGCTTATACACCCAGCGAACACTTTCTGTGGTAGAATTTTCATTTGTAAATCCAGGGTGCCAGAGGGGATAACGAATGGGAAAGAGAAGTACTTTGAGTGGCGCACACTGAAGCTAAACCAGCATGAGAGGATGGGATGGTGGCTGAGTGAGTCATTGAGCAAAATGTACTATTTAATTCTGAAGACGGTAATGACGTTTTTTGTGCCAGGCCTTCAGTGCATTCACCACTTAATACATGAGTGAGTAGGTTTGACACTAAGAAGTCAGGAAGGGGAACTCAGAAAGATAAGGTGATAGTTTGTGACAGGCTAAATGATGCTTTGGTTGGTTAGAAACAGATGACTTGAGATACACAGGACAAGACTGATTCTAAACAGAATTTTCTCTAGTCACTGCTTGCATGTACCTGACTGGGGAAGAAAAACTCACAACTACACAATATGCTAGTATATGATGTGATTATTTTTTTTAAGGTGCATATTGAGTCTGTACCATGAAGTGTAATGCTAATGGCATACAGCAATGGCAGGTGTAATGAGTCACAAGATAAATGCCAACAAGCCAAGGTCTCAATTGCAGGACTGGATCTTTGGGTGTGCATAGGAATTGATAGCTGGCAGATAAAAGGCCAGAGAGATTTGTTATTGGGGTCTACTTCAGCATGCTGCTTCACCTTCAGTCAGTCTCTTGCATAAGACTCCTTGAATCTAATGTGAGTCCTGTAAGTACAAAGGATGGTGGAGCTCAGATCGTTAGCACTAAATCACAGAAGGTGACTGCATGGTTTTGTGAGAAGGCAAGTTGTGTGGTAAAGCAAAATAATGTATAGCTCTGAGACATCGATATGGAAGCTAGTACTAACTTACTATGCCATGAAATAACTACTTTCTAACAGAAGCATATGTGTAATATCTTGCCAATTGCTGCAAACTAAGATTTGCATCGTATGGATGCAGATAATTTCATTAAGTGGTAACTGAGCTCAGTACAATTAATCAGTTCCATTCCCCTACGTGGGCACACCCTGTAACAGCAGCATCTCTTGATTTTAACATCAGCAGTTCTCTTAATAAATTTTATACATGATGCTTTCAGAATTTCTCATATGCCATTTCTCTTGTATTTTTTCAATGTCAGGGAACTTTTGTTTCAGCATGCTTTCTCCTGTTCTTCTAGTAATCTGGTGTGTCATAATACATCTTGCCTGTTTATTTCTGAATTCCTTCTAACCTGCCCAAATTTCTGATATTTTTTTTTCCCCACTCTCATCTTTTGAAGCAAAGCATTTTTATGTTGGTCCTTACTGCAAGCCAGCATTGCTATTTTTTGTTCGAGATTTGTCAGACTTTCTTCCTGTTTTTGAGAGAACATTGGTTTTGGGAGGCTGGCATTTTAGGGTGTTTCTTAATTCTGAAAAACATTTTTAAAGTATTTTTTCTATCATCCGTAGGTTTTATATTTCATAGCATGGCAAATGTTCAAAGTGGGGGGAAAAAATTCATTGTTCTCAGTGATTGTTTCCTGTGTTCCTCTAATGGTAGCTATACATAGTTATTTGGTAATGTGGTAATAGCTTGTGTAGATGTGCTGAGATAGGTTTAAATAAAGTCTGCTCAGATACTAGTAGAAATTCAGCTGTAATAGTAGAGGCTATGCAAACTCACTAGGGATTCTCAGTAGACATGCAGCAGATGAATCCAGAGTTACTATAGCTATGCTGCTAGTATTTCAACTGGTTTATTGGTTTCCAGTTTGGACAGAACTTTGAGCTGCAGGCACACTCGAGCTCTGGCAGACAGATGTACCCTGAGCCAAATGAGTGCCTCGTCGACACGAGCAGGCTGAAGTAGAAGGCTTGTAGGATCTGTGATGTCATTTTCTCAAGATGGTGGGATGGCAGAGGGTTGAGTCTGACAACTTTGTCTACTTTAATGGTCCTACAAGTATAATGCTCAATACAAGATTGCAGAATTTGTCCTATAGTTGGATACAACAATTTAGTTATACATTTTTAGGAAAAGCCAAAATTACAGAGAGGTTTGGAAACAACAAGGCTTGTTTGCATCCCCATTAGTCTAACAGAAAATCTAATCTATAGAAATGTCATAAATGGGAGGGGGGGGAGTTATTTGTAGATAAAAGTACTGTGTTTATTTTACCTTGTAGTTGAACAGTCATCCTCAGGCCGTCAACTCCTATGCACACATGAAATAAAATCTCCTCCGGGGGGCACTATTGGTTTAAGCACAGTATAGACTAGGTGCAGTTTCAGCTTGATTTTCCTGTGTAGTACATTGACAAAAAAGCTTGAGGAGCTCCCAGAATCACTTTCAAGTCACAGTTAAAATAAGCTAAAAGAAGTGTTACATAAGGTAAAGGCTTTTCAATATTATAAGTCTTGTATAAAGTAAATCTAGTTACATAATGCCTACAGCCAGAATTTTGACTTCCACTTAAAATAGGATCATACTAGGCTTATTATTTAGAAAATTGGTATTTAGTTGTTTCATTTTTTTCTTATTCCTTCTGCAGCTACTGTTTTTTTGGTGTAAAAGCAGGGGGGAAATAAACTGTCACTATATGTGACACTGGATTTCCCGCTGTTAGACACTAGGATATATAAATTGAGCAGACCCATATTTTGATGGTGAAAAATGTGATACTTATGGGAAGAATTTAATTGGTAATTTAGAGGAAGTTTCCTGCTTGGTGTCTGTTGCCCAAACCCGTGATAACTCAACCGCAATTTATTTCTAAGCCTGTAGGCTGTTAAGCTCCTTTTACTACCTCTTGAACAGTTGGATTTCTCTGTTACCACTGTTATTAAGCACTGGGATAATTATTAACTCCTCAAAGAGATAACAGATAAATATGATATTATCTGTGATAACAATGTCATCATAAAACAAGCCAAGAAAAACTGGCAGTAAGGAATGAAAATAACACTAAACCCCTATTTTTACTCCTTTTATAATTGTCTTGCTGCAAGAGCATTTAGTAGGTAAAACTGGACTGTGTCTTGGGCCTTGAGTGAGAAATTCCTTCAAAGAAACAAGCCTTGTATTCTTCACAAGAAGGATTAGCAGTTCCTAAATGCCTGACTAATTTCTTGAAACACAGTCCATGTTGCTATGAAGGAAACTACAGTACTTCTAATACTTCACTGTTACATGCTTCCACTTAACTGCATCAAGACAAGACAGCAGCAGTAAGAGAAAGAACCAGACAGGGCAAAAGATCTGAGCTCAGAGCAGCACCGTTATGATGAAGTCAAGTCAACCTGAATAATTTGCAAGAGTGAATATGCACTCAGCATAGAAGGATCAGCTCTGCAACGTTAAAAAAAATCCTCACAAGTTGGAGGAATGTCAGTCATCTTTTTAATGGAACTATGGATGAATTAGGTAAAGTATCGAGGGTTCAGGTGCTGATAATTTGAGTTAGAGGTTACTTGTAAGCTATTTCCACTATTAGTACCCATGCCCTCTGTAAGAGCTGCTGCTTTTTCTGCCAGCTGCTATCTGTTCTGCTGTGCTCCACATGCATCACTCCAGGATGAAAGCTTCAGCTCCAGCAGAGATCTCATCAGAGCCAGAAGACCTCTTGATACTTTGAGATAATGATGATTATTAGTGCCAACATCCCTTTTGGGTGACTGTCAGCCTAAACTATAGCACAAAATTGGCTATCCTCGTTTGTTAATTAATTTTGTTTGTAAAATACTCCTCTGAGGGAGAGGGAATAAATGTTACCATTAAGGACTTAAATAGGCTTTCAGATGAAATACCATAACCAGCTGCAGGTCAGCAACAAACCATTCTTTGTTAAGGTGTTTTCCTTTTACAGAGATACAGACTTAGCAAGCTGAATAATCTCATCTTTTTAAGGTAGACTGTTAAGGTGGACTACTTCTATGATCAAAAATATCCTGTAGGTCATAGTAGCAGAAAGTAATTGTAAGGAATAAATTTTGAACCATTCATTATTTTAGTATAGCATTTTCTGAAAAACTTTGTGAAATGGGCTACAATGTTTTTCTACTTATGATTAATTTTATACGGGTTTTGACTTGTTACTAATATTTACAGGTAATAATATTAAGCAAAAATAAATACTTTCTGGCCCACACTAGTACTATCAACCTGGAATCAAGACTGATAGACACAAAAATTGGAATTCTAATCTTACCCAGGTTATTAAAAAAAAAATCAAACAAATCACATAATTTTAGCAGATTACTTAATATATAAGCATTGAAAAATCAGTAGTATGTGAAATTGCTTCATAATAGATTAAGGAAAAAAATCTGACATCTCAGTATCAGCATGAGATTACAGAGGAAAATTACTCTTTTTGCCAAACCATCCTTTCACCTTTAAGCCACCAGCACACTAAATTATACCCTTAACTTAGATGATCTCAGAGATTTTGTTAGAGCAGTATGTAAAAATCATAAAGAATTTCAATATTGTATGTCCACCTTAGGAAAAAATATAGCATTTTATAGGTGTATATGTAGTTGTCAAGAAGAATCCACCCGAGGAAGATATTAGACACTGGAAAGGAATATACAGGAAACAGTTGTTGATGTGACAGTGCTTCAGAAAAGCCTAAACAAAATGACCAAATGTACCACTGTAGGTTTCAGCAGAAGAAAAAACTAGCTGCCACAGAAAAATACTTGAATAAAAATTCTAAAAATGGGGTAGATTTGGGTGAAAAATGGCAAGGTAAAAATCAGAAAATAAGAGAAAGGGAAATAGCTAACAAATTCAGATTTGTTAACATGGGATAGTGGTCACTATTTTAATTGCTTCTACTTAACATCATTTTTCTATTTAGTATAATGGTAGCTATCACACTGATTATATACATCAGAACCTCAGAGTTTCTTCTTAAGATTACTTCTAATAGACTATAGAAAATAACCTAGGTATTGTAATTATACACCATTAGCTCATTCAGAAGATGTAACAGAAGTGAAGCAGATATGAACACGCCAATAATTGTGTGCTACTGAAAAGAGCTCTAGCATTTACCGTGGTTCACTTGGCTTCCCTACCCTCCAATTCCAGGCTACTGGCGCCATTACCCCAGCATCAGAGCAGCCAGGTGACTACATGCTCATCTGGACAACAGCTGAAATCTTTTTGCATATCTCGAAGCTCGCTCAGGGATAGGGATGGGGTGGCTACTGCCTTGTTTTATGAGTTCTGCCTCTTCCTCCTCCTCTTCTCATGATGGCCCTGCTTTGGAGTAGCCTGCCTCATCCACTTCTTCCTCCTTCCCCTTCTTAGTAGGAGTTTCCAAGAGATGGTTCCCAAGGTATAGAGATGATGGCAATGCTGAGTACACCAGATCCATCTCATGGCCAGTAATTTTATCATATCATAAACCAGTGTTACGCTGTACAGCAAAATTTTAACCTTAATCCAGCCCCCAGAGGTGATAAATAGCACAACAGGGAACACGTAGAGCAAGTAAGGTGTTACATAAAGCAACTCTGAGAACAAGCGCAATTCTGAGAGCAAATAAATCAACATTGTGACCAGCAACTACTAAACTAATATAATGAATGCTTGTAACAAATTTGTTTTAACATGCTCTGGTCAGATCTGTCATTATCTCAACCCTTCGTGCCCCACGTTGGGTGCCAAAAAGACTGTCATGGTTTAACCTGGCAGGCAGCTAAACACCACACAGCCACTCGCTCATTCCCCTGCAGTGGGATGAGGGAGAGAATCAGAAAAAAGATAAAACTTGTGCGTTGAGATAAAGACAGTTTAATAGGGCAGAAAAGGAAGGGAAAAAAATAATGATAAAAGAATATACAAAAGAAGCAATGCACAATGCAATTGCTCACCACCTGCTGACCAATGCCCAGCTAGTTCCCAAGCAGTTCATATATTGGTCACAACATCATATGGTATGGCATATCCCTTTGGCCAGTTTGGGTCAGCGGTGTCCTCTCCCCAGCTTCTTGTGCCCCCCAGCCTCCTCGCTGGTGGGGCAGTGTGAGAAGCTGAAAAGTCCTTGCCTTAGTGTAAGCACTGCTCAGCAACAGCTAAAACATCAGTGTGTTACCAATGTTATTTTCCTCCTAAATCCAAAATGCAGCACTGTATCAGCTACTAGGAAGAAAATTAACTCTACCCCAGCTGAAACCAGGACAAAACCTTTATGGCATATTTTTCAAAGATGAACAGGAGTAGGTAAAAATACCAATTTTGTGTTCATCTCCAATTTAATTGAATTCACGATTAAACTGGTATCACAGTGAATTGAACCATCTGGACATAATGCAAACAAAGGAGTCTTACAGTTAACAGTGGCCTCTGAAAGAGGTGTGAATGGGTAGGCTGTTCCAAGTTTCAGGTGGCTCACGATCAACACTTTTGCAAGAAGCTTTTTCACGAATACTGTCTAGTAAGTGTAATGAACATTTTTTTATCCAGCATTAGTTATTTTTTGTGACCTTTAGTTTTTTCTATTTATAAGTTCAAGTGTTCTAATATCGTCTTTTTAATGTAATGATGTAAAAGAGTAACTTGTATTTTCTTGCTCTACAAGTTGTCAAAAGATTTTCCCAAAGGTAAAATAGGGATTCTTAAAAGATTTCAATTGTTTCACTAGTATTTCATAGAAAGAAAAGCTGTTTTGAGACTTCCATAATCTGACAAATAACCAGGGGTAAAATCAGACATGAAAATGAATAGATAATCCTGAGAGAAGGGAGCTCAGAAGAAAACATTTGAACAGAAATGATTCTACAATTATATTCTTAGTGCTGTGTATTTTTCATTCTTCTTGCGGGCATTACTAAGTCCATGTACACAAACTGAAATCTCAAACACAGAACGTACTCCATCCAGTTCATTATTTACTGACCTTTGGGAAGATCCTAAACACCATCTCCAGCTGGTGAGGAATGCCTCTCTAATGAGACATGCTAACATCAAAGGTGATGCAGGGCTCTATGTGAAATGGAAGCTAATAACCTCTGCTGAGCTGATAAATAGGGGTTTCATGACAGCATTGCCCAAGCTACTGGGGTCAAGTGACATCAAGACTGCAAAAACGTGGATGAAAGTAGGGAGGCACCCGCAAGAGTCTGTGGCAAAGGATGGGGAGGCAATTACCCATAATGTGGTGCTGTGTGAAGCAAAGCAAACTTAATGTCATAATAAAATGAAACTGAGGCAACTGGAGTTTGAAGAGGTAAGAAAGTCCTGTCACAAGGGATACAAAACCTCTTCTGTTTTGTTAAGCTGAATGGCAAGTGTGCTCTATACTAAAGGAAAACACTGGAGTAGAAAATCAGCTCAACATTTCTGTATGTTAGGGATCCAAGATGGCATTGTGCTGCTGATACAATTACAGTGCCTTGCTTTTCTAGCCACTGATCTGCATATACACAGCTAGCTGTAATTGCTAACAATTAGCAGACTGAGCTGCACTTTGCTTCTTGTCAGAGGAAATGCATAGCGTGCCCTATAATTCATCTTTCTGACCCAGTTCATAGGAAACGCTGCTCATACTGGCAGGATCTTGTTTGACAGAAGGCATGTCAGCAAGAGCTTTTGCTCTGTCTCACTCCACTGGCCACAACAGAAGTTAGTACCAAAGCTATTGTCCGAAGTAACTGCTGTCCTTGCTGTAACGTTTAACACTTGCTTTTAGAAGAAAACAGTCTATTTTGCTTGTATGTAGCAAATAACAAAGGGAAGTTCATGGACAACATTATTAGACAGTCTTGTAGTTCACAGATAAAAGTTAGAAACGCAGATAAATGTTTTATTGACTAAGCAGGAAAAAGATCTGAATTGTAAGACTAAGTTCAATTTTTATTTATTTTTTTTTTAAGGCAGTATTTGTCTGATATTCTCTTAGGAGTCTGGGCCTATGCAAACATTTAGGAATGGCTATTAAATTTAAAAATCAAGATAAATACTTTGTTGGTTTTGATCACATCAGCTGACTTGCCACAGTAACATCCTTCCTGCCAGTCCAACTGATTGAAAAGGAACAAAAAGCTGTAAGGACCTCCCTCTTCAGCTGAACAGCAGTATTAAATATAACACTTCCACCAACTGTTTCACAGTTTAAGTACCCATGTAGTTCTTCAAGTAAACTAAGACTTGTCTGATGTGCAATTCAGTGATGTTGTAGGAGTTAGAATCTGGCTCTACTGTTGCAGTTCTACCCGTGTCAATACACTGCATTGACTTCTCTTCAGTTTAAAATGGAGTGTATTTTAAAAACATAGTTAAGTACTTAAAGTTAGAACCTCTTATAATCAAGTAATTGTTTATTCTTAAGAACAAATCATTATTGGAAGCCACTGCTAGATTTGTGTGAATGTGCCAGATTGTACTTTTAATTGTAAATCAATTGAAAATGATGGATTCAATATCCACATGGCTAAAAAGGAATCGGATGGATGTGGATATGTTAGCTAGCCACGGCTGGAAGTCGTAAATACCTATTCCTGCAGCTAGCATTCTGTCTGACAGGAAATTCTGATGCATTTGCACTGACCCTGATGCAGGGAACTGTCTTGAATCACAGATAACCATAAAGGATATTCCTTGTCTGCTGTCTCTATACTTATTTCTTGCTACTTAGTATAACTGGACATAAACTGTAAAATGTCTGGGATCTGTGGAAAAACCTTAAATGGACAACAGGCACTTTCCCCAACCCCCTACTGTTTTGTTCTTAATTTTTCACTGAAAATACTCTCATTCTGAGGTTACTTACAGTTCTTGCTCACAAAGTTCCCTTGAAGCTCATGGGGAATTTTGGTCACATCAGAGCAGATGCAGTAGCAGGGAAGAAATCTTCAAGAACTGTTGTGGGATTTCCCCTTCTTTCCACTCCTGTGGAACAAGAAGTAACTTTTAGTCTACGGTACTTGTGGGAGCTTTGGGAATTCCTAACCACACTTAAAAACCCCTCAGTGCCCTTACTCTTCCCTTTATTGCCTCATCTTCTCCTATAGCCTTGGTTTTACAGGGAAACAGGTTTCTCTGGGAGCAAAGATAGGACAAGGATGGTGACTGTCCGTATCATTGCAGTTTTCACCAGCCACTGTCCTGTCAAGTCAGCCCATATTCAGAAAATTCTGGTTTTGCCTGCACTTTCATAATGCTGCTGTGGATCCCAAGCATCCACGCTTGGTTCCTGTTTTGCCCTCTTCTGAAGTTTTGCCAGGCCAGGCAAATGCCTAGCAACCCAGCAGTGCAGACCAGCCGGCAAAAGCAGCGGCGAGAGCTTTATCTCTGCCACCTCTTTCCTTTGCTTATGTAGGAGAGGAAGAGAAAACCACCGTCTCTTGCATCAGCTAGAGATGGGTAGATTGTTTATACTCTTCTCCCCAAACAGCCCCTCCCCGGCTCACCGTGGGCAGGGCTGACCAGAAATCTTTTGACGAACTCTGACGAGGTAAACGGGGCCGTACAGAGTTATGCTTTCCTGCTGTCGGCAGACTCAAGGCATCACTTTGTGTTCTAGTCATTCTTTTTCAGTTTTTATTTTGCAACAACAGGCATAGGAAATTATGCTATGAGGGAAAACAAGTTACAGTGAGATCATGAAGTAATTCTGTAATTTGCAGATCTGGGGTCCAGGCAGATTCTTTATAACTTCCACGTCTTCTGTGTAGAATCTTTGTGGTACCAAAGGAGACGCTGCAATAGAAATGAGATGGGGATGCTTTACCCATAGAAGAACAAACACTACACTTCAAATAACAAGGTTAATCTCTAAATCTTTTCTTTCAGAAGTAGTAGGCCATACATGGTATTAAATACTGACTGTTCTAGAGAATGGAGGTGTGAAAGAAAAAGACTGTTCTCTGCATTTTTTTCAAATCATAAAAAGGATAAATTTTTAGTTCCAAAATATTCCAGAATATGCATTTCTAGAATAAACTATTAAAACTGAAATGCAGGAAAACTATTATTAAACTTACTGTTTCAAAGTAAAAGAATCATTCAAACTATCTTATTGGTTCTACTATAGCCAAAAGAGAATATGTTACTTTCCAAGGAGAAGATAGAGATATAATTTCAAATTTAATCATACCATTTAGGAATGCTGCATATAAACTAATGAAATTTGAAAGCTAGGAGTGTGATCTTTAGGAGGTGTACAGTGCTGGGATTATGAGAGGAGAGGCACAAAGATGGGTTCTTACTATCTGAGGTGGCCCGCTGGTTTGCTAACTGAGGAAGCGGTCCTGGTGGTAAGCACACACCTCACCAGACACCTGAGCACCCAGTTGTTCCACCCTGGGGGCGAAGGAGTGGAGGGAGGAGGATTTCAGTCAGTTCCCACTCTGAGACATAAGCAACCACCCGCCGCCAGCCTTCTCTGTTTCTGGGTCAGTTAACTCAAGGTGCCAACTTCCTCAGCTGGTATGGAATTGTAGTAACAAAGTTCTGGGACTTATCACTAGAAAATGTAGTCATCAAACTTGCTTTTCGGAGTCTTCCAAGGTAAAAAGTGCTAAACCAATGCGGCCAAACATATCGCAAGCTACAGGTTATAGTGATGTGGCCCTGCCACTTGAAGTGCAGCTGTGACTTCTAAGCATTTCCTAGATCAATAGTCCTGAAGACTCCTGACAGCTATGCTAAAAATGGATGCCTTCCATATTCAGCTTGGAATCAGAAAAACAACTCGAGACAAAGAATTCTATCTTTTACTTCATTTCACGGGATGTCTGTCAAGCAAGGGCTCAGCAATTAAAGGTAGACAGCTTCCCATCCTACGGCAAGTTGTCTCACCTCCCTTACATGGCTGCATTTTAAATAACTAGTTTGCATCGCTCTGCGGTTGAGCACAAGCGAGCGAGCTGTATATCTGAAAATGAGGTAAATATTCTTACACTTGGTTTGACAAAGTGTAAGCTACAGAAACTATAGAGCTTCTTCACAGGTTTTGAGGCTCTTAGTCTAAAAAAAAAAAACCCCAAACAACAAACCAAAACCAAAACTCACATGAATGTTTCTGGAAACCTTTTCTGAAATTTTCTCTTGTACTAGTCGTCAGTTCTAATAAGGAACTGTAAATCATCTGAGATAAAACCACTTACAATGTATCAGGCAGTATTTCTCCAAAATATGATAGTCTTTCTGCAGGAACAGTGGCAAACAGCAATGCTGAGAATGCATGCAAACTGCATGGTGTGGATGGAAGCAAAAACTGTTTAATGAAATCTTCATGTCAATGTTATGAAATCTCAGTAGAAAATGTTTTTCAGGAGCTCATGAGCCAGCTGGTGTTACTAACATGTGACTACTACATGGGCTATCAACTTCTACTAGCCAGTCTCTTAATTCCTAGAAACTGCTTTATGCCAAAGTCATTACTGCCTAATTAGAGCACACAAGAAACAAACTGATGAGCCAGGGAAGTTCCATAGTAAGTACTGCATGCACAATTGCAGATTATATACTGTTGCCAGAAACAGGGAGCTTAGCGGTTGATTAGTCAGGCTTTGACAAAAATGCTTTTGTAGTTGCCTTTAAGGGCTAGTAGTTTATTGGCAGTTATTTCACCCACTGGATCACCAGATTCTTATTCAGATCCAAGACTGCAGACTTTCCCTTCCTGCTCTTTCTTATTTCTTTTGTTTCACAGGAGGACTACCAGTTCACTCTGAAGATCTGGCTTGGAAGGGAATGACTTGATTTTTGCTGAAAATGTATAATTGTGAGAATCAAAACAAAGTCACTTTTAACTATACAACTTTCTTTTAAAAAAAATAAATCCCTGGAATACAAATCACATACTAGTATTTCCAGGTCTATCTTTTTTTTTTTTTTTTTAATCTTTTACATGGACATTTTCTTCAGTTTCACATATGGGGAAAAGGTTATGATTGGAATTTTTTCCTAATCTTGGACCATTAGGGCAAACACTATATCCAGTTTTGGGTTAAAAAACCTAATCTGTTTAGCTGTTACTATGATGTCTTTTCAAAAGGACTTAATGTCAGTCACTTTTACTGCACTGCTTTGTGGTGTCTTTTCTTTTTTTTTTTTACTGGGTGTGTAAAACTACAGGTATTTGGAAAAATTCTGCTGCAATTTAATTTATACTACATGGGAGAGAAGCTGGATTTAGTTTTGAGCTTTCGCAAAATGCTGTGTCAATAAACTGCATCATCTGTTAAGCAGATACGGTCCCGTATGTTAATGCAGTATCGGAGATGGGGAACACAAGTGGCAGGAGATGGCTTCAGGACAATAGCTTAGGCAAGCAAATCGCTTGTCATCCTTCGCTTTTCTGTAACCAGGTCGCCCCCCTCCCTGCGCTCCCCCTCCCCCGCTAAACCCCTCCAGAAAGCTGCAGTTTGCGTTAAGGTGGTGTGCCTGGATTTCACCTCCTTAGGAGCAAACCTGTCCTCCCTCCCCGGCGGGCGGGAGTGTGGATCGCGCGATTAACCCCCATTTTTCTCTTCAAGGGCGTCAGCGACTCCCCTTCCTCACCTCCCCACCCCTTCCCCACCTCCCCCCCCACCCCCTTCCGTCCTCACCGGCACCTTGTTGCCCCCGCAGGGGGGGATCGAAGCGCATCTCCCTCCCTCCCCGCCCCCGGGGGCTGGGGC
>JAVJGI010000035.1:2183647-2225452 GCA_035590275.1 Ibycter americanus | reverse complement strand
CCGCCCGCGTCTCTGCCCCTCTTTGCCTGCCCTCGCCTGGGTTTCTTTTTTTGTGAGGAAGGGGCAGGATGAGCTTGCAGAGTTTTACTGGAATTTCTCCTTCCATTCTGAGGTGCTGCCGCTGCTGAAGCAGATTTTTTCCTTCCTTTCTTTTTTTGTCTGATGCAGAATCCCAGTAGCTAGGCAGCCTCCCTCTTTTCTTTCCTTCCTTCCTTCTACCCCTTCGGTATGTAGGAAGGGAGAGACATCAATGGAAAGGCTGAAATACGTGTAGATGGACTTTTCAGATGCATTTTTTCTTGAAAGAGGAAGATAAATCCCAGTTGCCAGTGCGCTGACTTTTTTGTTGTTGCTGTTGCATTGCTTGGTAAAAATGGGGTTCCCTTACTTCAGCTAAATCCTTGGAGCATTTCAGAGAGTTGCTACAGTGAAGGACTTTCCTATTTTTTGCATCAGAGGAGCTACATTGATGTTAATTTTTTTGTAAAATGGAGAACGAAATATTCACACCCCTTTTGGAGCAGTTCATGTCTAGCCCTCTTGTCACCTGGGTAAGCGTTCATTTTTCCACACACACTATTCATTTATTTGCTCATTGTTTGAAGATAAATGCCTTGCGGCACAGATTAAGGTGGAGTTAATGTCACGGTGGTGATGATTATGTTTTAGGTTAAGACATTTGGACCGTTAGCTGGAGGAAATGGGACCAACCTGGAAGAATATGTGGCGCTAGTGGATGGCGTGTTTCTGAACGAAGTCATGCTGCAAATGTAAGTGTCTGCAAATTGTGCCTTGGCTTTATTTTTTCACTGTCATCTTGTTTCTCTTGTATGTTTTGCTTTTTTTGGAAAACTCTTCTCCCCACATTGACTTTAATATATTTATTTCTTTTATACTTGAAGGAGTCATGTGGTCAGTTCAGAGGAGACTTCAGAGCATAGCAGATACTCTTTGCAGTTTAATGTCCGAGTGATGTATTTGCAGGATGTACAGTGTAATACAGGCTGAATCATGATATGTAGAACTTACTGGAAAATTGGATGACTGTAAATAGTTTCCCAGATTTCCACTGAGAAGCATAAAGGTTCATTCTACTGTAAGTCACGCTCATAAACAAAATTCTGAATAAATTTGCTTGGCTAATAAGATTCT
The DNA here is from genome assembly GCA_035590275.1 of Ibycter americanus. Classification (NCBI taxonomy): domain Eukaryota; kingdom Metazoa; phylum Chordata; class Aves; order Falconiformes; family Falconidae; genus Ibycter; species Ibycter americanus. Next base: position 2,224,300 of record JAVJGI010000035.1, on the reverse strand, counting down.
AAGACATATCTTAGTTCATGTGACACATAACTTAAGGATCGTATGCGAGTCACATAATGTTTACTGAGCAAATGGACCATTCTTTTTAACTCTTTCCTCTTTATTTTTCACAGTTCCAAATTAGAGTAAATGGCAGTTGTGCAGTAAAGCTAATGCTTTAATTGCGAGTATAGAGTGTTTTCTGGATATGAACCGCAGAAGAAACATTTTTACATGGTTTTATAAATTGTTTATTGGAAACTGATTGTTAGAAAAAGTTCTTTTTAACAACTTTCTGTTAATCACAGTTTTGACTGGAATGTTGCCCGCTACTGTAATGCTAGGGAGTAGCACCTCTGTCAAGTGTCTAGTGGTAGAATCATAAAGGTGTTACTAGCGAAAAAAAATTATCTGTACTTTATTTTATTTTTGACATTTTAGGTCTTTACAGAGAAATAATGTCTTTTGTATAGGTATGAAAAAATGTAGGCTTATGGATGGCTGGATAGATACATCAGTGCATGAGCAGCTTGTGTTGACAGCTGTTCCTCAGGAGCACTGCTCAGTGATGGGCAATCTTTTACTCTGTTCATAATTTTACTTATATTTAGGACTTTAAAAGTTTTTGCTGTTGGATTCAGCTTGTATAACTAACCTATGTAAAAAGATCTGCACGTTACCACGCTTAAGTTTGAGTTCACATGCTTTTGAAACCAGTATTTTCTTTTGTCACCTACTTCTGTGCAACTGAAATTTCAAGTATTCACTTCTGTAATACTGAGAAACATGGAAAACCTGGTGAAATTGAACTTCTTGGAAAAAATCTTGAGTGTATTTCTGGCATATTTTGATAAGAATTTCAAGTGATACGTTCACTGAAGCATACTATTTACATTTTGCAATTTTAATTTTTTTGGACCACACTAAGTAGCTTGTCAGTTATGACTATGCATTTAACGTGTAGAGCTTCCCCTTGGTGAAAATATTTGACAGCTGGAAGGCACATTTAGTACTGGAGCTGAAACAAGGTGATTTCAAAGAATATCACCTTGAAATTAAACTTTATCAGTAATTTTTTTGAATACTAAGAGTATAAGTTGATATGTGATACATATGTGGGATACATGTATGTAAAATGGAAAGCTGCCAAGGGAGATCATTCCCATGCTTAAGGCGCTGTCTGTTAAATTTGGTTTTGGCTTTGTGCATCTTTGACCCTATATCATGATTACTGTAGTTTGCTTAGGAGTTGTGTGTGTATGTATAAAAAAACCCCAAAACAACCCACATGGGAGATACAAGTTTAAAATAAATAGTAGTCAGAACAATTACAAACTACCTTAAACTAGAGGTGTGTGTAAACAAACTGGTGTACAAATAAAACTGATTTTACAAATACGTAACTATACTGGAAGGTGTATTTTATTTAAAATAAATTTTTTGGGGCGACTGAAGTGTATTATGATTGATTACTTCTTAGAACTGAAGTTTCCAGAACTGCATTCTTACTTTGGGGATGTTTAGTTTGTTTTGGGTTACTTGGCAGGATTGAAAGAGGGGAAACATTTTTTCATGTTTTGCAGACTAATTCTATCTCTGGTGTAGTCACTGTGGAAGCCTGTGTTAACTTCTAGTCCTATTCACTTTGAATATCCACCTATTGAATGTGTCCTCATTTGCAAAAACATTTAAAAGATGCAGCTCCAACTAATCATCAATATAACTTACTTGCAGTTTTTTCCATTTCCTTTTTCATTCGGTCTTACCTACCATATGTTGAGGAAATGTGGCAGAAAAATTTGTATCATGTGACTTCAAAAGCAAAATATTTTTCTTTAGAATGTTGAGAGTTGTGTTGTTTTGTTTTGTTTTTTAAAAGCTCTCAATTACGTACTTCACATGAGAACTAGAGGTCTGTGGTTAGGAGCTATGGCACTTTTAGAAGCTATAGAGAAATGTTGTGCTTGCAGAAGTCACCAGGAGTGCCATTCATAGAAATACGTGGAAAGCACCACTAGAAATTGGGTTTTTTTACATGATTTGTGTTATATGGTGCTTACTATTTAGACTAGCTTTGAGATATTTAAGGTTGTTCATGTTTTGGTGTGAGAATACAGCTAGTGTGTACCTGTCAGTTAAGGGCTTTGTCATGTGGTTGTGGTGTAGGTCGGTTCCTATGGTTGGAAAGCCATTGCAGCATTAGACGCTTTAAAGGGCCTTAAAGGCATGAACAGGTGGAGGCTGTTAGAGGTGCTGTGGTGCTGCTTTATGCATACTTTAATACTTATATTATTTTTGCCAAATGTTGAAAAAACAAATTCTGTGACCATAAAAGTGAATGTTAGTATTGGATTAGGCATGGTTTGTAAACAGTTACACAATCAAAAAAAGTGGTGGTGTTACTCGGAGAAAGGTTTGTAAACAGTTAATGCTATCTAAAAAAGTGGTGTTGTTACTTAAAAGTTTTTTGTTCAGTTTAAAAAGAGTTAATTCTGCCTACCTTCAGCTGCAAGTAAGAGTTTGTTAGTATGGCCTTTGTTTCGCCTTGTGCTTGTCTGCACTAAAGTTATTTTCAATGATTGTCATGATTCAGATAGTGGAAATAGATGTCAGCATTGGAATAGTTGCAGGATAATGGTACAGAGATGGTCAGGTTTTATCAGAATTGAATTTATTAGTACCTCATGTATGAGAAAGAATAATTCATTATATTCCTTGTATGTCTTTTGCTTTTGATTTTTTGAATGTTTTAGTACATGGGAAAATTACACATATTCCATTTGGTATCCAAATACATCTGGGGAGCTCTTCCTTTGCTGGAGATGTTACAGGCCAATTTAATAATTTTTAAAAAAATTCTGTTTTATTTTTGCTTATGGAGAGTTCCGGTGTTACAATATCAGCCCCTAACTTGAGAGAATATCTCTCATTTCCCCTTTAAATTTAGGTCCAGTTCTTCAAAAGTATTCGATTACCTACCTTCTGCTAGGATCAGTCAGTATCTGATACTTCTGGATAGAAACCCATCTGTCTTTCTAAATCTGAGCCTTTATCTGTGTGTTCTTTGATACAAAAAGGGGTCATGCTTCTTGGAAATAAATCAGAAAGGAAGAGATCACTGCCGTGGTGTTCTGCCATGGCAGGGAAGTGGAGGAACATACCAAGAATACTTCATACCTTTAATATACCTCTATATCATAATACTTCTGGCATTATGAAGTGCTCATATACTTGAGTAAAATGTGTTGTTTACTACTAAAACAAATGAAACAGTATAATTCAATGGATTAGTCACCTGTTGCACATTTAGGTGCAATTACAATAAGATAATTCTTAGTTGTCCTAGACATATTTTTCCAGAACCTGACTAACACCACCTCATTTTTTTTTTAGTTTTAGCATTGTAGTGTTTATATACACTTCTTCTGATCCCAAAAGATCAAGGTATTCTTACAGACACAGTCATTTTCTGAGTGTGTTTTATTTTCATTTCTGATAGGTCTTGTTCTCTGATATTTGTTAATGGAATTCCAGTAGGACTGTGTAAGAAGTGCTGAGTGTCTCATAGTACAAACTGTGGTTCCCAAACTGACAAGAGGCTTACTGGGTTCTTTGAATAAAAATAGACAACTGCAAGTAATTACAAGACTGGGACTTTCATTACATTTAGCACTACCATTAATATTTGGTCAAGTAACAAACACTCAAAACCGTATTCCAGTTTTAATAGTTTTATTTTACTACGTTATGTATTTGTGAAAACTGGCCTGTTTTAAAGGAACTATTGGACAATACTGTATGCAGAATCAGTAATATATAGAACCAAACTCTGAAACGGAGTTCATTTAATCCACTGTCTGGAGAACCTGTCCTCTTTCATCACAGTCTTCCATTCATAACGTTTGTCTTTATTGAATATATTACTCAATACTATCCATTGTTGCATCCAGACATGCTGAAAAGGACTTCAAAGGATGAAATATTTTATTATGCTCCAGTTTTTCTCCCATTTGCCGTTCTCCCACTGTTTTTCACTGACTGGATCCACATGCAGTCCTTTCACACCCATAGAATTTTCCAGGTGGAGCAGCTGACTGTTTCCTTCCACCGCTCTGGTGGTGTGTGCCTAGAATGTGTAGACTGCTTCACTGACTCCTATTCTGAGCTCCTAGTCTTTAGTTTGCTTTTTTCCAAGCAGTTGAGCTTGCCAGCCCATACTTCTGGCCTGTATCTTTCCCTGAAAACTGGACTCCATCTCTAGTGCTTGAGCCAGCTGCCTGGCTCTGTGAAAGAGTGCAGGAACGTGTGCTCCAATTAACTCTTTCTTGTGAGGAAGACCAAATAACAAGAGGCAGCTCTGGCCAGGTTCTGTCTGGGCAGGGAAAGAGAAAAAAGTTTTGGGGTAAATTAAATTGCTGAGTTTGGCAGTAAAAATACAAGCACATATCCTAGAAAAAATTCTGCACCTTTCTCACTTTCATGAAGCAAATGGGTTTGATTTACAGTTTTCAGATGTGCTCTGTCAGGCCTCCACAGGTGTGAGGTAGATGTCACTCTAGTCGTTTGTGAGAGTTGTTGCTCTTAAGGGTGGTTCTGCAGCCGTATGGCCTAGATTTTTCTTAAGGAAAGCTGAACTTATAGCACTTTTTTTTAAGAAACAAATTTGTTAATAAATTGGTTCAGCAGAATGTGCACTGTGGTCAAGATTGTTGGAATTAAAACCTTGTGATTACAAAAAAGGAAAAGATAGTTCTTATAGTGTAATGATGATTAATTTTGGACTTGAACATCTGCCTGCAGGGAGATTTAAATTGGGCAGATGAAGTGGACATAGGCTGATACCTGTACTTCTGAGGTGCTTGGCTTTTTGGTAGCTAAAGGGAAAAAGAGTGTGGGTCAATGTGGAACGCTTAAAGTGTTTGATCTTTGTTTATGTCTCTGTTTTACTAGGTTTTTTATGCTTTTGTACCCTTTTCCACAGTTGATGCCCATTCTGCTTCATCCTGTCTGCTCTGATTTGTTTCCATGCAATCCAGTATTCTGTGGTTCACTCTTGTTTCTTACAGCATTTTGAAGATTAGGAAGTAAAGAACCTAATCTTCCTTTGCATGTATACATCCACTCCTTCGCTTTCTTCTTCTTGTGCTATATTGAGTATCTATCTTTTGTCTCTGTATTTCTTTTGGTAGTGTACCGCTTATCCCATCCTTAGTCTAGGCTAGCAGCTGGGGCCAGGGAATAAAAGCTTGAATTAAAAAACATTTCCTAATACATACAGTGTGCTTTATTAAGTCTATCTACCTCTTCCATAAATAGCAACATTAGTTGAAAGATCTAAAATCAAAGTAACTCGTTCCACCATTGAAAATACTCTGTCAAGGAAATGATGTATTTTCACTATGGCATTATAGTTTTATTTTCAGAGTATTTCGCATTTCACTCACATTCTATGTGCTGTTTCAAAGCACTCTATGAAAAAACTAAATAACCTTACTAATAGCTTTCTAGGCATATATTTTATATGTTTCATTGTCAGGAAAAGTAAGTTACGAGTGTGCTGACAAGCTGTCTCCCAAGACATAGCTCAGTTAAGGCTCTTTTATACATAGAGACACATTTATACTACATTGAAGACTGCAGGGCGGAGATACCTGTGTGAGGTAACGGAGCAGATACAGCCACAGAGCACAGTGCAGCACTACTGAACAGAGCTGCTGTTACACAGAGCAGAGGTGGCTTTAGCTGAAGTCACAGGACCGTGTGGGGAATGCCATGAGTGTGACTTTGAGCCAGAGGAAGACATCTTCCGGCTTCATGCTAGCAGCTGTGCTGCGATCTTTAGCCATTCAGGGGTGATGACTGAGTGGCTCATCTAAGCATCGTTTGACCTTAGCAGCACCCAAACTTGAGGCTGGGTGAGCTTTGCAGTTCCGGTTATGGCTGGCTGTAGTATTTCTGTGTGCAGGGCTGGCTTTGCTCTTTACCTGCCTCTGCTTCTGTGTGGCCAGTGTTCTCCTGTGTTGTAAGGAAAGGCAATACACGACTTGTTTTGCTCTGATTTTTATACCAGAAAGGTCAATTTGCCCGGGTGGCTGAGGCACCTTAAGCCACCCTACAATGTTGCCATATTTCTTGGTAGTATAGCAGCAGTAAATTCCAGAGTTTTAAGTTAGCTACGAATACCTTACCTGAGCTGATCGGCTTGCATCTTTCACTGGCAAGGCTGTATTTCTCCAGGTCATATGGCTAATTTGGGAATCTCTATACCACAAACCTTTGCAAAGTATTGCTGTGCTCTGATCTTTCTTTTAAAAACTAAGCTAGTTAACTGACAAACTGGTTGCTAAATCAGGCGCATCTTAATCCTATGCTAAATTTGTGAAGCTTCTAGGTTTTTCTCATTTGTTTCTTCTGTGAAGAAGGGGCTTTTTAGCTTTGTGTTCTTTCATATGTTGTTCTTATTTTTGGTTCCTCCTCCTTTTTCTGTAAACTAAATACCAATTTGTTGCCTTCCTTGCCTTTTATACTATGCCACTTTTTCCTTCATAGTAATTATTCAGGGATCAAGACATTTTTTTGAAATGCTTCTTTGTTAGAGCACATGACCTCAGTGGTCAGAGATTATTTGGTAATAACTGTGTGGGAGTCTCTGTTTGTTTGTTTGCTTTGTTTTAGAGAGTCCTGTATTTATGCTCCAAAGAGGCAGGGCCTCTTGAGACAGTTGTTTTTAAGCAGTATTTACAAAATGCCCCCCCTTTCTTTCATTGGACTAACTGATGTTAAAGCATTGAATCTAAGCAAGGCTTCTGCTGGACCCAAACTCTGTTGGTATGCTTTCCCATTAGCTTACTCTGAGGAAAAAGCAAAAATTATCTTGTATTGTATTTTTGGATTGGGAAATAGTAAGGGATGAACTCATAAGCGACTTGTATTATGTTCCTGGCTGTTGAGTGAGTCTGCACGTTTAGATACGCTTGAAAAATTGTTTCCTTTTCTATAGTGGTAGGAGATAGAGTCCACAAGTTTATTACAGAGATTTATCTTATTTTAAACTGCAGGGAAATATTTGGTCTATTTATTGTTTGTGTGATAGCTTTGTTTTTCTTAATTAAGCCCTTGAGCAAAAAAAAGTCTGGTGTCACTTCCTGGCATCTTGGGAATATACTTGCTGTATATTTAGAGCATTGTGTATGCCAGACAGAAACAGAATACAGATACTAGTTGATGTATGATAGAATGTAGACAAATGTCATACTTACAAAGTGCTTGTTTGCATCTTAGCAAGAATATTAATATTTATGTTTTAAGATGAAAAGAATGAACTTTTACAGGCCCTTATATGTATGTTTACCTTGTAGCTTTGGGTAGTTAATAGGGGTAAGATCCTTCATGTACTGTTCTATTTGTATCTAATTCAGTAGGAGCTTGCACATGAATTAATGTACATGCAAGATGTGTAACGCATTTCAGCTAGTGTGCTGAAGCAATGAAGCTGTTCACACAGATAAAATTTTTACAAGAAATGCAACTTACTGGCTTTGGCAATCCCCTTCTATCCAGGAGCCTTGCATTTGAATTTGTCTCGTTCTCTGTAATAATCTATACAAAGGGCTCACATCTGTCACTTGGTGGCGTAAAAATCGGTAAGGAAAAAGATGAAGATGTATATTTTATTAATTTACTTACAGAAGGTTTATTGTACTTGGTAAGAAAGGGAAATTCTAGAGTCATAGTGTTCTAACCAAAAGCATGTAACGGAAATCTGTGTGGCACTATTTTTACAACTTAAGATCTTTTTAGTCACTGAAAGTGCAATAGTCAGGTAGCTTTGGTGTCATCTCATTCGACTGATCTCACATCAGTATTTCCTGCATTTTTGACTACTCAGTGTGCTGAGATGTTTACCTATGGTCAGGCTATTTTGAATCCAAAGAACTAACTAATTATTTTTGAGAATTTATAGCTTCAGCAGAGTTCAAAGCAAAGGATAAAATGAGTGAACATTTTCCCAAGTTTCCGAAGGAGAAATTATTTTTGGTAGTACTGTGATTATTGAATAAAGCAAAGCACATGCTGCTGTGGTCTTGGAAGTTGGTTAGGGTAGAAGAGAAAAACTTATATATACAAACTTAATAATCTTTTAAGAGGTTATTTGTAAGCTTAAATGAAGAAGACTTTATAAACATGTGTTGCTCTTAAATCCTGTTTACATTACTTTCCCTTATATTAATATATTTTACATATCTTAAAAAGCGTGTTAGCTCCACAAATGTTATTTGCTAAGGGCAATAAGTATTAGTTTGCTTTTCTTCTGTACTGCTTGCTGCTTCCTATCTGTGATGACAACTTGCTGGCTGTATTCTACTTCTTGTATAACTGTTTCTGATGTTTCTTCCAAACTACTACTTGTATATCTGTAGAATGTTCTTTCCAAGGTAGATTGTAAAAACGTTTTCTCACTTTAATGCCCTCTGGTATCAAGTCATGCTGCACCTTGTGATCCAGATCTGTGAGTGCTTACTTAAATGAAGCTAATCTTACTGTTGTCACAGAATTATTGTGGGTGTAAATGTTTGCAGTGTTTTAATGGTCAGTTACATTGAGGTGTTAATCACAAAGTCAGATAGTTTTCAGTTACTCTGTTAATTAGTATTGGACTGACTAGATCTTAAAATTTCAACTCATTTCAGAAGTAAAAAACCCTCACCCTGAGAGGGAAAATAACACATAATGCTTAAAGTAAAAAGCCAAACTTACTGTGGAATGTCTATCTCCTTTCTTGCTTGTCCTTTGTGGACTCTATGCCCTTGCGTCCTGTGCTGCCTTTTTGTTTTGATTTGGAAAGTAGTGTAGTGCAAGTACTACAGCAGGCTAATTCTACCTTTTCAGATGATATCTGATACTAGGCCTTCAGCAATTACCACCCCACCCCCCAAAAAAAAACCTTCAACCAAACAAAACCCCAACAAGATGACCCTTTTAAGATACTTAGGTTTGCTGAAGTAGTAAATTGTGTTTGTCAGACTTTCTGGTTCTCATCTGTCTGCTCAAAAAAAGTTTTGTTTCTAAAGTTGCTTCTTCTAGGAATTCTGACTTATTTAATACTCAGGAGTGTTTATTTTGTGTGACAGTGCTAAGTGTTCTGTGATGCTCTGAATCTTACAGATTTTCCTTTCCATCAGTGAAACTTTACTGTGGTGGATGCCAGCATACCTTTTGCTGGCTGTGGAGCAGAGGCTACTCCACATTCTCATTGATTGTTGCAGGGAGCTCACCCAGGTTACTCGCTTGTTGCGGCTCTACAAAACTATCAAGCTGCAACAAGGCTTTCCCACACAAGGCTCCAAAAGTTCATCTATTGCCTGTGCTGTTTCTTCATCCTCTTCAGGCCAGTCCGCCCTGCTTCTTGCCTCTGCTGCATGCGGGTTCCTGGCTTCTCCTCGTTCAGGCCCCCTTCTTCTCTCAGCTTCTCCCATATCCCTGGGCTCTTCGTCATCCAGTCCCCTCTCTCTCTTCACCCAGTGCTCCTCGTCCACCAGTGCTCCTTCTCTTCTGGCCTCCTCAGTGCTATTTAGCTACTTAGTCCGAACAAGTCACAGCTGTGCATTATCCACATCAGCCAGCCCACCGCCCCAGAAGCAAGCCCACAACTGTATATAATCAATGTTAATTAACCCTCTACACTCGCTGTAGTGATTCCCTATTTTCAATCTTTGGCAGATAACTTTTTCTTTTTACGTAATACCTTTTAGTGTGATAGGAAGAGTGTACATCTGATAGTCAAGTTGAAGCAATAGTAGTAAAGTTGTCTCATACTATCTGATGATAAAGACAGCAGTTCTTTCTAAGTTTAGAAGTTACAGATTTTGGGGTGGATGTTAATTCAGTGAAGCAAGTGTGTTCTTAGTAAATGACTGTTGACCTGTTCTATTTCATGTCTTATTTTCTCCTGCATTTTGCTTTTCCTTATCACTGTTAAGGAAAAGAGAAAGGGCAACAACTAAATCTGGGCTGTTCTGGACTCTGCTTTTTTTAAAACCCTGGGAGGGAGAAATTAAAGATCAGTCACCACACCTCTTTAGTATACTATGATTTTGTCTGACTGCGTGCACATTGATGTCTAAACCTGGGAGTGTACAGATGCGAGGGAATGTCTCTTTGTGTAAATAGTATCACTAACAGTAGACCAACCAGCAGAGCAGTTGTTGGTCAGAGCAGCCCTGAGGTCATGAGGCACAGCAGGTCCATACTAATGGAGAAGGGAGAGACAGGGTTCCTCGGCGCGAAGGCTTGTGGCACTGTTTCAGATACTGCTATTCTAGCTCACTTCAACCATGAGTAATTAGGCAGCTCCTCTGCAGTGAGTGCCAACAAGAGAGCTTAGGCATTGTGCAGCTGCCCTGTGAGTAGTTCAGCCTGGTCAGATGCTGTAGAGCTAAGGCAGGGAGTGGGAAAGCTGCATTTGCTCGGTATCTACTCATACGTTCTTGGCAGTGTTCCCTGTGATTCCTCACCAGCCAGTCAGTTTGTTGTAGGCTGCTTGCTTGTGTTTTTTTTAAAGTGGATATAGGACTTCAGCCTTCTAACAGTTTATGGTGTTGGACATAATCCTAGGAAGCAGGGTTTTGTGCAAGGCCAAAAGGCTTTTGGGTAGGCCTACTTCATACAAGTCACAGTAGCATGAGACAAAAAACCTTCGATACAGCTCTTGAACTTTTGGCACATATAGTCAATCTTTCTAAGTGCAGAGTTAGCAAAGTGTCCTAAATTGAGATGCTAATATGCACCTTATTTTGTGGTAAAGGATATCTTGGCATTTGTAATGATAACTTTAGATGTTTGAGCAGATGTCTGCAGAACTACGTGACCATCTTAACTGTGCGTTGATTGCTGCTCAAACAGTATTGTCCCAGCGGTAGAAATACAGGTGTTTTACAAGTAAGGGGTAGATTGTCATAAATGTCTGCTAAAAAGTTAAGGAAGAGTGGTTAGTATAAGTCACAACACTTGCTTGCTTATTGCAAGTTAAGATTAGAGCATCCTTTTACTGGATTCTGTGTAAGCGCACAAAGATACAATGGCTAAGTAGGATTCAAAAGTGAACACTTGAGCAACTCTAGAACGTATGTCCCTTGTGTCTTCAGCAAGTCAAACTGTGGCCCTGCAGTTGTAATAGTCATGCGTGCATTGTATAATACCACTGGGCCATCGCATCGTCCAGTATCATCAATGCATTGCAGCCTCAGGGCTTGCATGTCTTGCATGATGTTTTTCAAGAGGTGGGAGGATTCTATTGACATCTATTTTTCAGATAAAAATGTAATGAGTTAGTTCTGTGCATGCTTCAACAGTGAGTAGTTTGTGTTGTGAATTATTCTTTAGGAAAGTCATTCATTTAAATCCATTTCTATCAACACAGTAATCCTGATGAACATGTGCCAGAGGTATAGAAAAGCAGTTAAGTTTATTTTTTCTTTGTCTTTTTGATAGGTTTAATATGGAAATACTCTTTGGCAGCAGAAGTTAATCATACTGATAGATGCAGGAGGAGTTTGAACTATACCATCTTTCTAGATGTTTCTAGAACAGTGTTTCTAGAACGTGCGTGATCACGAGGTTCAGTTACTGACAATATTGTACTTCAGAATCTGTGCCATTCTTTGATGCTGTAACTCCTGCAGACTGACCCTTTGACTGTGATTGATGATTTTAAAACTGATCAAACGGTACACTGCTGAAGGCCTTTGCTTCTTTTGCCCCATATGCAGAGGTGCTTCTGGTAACTTCATTGCCTCAATGTACTGCTTTGTCTGGTGTCGCTTCAAGAGTTTAAAGCACATTACAGATTATCAGTTGCTTTCCAGTGAAGGCCTTGGTTGTATTTTAACTTTCACAGTAGAAGGACACTGCTGTATTAAATTTCTTTGTGAAACACATTTTGTATGTGATTTTCTTGCTCATAGGAAGTAATGGAAATGCTGCTTGATTATTAGAAATCTATCAAAAAATTCTGGTATCAGTAATTATTGAAATATTTGGCAGAGAGCAAGAGTGAGCCTCAGTATTCCAATGAAAGGGACTTTGCAAAAAATATAACTTTATTAGGCAAGCGATGTTTATGTGTAAAAGTGGATACTGTGCTACTGTAAGCTAAACCACAGAGTAACAGTCGATATTTATTACCCTTTGAGATGTACACTTGTGCAGATTTTTTCCCCAAAGTGTTTGTTTCAGCATTTTGCTGTACTTAACAAATACATTCAAACAATGATATATTTAAAATTAGGGTTTGTTGTAATACTAGACTTAATGATTAAGTACCATCAAGGAACAGATGGCAAGAGAGGACACAACTGGTTTGCAGTCTGCATAGATTTAAGCATGAAGCCATTAAGCTATCACATTCCCATTTCTGATAGATTTTGGTCAATGAAAAATTAAAGACACGTAATCCCTGATTATATGAGGTCTCAATCTGTAATTAATAACACTGATAGTATTTCAAAATCACTGAAGTTCTCTCTGTAATCAGTAGTTTTAAACTAATGCATTATTGGGATAGATGCTCTCGTCTGTTTTTATTGCTATTGAAATTAATGTATCTTGTCATAAGTAGGTTGCTCTTAAATGTAAAATTGCTTAAGGGTATCTTTTACTGCTCTGCTTCCTATTGACTTCTAGACAGATTTGCCCTATTTTGCTAGGCTATTTGCCACTGAAGCACTTCAGTATCCGCCTAATAAAAGGAGCAATTCAGAGTTCAGAGCATGCATTGCCTTAAAAATGTTCATAGTGTAACTAGCACAGTAGCCGCTAGAATCTTACGTTTTTAAAAAAACCTGTTTTCTAAAGTTGTCTTCTACAGTGGTCTATTTTAGAACCAGTTTATTTTCAAAATTATTTCATTTGTATCTTGTTGTATTCCCAACACCATGTACTGGTTTATTTCAGTGGTATTGGACCAAGTGTATTATAATAAACAGAATTTTTTAGTATTAATAAAAATGTAATTATTACCAAAATTTTCTTGGTCATAAAAATTAAACAATTCAACATATGGATACAAGTAATTTATTAAAATCTCTAATAAATTAGTTGCCAGAAAATGTAAAGTAACTTAAAAATGCGTGCTCTTGAAAGCAATACAGATTTTGGCAATTTATGTTTAGAATTTTATCTTTCTGTGTGGAAAATATTTGCACTTTATATTTCATTAGTTTTTCTCACTACTTATTTCAAATGCTTGGTAAGAAAATTAGTATGTCTGTTCCTGGCTTGGACCACTCTGACAAAATACAATTATACAAACAACCTGTAATGGAAAATGGGTAGCTAATGTCATGCTATGTTATTCCCTCTTTGAGAGGAATGAGTTAAGACATCAATACTTAAGATGGACCACATTGACTAAATGAAGATTATTTAAAATGGTGTTTTGTGGATTAAGGAGACTACTGAGCTTTAAAGTTGGACGCTTTGAGAGAGTGAGGCCTGGTTATCAGTATTGGGAATGAAGGTGGGTTTATCTTTTAAAATAATGAATCTGCTGAAGGACCTAATCACAGTTCTTTTGGTAACAGTGCATGGTGTGAGAAGTGATCTGTCAGGCCTGTTCTTGGCTGTTCTATGCACATTGCAAGCCAAAACTGACAGTTCAAACATAATCTGGAAGCTAGAAATCAGTGACTGAAGATTAAGGAACATTGGTAAATACAAACACTGAAGGATTTTTTTTCCTCTTTTTTAAATGTTTACATTTGTACATGTGGGTCATTTTAGTAGGTAGCCTATTAATATTTGGTATTTATTAAATATAATCATTTAATGACATCAAGTGGTTAGAAAGATCTAAATTACTGTACAACAGAATTAAAGTCCGGTTTTCACTGGAAGGTACTGAGAGCAGATTTTCACTCTGGGAAGAGTTAGAAACAATTTTTTTTCCAAGTCAGTCATCCTAGTCATCGCTAACATGTATTGATCGAGTCTCAAAGGCAACTTACCTCCCATGTTTGAAGAATAATGAGCCAATATGATGATCTTTACAAGAAAGTAACAAAATCAAAGAAATAAAACTTCCTACTAGTTCTGATGAGTTACTGAGGCTACATGTTTAATTACATTAAAAATGATTGGTAGAGATTAGTAGTGTTAGTACTGATATTTAAGTAACTGAACTTTATTGATCTTTAAAAGGAAGGGGTTAAACTTCTCATTACCATAATCTATTTTAAATTTCTGCTCAAAACTATTAAGGGAATTTCGAGTTTTGGGTTTCTGTTGGACCTGTCACCATAATCTTTGGAAAAATTTAAGGTTACAAAAATAAATCTGTACTCTGCACCACATTGTCCTGAGGCTGATGTTCTGATTGTAATTTTTGACGCTGTACTAGCAGAGTGTCATATAACTGGACTGCGAGTTTTTTCAAGTGGTAAAGATACTGTTCCAGAGCACATCTGTGGCCCAAGTTTTTTCAGCAGAATTCGCAATCTCATAAATAGTTTCCTGCAATTCATGCCAAAGAAAAAAAACCCGAAAACACTTGAATGCTTTCTACTTTAAGATACAAGAATGAATCGTTTTGACCCAAAACTGTTTAACTTTTATAAAGAAAAAAAAGCCTGGAATGTCTGTTAAATGCAAGGAATGTATGTCAGCCATTGAGTTGGTTTTCATAGATGAAGATACACACTACATAACAAAAGCAAAAAGAAAAAAGAAGGCAGGGGGGAGCATATGTGGAGTGACTGGTGGAAATGAAAGTAATGTTACTTTACTTTCAACAGTAGTTGAAAGATTAAAAATATCTTTAATATGTGTCAACATTAACTTTGACACAAGACTAGTACCACCAAATTTCTGATTATCTTTGTTAATGCATTATTTGGTAGAGTTGATTTCTGTTGGATTTCTAAGGATTAAGATGGAGAAGATGAAACATAAGAATGATTTGCTATAGTACTGTTGCCAAGTGTCCACTAAAGTGTTCTAAAAGTGTTCAGATTCCATTAGTACCTTTTAGTGCATCGTTTGAAATGCTGATATTCAGGAGCAAAGTCCAGGTACAAGTATAATGACACCCTACAGTTCCTGATCTTGCCCAGATGTTACAACTTCTGATTTCAAAAACTTATTTTCATATCATCAAATAAAACACAGTGCTCATGTGATGTGTCTTTGGCATATGCAAGTCCCCGTAGTGAAATACTGTTCTGCAAAACACGAAGATGGCAGTGGTGACAGAGGTGTGGAACTAAGAATTTGTCCCCTAAGAAATCTTGGGCTCTAATTGCCCTCCCCTTCTTTTTTTTTTTTTTTTTTTTTTCCTTCTCAACACAGATATCCTTGGCACTGATTGTTTCTGCTGCTGTTCAGGAATTTGTTTCTGTGTTCATTTCCCATTTATAGTATTGGGATAGTAGCAATTTGTCTTAAAAGTGTGTTAAGATTTATGTTTACATACCATTGCGAAAATTCAGTGCCATGCAAATGTTGAAGTTTTTGTTCTTACAAGATCTGTCTAAATTTTCTAGTACAGCTTTTGAAATTAGAAAGTGTAATGCCTGAGCTTTTCTGACATTGCTGTTTTGAATTCTTGTGGTTGCACACTAATTTTTGTGTTGATACTGAAATAAGAGCTGTTACAATATCCAGGAAACTCTAGTGCCCTCTGTTTTGAGTGTTCTGAAGGGAGAGTCATCTAAAGTGTGTGGCCATAGAAATGCTGCTGAAGATGATGAAAAAGCCTGGAGATAATCCGATAGTCATTAAGATTAAAGATGAAGATTAAGAGCCCAAATCGGCCTTTTGGAGATATGAATGTAGAAATAGGAGACTTCAGCTGATCTCTGTATGCCATCAGGTCAGCGGGATTTATCCTGGATTTTCGCTTCTGATTTTTAAGAAATGTGAATGAATTGGGTTTGGAAAGGAGTTCAGTTCTGCCCATCTGCAAAGCATGATCATTTTTAGCCCATTTAGTTTCTTTTGCAACTATAGGTTGGCTGAATTGATAAATCCAAGGTGACATTTTAGTCATGCAGTTTGGTTAATATATCCTAAAATATACTTCAGTTGTTTATAATATTTTTAGGAATGCAGTGATGAGCATTTAGGAATGAGGCAATTAGCATGTAAGAATCCATGTCCTAATTTTCCTGGATTTACATTCGTATATACGAGAAAAAAGATGCTATGCTTGCTGCTTTTCTTTCAGAAAATGACTGTGTTGGAAGTGTGTTTTATATGTGATCTGACTTCCTTTTGCAGTAGTGTTTTTTCTATGTTATTTCTATTCGTGCTTACAAGCCAGGAAATTCTGATAGCAATAAACTGAAGAAAAGACATAAATACATCTTTTAAAAATTCTAATGTGCTAAACCCAAAGCAAGCTGTAAAAGGCAAATAAAAATTTGTTTAGATAACTTAAATTTAAATGAAAAAGATGTAAATTTTTTCTACAGTGGCACTTATACAAAGAACATGTGAAACTACGTATTGAAGTGATAAATTGCATTAAAGTAAGTCATGATACTGCTGTGTTCCGTGGAGTAGAGGGAATAGCTCATTTTGAGGTGTTGGTTCTTCACAGTTATGCATTACAGCTGAATTGAGTATCTGTATAGAAATGTATGAATCATATTGATGATCTTATAGCCTACTTATATGTAGTTTCTTTAGACAAAATATGTATTTGTTCTCTACGATACATATTCTTTTTCTGGTGTTCTCTGCACAGCCTTAATTTAATGTGCATCAGTAGCATGTGGTCCGTGGTGTCCTGCCAAGGCAGTTCATGCTGAGCTGTAACCTGCTGCATTCATCGTCCTTCTAAGGAACTCTGCAGGTATACACTTCTGTGATGGATGTGCCTTTCAACAGGCACTTCCCGTTCTCCGGGGGCAGGTGTACCTGTATACCACCTGGCAATAGAGTATGCCCAAGTAATTGAGGGAGGGCCTGTGATGAGCCTTTGCATGCTGCTTAGAACCCAGGGGATTCACCTGTGGAAAACGTACAAGACCTTCCCTGAAGTGTGACTCTCTAGTAACTGAAGCATCATCTGTACCATGTGTGGAATAACTACCTCTCTTTTAGACAACACTTATACTAAAAATGAAGAACTAGTGGTGTTTTGGCAATGGCATTTCTTTTCCCTTGGTATTTGGTTGTACCCACTACAATATTCAGGTCATTTTTGTGTTATATCAGGTTACTCCTCTTTCTGCATTTGATTCCCAGGTATAATCCTTGGTCTGTACATGTTGTTATTTAATTCCATTATACTGCTGTCACACCACTTTTGCACTTTACCAGGATCATTCTCAATTGCTATAGTGGTCTTTGAAGGAGTCTTTTGAGGGTTGTTTTTATGGGGGATTTCCCTCCCAAGTTTTGCAAAGAGCAGTTATGGTGAGTGTATTCTGTATTCCATTGTCTACATCATTAGTGACAAAGTTGAATAAAACCAGACCCAGCAGACACATACCCTTGCAGGAACCTACAATTTGACAGTGAAAAGTTGGTAGTTTCTTGTTTGAGCGCAGTATTCCAGCCAGCTGCATGTTTATCTGACAATAATATAATTAAACAGTACAATAGTATCATTAAATATCAAAAGTTGTGTTGTGCAACTGGATCGAGTATCTTTGTAAAAGTTAAGGAACTTCACATTGGCCATCCCTTGTGAATTCTCTAAGCCTTTTACAGGGTGTTGTGGGGGAGTTGCACCGAATCTGCATTGTTTTCCTTGAAAAATCACAATGAATGGTTGTCACGCTGTTTTGTGTGTGGTTAATAACTTGGTATGTTACGAGGTATTGAAAAAGGGCAACTCATCTGCATTTCCTCAGATCCTTTCTATTTTGTAAAGGAAAAAGGGATTGATTACCTCTCTGAAGCCAAGATAAACCAGAGAAAAATCTGGCAGTATGTGAGAGTACATGACAAACTCCAATTAATAATCCCTTTGTTGACAGATTTCAGTCATCTGTAAATAAATTTAAAATAATATAGTGTGTGTTAGCATGATGTATTTCATATTTCTCATTCTTCTAAAAGTTAAAACTTACATTCTGTTCTTGTGCTTCATGGTAGCAAAATAGCATTGTATAGTTTTTCAGTATGCAGACATTTGTTAATGTAGCCAGACTGAATTCTGTTATTTGTAATTGTCTGCATCAGGGAGAATGATTCCTTATGTCTGCAGTATGTGCTGGAATATTTACGTTACAGCTGCATTCTGCCTTCTGTATTCCGTCAGGGATGAGGCTGCTTGTGGAGAAGTGCAGAACCACAAAAACTTTCTTCTTACATTCATTCTCCGGTAATTGTGATGGGTGCTCCCAGTTACATACTGCGTTAATAGCCAAAAAGGGTGCTGATCTGACTAGCTGTATCAGGGACAGATATTTCCAGGTATTTATTTCTGCCTTTGGCAGTTACTTCCACAACTCCTTATTTACTTCTGGAGGAAAAAAAAGGCATGGTAACCAAGACAAGAAGTTGTTACACTAGCATATTAACTATATAATTTGTTTTATATAGAGAACTTTAAAGATTAATGTTCAGGGTGTTTAATTTTTTTTTTTTTCCCCCCCAGTAATCCAAAGTCTGCTAATCAGAGGATAAACAAAAAAGTGAACAATGATGCATCATTAAGGATTCAAAATTTGTCTATTTTGGTGAAACAAATAAAAACTTACTATCAGGTCAGTAATTCTTACTTGTATTATGTTTTGCCTAGAATTGTTTCTAAGTGTTCTTTTATCATTATGCCTTTAAGTGTAACAAAAATGAGATTAATGTTTTGAGATACTTGTATGGATGGTCGTTTATAAATCTGGTCAAATTTTTTATCACACTATTTACAGCTATAGTAGTAGTCTAGAAACACTTGTGTGTGAGTGATGATCTGTTTGTGTAATAGATATTCTGCATGTTCAGTTGCTCGTATCGTATATTAAGGGTATTTGTTGGTATTTTCTGAATTGAAGCAACTTTTGTGCCTATGAGAAATTATTACGTGTGCATTTAGTCTTACCAGTGGAGTCTTTGTAAGAAAAATGTGATTCATTTTACTGGTTTTAGAATTAATTTGACTTTCAGTAGGAAAAAATCAGTGAGGTGATAACAACCAAATGGGAATTCATAGTAAATGCAGTGATGATTTAATTTAGAGCTGTAAAATAGCCATTGAATTTTTGTGTGATTTGTGGGATAGGTAGGAGCTGGTGCTATACCTTTTAGAAGCAGAGCCTGGGTAGAGTGGTGTACACATGGACACGCTGTAGTAGGACGCTGCAGATCTCACCAGTGTCCCTTATAGTGTGTCTTCTAGTGCCCTTCCATGCTTCCCTGCTCCTTTCTGCCAGGAGAGTCCAGATCTGGGAGAAGAATCTTTGATCTCCCTCCCACAGAGCATCACAGCAGGGCCTGTACTGATGCATGCTTTTCCTCATGTGTATACATGTAGTGTATGTTTTCAAAAACTCCAAAGTACAATGAAAATTCTCAACTGTCACTTACTGCAGTGGTCAACCACTGTACATCTTTCTAGCTAGCACTTCACATGTATGCATGCTTCACATCATTCTTTTCTTGGCAGCTATTACATGTGGGTGTAAGTGCTGCCTGCTGAGACCCATATGCTTTTCCATCTCCTGATGGTAGTCATTTCGACCAGGCATTAGTGTTTCACAACTGGTGCAACAGAAGGCACAAACACTGACAGGATTGATCTTTATTTGCATACAAAGCGTTCCCTGTGCTTTTTTGACTTTACAGTATCAGCCAGTCCTAGTGCAGCAATCTTGGGCAGAATTGCTTGCATTTAGGTAGCTTAACCTGTAACGATTCAGGATTGTGAATGTCGCTCCAAACCTTTGTGTGAGATATTATTTGTTACAGCTTTTTTAAAACAAAAAAGTATTCTCACTCAGTAAATGTTAAAACCAGTCACCATGCCTTTAATGGTTCAAGTTTGTCCTGTGTAAGTGTAAGCTATATAGAAGTGTGTACGCTTTTCCCCCGTTTCCTTCTCCTGTCTCTCTGGCTTCTAGTCTTGTGAGATGCCAGCCTCTGCAGACAGTACAAGTAGGGGGAACTTGCAAACATTGGAAGTCTGGCATTTTAGCAGGAGTAAAGGCCAAACTGCAATGCTTGTTCAAATTTAAAATCGCTTTTTGCATGTGTTGGTGTTCACTCGGGTATGCCCACATGCATACAGGGAGGTTTACATGTTGTGGTGATTTATTGGGTTTGGAGAGAAGTGTTAAGGGGTGGACTGTATGCTTTGTTTCCTCTCAAACTTACTGCAACCTGACAGCCGGTACTTTTCCACAGCCTGTGCAAGGGTTAGAAAGGTAGCACAGGAAACTTGGTTTCAAGAAGGGATCGGTTAAGTTCCTGTCACCTGTGAAATTACCCAAGGCAGAAAGGCTAGGGCTTGACAGATGCCTTGGAATCAATCTGAGAGGCCTCTCATAGCCTGGGTTATGCCTTTGCAGAGGCATGAGCCCTCACACCTGGGTGCTTCAGAAAGCTGTCCGTACAGGCATCGTGCTTGGTGTATGGTATCAATGGGATGCCTGAGATCTGAGAGTAGTGAAACGTGGAAAGTAACCACTGTATTGAGGTATGAGATTGGCTAATATCTGTAATATTAAAGTAGGAATAAGATCTTAATGGATATGGGGATTTTTAATTTTTATCATTGTTATCCTAACTTGTTAACATTTTTTATATTGTGAGCTTGTCCATGCTAGTTTATTCCATGTGTTTTTATAACATCTATGGAAAACATTTTCTCAATATAGCAAGCAATTGCATCAGTGTTGTATATGTACTTATCAAAAAACATACACTGATAGAATATAACATTCAAAATTAAAATGTTTGTGAGATTATACAAATTTTTTGGTTCCTGCATCATCTTTATTCTTCTCTGCAATTACAATTGTGTCATCTTTTTCCAGTGAAGCTGCTTCACTTCCCTATAGCATCACCAGACTCTTACCAGATCCCAAACCAGTCTTCTGAGCTTATCCATTTCCTGGCAGCATAAGAGTGTGGAATTGTTCTCAGCAGCTGATTCAGGAGAACTCATCCACCTATAAGTTTTGGTAGGCTTAGAGGTTTGAGACAGTGAGCTTCCATGACTCCCATGGGTGCTCTGTCAGCCTAATTTGATAGATGATGTGTGAGTCTTTAATAAAACAAATACTAATGAACTCTAAAAAGTTTGTGCAAGCAAGACAGAATCTTGTAAATAGGCTTAGTTTATTTTTGCAGGTTAAACAACGGTGAAAAGAACTGCGTGAATTTTGGGACACAGGTTCCAATTCAGGTTTTTAATAAAGCAGTCATTTTCAAAGTAAACACAAATTGAGAGCGTTTGCACCAAGCTTACTGATGAAGTTTGCGCCGTGTGACAGAAAAGGTGGCAGACATCTGTGAAGCAAGGTAGAGGTGTGAAAAGAGGTGATAATGTCATCAGTCCATAGAAGACAGATTTCTTAGTTACCCCTGCTTGTGCTCTGCTTCACAGTAAGAAAAACTTTATAATAGCATCATGGAATTATTTGAGCTATTACAGAAAACCAAACAACAAAAAAGCCAAGCCACCCCCCCAACCCCCCTTCTTAAAACACACGATTTTAGTTTGTAGTAGCTATAAATACTCATTGAATTTCTTATATTTTATATGTTTTGTATAGATTTAAAACTTCCTGTGGTGCACTTAATATCTTTTCTTTTAATTTGAAAAGTTTCTTTATCAAGATCTCAGAAGTACAAGTCACAGCTAGTTAGTGTAGGCTATTTTATTATATTATAGTGTAAAAAGCTATTTTCTCCCTCCTTGTAATATGTCTTGGGCATGTGCAATGAGAGTACCTATTTTTCAGTCTAACATTAATCAATTCGGATAGAATTTTTATGTCCTATATTAACTGGTGACACCTTTCAAATATAGCTATAGCTAATAATTGCTATAGGTGTTTTTCAGGAAATACTGTCATTTTAAAAATTTGACATGGAATGAGTTGACTTTTCTTATGTTAGGCTTTTGGCTTGACCTAGTATGTGCCTTTTGGATGTAAACCGGTGATGGTTCTGGAATACGTTGCTTTTGAGTATGACCATTTTATGTATTAATGAATCTGTCATTGTGGGAAAACAAAAAGCATGACTCCAGAGCTGCTGATAGGATGGCATCTGCTGTGAATAAACATCTGGTAACAGGAGGAAGACTATTCTGCTTCAGAAGAATTAGGCTCTGTCTAGACTGGGGATTTGACCTGATTACAGCCATTACTGGCTGACTATCCACTGATACAATCTATAGAATAGATAGGCAAAGCTGCTGCTTGAGTGTGTGGGACTTACGAAGCTAAAACTCCACCTGATAATGCAGACAGGGTTTTGTACCTTTATATTCAGGATTGTCCCAGCATATCTGCAGCAGAAAAACTGGCAATGTGTAATTTTCACATGCACGTTTTGGCAAGGCCACCAAGACTATGGACATGAAATAGAGAAAATCAATCTTTTATAGTATAAATGCAACTTAGATGTTTATTTTGTTGGTTCTATCAATAAGCTAGCCAGAGAAACATGAACACTAATAATTTAAAGGAGTTTTACTACGTTCTGAGGCACAGGATCTAGTTGGCTTAAGATCTGTAAGCCAGCTCATTGCTATGAGAGGATTTTACTGTGTTGAGATGCTCTTGCAAACCAGTAAACCAAGGCTTTTGTAGAAGTAATTCTTACTTATAAGTTTTTTTGTTTTAATTAGGCTCCAAATAATTATCGAACATGTATGTATTAAAACCTGAAAATTTTTAAACTACTTATGTAATACTAATTTCTCTTCAGTGGTGGGTAGTATTTGATGTTTGCTTTTGTTTAATGCATGATTTAAATAATATTTTAATTAACTTTTATAGGAGAATTTGCAGCAGTTGATCATGATGTCTTTGCCAAATGTATTAATAATTGGCAAAAATCCTTTTTCTGGTAAGTTTATTTTTAACTAAGATGAACATTTATATGGGTGTAATAAGTTGTATTATTTCACTGGAAATAAAATTCATATAGGATTGAGCCTTTCAACAGAAGATTGTGTAAATACTTGTAGCAAATAAGTGGTTTAATAATGAGTAGTAACATTTTCTTTGTTCACACCAAAGGTCCACACTTTACAAAAATGTGTTCTGTCCAAACCTCAGCACTGGCTGTCATTAGGATTTATATTGAAACGAAGTGCGTTTCCCAGCAACCAGTGAGCCATTGATAAGACAAAGTATAAGTTTCATATATTCACAACTACTGTACTTTCAACTTTCTTGATGTAAGCCACCCCTGAGAAAATTGGCAGTTCAGTGCATCTCACTTGGTCCAACTCCTGATCCTTGTTTTTCTTTCCCCAAAACTCTCCTGCTTCTCTTACATCATTACCTGAAAAATAATTGCAATTACCTTCTTGCTTTCTCCCCTGAACTGACGCTGTCTTCTCCATGCTCCCACCTTCTCTGCTTCCAGCTCTGAGAGTTGCAATTTTCAGACCAAGAAAATTAGCCTGTATGGACCCAGCTGACTATCCACAGCCACTTGGGAATCTCTGCACCATGCTCTCAATTCCAGAAGCACGGAGCAGACACACCTGGCCTGCATGGAGCCACTATGGATTGGGCAGAATTTATTTACTTGGGTCTAATGTGTCCCAGGTGTTCTACTTCTGATGTTCTAGCACCTCAGCAGAGAGGTTAGGAACTACTCTAACAGGCTGTGTAGCTTCCCCTGGCTTTTTTTAATTTATTTAAGATGTCTTATATGCCATGCTTCCGTGTATGTGAGACAAGATTTTTCTCATGAGCAAGAAGAACCATCTGTGTTACCTCACTTTTCAATTCCAGGGTTCATAACGTTGATACTTTTCATATCCCATCTGCATATATCCCATTTATGTAGGTATCTTGATTTAATTTATTTTATTATTATTTTTACTTTCTGCTTCTGAATATTGCTGCTTTTGCTTCTGAGGTCACAGCCTTTTTAAGTTTTTATATGTGTAGATACTGTAATCTGTCATATGCACCAAGAAGTGTGAATGTGGTCTCTTCCAAAAGAATAGAATGCATTGTGCTTTTATATTTTGATTCCAGACTTTCTTAAGGTTTTGAAAGACTCCATGGATTTGCCTAGAAATAAGATCTAGTGAAAAAGCACATTAAAAAAACCAGGTCATAGTATTGTTTTTGTAGTGGCATTTTTTTTTTATTCTCTTCAATATATTGAGACAAAATATGTCTTAACAATATTGTGTGGTATAGGATGAAATTTTATTAAAAATGCACTACAAAACCCCACAAAGATAGTTTAGTATTGATTTTTATACAAAACCCCTGTGCTTTAGTCATTACTAAGAAGGCTTCTTCCTGTTTTGGGACCTCAGCTAAGTCTATGCAGCTTTTGTGGTTTGGCAGCTGGAACCTCTGCTGGTGTACGCATTACGCTCCTGTGGGGACCTTACTGGATTTGTGAGAAAATACAGACTTTACTGTAGCATAGTCCACATATTAAAAATAAAAATAAAAAAAGGTTATATACGGACAATATTCTTGAAGATGTTTTGGATTCCTGCCAGAGTTCATCATGGAGTTTGATCTGAATCAGAAGATAGATCTGTTCCTTTGGGTTCCATCCAGAACCTTTCCCCTTTGAAATTTAGGACTGCTCTTGCTGTGTCAACTTGAAAAGGACCTTGTCCCTACAGGGATTTTTAAGCGTTTTCCTTTGGTGGGCAAGTGTAGCGAAATCAAACCTCAGTGACCTTTTAAGAGACTTGCTGTGTAAATCTGATTGCATCGAGGCAAGCCCCCATAGTAAAAGTGGATTCTCTGTTAATAGTTCAGATTTGGTCCACTAAAGCTTAGACTGTAGCTGTGATTTTTTTGTGGGAATGTCTCCCAGTGTTTCCCCTTTGTGCTTCTTTTCTCTTAAGGAATGATTAGTACAGAAATACCAGAGGATGACAAATTGCAGAAGGCAAGGGCAGATAAGATTTCAGGAAGAGACACGTGTTTGATTATATTGGAGGCAGTTGGCTAATCAAGGAAAATGCAGATAGAATGCTGGATTTGAGCTTTGGTAAAAAAGAGGTCATCAGAGACTTCATCAAGAAACATTTCAGTTGAGCTAATTGGCAGGAGGCCAGTTTGAGGAGAAAACTGGAGAAGAGCTACAGGCTGTGACTGTAAATGTTAAGTTAAATTACAGAGGAAAAGGAGAAAGGAGAAAATAATGAGGCAAGTGTTCTTTAGTGGGGGAAGAGGAAAGATTAAAACAAGTGCATATTCCTGAGGGGGCAAGCCAGGGGAGGATGGAAGGCTAAAGA
The DNA here is from genome assembly GCA_035590275.1 of Ibycter americanus. Classification (NCBI taxonomy): domain Eukaryota; kingdom Metazoa; phylum Chordata; class Aves; order Falconiformes; family Falconidae; genus Ibycter; species Ibycter americanus. Next base: position 2,198,919 of record JAVJGI010000035.1, on the reverse strand, counting down.
GGGTATGAAAGTATGAGTGAGTGCAGGGAAGAGCAAAGGGTAGGATAGAGCAGGGACAAAGTTCAAGCAGCAGGTTGGAGGGTGTAGAAGAGAATGATCTGTTTCTGTATTTACGATGGAGAAGAAGGAAGAAAAACATACAAGATGGTTAGTAGCAGTGGGAGGCTGAGGTGGTTTAGTATTGTGCTGTGTTCCTTCAGGGAATGTGGGGGAGAGACATGGAAACAATATTCAGGTGGGCTTTTAAAAGCCAGTCAAGAGATGCTTAAGCAGTGTGCAAATGAGCATCCAAAGAGTTCAGGGATTGCTTAAAAGAAGAAGAAGAAGAAGAAAAAGTGTGATGAATTTATTGGCATAAATGAATGTAGGATGTGAGATGCTGGGATGCATTCCTTCAACTACAGTGTTGTTAACCTTTATTAAGACAGGCAGCCAGGTGGAGTTCCCCTTCTTTAAGCTGAAGTAGCATGCTTCTGATGGAACATGTGCATCAGTGTTTTCTATTTCTGTATGAAAGACTTCACAACTTGAATCTTTGGGATACAAGAAGTCCATATAAATGATTAAAGATCCCCCATTTGAGTTCTTGTTCTTTGTAACATATTTACTTGACAAATCTCTTTTGAAAAATTTAAACATTACATGTTCGTTGGGATTATACATATCTCCCTCTAAAAGAAGTAGGTTGAGTCAGAGTTGAAAAAAGGCTTTCTAACTAATGTTATAATGCACTGAGAACTCCTGAAGCCATGAGGAAGGTGGAGAAGCTTAGCATCTGTCTTTCATCTCAGCTCTATGGCAGCAGGCTTGACTCTTTGCTGAAAGCTAGTCCAAATCATTAAGGGTTCTGTGTCCTTTTAGGTTTTTTTCTATTTTTCTTTTTAATTTCCTCTTTTGATCAAGATTACCTCGTATCTGTAACTTTTTGAGAAGGATTTTACATTTACTTCACTTACAAAATACTGTAGTGGATCACATCAAAGGACAGTTTTTCAAGTGCTTGTAAGTGACTGGTTACATCTTTCTTATGTAGATGTTTGCCCCAAACAGACCTAGTTGCCCAATGTAGAAGATTGCAAATTGCCATTTCAGGAGGAAGGTTCTGGTTGAGTTTTCTTTTAGATTATCATAATTGTCTCGTGGTCATTGGAAGCATCTGTGATTACAAACTGAGACCTTTAAAAAAAAGGGACTTCAGTAACTTAGGTCAGGTTCAGGAATGACTCTGCATACTTCAGTACATGCCAGACATTCACTGCTCGCTGTTTGAACTGAGAGTGAATCTGTTGTTATCAGCAGTAGTTATATCAGCTGTGTCACAGAGTCCAGTTTTGCAGAATGAAGGTCAGATTTCTAGCCAGACCCAGCATTATTATGTTTGACAGCATTGCTTTTGTCTGGCTAGCTAACAATGACATAAACTATTGGCTAAAATCCAGAGTATGTTGTAGAAAGGATGCTGTTAGGACCCTTTTATTCCTAGGTAGCCCAATGGATAGTGTTTTCTGTTTCAGTAAAGCAAAATGATATTTGACCACATAGAATTTAATTCCAACTAGCCTAAAGCTATTTTGCCATCCTTAAAGTGTTTACTTTATGGCATTTGTATTCTAGATAGAGCATGTATTTAGTAGCAAGATGAGGACATTTTGAATGTAAAAAGTAAGAAACATCTTTACTAATCTGTAAACAGAGTTCTTTAACTTAAGCTTCTTTAGGAGATTAAGATGCTTAAGACCAGATTTGGAAATACATTTTGATTTTTAGATGTGCAGATGAATATCTAATGCAGCTTTATAAAATGTTGTAAATGAACTTATCACCTAACTTTTATGGCTTGGAAGTGGCAAATGATTTAAGCACTTTTGTAACAACCTTGAGATAACTGAGATCACAGCGAAAACTTGATTGTAGGTCTGCAAAGCACTTTGGAAAATGCCAGTCTGAAGTTTTGCTTTACAAAGGGCTGAAATGATGTTTTTTTCCATTTGAAACTGTTATGGATCTTAACCCTGTTTGTTAACACTGAAAGCTGGCAGTTAGATGGCAAAAATGCTAAGTTGAAAGCTGGAAAGATGGCATTTTCTTCATCTTTTTATTTTCTAAACTAGGTTAACGTGAAAATAATGAGAAAACCTGATGTTTTCTGAAGGGTAGGGGAAGAAGATCAAATTACCATTCTGCACCTACCATTTTTTTGTTCTTGTTTTCTTCTTAGAGCCAGGTACTGAAGAAATAAAAAAACTCCTCCTGCTTTTACTTGGTTGTGCAGTTCAGGTAAGTTTAATTATGTTTATATCTGTATGAAATGGTTTAAGTGTTACTGTGATCTCTTTTCTTACTATTTTAATACCTGTTGTGGTTTAACCCTGGCTGGCAACCAAGCTCCACGCAGCCATTTGCTCGCTGTCCCTCACCCGGAGGGATGGGGAGGAGAATTGGAAAGAAATGTAAAACTCAGGGGCTGAGATAAGAACAACTTAATAGGTAAAGCAAAAGCCACGCATGCAAGCAAAGCAAAACAGTAAATTCATTCACTACTTTCCATCGGCAGGCAGGTGTTCGGCCATCCCCAGGAAAGCAGGGCTCCATCACACGTAACGGTTGCTCGGGAAGACAAATGCCGTAATGCTGGATGTCCCCTGCTTCCTTCTTGTTCCCCCAGTTTATATACTCAGCATGACATCATATGGTATGGAATACCTCTTTGGCTAGTTCAGGTCACCTGTCGTGGCTGTGTCCCCTCCCAGTTTCCCGTGCCCCTCCAGCCCTCTTGCTGGCAGGGCCCAAGAAGCTGAAAAATCCTTGATTTAGTATAAGCATTACCCAGCAACAACTAAAAACATCAGTGTGCTATCAACATTGTTCTCGCATCAGAGCCAAAACACAGCACTGTACTAGCTACTAAGAAGAAAACTAACTCTATCCCAGCTGAAACCAGGACAATATCTGAGGTGGTATATAACTTCCTTCCTCTAGTGGTATCATTGCATTCCTTGAAAATTTGGATATTCTTACAGTTAAAATGGCTACAGCCGTACACTTCTTACATTTTATTGTACAAATATAGCAAACTGTGTATGTGGGATTTCTGATAGTTTATTAATTGCAATACTGTCCTTTTACTTTATACTGTAATGAAAGGAAGAAAATGGTAAAGTACTGAAAAATTATCCTACTGATATATCTTACTGAAACTGTTTCACGTATTTAGTAACTTTTTTGATAGACTGCTGTTCTTATTAGGAAAGTTTGTACCATCAGCTAATTAAACTGAAAAAATAGAATCAGTTATGTGTTCGTAACAACTTAAATAAGCAACTAGAGAAGGACACTGAAAAAGTACCTGTGGAACTCACTATCATAAAATTTGAAGAAGTAGCTATCTTAAGAAACCTCTTCCTTGCTCCATTTCAATACTTGTTTTTTCTCTGTCATTGTATTAGTGTTGAAAATTACAATTACTGTGACACGGCATAAATCAAGTCAACAAAATTATTGGATAATAATTTAGTAACGTGATCATTATAATGTCAGCTTTGTAATTTTTAGCTCTTAGAAATACAAAGGAAGAATGAAAATACTTGTGATTATATGTGTGTGTATATATATATGAATGTATATAAAATAGATGTCTTCATTTCTAGTGTCAGAAGAAAGAAGAGTTCATTGAAAGAATCCAAAGTCTGGATTTTGACACTAGAGCAGCTGTTGCAGCCCATATTCAAGAGGTATATTGGGGTTTTTTGTGCTTTTAATTTTTTCAGAAGTGGAATGTTGTCCTGTAAGAAGACTAATGGCGTCTGGTCAAAAGCAAGTAAATCAAATATGTGATTTGTGTGTCTGGTGTTTTTTGTAAGAAAAAATGCCTTTACTTTTTTAAGTTGATTCACAAAAAGATTTCATGATTGAGTTTTTTTGGATTACATTGTTAAAGCAGTGCCAGGGAGCAAGTTTGTTGCTCCAAGAATTCCTTAGAATTACAGCAAATTTAGTTTAGTGAAATTTTTTTATGTGAATTTATTTATAAAATGTAATTCAAATCCTGTGTATGTGATATGTAATATATAAAAAATGAAATAGCCACCTTTTGCTTCTTATTTTGCCATAAGTACAAGGTACTACTTTCTGGTAGACAAGCAACTATTCCATTACATACAATTTCATCTATTTTCAATGTTTTTTCATACCTTGTCAGGAGGATTTAACCTCTAGAGTTTCAGCTGGTATTTTTTTGTTTGTGCTTCCTTTCTGCTCTTACAATTTAAAGAGGATTTTTTTTTCTCTTCCATTTCATTCTGTGTAGGTAACTCATAATCAGGAAAATGTGTTTGACCTGCAGTGGATGGATGTCATTGTATTGACACAAGAGTACGTTGAACCTCTCTTGAAAAATATGGCGTTACATTTAAAAAGACTTATAGATGAAAGAGATGAGCACTCAGAGGTATGGATGTGGTTTGTTACTTAAGAGAAATATAAGAAATAATTTTTTTAAGATGATACAGCTTACCATTTTATAACTAATAGTTTAATGTATGTTCTGTTAGCATATTTAAGCAAGGATTGCTTACTGCCAGAAAGTCTCACATAGTTATGGTGTGCATACTAGTTGCTGCATACTGTCAGAAACTAGAAAAGGTAATAGCAGTTTATCTTTTTCCTGTAACCAGAGTCTGAAACAACTTTAAATAACAGTCATCTGCAGCTGAAAACAGAAAATCCAACACTGGTATCAGCTGAAGTTTCCAGGAATCAGTAGCCTATCAGTTTGCAAGTTAGTCGCTGAAAGACACGTGTTACTTTACTGTATCCCCCTGTACAGGTTTGAGTGAACTGGAGCAGAGTCCATACTACGAGAGGAGGGTTTTTACAAGCTTATCATGAGGCACAACCATTGTACTGTATGAGAATCAAGAAAGAGAAATGTGTTTAACAAAAACTGCAAGTTATGAATCATCTTGGTGGTCCCAGATTTGCCCTTCAGTAGAGTGTGGATATGCTAATGTTGCAATTATTCCAAATACTCCTCTGACAGCAGCTTTCTTTCCAGTTCACAGCCTTGATAAGAGTAAAGACATAAACTCAACCATGAGGGAAGAGGATGTGTGGTAATACTTTTTTGCAATGGAAAGGAAAAGTAACTTTAAAACACAAGAGATCTTCATATTAGGATAACACCTGTAATTAAATGATGACATAGGAATATTCCTATTATCCTAGGATGCTGCTGCTCACTGAAGAACACTAGTTTCTTTAGAGATGCATATTTATCCTCATGTTCAGGGAATGCACGCCCTTTCATTACCCAGTCCATTTTGAGCACTGATAATTTTGTGGACTTGAAAATCTAAATTTGAGGAGTTTAAGAATAGCCAAACGGTACTGTTAAATAGCTGTCACTATTTATTTGCTCTAGATATAGTGTGTAGGGCTTCTGACTTCTTTCATGGCAAAACTTTTCCATTATTCTCGCTTCATTTCAGCCTTCTTTTTATTAAGGCAGTGAATTATATGGTTTGTGATATAGGAGTGCATTCAGAGAGCCATTTATACTTTTTCCCCCTCCCCCTCAGACTATCATAGAACTCTCAGAAGAGCGGGACTGTCTCCGTTTTCTACCTCATGCATCAGCAGCACAATCACCTTGTGGATCTCCTGGCATGAAACGCACTGAAAGCAGACAGCACCTGTCAGTAGAGCTAGCAGATGCCAAAGCAAAGATAAGGCGGCTTAGGCAAGAGCTGTGAGTACATGTAGATTGCAGAAGTGTGTTGAGAGTTGTAGGGTTTTAAAATGTTGTTGATTTTGCACAATAGTAGTACTAGACAAATTCTTCATTCTTTCAAATGTGAAATTACATTTTAAATGCTTTTTTCAGTTATTGTACCCCAGGAAGCATATTTTTATAATGTAAGCATATTTGTGAACCAGTGTGACAAATACATCAGTGTTTGTCTTAATTTGTATTATGCATTATATTGGTGGGTTTTTTTAACCATAAACATACTGAAATTGGTGAACTAGTGCTGTGGTAATTTTGTATCTTTTGTACTCTGAACTTTTCGGAAAACTGTTTGAACTATCTCTTGAGCTTGTTACAATACATTAATGGACTTTGTGCTCTACATGAATTAGGTCTTTCAGAAATACAGCTGATCTCATGCAGTCTTGCCTTTTTCTTTTACATATTGTGTCCATGTTGTTATTCCAGAGGCAAGTTCTTTGTGCTTCCTCTGCTGTTTGTTGTCATTAATGAATGTCTGACTATGGTTTTAATATATCTGTATTTATAAATGTGTCTAAGAGAATAGCTTTGCATTTCAGTAAAGGGGGTTTATAAGAAAGATGGGGATGGACTTTTTAGTAGGGCCTGTAGTGATAGGACAAGGGGTAATGGTTTTAAACTAAGAGAGAGTAGATTTAGATAGAGTATTAGGAAGAAATTCTTCACTGTGAGAGTAGCGAGGCACTGGCACAGGTTGCCCAGAGAAGCTGTGGATGCCCCATCCCTGGAAGTGTTCAGGGCCAGGTTGGATGGGGCTTGGAGCAACCTGGGCTAGTGGAAGGTATCCCTCCCATGGCAAGAGGGTTGGAACTAGCTGATCTTTAAGGTCCCTTCCAACCCAAATCATTCTGTGATTCTATGATTTGAGGCAATTATGGGGTGACACACTTGAGAACCATTACATGTGGCAGCCAGCTAGGGACTGGAGGCAAAAGCCATGTCCTGACCATTCAAGGGTTAGTGGCAAACCTGTCCTTTTTAAAAGGAGATAGTGCTGTAGTGATTCCTTATTGGCAGCGTGATTGTTAGCTGTTTCTTGTGGGAAGAGTAAGAGAGAGTCATCTATGGTTCATTATGGTTTATGAAATGTTTACATTTGTTGCAGATAAGAAGAAAATTAGCATTAGAATAATTTCCTGTCCCCCATCTCTTTTTTTTTTTTTTCTTTCTGTGTAGCAGATTCCTTGCCTGTGCAACATTTGTTTGCTCGTGCCCTTCAGTACTGTTCCACTTTTGTGTACCATGCCACTCCACAGAGGAAAATGAAAGAAAGAAAAAAAATTATGCAAACCACACTCCACTAAATCTCTTGACCCACTGCAAACCTATGCAGTGAAAACAGGCTTTGAGTTTACTGGCAAGGGGTGGCTATTTATGTGTAAAGAATAGTGTAATTTGTAAAGTGAGTAGGTTTACAACTTGGGTCAGTTACAGTTCCTTACAGTTTCCAGCTTGCTACGTTCATCCAGTTAAGGGAGAGCTTTCTTCTGCTCCTGGTGCTGACCTCTTAGCTAAGGGGTATATTCACCTCCTTCAAGTGCTGTGAAAAATCATTCCCGCTGTAACCAAGATCTTTGTTTCTTTGTTTTTCATATGCTAATGAAAACCTTTTTTTTATCTTTTCTATTTTATGAAGAAAACTGATTCAGTAAGTATCAGTGGGTACTTTGTCTTTATAGTCTAGGAACAAATCTGAGCAGTAGTGAAGAGTTGTTTAAAGGGAAGAACAATGATAGTCCAGTGGAGAATTTGTTTCTCCCTATAGCAATGTGTAATGTTGTTTTAGCAGAGTGAAGTATGTGCAGTCTTAACTTAAAATACAAATGTTAAATCTGAAGAGATTCAATATGTATAGTAACTTGCCTATAGTTTAGAAACAGCATAAAGGGGTTTTTTTAATCCAGCATATTGTGGAGAGAGGAAAAAGGTAAAATTAAAAGCTGAAGGTGGCATAAGTCACAGTTAGGCTGATCTGCTCATATCAGAGTTTGTTGATCAGATCATCTTTAGCTGACTGGATTAAGTATCTGGTTGATTTATTCGGAGGATCCCCTTCCCCCACTAAATCTCAGTCTTCATGAAGAATAGAGGACAAAAAGATACAGCTCCTTTTTTCTGATGTCTGTATTATTATGTGTCTACTGAAATGAGCCCGCCCAGGATATTCTATAAACAGCTGCACCAAGAAAATTAGTGAAAAAATTGCTGTTATTAGTTTGATTGACAGTTAATAGATAGCCTAAACAGTGAACACTGGTATGTTCTGTATAATTTAGTACAATCCTCTCTAGTCTGTAGCTGAAGCATGCAATTAGGGCAACAGTGATGGCTCAGAACGTTTCACATTTTGCACTCTATTTGAATTCAATTCGTAAATAAATTTCCTTTACATGTAGCAGTATATTTAAAACACTAGACTTTGATAAATTAACTTCTGTCTGTAGTGTTTGGTATTAAATGCCATGTATTTGATAAATTTAAAATTAGATTCATTCCAAAGTTGAAAATGTTCATATTGAAATTTATTTATAATCTGGTTTTGGCAATGAACCTTCATACCTGGTTTAATATGCACTGCAGCTAATATAATTTCATACAAAAGGTCTGTAAAGATTATTTTTCAGTTGGATGCAAAACAGCGATTTGAGGCTTGTAATATAGAAACTCTGGAATGGAAATTACACACCTAATTTTCTGTATTAAGTCCTGTGTGTTTCTATGTGGAACGATAACACAGGAATATGAATGTTAATAGAAAAGTTACAGTAATCTAACATAATACAGAATACATTTGTATTTCTGTATGGTTTCTGAACACGTGCGTAGAGAGAAAGCTTTGATATCTGCTGTGGGCAGTGATGTTGCAGTGAGCTATACATAGATGAACCCTTGTATACTTGTAGGCTGTCAATGACCTTTTTGAAAGTGTGTGGTTGCAAAAAGGTCATTCATTGCGAGACTGGCTTATTTTTAAAAACAACTGATGTTGTTTTGTTTAAAACAAATGTGCATGTTAGTATGATTACTTGTAGATTGTATTATGCTATTCAGTACCTTAGATTCTCTTATTTTCCCCTTTTCTACTTCTGCTCTGTTTCATACTTGTATTCCAAAATATTAAATAATATAGTAACATGTTTGAATATGCAGTATATCTTCTATGAGTATACAATATTGGATATGGCAGCTTTTTCAACAGTGAATACAGTTTGTTCTGAGGTGCAATTGAATTTTGAGCATAGGTATTCGGTGTCTTTGAGAGAATGAAATATTTCCCTTGTACTTTACTCATTGTTTAACAAACTCATTTTTTTAATGAACTCATTTTTTGAGCATTGAGAAATAAGTGTTAGCTGAAAGTTAAGAATGAATCCTGTAAGGATTGTAGTATTCTATGTTAAATTGGTTTTATTACCAATTTCTGAAAAGACTAAACCAGATACTGTGTTCTTCCCATAAAATTAAAATTCATCATGTTTCGTAAAATTATTAAGATTGTGAAGCGATGTCTTCTCTTAATGAGCAAAAAGACACCTGACAGTCTTAATTCTTCTCTGTAAAAGAAAGAAGTACAAATGTATAAAAATGCTTTTAAAATTGGCTTTACCTGATCTGTGACAGGATGCATTGTTGGTCATTGTCTGGTTTGCCTGGAAAATATTTGGACCTTTTGAACGTATATTTTGAAATTATTCATAGTTTACTTTCGGATGTAAGTCTCCTGGTATACATTCATGTGTATTGTGTGGGGGTTTTTAACAAAAAAAAATCCTTTATCCCTTATCACAAAAAAACCCCTTATCACACGCTAATGCTCTCTGCCTTGCATAAGTAGGAGATCATAGGGAACAACAATTTAAAGGACTACGAAAAATCTGACCAAATTTAAAGGATTAGATGTAGACTGAAACCTAGAATATTTAAAGCATAATGACATACCTAAGTTTTACGCTCTGATGTCCATGAAGTTCTGGATTAAAAGAGGGAAGTCTCATGAATCTCAGTATTTTGTTCTCAAGCAAGATGACAATTACAAAGGTTTGCCGTCATATTTAACTGATACGTGTTTTCTCTTTTAAGTGAGGAAAAGACTGAACAGTTGCTTGACTGTAAACAAGAACTTGAACAGATGGAAGCAGAACTAAAGAGACTTCAGCAAGAGGTATGGTTTTTGTAAATCTAGTGTTTTAAAAAAAAAGTGGGCAAAAAAAGCTGCCACCATCAGAACACTTTTGCTCCCCCCGCCCCCCCCTCCCCCCCGCTTCTTAATTAGGAACTATGTTTTCCTGCTTTTTTTTTATTTCACACACTGAACATGAGCTTGTGTAATTTATTCCTTTATCTGGTCTAGTATGCTGGAAAAATACTTTTGAGTTAGGTTAGTATTAGTATTCCTTCTCTAACTTCTTTGTTTTCGCATTCAAGCAATTTACCACCAACAGATCCTATGAGTGTACATATGCTGAATATTTCTCAAAAACAGTACACTCAAATTTTGTCTGGTTTTCTTTATATTTTTGAGTCTGTATGTTGATAATGAGGGAAAACACCTGATTCATTTGTTATTAGGATATGAGTGTATAAAATTATTGGGGGTCATATGAGAATATTATTTGTGAAAGGAATGCACTGTTCTGAAATTAACACATGTGTACATACCTCTCCTTGAAAAAGGCCAATGCCGTTTTCTTGGAAATAACATGGTCTGGACTGAGCCTCTAAAAAGTTTTGGTTGTTTTTTTTTTTTTTACCTTTCTCAGAATTAACTTACATCCCTCTGCATTATCCCGATTTAAATAGTGAAGCAGCTATGTTATCCTTCAGCATGTACTGTCCAGTATTCTTGCCTTTAATTTCTGTATTTTCATATTTTCTAGAATATGAATTTACTCTCAGATGCCCGATCTGCCAGAGTGTATAGAGATGAATTAGATGCTCTTCGTGAGAAGGCAATTCGAGTCGACAAGCTTGAAAGTGAAGTCAGCCGGTATAAAGAGAGGCTGCATGATATTGAATTCTACAAAGCTAGAGTGGAGGTATATTCAGGGGAAAAGAATAGCAAATAACCATCATTTTTTTGTTTGCTGTGGCTTTTTCAAAGTTGCTTTGATGACTTAAACATTGGGGGATGAAAACAGTGTTACAGCTTCTTGCTCTGGGATATATGGTAGTCATTTTTTTGTGATAAATTACAGTTTTTAGGGTAAGAGTCCCTGTGTGTAATGACATGCAGCTTCATTTAAAGTCAGTAGTATTCACCGTAGCTGTAAGGTAGCAAGATCAGTAGGAGCCTCTATTTAGGATATTATACTATGTATTGAGAAACCCAAGGAGGAATTAGTTAAAAATGTGTTATAAATGTAATAACCTTTCTCCTCTTTTTGGTCTTCTAAGAGAAGGCAATTTTCTAAGTAAAGTGTTGAGGAAATAGTGGCTATACACATAAATGAGTATAGGATGACTGCATTCCCTGGATAAAATGTACTGAAAAAAGATACACTGACACCAGGCAAGAGACACTTACAGTTCTGACATGAATTAGAAATTCAGGAAACAAATCAACATGCAGGATTTTATTAGGCCGTCATTCTGTCTGTAAATGGCAAATTTGTTGGGCAAATGCCAAGGTGGCAGAATTTGTGAAAGAAACAATTACATATGTGAGTCAAAAACTACTGAAAGTTTAAAGACATTTTCAAGGTGGTCATTAAAAAAAACACGCACAAACCCCTAGGAAAGCAGGGACAACTCGAAATAAATGCTTACTAAAAATGCTATGTTGCGTAGATGTAGTTATTGAGATACTGGTATGAAGCTTGCTCTTTAGGGTAAAAATGACCAAAAAGCGAAAACAAGATCATAGGCTAAACTGTTACGCAGAGTATTTTTACCTAACTTCTTCATTTAATGTGGCCTCTTGGATTCACAGGCCTGTATGGGATCTTGGGAACTCATTCAGTCCTATTTTTTATATACCCATACCACTTCAAACGAATGCTTGGCATTGATTGGTGCTTTAACACCAAAGTGTCTGCAGTCTTTTGTAGCAGCCGTTTTCTTCTCTGAAGACTGTGATGTATAATGTGTCCTCTCTTCTAGCTCTTCATGCTCTGCAGCCCCACAGTGTTCTGCCTTACAAGGTGTTTTTTCTGTTCTCTGAGTTCTGTCTCAATTCATATCTTAAAATGGAGTCCCTAAGACTGGGTCTCATACTCTAATTATGGCTTTATCGGTTCTGAATACAGTGGAAAAGTGACTTTTCTATACAACTTCTAATATAGTAACTCCTAAGCAACATCTCAACATTGTGATCTGTGAACCTCTAGATTTTCTTTCCAGTGAACTGCTGCCTAGACGTGATGCAGTATCCCCAACATTCTAGTTATCACATCTGAAAAACTTAATAATGCTCATTACCAATGATAGGACATCCTCTGGAAAGAGACTTCTTTCTTTGAATGTTTTAAAGTTGAAATGTTGTAACAGATGTATACTTCATGTGTTACAGCATAAAATAGCTTCTGCTGATAGAAGCTACTGTTGATGAGAGGGGAAAAACTGCAAGGCAAAACTCAAATTTTTTTAGTGTTCAGTTGCAGCCACTTCATCGAAAACTTGTAACAATACCTTTAGTCAGAAATAAAGCATATCAACTGACATGGGAGTTACTAGTTTTTTAATGCAAAATGAGATTGATAGTTTTTCGAAGCAAACTGCAGTGTAAAAAAGTTAATAGACTGTAGTGAGAGATAAGGTGCATGGTGCAGATTAAAACATTGTTAAAAATTCTTCAGGCATTTTTGAAACTTAAAAGTCATGGTTCCCAAGAATTATTATTTTTTTTTTAAGATTACTTGTTCTTAGCCTTGCTTGTGGAAATAAATTTTATCATCTTACTGTGTAATGTGAAATAGTCTGATGAAATTGGATGAAACTTTCTCAAGATACACTAAATATGGACCTTACCAGCTGTCATTGAAACATCCATTCTTGAGGACGCTCCAAAGCTGCCTTCGCATGCCGCTTAAAAACAAAGGCTGGTAACCTCTTTCCAGCTCTGGATCTTTTCTAAGTGTTTGACATAGTTTAAACAAGATACTGCTGTAGAACTTGAGCTCAGTGATAGAGGTCCAGTGCTGTGATTTATGTTCTCAAATTTCCTCAGAGTAGTTGGCTGTTAACTATACATGATGTACTAGGGTAGCGTACTTGGGTCTGTTGCAAAATCAGGTACTGTGAATGGTGAACACTATCATCAGCCTGACTGCATATGAGAAAACCTTTTGATGTGAGCTGTTTGAAAATCATCTTTATGTGAATGACTTTATGTGTGTATATCTACTACTGGTCTAAGAGGGACTGAAAGCATATGGTTAAAAAAATTGGTAAAGGAAGAGGTTAGTGTACAAGATTGTACAGTGGAAACTTCATTTTCATAGAATGTTTAAACTAGTAAGAAACCTGAAATTTGTTTACATGTTTCGTAGCTTGTAAACTATCTGATTTTTCAAGCATGCTTGAATAGAGACAGATGTTAATTAGTTGGCTTTGCTTTTTGATAATAATTATAAGCTAACTTTGTATTTGTGTAGGGAGGAGTATGAAGGATAAATATTTATGTTGTATTCACTGATCTTTTTTCAGCTCTTGCAGCTGACTGCATCCTGAAGTTTGAAAAGTTTTGTATTTATATCATGAGTAAAATTGTTAATTATATGATTTTACACATTATTATTTTCATCAGATGCCATTAAAAAAAATTCTCTATGTACATAAACTAAAGCTGTTTAGGACCTTTGAATATGACTGGTTGTAGTTGAAAATGCAGTTGTATTTTCAGCATCGTGACCTTACTTTGGGCTTAAGTAAGTTTGCCCAGTGGCCTGTAAACCTAATTATGGCTTGTAGAAAATTTTTTCCTTTGGTTTTGTTCTCCATTTCCTGCAAACCAAAGATTAGGGAGTTCAGTCTGATAATAAAATAAATTATGGACTGAAGAGGAGCACCTACATCCATCTCCAGTCTTTGATAGTGGCCAATAGCAGATGCTTAGAGTAGAGTAAAAGCACCAGGGCAAGCACCTGGTGATACTTTCCTGCTGTGCTCTCCCAGCCTCCAGCAGTCTCTGCTCATTAAAATCATAGAATTTTATAATCGTGTAGGTTAGAAAAGACCTCTGAGCTCATCAAGTCCAACCATTAACCCAGGACTGCCAAGTCCATCGCTAAACCATGTCCCTAAGCACTGCAGCTACGCATGTTTTAAATGCCTCCAGGGATGGTGATTCCACCACATCCCTGGGCAGCCTGTTCCAATGCTTAACATCATAAGAGGTGGTACTTTGAGCTTTTTGGCCTTCTCTTGCATGAATTAGATGACTTCTCAACACATATAAACCTTTTCATCTACACAGTTATGTACAGTAAGCTCCACAATTCAGTTACATGGTGTGTGAAGTACTTCTTTTTGTTTGTTTTGAGCTGGACATCTCTAATTTTTATTTGATGTCAGCCTTTTGCTTAGCTGTAATCCATGCATGTGCAATACACCTTTCCAGATCACATCTCAAATCACAGAGCTATTTATGGTTTGATTGTAATTATGAATACTTTATTCTTAATGGTTTAGGGACTGTTTAATTTATGTAGAATTTTCTTTTCATAACAATTTTGTAAGTTACAGTTATGTGAAATTGGTGTAATTTTGTTTTTATGAAACATCTGTTACAGCTTCCGAAAGAGGGTTTTGGCATTAGAGCAACGTTTCTGAAACTAGTGATTATGTGTATCAAACTTTGTATGAATAAGGAAATGCTTTTGTTGAGGTTTTTCTGTTGCTTAATTCTTGTAGGAATTGAAGGAAGACAATCAGGTGTTGCTAGAAACAAAGACAATGTTGGAAGATCAATTAGAGGGGACCCGAGCCCGTTCTGATAAATTACATGAGTTAGAAAAAGAGAATCTACAATTAAAAGCTAAATTGCATGATATGGAGATGGTAAGTGTAAATGGAGGATGACGAAGACAACTGATATGCATTGAGTTTTATTTCCATTTTTAATAAAAGAACTTCCAATCAAAATGGGGGGGGGGCGGGGGGAGGGGAGAGGAAGAGGGTATTTCTTGATTGACTAGCACTTTTCAGATACAGTTTCCTAGCGAAGGAAAAATTGCAACAGTAGTACTCTTCTTAAAAGGCAGTACAGTGTTTAATTGGGTAGCTAAAATACAATGATAAGAAGCGCAGAGACTTACTAGTAAGAACAATAGGAGTAGGGGTTTTTTTATGTGAAGACAGTCTTTTGTCACTTAAATACTTTGATAAAAGAGGTTATTCGTATTTCACATTCTGGCAATATAGTGACATATTTATCAGAAGGTTCTTTGCAAAATAATTCTGTTTTTAATCGGGTTTTCTCAAAAAATAAGTATTCTAAAATATAGTCATATTTTGCCGGGGGGGGGGGGGGGGGGGGGGGGGGGGG
>JAVJGI010000035.1:2138412-2183547 GCA_035590275.1 Ibycter americanus | reverse complement strand
GGGTGTAAGGGATGGCAGATAATTATCTTCTGTTTACTTTCATTTTCTGCAAAATGTTGAGAGTTACAGCTGCAACTTACTCCTGTTAATGTGTGGGTGAAGGGGTTCATAAAGAGCCAGGTGAGAGGCTCACATGACAGACCGAGTCCTGTTATAGCTTTTTTGCGTCAAAGTAGTCTTAGGATAGATTAGAGAAGGTGAAATTTTGCTTCTCCATCCGTTTGGTTTTCTGTGTGTGCTGCCAAGCTGTGCTTATGTATACTTTCTTTCCTGGTACTTGGAGAGAAGTGAACTTTGAAAAAGATGAGAAGAGGTTCTTCTCTGCATATTTTTCTTTACTTCCAAGTTCTCCATATTTCTGTCTGTGCCTCCCTGCTTCAGTGTGTATTAGCAAATCAGAAAATACACTTTGCATTTCTCTGTGGCATACTAGATACTAAAATAATTTGTAAATGTTGGGACTTTATTTTTTAATGTTACATATGAAATAATTTTTAAGGAGCGTGATATGGACAGAAAGAAGATTGAGGAACTCATGGAGGAAAATATGACTCTAGAAATGGCTCAGAAACAAAGTATGGATGAATCATTGCATCTTGGCTGGGAACTTGAACAGATAAATAGGACTACTGAACTTTCTGAAGGTAAACATACTAATACTTGCAAACTGATAAAATAGAAAAATTGAAAGCTCAGAGGCTGGACAGCATTAGGAAATTAAGAGGTCCTTATTTCTAAAGTAGAGTCTTGTTCTCTGGAGGAAGGTGACAGTTTGGGGGGGGTGTGTGTTTGTTTTCTTTTGTTGTGGTTTGATTTTGTGTTTGGGGTTTTTTTTGCTCATTCCCATGTATCCTTGGAGATAGACCCTACATGAAAAGCCCCTGTTCTTGTGCTTCTTGTTCAGTTAAACAGAGATACAAACCCCATAAATACCTTGGAGTTATACTTTGTTGCTATTCAGACTTGCTTTACTGTTCTCAAAGTTAAGAAAGTTTGGTTAAAACTTCTCAGAGTAATTGTTTGCTGAGATAGCTGTTGGAAAAGTTTTGATTCTTCCAGTATTGCATGCTTGGTCATAGACGGGATCCCATACAAAGGATTTGTGAAAATTTAGAAATATATCCTCAATGTCAGGAAATAAATCTCTGCTGTGATTAGGAACGTTAGGATGAGTAGAAGGTTTCCTTCTATGCATCTGCAGTGTTACCTGTTGGGTAAGGAGGATGGGTCATTAATCCTAACTAGCTCTATTCACCAAGAAAGCATTGGAGGACCATCAAAGGCTTCTATATCCCCCAAGTCTAAAAATGCAAAGTCCAGGAAGACCAGGTAATAGGTAACCTTTTTTTCTTTATGATGCTTTTCTCTTACAGTGCCACAGAAATCACTTGGCCATGAAGTAAATGAACTGACATCAAGCAGACTACTGAAGCTGGAAATGGAAAACCAAAGTTTGCTGAAGACAGTGGAAGAATTGCAAAGTGCAGTGGGTTCTGTAGAAGGCAGTAGTTCGAGGATTCTGAAGATGGAGAAAGAAAACCAAAGACTTAGCAAAAAGGTAATCATCAGTGTATGTCTGAATTGTCTATGAGTTGCCTAATGTTGCTTGCCACTTTCTTTCTAAAGGGTAATTTTATGAATTCCTGTTATTTTGGGTAAAGTATTACTGGGGTCTAAATGGTGTTACAGTGTCTGTAAGTTTATGGTAAAAAAGAAAACCACCTCTGAGAGATTTCTTTTTTAGTGATGCTTTTTTATTGATGTAAGAATGGGATCATTTTTTTCAGAAAGGTCTTACACCAGTAGGGGGAAAAATATTAACATATTGGGGACATAAGGAGTAATGAAACTTTTATGATACTTGAGAACACTAATTTTTGTAATTATTAAGCAGGGGAAGGTATGTGTACATAGGTGAGGACTGACTGATAAGTCTAAGCAGAAAACTTGGTCATGTGTCCTCATTTGTAACTGAGAAAGAGAGAACATGGGCCAAGGAATTGATGAGCAAGTGTATGGGAGGAGTTTGGCAGATTTATCTGTGCTGATCTGTAATATTTTACTCTGCAAATTACGTGTATCAAATAGTTTATTCAGTGATATCTATAGAGAGTAAAAATTGGGAAAAAATGGGGACTAATTACAGTGGAGTGAAATGTCTGAAGTTTCTGAAATAGCTTTTACTTCAGATGTTGCAGGTGTTAGACTATTCTTAGAGTGGGTAAGAGATAATTAAAAAAAAAAAATTGAAAAAAATCCCTACCGTATTGCATACTTCCATGCTTTTTCTGATTTCTTAACAATATGATGTTTTTTGCAGCAGCCTGTGTGCTGCGTTGAGTTTCTGTATAGTACCAGAAAGAGAGCTAGGAGGGTACAAAAGAAAGGAGTAGATATAAGAAGCAGGCAAGAGTAGGTCCTTGTGGTTGTCTGATACTGTTCTTACCACCTTAGATGTCTGGTGACAAGTCCTTTTTCTCACTTGCCCCTAAAAATTATATTTGAACAGTGATCACTTCAGTAGAAAGCATGAAGTTGAACAAAATGCCTGTTACGAATCCTGTATACATAGGCTACTTATATTTGGACATGCTTTCTCTTAAAACAAACCACTAATAGTCTTATAAATACAAGGTAAGTGACCACCGGAACTCCAGTCCCAGTGCCCAGTTGGCAGTTGGGCAGGCGATGGGTAAATTTGGTTCCCGGATGGAGGGTGGCTGCATTGCTGCTAGGGTGATTGAGCCGGTTACTTCTCCTTCGCAAAAACCAATTAAAGTGCCAATATCCCTGTAAAATATGCATTGGTCTGCTAAGCAAGGGACCGGGAAAATCGGAATTTGGGAGGAGGAAGGAGAAGGAAACAGAAGGCTGGTCAAACATTAGTATTCTCATCCTAAGAGAAGTATTTAATTCAGGTTCTGGCCTGACTGATGCCATGCTTTTTGCCTATTTCAGGACAACAAATTGCTTCACGGAGTAACAAATTTCATTCTACTACCTCTTTGTGATTTTACTTCTCAGTATTATTTAGCAGCAATTAAATGTATATAATTAAGATAATTTATTTCTAAAAGTATTCCCCCTGCCTGGAGTCTGAGTTATGTTTGGACTTCTCTAGGATTGGGTAGCATGGACAATGGACTTTGACATAAAATATAAACCTTCCAGCAGATGATTGCTTCTAAGTAATTATAACTTACATGTGACAGAAAAATCACACTTGCTTCTTTTCGCTTGTAAACAGTTTTGCTGTCTGGTGACATTGCGAGTTGGAACCATTTGACAAAACAAACCTGTGTATTTAATTCCCAAGGAATAATCATTAAGTATCTCTTGAAATAGTTAAGTAAGATCAAACAGCATTCAGCCCTTATAGGTTAAAAGGGACTTGGAGAAGCAGTATAAAATCTCACTAAAATGGAACTTCAAGAGAAAAAAAGATGCTTGGGGAAATATCCAGAGCCTAATAAAATCTGATCCTTTTTTTTTAATGCAAAAGTACTTTATAGATGCAGTCTTCTGAGCCAGGGAGAAAATTCTGGCAGAAGTAAAGAAGAAATGAATTGTTTCAGATATAGAATAGAAAATTCCATTTCATTCTTTCTTGCAACCTTCTTTATTCATTTTTATTGGGGTACCTTCAACCTAGCTAAGAGTAATACTATTGTAATTTTTAAGTACATTTTTTAAAATGTGTTTTTTCCTTAGCTTGAAGAGCTAGAGAATGAAATTAGCCAAGAGAAACAAAGTCTTCAGAACAGTCAAAATTTGAGTAAAGATTTGATGAAAGAAAAAGCACAGCTTGAAAAGACACTTGAAACACTTCGAGAAAACTCAGAGCGACAAGTGAGTAGCAAAATCAAAAGTTTTAATGCTGCACTGTACTGTACTGTTCTCCTTCTGTACTTCTTTACAGGGACAAAAGCGTTGTAAATGTAGCAGATTTGCCAAAAGGACATATCTGCAGCACAATTGCTTGTCTAAGACCTGCAGCCAGTGAGACACATGACTCATTTTTAGCTGAGGCTTTACTGTTAGTTTTAGAACTTTTTAGTGTTTTGTAATGCTTCTGTGGCTTTCCTGGGCTGTGCGTTTGCTATAGTTGCTTAGAGGGTGTAGCTCAGCCAAAATAGAAAATTGGGAACGTTGGAGGTAAGCCAGACGCCTCTCAATGGAGGAAAACAGGTTCCAGACAGCTGGTCAGTGTTTGAAGTAATGTCGGGGTATTAATGAGAATTACAGCAGCCAGTCCCTCGAAGGGACCAGACAGAGACCAGTGTAGCAGAGCTGGTCTGCTGCTCCGCTGCTGAGACTGTTCCTCCTGTGTCATTCAGTCTTGTTTTTCTGGGGTAGGAATCATCATGTGCAGCTTCATAATACTGCCCTATAGTGAAACGTTTTCTAGCTGTGACTTGTGGGTGTCTAGCAGAATTTATTTTTGGTTGCCAGAAACAGGCATTTGGGTCTTTGTACGAGATTTGAGCTGTATTTGGGTGGGTACTGAATGTCACTGAGGTATCTGTATCTAATGGGTGCTGACACCTTCTAAAGGTCTTTGCAAAGCAATTTAGAGGACCTGTGGAAGGCAGCCACTAGGAAGCAAGAGTTATGGACACTCTGGAAATATCCCCCATTTGGTAATCAAGTCTTTCAGAATTAGAACTGTAGTTATCTTTTACAAATTCCACTGATACTTCTTGATGAGATTGACGATTTTTAGTTTAATTTGAAAGGACAGGATTTTGCAAGACAGAATATTGTATTTCAAAAGTCCTGAAAATTTTTAAAGGCCAAATTTAATCAGTAAATGAAATCCTAGACTTAGAAAAGAAAGAAAAAGTTAAAAAAACCCCTTAGCATTGAAGCTTTACTTTCATTTACAGAGAGCAGTAAGGATAATTTTAAAGAAAATATGCCAGCTTGACTTGTTTAGAAGTGTTCATTGTTACAGTAATTGATTTATACATTGTGTTAGAAGTATGCTCTAGGAAAAAAGGACCAAAACTTTCTGGAATAAGTCCTAAGTCCCAGTGCAACCATCAGAGACACATATATTGTTTTAAACGTGTTGGAGTAGGACTGACATTTCAGTGGAACTATTTCTGCTTAAAAATAATGTTCTTAAGAGCTGTGATGGGTTAGCAGCATCTTTTGTGGCTTTTACAAATCCTGTGCTGAAACCTACTGTGAGTTGACTATACAGGGTTCATTTGATTTAATCAAAAATTATGGAGGCATTGATCATTATTTTTTTGTTTATAGGAGCAGATTATAGGATTATAGGAGCAGAATTCATGGAAAATAATTGTACATGTTCAGTAACGTACCAGGTTATGTAAAGAAGTGTTACAAAGTTGTGTTTTGAGACACCTGTTAATTAGTTTCTCATTAATCATTTCAGAAGTTTGTCATTGCTGGGAACGGAGCCGCAGATGCTGTAATTAATAGTTACATTCAGACTTAAATATGAAAGAACAGTCTGTAATTTTCTCAGTCTGTTTATCATTGCAACTAGCACTTTTGGCTTTCTCCAAAACAGTTTATTGTTGAAACATCCCTTATGCTATTAGTGTATTCCTAAATACTGATCTAAACAGTTTTCTGGATGTCGTTGTCTGTTGTTACATACCCAAATAATTTCAAATGATTTGGAGTAACTGAAAAAGTCAAGATGTACTAAAATGAAGATGTAAATGCTGCCTTTATCCTTGAAGTAGATCTGGGAATATGTTACCTAAGGAAACAATTCAGTTACAATATGATTTACTTTCTCTGGAAGCTGTTTAGGAACAGCATGTCCAAGAGTTCATTTTAACTCAGAAAATTAATGTAACTTTGATGTGTTCCTTCCCAAAATGTTATTGACTGATCAGGATGCCCTCATAGCCTGCAGATCACCTCTGTTTTTTCAAAGTGAAATAAAGACACTTTTATGGATCCCACACCTCCCCCCATCTCAGGTTTGGTTTAGAACTTGACTGCACTTTCATTCTTTGTGGACATGCATCTCTGGAAATTACAGAGTTTAAGAAAAAAAGTCTAAATCTGGGTAAATGAAAATGAAATGATGCTAAGAAACAGATACAGCTTTGTTCTGGGTTGTGCTTTGTTAGTTTATTTTTATGTTATTTACTAATATCCAAGAGGAAGATATTTGAAGATTCATTTTGACTTCTTTTGTTGTCAGACTTCCACGTGTGTACATACACAATGTTTGTAATGCTTTAAATACCAATAGAGTAAGAGAATTATTTTTTAAAAAACTTAGTAAAAGGGAAATATGATGTAATCTTACTAGCTTAGTAACTTTCAGTTTATATATGGAAGTAATTACTTGTTGGCATGTTGTTCACCAGAGTTTACAAATTTTCTACCCAAATTAGATTAAGCTTTTAGAACAAGAAAATGAACATTTGAATCAAACTGTAGCTTCTCTAAGACAACGCTCACAAATCAGTGCTGAAGCGAGAATGAAAGAAATTGAAAAAGAAAATAAAATCCTTCATGAGTCTATTAAAGAGACCAGTAGTAAGTTAAATAAGATTGAATTTGAAAAAAAACAAGTCAGAAAAGAACTGGAACACTATAAAGAGAAAGGGGAGAGAGCAGAAGAACTTGAGAATGAGCTGCATCGTCTGGAGAAGGAAAATGAATTATTACAGAAAAAAATTACTAACTTAAAAATCACCTGCGAGAAGATCGAGGCCTTAGAACAAGAAAACTCAGACCTGGAAATGGAAAACAGAAAACTGAAAAAAACTTTGGATAGCCTAAAAAATCTCACTTTTCAATTAGAATCCTTAGAAAAGGAGAATTCACAACTGGATGAAGAAAATTTAGAATTAAGAAGAACAATTGAATCCTTGAAGTGTACAAACATTAAAGTGGCACAGTTACAACTAGAAAATAAGGAACTGGAAAGTGAAAAGGAGCAACTTAAAAAAAGCCTTGAACTGATGAAAGCCTCGTTTAAGAAAACTGAACGCTTGGAAGTCAGCTACCAAGGCCTGGACACAGAGAACCAAAGGCTACAGAAAGCCCTTGAGAACAGCAATAAGAAGATTCAGCAATTAGAAAGTGAATTACAAGATTTAGAGTCTGAAAATCAGACTCTGCAAAAGAACTTAGAAGAGTTGAAAATCTCTAGTAAGCGCCTAGAACAATTGGAAAAAGAGAATAAGTTGTTAGAACAAGAGACTTCTCAACTGGAAAAAGATAAGAAACAGCTAGAGAAAGAAAATAAAAGACTTCGACAACAAGCAGAAATTAAAGATAGTACATTAGAAGAAAACAATGTAAAAATTAGTAATCTGGAAAGGGAAAATAAATCTCTATTTAAAGAAATAGTTGTATATAAAGAGTCATGTGTTCGCCTGAAAGAACTAGAAAAAGAAAATAAAGAACTTGTGAAAAGAGCTACCATTGATAAGAAAACCCTTGTCACTTTACGAGAGGTAAGCAGAAATTAGTTACCATTCCCGTCATAATCTGTTTGTAATGTAGAGAAATTATATCTGTATTTTTGAAAAAAGGTGGTCTTTTGTATTTTTATTCTTTAATCTGTATACTGTTAACATGTTTAATGGCTACAGTAGGGAAAGCTTTAGATAATCAGAATTTGTATAAGCATAATAAAACAATGGAATAATATAACCATATTATACTTCATGCTGTAAGGTTGCTTACAGGCAGTCATGGAGCCTTTGTTAAATGAACGTTGTTCAAGTTCTTAATGTTAGTATTTGTTCTGACTGAAACATTTCCCCTTCACCATAATGTTCAAGACCCAGTTTGAAAGGGAAGCTCTACAGAAAGGGAGGGAGTGAAATCTCATTATAGTTGCAATGTAATGTCTAATATAGCTTGAACGCTAACAGTTGGAAGGAAAGGAGAGTTAACATTGAATTATTCCAGTCATGTAGTGATAAAAGACTCTTGCCTCAGCACTTCTAGGATTAAGGCTACATTATTGATTTATATGATAATACTGACTGTAATTTTTTCTGTGTAAGGACTTGGTGAATGAAAAATTGAAGACTCAACAAATGAACAATGATCTAGAAAAACTTGCCCATGAACTTGAAAAAATAGGCTTAAACAAGGAGCGTCTCTTGCATGATGAGCAGAGCAGTGATGACAGGTGAGAATGCCCACCTGCAGCAGTGTAGAAATGAAGGTCTTTTTTATTCATAAAGAGAAGATGGTTTTACGGACTGGTTTTGTGCATGCTCTTAGATTTTGAAGGCACGCTAGTAGACCCAAAATGGAACTTGTTATTCTTTGAAATTAATAAGGTAGTTGATGTGCTTATAAAAAATTCAGCTGGCTGTGAAAGGGAGTTGCCACTTTTTGTTACTAAGAAATTTCTTGAGGTATGTCAGTAGATACAGTTAATGTATAATGAAAATGTTTTATGTTCTATTTAGCAGCTGGAACAGTAGCAGTAAAAGATACTAGGACCAAAGTGTTGGGTTTTTTTCCTTTTAGACTGCTTGACTGATAGAAGTGTTTTTTACACTTTTGTCACAAAATGGTTACCTTAAAACTGTCTCGCTGTTTCCTTCTAATTCTTCCTACCAAAAGGAAGCTGCGTTCCCATTTACACAGGCTGGGAAGTATTCAGTACTTGAGCGTCTCCAAAACTTCATAATGGCTCTATCACTCTACCGCACCTGCCATTATAAAGCAGCTGCTATCCTGACATCTGTTTCCTCTACTGTATGTTGTGTTCTGTCTTATCCTGCAGGGATTTAGGGAAAACTTGTGACAGGAGAAAAGCAGACTAGTATGGGCTTCTAGCCAGTCATTATTTCACGATGCTATTCAGTTGTGCTCTTTGAAAAGAAAAAACAACAAAGCTGCTTGCATGATCTGTTATTACAACTGATTTTCGTGAACATGTAGATTGATTTTGGGGCCTTCTATATATATATATATATATATAGCAAAATAAAACCAAATAACATGTTTTTTTCCTTCAGTTTCCCTTCCTTGCTGCCAGTGCTCTGTTACTGGGGTGGTGCCAGAATCCTGTAGGGAGAATCTGTTACCACCTCTTGTTTTCTGGTGGTGTCTTTCATCTACCGTTCTCAGCTTACAGACAAGAAGTTCTTCTGTCAAGAAAAGTCCTCAGAACTTTGCCTCGTGTGATCTCTTCTGATTTAAGCATTACTGTGTAGCATACAGTGCATAGCATGCATTTGGTTTGTCCTTAGGTCAATATACCGTACAAAGAACCAGTCCTTGAGCTGAGTTGAAACTTAAACTGCTTAGACAAAGAAGTCTAGACTGAGCAACAGTTTTCTAAATCACGTTCTAGATTCCAAGTGGTTGGAGTGCTTCCACAAAGGGAGTTAATATTGTTCTGTAAAGGTGCTTTTGCAAATTATGCTATCTGAGAAGATTTGTGAGTCTACTTCTGTTTTCCAGACAAAGGCACTTGCCCTTTACAAGTGCTTGTACTTCTAAAGATGAGCTGTTGTAGGTTCACTTCTCATAGGTTAGTTGGTTTGTGACATTATATGAATTATGATTTTGGGCCGTACAATACTAGTGATTCCTTCACATTTTACAGAATGATGTTATATTGGATCTATAAATTTAATTTGGGAGAAGATTTGGAGTTATGTGTCCCTGTGGAATAGGGAGGTTTATCCAGCTTTCGTTGTATTACAATCTGTAAATGAACTTTTAACATACTTCTGGCACTTATCATGACCCGTTCCATTTCTTCCTTTGCTTCCAGGTTAGCTGTGTCTGGGAATTAAACGAATAAGTTAATGTTCTTTTCATTCGCCCCACATCCCCGTAGTTCTCTTCTAACGGGTATTTCTTTTTCAAGGAGTCACTGCTCATTTTTTTGCTACCTATATATTATGTATTAAGAGCCCAGACCAAGGAGCAGGTTCAAGCATTGCGTATTGGTTGACCTGCCCTTGGCAAATGTCAGCTACTGGCATTAGATCTCTTGTAATTTGGTGCTGCTCAGCTGCACTGCCCTAAGAACAGCTCATGCTTAATTCTTTGCAGATTGCCTTGCAGCAGGAGATAATGCCTGTCTAGAAAGGTGTTTGCGGTAAACTTGATTGTCGAGCGCTGATTATGTGAGAGCACCACAAAAGCAGATGGAATATTTGATGCTACAAGATACTTGGATATCAGGCTGATCATGGGGAGGTACGCAGTGAGCATTGTATCTTGAAGCTTACCCAGACCATTATCTAAAGCCTACCTCTGAGCTTAGGCTTGTGGCCAGATAGTTTTAGATGTGATGGAATTTGCGCTATGCTACTGTTTGAGCTTCTTCTCAAACTTCATGTAGAGCTGGAGGATTGTGAATAGGCAATATTTGTTTTCAAAGTGGAAACATTGGCTGATTTGAAATTTTGCGCTGCCACTATCCTGCCTTTCCATTATTCTCAACTTTTTCATTCATCCAAAAGGTACCTGGGTTGCTTTCCTTATATCATTACGTAGGTGAGGTGTTAGCAATTATTATTTCAGGCCTGTAGAAAGCTAGACTCCTGTGGCCAAAATTACTTCTCAGTGTGTATTTTTGGTCTGCTTCTCTCGTTTTGATGAAGGAAATTAAAAACGCATAGTTTTTCTCTCCCTGATTGGAGAGACCAGTTTTCTCTTGCCTTTCAAATGGCTGTTGTCTTTAGACAAACAGATTTTGGCCCTGAATCTGAAATACCCAAATCTCAATGATACTAGAAAATTTGTACCATCTTTCATTATCAGGCGTTCAAAAGGAAACTGGATATTGGATCTCTGCTATTAATCTTTTTCCTTGTTTCCTGTATAATTGTGTTAACTTTTCAGTAAAAAAATTCTTATTTGTATCTGAGTATGTGCTTTAGCTCAGGAAGATGAAATGCTATCTATTCTACTAGTCATAGGCTGCTTACTGCTTCTTAAGTCCCTGTGAATTACTTGTCATACCTTAAAATCTAGGATTTCTCATCCTACTACGTGATCCTACTGGACAGCTTTCTACTTCTGAATTCACTTACCATTAGTCTTCTGCTCCAGTTCCTGGCTAGATCTAATGCTGTTGTCCATTCAGGAGTCTCTTGCAATCTGTTCCATTGAGTAAACTGATAGATTCTTCAGCAGTTGAGATTAGAAAGGAGGATATTAGTGGTTTGGTTTATTTTGTTTTATCCTACTGTGAAGAGATGTAGGATGTTTTCCAGATTCTGAGTACACGTACAGTGACTTAGTGCTTAAAAGTGATTAATTAGTGTGGGTTTTCAGTATTTTCTTAAAAGGAGATACTGTTCTAAACCTATATATTCTAAATCTGATGACTTCTTTCCCAGATAATGTGGTTTGGGTTTTTTAGGTGCCCTACAGTGTTGTAAATACGGTAAATAATGGAAGCTTTGCCCACCAGGAGTGGTAACAGTCTTAAAATATCAAGCAGCTGGGCTGAGTGAGCAATTTGTACATTCATACATCAAATGAGTATGCACCTGCAAAGTACTGTGTTCCATCTCCTTCCCTCGTCCTCCTGTTTGTGAGCTGGCAGGAAATGGAAATTGATGGAAAATCTCGCTCTCCAAATATTTCACATTCTAATTTGGTTCAGGTCCCCGCTGGATTCACTGGAGTGGAGCCAGAAGGAAGAGTGCTGTCATCACACACACACTAATGATCCAAGTAAAGCCAGCACCCTACTGGTGTGTCTTAACACTGGTGTGGCTGAATGTGGCTTTTTGTGTATCTAATATGTTTTAAAAGAAAGAAGGATTCAAAAATATTTTTCACTACCATTTTATGTCTGTTTTAAACATAGGGCTTGATACTAGTACTGAGGTGTCTTCATGCTTTGAATAGAGTCAGTGTTCAAGCATTTCTGAATGTATTCTACATGTATTCTGAAATGTTTCAGAACATTTTAGAATTTAAATACCTCAAATAATTTTTTGAAATACAGATAAGTTTTTTGTGTGTGATGTCATTGACCAGTAGGTACAAGCTTTTGGAGTCAAAATTAGAGTCCACACTTAAGAAGTCTCTTGAAATAAAGGAAGAAAAAATTGCTGCTTTAGAGGCTCGTTTAGAAGAATCAACAAATCTAAACCAACAACTCCGTCAGGAACTTAAAACAGTAAGGAGAATGACATTTTTTCTATAAGATTAAAGTACTCCTATACCAGCTATTGTTATTTCTACATTTGACCTTTTGTGTAAGACAGCAAAAGATGAGCATTGTTCAGATAATGTAAAGCAGGACAAAGGTATGACTGCTTTTTAGAGACTGCAGTAATACAGGCACAGTGTAGAAATCACAGGAAAAGTTGTTGAGTTTATTTGTTGGTCATTAAATATGTCAGGTGGATAAATAATCTGAAGTTGATTTGATTTGGGATGCCAAAAGTAGTCATTTTCACGTACATTTTCTGATGCACCTTGAACAACCCAAGTGGACTGGTTAAAAAAAGAAATACAATCTCCTTGGTTGTAGGACTTTATAATAAAAAGTTGGGGGATACAGTTAAAAGTGCTGAAATAAAACAGAAGATAGAGGTCTTTTTGTTAGACAAGTGTGTCTCAGGGTTAAGCTATCCATATCCATAAATAATTTGTGCATCATCTCCCCAAACATATACAAAAAAGCAAATGTGGCAATAGAGTAATATAGCACTTTCTGTTCTTTGGGAAGTGGTATGGTCATGTAATAAATCAGGATGTAGACAATGGAAAATTCTAAACCTAATGTAAGTTGTCCTAAATAATTTCAGGTGAAGAAGAACTATGAAGCTCTCAAGCAAAGACAAGAAGAGGAAAGGATGGTTCAGAATTCACCTCCAAGAAGTGGAGAAGAAAATCAGTCTGTCAATAAGTGGGAGAAAGAAAATCAGGAAACTACTAGAGAATTATTGAAAGTTAAAGATAGATTAATCGAAGTGGAAAGGAATGTAAGATGTGTTTTAAATATTATTCTGATTTTAACTATTTGTTGTGAGCTGTTCCAGTAATACGAATGAGAGTATTGTTAAGAAAGTATACGATTTCTCACCTAGTTTACACACCAAGCAGAATCTGAATTAAATATAGTGAAGCAGCTGGATTCTGCTCTGAGGGATTTTATAAAGCATTTGACCAGCATTTAAAAGGAAATGTGGAAAGCTGCATTGGCCCTTTTGAATCCACGGATATCTCTTAAATCCCTCATACATAATCTTTATTTACATGAGTCATGGAGATTTCTCTACTATTTCTCCATAGGTGCAATATTAGTTACCCATTTTTTTCAATCTTAACCTACAGTGATAATATCACTTTGTGTTGCTTCCACCTTGTAAATCTCTGTGAAGTCGTGCTGCTGTTTTGGAGAAACAAGGGGTTTTTTTCTCAAAGTTCAGTAAACAGCTGTGAACTCAAATTTTCTTTTGTTTTTTTAACATTGAAAG
The DNA here is from genome assembly GCA_035590275.1 of Ibycter americanus. Classification (NCBI taxonomy): domain Eukaryota; kingdom Metazoa; phylum Chordata; class Aves; order Falconiformes; family Falconidae; genus Ibycter; species Ibycter americanus. The sequence goes on along the minus strand of JAVJGI010000035.1, from coordinate 2,170,123 downwards.
AATGCTACACTGCAGGCAGAGAAGCAAGCACTGAAGACACAATTAAAGCAACTTGAGACACAGAATAGTAATCTACAGGCCCAGATTCTTGCACTTCAGAGACAGACTGTTTCTCTACAGGAACAAAATACAACTCTACAAACTCAAAATGCTAAGCTGCAGGTAATATTTTCCTGTTTTGCTTTCAAAAATAAAATTAATTTCAAGTTTTTTCACATGAAAGCTTTAAAACTAATGGCATTAATGTATTGTAAGTCACATTTTGCTTCTGGTACAGACATAGAAAAGAAAATAATGTGCAAACAATCTGCACAGGCAGTCAAATGACACTTTGCTGATGAATAGTAACATTTCTAGAAGTTGGTATTAATCCTTCATGTTTGTTCAATTTAAACTCTTGACTTTATACTTAGGAGGTAGAGTAGATTCTCTTATCCAGTCTTCTAAGATAATTTTTTTTTTTTTTTCTTTACTTCTAAATTAGGTCAGGGACATAGTGTGTCCAAAGAGACTCTAATAAATTCAGTATTTTCTCTATTTTTATAAATAGAGTTTAAAAAAAAAAGTAAAAGCCATACCTAAGAGGAAAATCAAGATGTTAGTAAGTACAGAAGATTTGAAAAAAAACCCTCTGAAAACTACATAAAATGTGAAGATTGAATTCAGATAATTCAGAGGCAAAAAAAGGTAATGTGTGACCATGAAAATTATAAAAGTGGTTGCCCACAGAGTCTTGCAGCTCTTATGGCCAAAATTCAGGTGTCGTTCTTCATACTTTAACAGCCTTATTAAATACTTCTGCCCCCCCATAAATGAAATATTGTGGTTAGTGGATCTAATGCTTTTTGGAGCTATAAGAATTGAAACTACTTAAAGAGAGAATACAAAGTCTACAATTCAGCAGAAATAGTAAACAGTATCGGGGTGGACAAAAATCAGAGAGTGAAGGAGCCTTTAAACGAGTAAAATAATGCATTTTGTGAATGTCTCAAGTTATCATCCTGTCTCTTTCTGGAAAGCAGAACTTAGTTGTACCACAGATGCACTTTCTGTCTACCACATTGAAATTTAATTAGTGAACAGTACTCCCCTTTGTGGCTGGCGAGCCTACAAACAAAACAGAACATTGGTGCACACACTGTGTCTTGTCTAGCCATTAAAAATTAGTGGACGTGGGCATGGAAATACACCATTTTAAACAGATGAGGATATATCTCTGGGATTCAGAACTCTCTGAGTATTTTGCAATACCATTTGTCAAAAAAACAGGAATATCTATGTAGTTCCTTTTTTTTGCCTCATGAACTGTACAACAGCACAGACCTTTGCTATCTGATAAACCTGGAGAATGAATTAACTGTAGATACTTGAAAGTATTGGGGCAGTGAGTTGGGAGAAGGAAGCTGGGAGAATCCACCTTTCATTTTTTTAAATTTTTGCGGTGAACCTCACCAAGCAATGTCATCTTTGTTGCTGCGGATGACTAAATCATGTTACACCCAACAGACTGAGAAAGGGAGTTGTTCTCCTTCCTTGAGAATTCAGCTGTTTTGGTCGTAGCTTCAGGCAAGTTGCAAGTCAACTTTCCATCAACTGTACATCAGAACAAAATGTGAAATATGTAATGAAAATAAGAGTGATTAACTATTAGCTAAATCTGAAGTGCAAACCTAGCTGTTCTACATGGAATTGGTGGAGTCAAAACTATTCTTAGGTAATTCTGTTTCTTCTGATACCCATAAGGAACATACAAGAGAAAGGATGTCTTAAAGGATAGCTGGGAATTGCGAACTAAATCAAACTCGGGGATTCAGTCAGGGAAGTTTCACAGCATGCACATGCCATCAGACATTACTTCATTTCCAGTGAAAGGTTCAGCTTTCTCATCTGTAACAAAGAATGCTGCAGTTCCGACAGAAAGGGATTTGTTCCTTAGTAACAGCATGCACTGGAGTGATAGATTTTTCTCCCCCCACCCCCAATAGATACCCTGAGGGTATTAGAAGCCTCAGTAGTTTGTGTTTTTAATCTTTTGAATAGGAAAGAGAAGAAAACTAGCCTAATAGAGAGCAGGTGACAAACACGTTAGGTATTGTCGATTCTCTAAGATATCCAAGGATTAGATTTGGTTAATCTTTCCAGAAGCATACAAAGTTAAGTTGTTGTTTCTTTGGTGTTTTGGGGTTTTTTTTAATCTGTCTAATGTTGAAGGCTTTACTGTCTAATGTTGAAGGCTTTAACGTGTTAATAGACATTAATACTGTTCTACCATAACTGTTGGAGAAATTGAGCTCTTTTAGAAGAAGAGTACTTTCCACCAGGTCTCACAACACATACATAAGGTGATCAGCTGACATTACTGCTGTTGGAAGAGAACCGTGAATGGCAGTTCCTCAGTAACACAGAATGTGGGTAGTTCCTTCCAGGTGCTATTATTTTATTTCCCTTTCTCTCTGTTAAATGGATGCTGCTGTTTGAAGTCTCATTGTAAAGGATATATCGGTACAATAAGGATTTTATGGTGACAATAGAAATTCTGTACAATCAAGATTTAAAAAAACTAAAATAAATGTATGCCAATATGAAAGTTCATTTTGTTTTAGCCATGTCACAGATTTGGCTTATGTGATATGAGGATCACTGGTGATCCGTTTCTCTGAGATACTGTGATGCTGCAGCTGTCAGTGCTGAAAGGAAAATGTGCCTCTCATCTAGATAGCACTTTAACAGATATTTGAAGGTAAATAATAATTTTATTCTGCCCCCTGCCGCGTCAATTTAAGCATATTCTTAAGTGCTGTCTTGCAATAATGCTATAAAAAATATTCTTGGAATATTCTGAATTGGAATTGTCTGTGGGGATATAAGAAAAAAATTATTCCCGTTAGAGGTTGTCAGGTAATGGAACAACTAGAAAGTTGCTCAGATGCTAAGGGTTACACTTAAGAAATCTGTCAGTAGGAGGAGATAGACAAGATAATCCAGACTATGAAACTAATTTGCAACTCCTGTCAAATGTTTATAACTGCAGGTTGAAAATTCCACCCTTAATTCTCAAAGCACATCTCTTATGAATCAGAATGCACAGCTGTTGATTCAGCAGTCTGCTTTGGAAAATGAAAATGAATGTGTGCTCAAGGAACATGAGGATCTGAAATCATTGTATGATTCGCTTCTCAAAGATCATGAAAAACTGGAACACCTACATGAACGCCAAGCTTCTGAGTATGAATCTCTGATTGCTAAACATGGAAGTCTTAAATCTGCACACAAAAATCTGGAGGTGGAGCATAAGGACTTAGAAGACAGGTAAATACTAATATGCACGGTAGAATTAGAGTCTGAGATTACTAAGCAGAAAGTAAAAACTACTGTATAACTAGTATGAATAAAATTAGTATTACTTAAATATAACATTGAGATCATAAAACTTTGAAAGATCACCGTTTCAAAAAAATTCCATATTTTCTTGTCACTCCAAAAAAAGAAGCTTAAATACTATTTTTGTTTGTAGGTACAATCAGTTGCTGAAACAGAAAGTACAGCTGGAAGAACTGGAGAAAGTACTCAAGATAGAACAGGAGAAGATGCTGCAACAAAATGAAAAACATGAAACTGTAGCAACAGAGTATAAAAAACTTCGTGATGAAAGTGAAAGGTAGAGCGAAAGTCTGATACGTGTATTAATAGAGCTCTGAGCACTTGCCAGTACAGTCTAAACAAGTGTTGTGTCCTCTCACATTTCTTAGTACCTGGTGCTGCAATTCAGAACTTTACTGATCCATAGCTTACAGCAACTCCACTGTGTTGGTCTGCGATAGTCATTTTAGAAAAACGAAACAGAAAAACAATTCAAAAAAAAAAACAACAAACAACGAAAACCCACAAAAAATAATTATCATAGCCTGAGGACTCTGGATTTTGAGGTGGCCTGGCATTTCTCAGGATGCTAAGCACTGTGCAGTATGGTTGTGAGCTGTAGAGGAAGCAAGCCACTCTGCATGAGTTGCTTAAGGGGTGAGATAACTGAGGTTGATGCCAGCAGGAGTAGAAATGCAGTGGGTGCTGAAGCCCTGCCTGACCCCTGCAGCTGAGGTACATCTTGCCATGAGTAGTGGGTTTAATAGTAGTATTCACAGAGCATGAAACTACCCCCCTCAAGAAGAGGTGGTAAGATGTGTTCATCTGGTAAAGAGGCTCACAATTAAATGCCTCCTACCTTTGCTGTTGTGTGTGGAGGATTAGTAGGAACTGGAGGTTGTTTTTAGAAAGGGACGTGGCAGGGCCTAGCAGGGACCAAGAGAGCCCAGGAATCGATATAAGCAATCTCCGTGATTGCCAAAGTTTGGACCGTTCCCATTGACTTACTGTTCTGTGTTGGCAAGAAATTCTGGCTGTTTTGTAAGATTCTTGTATTTTGAAAAGTGGCATCTTCAGACTAGTTGTGATGTCCACATTTAGAAATCCTGCTTTATTCTTAAACGTATGGAGAACCCAGGGTGTTTGGCTTAAAGGCAGAATGCATAGCTAGCAAAATAAGACTGAGATGACTTACCTGCCATATGTGATAGTAAGAAATGTTTATATGTCTTCTATGGAGCAGTATAGAGCCTTGGAAATTTCACGTTTCAGTAGGAATGTGGGTAATGCATACATTTCCTTCTATCTGCATGTATTCTTTTATGGTGTCTTTTAATTCCAGGCTTACTCATACATACAGTCAGCTCCTGAGAGAGAACGAAGTTCTCCAAACTGACCATAAGAATTTGAAAACGTTATTGAACAATTCCAAACTAGAACAAACACGATTAGAAGCTGAGTTTTCCAAACTCAGAGAACAGTACCAACAACTGGATATTACATCAACAAAACTAAATAATCAATGTGAGGTATGTTAGAATTATGCTATTTTTCATGACTGGTATCGTTGTAATATTTGTATAAGTGTATTTGTAGATTCATAAAATCATATGAAGTGCTTGAGTAGTTTGGTTTATAGATAATTAAGTGGGTCTGAAGACAATTTGCCTGTTGTACAGGCAACGTGAAAATTGGGGCTCATGTTAGGTAAACTGGTTTAAGTTATTTAAAACATCGAAGAGGCTTTTATCAGTTGAATCATGATTTAGTTAAGTTTTCAGTTTGATTTGACTATCAGAATACCTTTGTAGACGTAGATTTTCTTGATAATCTCATTATCTGTGCGTAAAACATGCTCACGTATACATGTACCATTTCATATATTTTAACAGCTGCTTAGCCAGCTTAAAGGAAATCTGGAGGAGGAAAACAGACATCTACTAGATCAAATTCAGACATTAATGCTACAGAATAGAACATTACTTGAGCAGAATATGGAAAGCAAGGATCTCTTCCATGTAGAGCAAAGGCAGTACATGTGAGTTTTTTTAAAACAATGAAATTACTGTGATTAGGGCAGTTATGCTAATAACTGTATTTTTAAAAAAAGACCTTCTGTTTTATATAGACATAACATGTGTGCTACTTCTGAAATGTTACTCTTTTAAAAACGAAAATTTAAATTACATATGAAAAGCAGATAAACTATGAACATTACATTTTTAGTTCTAAAGCATTAGTGCAACTGTGTTCATTAGTGACGATGCAAATGAGGAACAAAAATGTTGTTGATTCCTGATTCTACTGCAAGCAAAGTTTCTAGGTTTGTTTGTAATCTCTAAACTTTTTTTAGTGAATTTGAGAGGAGAGAAAATGTGTTTGTCTAAATGTTTGTGTTAAAGCTGATATGCCCTTTATTACTGTTAAAAAAGGGGGGAAATTCTGTTGTGTAACAAAGGCAAATGGAAATTTTTAAACTTTGTATCATGACATTAAACATAAAACTGCTTGCTTGCTGTATCTCTTTCTTGATTTTTCAGTAAGAAGCAAGTGTTACATAAGAATTCCTCATGAAAGGTGTCAACTTTCAGATAACAGATATCCAAAGGAACATGCTACTTACATTATATATACATTTTGAAGCATACATTATCATTAATTTCTGTTTACAGTGACAAGCTAAATGAATTAAGGCGACAGAAGGAGAAACTGGAGGAGAAGATAATGGATCAGTATAAATTTTATGAACCATCTCCGCCAAGAAGGTACTCATGAACATGATATAAAAATAAAGACAAATCTAAAGCATGACATACCTATTCTGTTCCAGCTGAAAATCAAGGTTTCCTTAAACTTCAGGGGAGCAGAATCATGTTTGTGGTGTTGTACACAAATTAGGAAAAGTCTGAACGCGTAAGTAACATGTTCTAAATGCAATAAACGTACTGTGTTATTGGTAACAGAAGGGGCAACTGGATTACTCTGAAAATGAGGAAGCTGATAAAATCTAAGAAGGATGTTAATCGAGAACGTTTGAAGTCTGTGACCCTTACACCTACCCGTTCAGAATCCAGTGAAGGATTTCTTCAGCTGCCCCACCAGGACAGTCAGGATAGTTCCTCTGTGGGCTCAAACTCTCTTGAAGATGGCCAGACCTTGGGGACCAAAAAGAGTAGTAGTGAGTACTGCAAAACATTTTTTATTTTTTTTTAATAATCCTTGGCTAAATGTCTTTTTGATATGATTAAAATTAAGAGGTGCTGGAAAAGGCTGTGTGGGTTTTTTTAAAGATAATTTTTTAAGTCTTTAGGAACGAAGCCTGAATTAATTTATTAACGACAGATTTATACTGACTTCTTGCAAATTCCTTGAGTGTTTGGCCACGAAGTAGTTTTTGGCATTTGTATAACTCTAAATGTAAATGTTAAAATAAGTTTACGGTGCTTGGGTAAGATGAAGCAGGCACTGTTACTGGGTCAAGTGAGGAGAATTTTAGGCAGAGGGTCAGATGCCACCACTAGTACCCTTTTTTGTTTCCTCTTGTCCCAGCATGAATCTTTCCCCTTGTCTTGGAAGTGCTTTCCAAGCAGTGGCAGTGCTAAGAGCCTTCAGTTGCTAGAAAGACCATCTGTCTGGAGGTGTTCCTGCAGCATCTCACCAAACCAGCAATGAAGAATTTTGATAATATTTGAATATGCAATAGGAAGAGTTAATGTAGAAACATAACCTGTTGAAAAGATATGAATTGCTACTGATCCTAAAGATTAGAGTTAAGTGGCTGAGAGGGATACTGTGGGGGCTTACAGAGGGGTGGATAGATCACATAGTCCAGACACCATTTGCGAACCTTGAAAGAGCCTGACAGCCATCATGTTAGGATGCTCACAGTATAAAAGGCCAGATTCTGTGCAGCATGTACCTTTATTATATATATTTTTTGTAACCCACTTCTGCCATGAATCATAAGCTCTCCAGTTTTTCACAACTTGCGAGATAATATTGCAGGCAAGTTGTCAGGTTGTAATGATTCTATTTATTAATTATGCACCAAAAGCATTTTGGCTGTGCATGTAAAAGCATCAGAATACATGTGTATTAACATTCACTCAGAATCTTTGCAATATTTTTTAAAAATTTAATGTCTCCAGGTTTTAAAAGGCAGCAGATTGCTATTCTGGTTTTTGTGCCAGCTAAGAATTTGCTGTGTTAAAAATTATTGAAGCCATTATAATGTAATTTTTTTTCTTCTGTGCTTATTGCAGAAGCTTAGTCAAAGTTAAAAACATCTAAATCCACCTCTTTAAGGGAAACTTAAAATCAGATTTGTGAATATTTTTAATAACTGGAGAAAATAAGTGTAAAGGTACATTTTACCACTTTTGTTGCTAACTTGTCAATTTGGGAAACAGTGTTTTCCAGTGTAAGGGTCTATTAGGGTTCAAAATCGGTACTTTTGAACTTTAAAAGAAAGCAACTGTTGCTTTTACATATAAACTTGGAAGTCTTGTGGAATTCAGGAGTGACTGAAGGTATAGTGGTTGTGTTTGCAAGTGTGTTAGTTTGAGTCAAGAGTGTGCACGCTTTGGTTCAGACCATCTGCATCTGTGTCAATGATTTCATGTCCTGGAAGGGCTCTTTTATGTGACAGTTTTCTTTGCATGATACTTGGGACCTTGTAGTGTGCAGTTACCCTCCTGGGGAAGCCATGGTTGAAGTTACGGTGGCTGATCCTCAAAAGAAGTTTGAAGTTGTTCAGACCTCATTAATTTTCTACTCCATGGACCTTGTTCATGTTCCCCTTAATCCCAGTGTATTTATCCACAAACTGGAAGGGCTGATCTAATTCTGGATCCTAACCTTCCTCCAGTACACATGTTGCCATGGAAACCACAGTTTTTGATAGAATTTGGATGAATTATGTGCCAGTTCAGTGCTGACAATCTTACTGGGACAGTTCTCTGTCTCACAAAGTTAAGAGTGTATCTCAGTGTGAGAAGTACAGATAATGGTGCATGTTTTGCAGTCTGTTTCTTCTGCTTTTAGAATGACTGTAAATCCTAAATACCAAGATACTGTGGCTCCTTTCTTTTCACTAAGAAGTGGCTTGGCAGTAGCAGCTTCCACTGAAAGAAACTACAAGAAAGGGAAAAGCTGTAAGTGGCCGCCTGTCTGTGCAAATGCTCAGGTACTGCAGCTTTCCACGCTGGTTACAGGCACTTCTGGGTACGGGGGGAGACAGGTTCTGTTCCACCCTGCCTCTGGGAATAGAGGTGCTTCCAGAGGGAGCTGCTGAGGTGAAATGTCCTGCATGTCCTTTGGAAGGCAAGAGAAGGCAGTTTACTTTCCCCAGCTTGCAATCACTGGCACAAATCAGTGTTGTTCTGAAAAGCTAGAGGGCAGACTATCTGCCACGGTGATCTTTGAGAGGTATAGGTTTCCTGCCCCATATCCCCTGTCGGAGAAAGCAAGAGGAGATATTGATTCCAAAATGGATTATCCTGCTGCTACCACTACTGATAAATGGATTTGCTATGTGAAATGTGTAATTTTCTTCCTTTGAAGGTGGTGGCGGAGACTTGTTTTCCTAATACAGGGCACTTTCTCATGCAAATGTTTTCAAGAGACCTATTATCTTACAAAGATAGGTGATCTTGACACAAAATACGGTTACCCTGTTCTGTGGAGAAAACAGTACCTGCGGTGTCACAGGGGGCTTGGAGCCCTTGACGGATTCCAGAGGGGCTCTGGAAGGGAGGGGTGCCCCTATGCTGTGGCTGTGTGCAGCACCAGTTAGATCTTGCAGGTGGTGTGGATGCTGTTGCTCCTCTGACTGCAGAGTTCCACCTTTGCTTTTCATATCTGTATTCACCTGCTAAAAGTACATCCTCCGTCTTCCCAGATTCTGAACACAGATATTTATTGAACACTTTTAGTGATCAGGTGAGTACCATAGATCTGACATTGGCTTTGTGCAGAGCCTTTTTTGCTCCAGGGGGATGGGATACCATTCTGAGCTTTTGCTTAGAAAACCCAGGGCAGACAAGTGGAAATTTTTTTTTGTTGTTGTTCCTGTGGAGAAAAACATTGTACTTTTGCTAGCTTCCACTGTAGCCATTTCACATTATTAACAATGTCCCAAGGAATGAAGGCTATTAATAAGCTAGTCGTCTTTAAATAGTAGGACCAGTAGCAGACACATGGTATCGTAGTGGAAGTAGAAGTATTACATTGGGCTCCGTTTTCTATTACCAAAACATTTAGAAGATGTCTGCTGAATGCTTTCTTGTGTGCATGAACGAAAAGATTTGAGGATTTTAATACTATCCGTACAGAATTCCCCTGAGTATTTCTGGCAAACAGTAGGACTATAAAATGGGAGATTTCCTGATCAGTGGAGGCATTCTGCAAGACTCATCATTCATTCTCAGCTCTGAAAGCAAGAACATGTTCACAGAATACTGAAAAGAGAAAGAAAAGTTAATGAATTATAACTAGAGTTCTTTGAGTAGATGATTACTAAGACCAGAATAGCCCTCCTGCCATCCTATTTTTAAAGTCTGTTGGAATAAAGGTGTAGAGAGGTAAAGCTGCTGGAGCTAAATGTAGCGGTGACCTGGTGGTTTCTGCTGTAGCTCTGCCATTCCAGTATTTTTTGCAGGACATTTCTTTAGTCATATTCTATGCAGAAATAACTTACGTAATTCCTCCTCCTAAGGAGGTTGCATTTTACCAAAGGACAGGTTTTGATGTATGGTTTTCAGATACGAGTAGTTGCAGTGGGGTTTTCTGTTTGGTACAATAGCTGCAAGCCATAAGTCCAGTCCTTTTGGAGGTGATCTGTGTTAATGAACAAGAATCATGGAAGACTCACAAGATTCTTGAACATCCTCTGGTTACTTTTTAACAAGATTAGGGTGGACGTTTTTAATTAAGAGGGATCAGTTATCTTGTCTATAAAGGATTATAGAGGGATCAGTTATCTTGTCTATAAAGGATTATAGAGGGATCGGTTATCTTGTCTATAAAGGATTGTAGAAGTTACGAGAGTCATGTTTCACCATGATGACAAAAAGTAGAAATAGAACAGAATTACCCCTTTAGTTTGATGGCATTAGTACTAAAACTGATTAATGAGTTACCTGTTGAAAGATTTACCTGCTAGCAAGCTAGTCTGATGCTGTGCCTCACATGCCTTTGGCAGCTATGTACATTCATATACAAGTAGATAGACAGCGTGCGTGCCTCCTTTATGGGAGGTTTAGCAGCCTCTGCTTTTTTTGAGCCAGTCAGCATGTATGTTTGAGTTGGTTTTGGCTTAATGCCTCAGGATCTACTAGAGAAAGAATGCTTTCTCGATCTGCAAAAAACCAAACCAAACAAACTGGTTATTTTGAAGTATCTACAAGTGTATGTACATAATAAAAAGTACCTGTATACCTACATAGTGAGTAATTCAGCGATGAAATTGTACTTTGTGTACTCCTATCTTACATAGGTAGCACACGTGCCTGCATTTTCTCCCTGTTCTTCCCCACCCCATGTTGTAAGGACCGGACATAGGAGGGTGTTTGCTGTCCCTCTCCAGTCAAGACAGAGTTACATTTTGCAACTTTAGAAACTTCTGTGCTTGTTTTTGGCACTTGTGGCTATGCCAGTCAGGCATTCATGGGGAGTCGTAGAATGTATTGCATTGTAAACTTCTTAGAATTGCAAATGCAGAATGATATGATGGAGAGGGAGGTTTCTCTTTCACGGTAGTTCATGTGCACTTGTAAATGCGTATCTATATATGCACTGCTGTATCAAATAGAAACTGCTGTATGACAGGCCGCTGGCTGAGCAGAAAACCAAGGCAAAAGACAAAGCACATGTCCCAGAAGTGACTTCAGAGAGATAAAATAAGCAGGTCTCGGACTGATAGACTGGACTACACTGCTTTCATATCTGCATAAATAAGAACTTTTGGGTAATTTCATGATGCATTTCTGTCCGGATCTTTACATGCCCGTTGTTTGCATGTGGCTCCTGTATGCTTGGCAGTCAGCTGACGCATTTATCTGATGCTTCAAAATGCAGGTGTCTGCTAGTAATCAGTTACTAATGCAGAATTGCTGGACCTGAGGCCAATATTAACTTGTGGTTTCCCCCTCCACTATCTTTTAATAGTATTGGTAATTTTAACTCTGTTTCCTGGTATTATGTATCTCAGTTTTCTCTTGGCCCTCTCAAAATGTTACAGCAACACTCACATTTGGGTATTCTTTTGCTATTTTTTAAAAAAATCTTTGGTTTTTTTTCAGCTAGAAAATTTGGTGTATACCATTTCAGCCAATAAATCTTGATTTTATTTTTCTTATTACAGATTTGAAGTGGATTATTTCAGTAAAATATTAAAATCACTGCACACAAACAGTAGATTGAACATAAGGTCCATGTAATTTTTCTACAAGACAGTAGATGACCAAAATTATTAATCAGCACAAAATGTAGCAAATGAAGACTGACAATATATTGTGTCCTACTAGAGATGCAGGGCAAAACATTACAAAAGCTATTAATCTCAAAAAATAATGATGTGAACATACTGTAAAGTAGAGTTGCTTTCATTTTAGGCTTTTTCTGCCTCACATTTTTGTGTTTGAGTGATGTTATTTTTCACAGTAAAAGCTATATAATTGTCAGTTTCTATAATCATCTGCAAAGAAGTTACCTTTATTTTTTCCAAGAGCTTGGCAGTTAGAACTTTCAAACTGTATTACGCTCTTCACCTTTATTTTCGGTGCATTTCTGAGTATATTAAAGTTTTCATAGTGTAGTTTTCATATTTCAGTGTAGTTTTCATATTTCATTATCACACAGAAGCATGAGAATGATAGTTTTTAGCATAGCATACATAGCTTAAACTCAGACATTCATTTCTGTCCTTAGTTTCAACATTTAACTTCCATCTGTTCTTCTCCCTTTTTTTCTTTCATTTCCCTGTTTCCGTTTTTCCTCATGCTATGACATAAAAGTGGTTGCACTGAAAAGACTGCCCTTTTTGAGGAACAGACCGAAGGAAAAAGACAAAATGAAGGCCTTCTACCGTCGCTCCATGTGTAAGACTTTATGACAGTTCAGCTTCTTTTAAATGGCTACACTGGCTTCCATTACTAATTTTTCACTAACCTCTCCCTGGACTGCGCTGTATTTTTCCTTCTATTTTGCGATGTGCAAGTCCTGCTACAATACAAGGAGCTGGAGCTTTTTCTTTTTTCTTTTTCTTTTTTTTTTTTTAAACCTTGGCACTGAATACTTTATATATGTGCACATGTGCACACACATGCCCACACATTTACATGCACAAGCACACGCACATACATATATATATTCAGTGCATTGTGATTGCATATATTTGTATACATAGTTGTCTATATACACATCTCTTATGTGTATATAAATTTACAGTGCACTGTGTTAACCTATATATTTCTAAATTACACATTTTGTAAGCCTTTTGTTAAGAAACCACTGTAATTTTTTGTTTAAAGACAGTGTAGAAAATAGCACAAGGCTGTATGGTGGTCTGTCACTCTTCAAGTATTCATCAGTTGTTGTTGCCAAAATGTTGTATGATTTATTTTATTTTATTTTATAATGAGGGGTGGACGATTTTCTTTAGTTTTGTGAAGTAAAGGTGGATATCATCAGATGTCATCTTCTTCAGATCCTTTTATTTGTTATTATGTAAAATACAGTATCCCTGCAGTAACCTGCACTGTACAAGGATCCCGTATCATTGTTGACATTATATTGTATAAGCACCTTTGCCCGTTTTATCCTTACTCGTTCCATTTTTATCATTGCAAACAGTGTACCAAAGCTTCTAACACACATACTACATATCACTGCAGCACAAGCATGGCGATTATAGCTAATAAAATCAGTTTTAAGAACTATACTGAGCTGAAAGAAGTCTCCTGACTTACAACACTTCTCATTTCATTGAGCTGATTGCATGTCATAACGTGGATGATCTTGTGTTTATGTCTTCCAGTTTCAGTACGCTTTAATGCTTAGAAAACTGTCCAACATTTTGCAATACAAAATAAGAACAGAAGCAAATACATTGACCATGCTGATCATTTGCTTTCATTTGCATCCCAGCCATGAATGACCTGGTGCAGTCCATGGTCCTAGCAGGAGGACAATGGACAGGTAGTTCTGAACATCTGGAGGGTCCTGATGATATATCTACGGGTAAAAGGAGGAAAGAATTGGGAGCTATGGCCTTCTCTACTACAGCTATCAACTTTGCCACTGTCAACTCTTCTACAGGCTTCAGATCCAAGCAGTTGCTAAATAATAAAGGTATAGGTAGAAGCTTTTTGCACCGTGATGTGATTATGTGTAACAGCAATTTCATATAAATACGGGTTTTACGTGTATTTTAAGTTTTTCAGCAAAAAGCAACCTTGATAATGGAGTTGCAGTGCTAAGATACTGAATGGGTTTAATAACTGCAGTTATAAAATGTGTCAGGATTTTTCCTACAGAATGTTACCCAAGTAAAAATGGATTGGTTTGAAAAAAACATTTTAGTATGTTTTACAGATAAGTATTTCAATAATCTTTTCATTTTGTTTTTATTTTACATCTGCTTTTATGTCTCTGTATATAGATACTACATCCTTTGAAGATGTAAGTCCGCAAGGTATTAGTGATGATTCTAGTACAGGATCAAGAGTTCATGGTAAGATGTGAACTTTAATTAAATGAATTTAGGATATATTATGTGAATGTTAAAGAAGTTTGCAAAAATAAGCGAATGGCATCGTTACAAGTGAGCATGCTTTCTGTGATTTGCGTATCTCTTGAATGTATAGTGTCATTTCTTCAGATGATTCTTTTCTTTCTTAACTACTGCATCAGATAGATGTTCTATATCTCTAGTAGAAAGTATCTGTGAAGTGCATCTGAACAGGATCAAAACATTTTCCCTTTTAAAAATGTATTTGGAGTTAATAGTAAAATAAAAAGAAGGTATAATTTCAATCCTAAAAAGCCCAGATCTGGCCTGATTTTCCAGTGTTTATTGTTCAGTGAAACCTGAATTTGTCATGTACTGTATTTTATAAAATCATTACATGTTCCTTCAAGCAAAGCTATGAAGTGAAAGCTATCATAGATTATTTAGAAGTGAAGGCTTAACTCTAGTAACTAAACACTTAAAATTAGTATGAGCAACAAACAATTTTGAAGATAATAACAGCACGTTCCCCTTGTATTGGATAGGAGTACAGGACATTATCTGTGCAGATGCTCTTGCTCCTCCTGTTCGTGGCATTTCAACAATGTGCAAGGTTCCTTGTCAAATCTGTTGTAAGTGACCTAATCACAAGCAGCTTTCTGCATGCCCATCCTTTCATCTGTAAAGTCCTGGTTTCCCACTAACCAGTCAGTTTCAATTCTAAATGTACACTATTTCTCTTTTCCTCTCCCTTGTACCTTACTATTCCTGTAGTGCCCTTTTCTAAAGTGTCCTCTTGGACTGCCTGGAAATCCCTTCGCTTTCTGATCTGTAAGAAACCACTTTGTTGACAATGGGCATGCTCAGCCTGTGAAATAGTGCATGATTCCTGCCTCTGAGCATTCTGTGATCAGAATGTAAAGGTACCGTGTCATCTGCTAAAAGTTTGTTCATCATGGTGTCTCCTAATTTTCAATTTAGCTTCCAGACCAGCCAGCCTTGATAGTGGCAGAACATCCACTAGCAATAGCAATAACAATGCTTCACTCCATGAAGTCAAAGGTATGCTGTAGGTGAATTTGCATACATGCTTCATTTCCATTCTTTCCTCTGTAAGATCATCTACATAGGTTAAAAAAAACAACCAACCACAACAATTCCCACAACACACCACAGCATGTTTTACTTTGATTCCCCAAAGTAAGAAAGGATACAAGTATTAACGCAATTTACAGTTTTAATGAATATTAAAAGGGTGATATACTATATTAAACCAAACCTAACCCAGTTAATAATCTTATAAAATAAGAATTCCCCCCCAAATTACTTTAAAATCACTTGGTTTTAAGCAGAGAAGTTGCTCCATTTTTTTCTCCTAGCGCCCTACTACATGTGTACTGCTGCTGTAAAGCTGTGTAGCACACAACACAGACTGGACAAAATGGCGTATGGATACCATCCTGTGAACTTTCATATTTTATTTTTAAAAGATTAATAATGTTCCTGGATTTAGCATTCTTACCTAAATTTCATGTGTTTCGAGTCTTGATGTATTTTTGTTTATAATGGCCATTCTGCTTGACTAGAACGCTGCCAACTCAAGACTTCATTTAATATTCATGGTTTGCATTTATTAAACAGTATCTGTTTGGAAATTTAGAGATGAATGCTAGCTTAAGATTTTTATTAGTTTACTTTCTGTTTGATTACTCTCTTCTGTAAAAGATTCTTTGAAGTACTCCTTGCCCTAGTTTCTATACAGTATTAGACATTTCTGCTGTAAACAATTCATCTTTCTTCAAACTTAATTTGATTTCTTAGGAGTAACATGAAGTGGGAAATACTTGATTATTCATCAGTATTTTTTAAGCAATTCACAGTTACTGAAAAATAAAAAGACTTGGTGTGTGGAATTTATTTTGCATTTAATGCCATATGCTTCCTTCAGGTCACAATTGTAGTAAACTAAAGTAATGGCAGAACCTTCTGGAGAAGCAGCATTCTGCAGTAGTTCTCGTTGAAGAACTATGTTGAGACAGTATTTTCTTTCTGTTCCATCCTTTGTCTTTCATTTAATGTAAAACTCATTAATATTATATTAAGAGCGCGTGTCTCACAGTGATGAACAAGAGTGGAAGTGTTCTCTTTAGTCTCTTGGAATATAGTATTATGTAGGTGGAAGCCCAGATTATAAGTGAAAGGTAGTTTTCATTCCAGAAAATGTTTAAAGAGCTGTAAGAGGTAAGTCAAGGGAGTGCAATTACATTTGGTTTGAGTAAAAAAGGACAAATGGACTTTTTAGTCTCTTAAATAGAATTATTGTTAACTGAATCTGATAATGTTCCAGATTTGAGAATGGTTATACTGTTTAACAGCTTTCATGTATTTTTCTTATGGAAATACTTAATACCATTTACCCCAAAAGCAGGTGCAGTTAACAATCAAAGCAGGCCGCAAAGTCACAGCAGCGGAGAATTTAGTCTGCTACATGAACACGAGGCTTGGTCTAGCAGCAGCAGCAGTCCTATTCAGTATTTGAAAGGTCATACAAGGTCTAGTCCTGTGCTGCAGCAAAGAACACCCGAAACACTGGATAGTCGTGGAAAACAGATCAAAACCAGTTCTCCTGGAAGTGAAGTTGTTACCCTGCAACAGTTTCTAGAAGAAAGCAACAAGAGTACCTCAAGTGAGGTTAGTTTATGAAATATTTTAACTATGTGTTATCCTATATGGGCACAGAATTAATCGAAGACTTACAGTGAGTAGAATTGCTTTAAAACTTTGTAGAGAGATTGGTTATGCTTGCATTAAGAAGTAGCATGAACTGTATCCTGATAAACTCTATTTGCTGTATCGCACACCAAATCATTTGGAATTTCACAGCTTGACCCTTTCTGGGTTACTGAATTGGGTAAAAAAAGTCGATCTCTACTGCACAGAAGTGTCCGGTGTACTGAAGTGTGGTGCGCTCGTCAGAGCTCAGGTGGAAGGCCACAGCCTCGAAGGAGGTTTACTTTTCTTCTTCCAGCTCAGCACTTGCCTTCAGTAAGAGCTGTTGTCAGGTCTGTCTTCCATCAACAGGAAGGAAGGTGCTATGCTTCATTCCCTGAGGAAAGACTCTTGTCTGCTTCAGTTTCATCTTTTTAACTCTACTGGGCAAAAAAAAATGGCTTTGGAGCTCATTGAAACCAGAGAGGAATAAGACAAAGAGAATGTTTCCATAAATCTGTGACAGTTTGTTAGAAGCCCAGAATCCCCTTGTCTCTGCTAGTATTCTAATTTCTTCACCACTAGTTCTTGAATAGATCTGTATGAAACATAGATGTGCTCTAGGATAAAAGCAGCCTGGTTCCTGTGACTCGGGCTTACCAAGAGTGGGGATCAAACTCCATCTATTTTTAACAACACAATTGAAACTGAAAAATACACTTTCACAGCTGAATTGATCAGTGCAGTCTGGGGTGATAACTTGAGTCTCGACTAAGTTTCTGAATTTTTTTTGTTACAGCACTTAAAATGACCTCTTCCCTGTGGTCTCTGACAAGCATTAGACAATACTCTTCTGGCAGTAGGAATAAAATAACCACCTGAGTCATCAAGTCTAGTCCACTGCTGTTGTTGAATCACGGAATCCCTTTCATAGCATCACAGAATCATTCAGGTTGGAAGGGTATCCAAGAGGTCTCTTTCAAGTCTTCTGCCAGAGCATTTCCATAATGCTTTTAGCTTAATTCTTTCGAAATTGTCTCTTTTACCGTTTTGAAGATGACTATGGCATTTTTCCACTGAGTCTTAGGATAGCAATCACTTCAACTGTTTTCAGTCTAGCTATTAAATCTTTTCTCCAAAAAGAAATGACTGGGAGCTGTTGGGTCCGAATTGAGGCACCAAGGGTGCCTAAAGGTTATGTGCTTTGTATTACTGTCTGAGATTTTTGTGTTAATTATTTTTGTGTTAATTATTTGAGTATATAGCAAATCTAAGCTTTTAGCTCCAGATGATCAGTGTGAGTTAAAATTTAATAGTCCATATGAAATTGCTTAGGAAGTATTGATGAGTGATGGCAGAGGGCAAGTGAGTGAGAAGGTAAACTTGAAGTTCTGATCGTCTGATTTGTTGAGTTAATCAGTATTACAGGAACTAATTCCAGATAGTCATGATCTGTCTGACGCCTAGTTTTGAAACTGCTTGCTTGTAAGCTGTACAGAAAACTCATGAGTATGACCGTAAATGTTTAATACTGCTTCTAGAACTAAAAAATTTAAACCAAAAAGCCAACTTCTTAGAAATGATCTTAATTTATGACCACAAGGACTGCTTAAGAAAAGGTCAAAATTACATTCTAAAATTTATAAGGTGTTCCATGTTTTTGACAGATGAAATCTGCAAGTGAAGAGAATCTTTTAGATGAAGTCATGAAAAGCTTATCTGAGTCCGCGGAGCTGACAGGAAAGGAAAAGCTAAGAAAACAGCCGTCTGCCGGTTGTGGTATTGTGAGATCATTAAGCGTAAAAAATACAGTTGATTTCTCAGATGGACGATCCATTAAACCAGAACAACTTGTAAGGCCCAGCCTTCGTAAAACTGAAGATACCTACTTCACTAGCTCTCCAATAAAATTTACATCAGGCACTCAAGGGAAGGCCAAATCAGTTAAAGAAAAGATACAAGCAACTGTATCACAGCGACAATCAAGAGATTGCAATCCTTATGCTACCTTACCTCGCGCAAGCAGTGTGATTTCTACGGCGGAAGGAACTACTCGAAGGACAAGCATTCACGATTTTTTATCTAAGGACAGTAGGCAACCTGTATCAGTTGATCCAGCACCGTCCACCGCTGACAGGAGTGTTCCATCAACCTCTAGTGAGTACTCAGCACACCGGTTATCCTCTAATTTTTTTCACTGTGTGGCTTACAGAGTAGATTGTGTTCCACAGAGTGATGCAGCTAATACTGTTAAACCACGTAATTTAGGCTGTAACTCTGATGTGCCTAAGACTTCAAGGATGGAAAGGTCAAATTTTCGTGAGAGAACTTTGCTAAGCACAAGTGTGTTTAATGATAAAGTCAGTATATCTGGTAATGACAGCACAGGATCATTTACTGTGACTCAGCCATTTTTATCCCTTAACACTGAATTAGTTAGTAATATAAGTGGATTGCCCCAGAGATCTACATCAAAAACAACTGATCAGGCAAATCTGTCAGCATTTAGATCAGTAGCGAAAAATCAGCAACAGCCTTCAGCTAATCAGAAATCTGATCCTAGTGGCCTACGGTCAGTTCTAACTAGTGAACTTGTTCCTACCACCTGTGTAAGCTCTAGTGGGGCTGAATCCCCACTACTGGTTTCTGAAGATAATAAAACTGTGTGGTATGAGTATGGCTGTGTATGATAAGAAAGTTGTGCTATTAAATATATACATATATATAGAGAAAGTCTAATATGACATCTAGGTGTTCTTCTCAGTGTCCGCTGGATTTAGAGAAAATATCACTACGATGAAAAAAGCAAATTCTTGTTAGGTCTGTGGGTTGTTGTTTTCCAAGAACAACGGCACAGGGCTCAGTTGTGTACTCTAGCATGTTTGAATGTACAATTGTAACCTCACCAAAGTTTGCATGAAACATTAATTGCACTGTATATATTTTGCATGCCTTAAAGTCTTTATAATACCAGCTATATTTTTATTTGTCACGCATCACAAATATTTTGGTTTTTTCCTGTATGTTACTGAATGCATGTTAAACCGATCGCATGCTGCATTGCCAAAAATGGCCCCGTGAACAGCAGAATGTCCGGTACAAAGACGGTACTCTTCAGTTGTGCTCGTGCTTTCAGATGTGTCAGTAACACATTGATTATGTACCTGCAGGAAAAGTCTTTCCTCCCTCCTTTCAAAAATGAGATACTAATGAAAAGAAGCATTTAGAGAGAGTTCAGTACCTTACCGTTTTCATTTATGCCGTGTCCTGGCATAAATGCACTTTGCACAAGGAACAAGTTCTAGCCTGATAATTCAGCGCCTCTAGCTTGCACAATAAATATGAACTACTGTTCATCCTTATTAAAATATTTGAACATTAATAAATACAAAGACCATTCATAATCCTAAACATAGATGATAATTCTTATGAAGAGGTAATAAGTAGTCACATGATATGCAGCACTTGTAATGAAAAAATGATCCTTTCCACCTTTTCCCTTTTGTATGCTTTGTCTTTCCACGTCTGGTGTACAAATGTGGTGAAGTGTATGGTTTTATTAGGAGTCAAATAACAGAGTTATATGAGACTCCTTGTGATGTATGGTAATAAAGACCTGTATTGATTATGGTGGAAATTCATTTTTTCTTCTCAATAGAAGTAACACTGATATAATAGAAAACAAGATGTGCAACAAAATAACAGAAAAACTGTTAAACTATAACACAGATAAATAAAAGAAAAAAAATAACTAAAAAAAATTGCTTGGAAAGTTATGGGAGCATATAGGACTGCTTAAGCGAGTAACTCATTAAATCCCCGATGACCAGCTAAAGAGGAAAGTTGAAAAGTAATTACTTAATATGCCTCTGTCTCTGCAATTGCTTGGAACTTCTCAATGGTAAATATAAAGAGAGTTTAAAATTGTATTGTACTGAAACTATGATTACATGAAGCTTTAGACATTAGCATTTTTTTGCAAGAGGACATAGTTACTAACAGTTTTATGGTAGGCCAAAATTACATACGCTATACAAAAACCAACGCAAATACATCTAGAGGAAAAATATTTAAAATTGAAAATAAATATTGAAAATAATGAATGCTACATTCTGATTTTTACAATTGAATTTATTTTGCCAGCAGTTTTGCGGCAGTCACAGTACTGCTGCGTGGGTTGAACTTTAATTCCTCAGTGTTTAACTAGGGAGGGGTAGCAAATACAGGGTTCCTCAAGGAAAAGCAGCAGACATCCCGTATGTTCATCTATGCTAATAACATGTGGAGATAGCCCTTTCCAGAGCTCCAGCTACATTTCCCGGTGGGGAAAAGGAACGAGGGGAGAAGATCGGACGTTGCAAAGACATTCTATGGAGGGTAAAATTACTGTTTAAAAATACAAAGCAGCCATCCTTCACCATGTCTGCAGGCATCCGTTATTAGTGGGCTGATAAATTTCTCACTTCTCTTCAATGTTGTTCACAGTGTGCTGTTAGTTATTGCTGTATTCCCTCTAGAATTCTCACCATTAAAAAAAAAAAAACCACCCAAACCCACCAAATATGAAATATAATGGTAACTTCACACGCGTTTACTCTCACACAGCAAGATCAGTGTTCTGATCTTGGGTCATGTCATTTGACTTCATTTCTTTTAATCTCTAGATGTGTTTGAATTAGCTTTGAGCTGACCAGTGCTGTTACCTGAAGTGGCGTGTGTGTAATACATTTTGCAAGTTATTTAAGGAGTTATGGAGAAAATCTTCTTAGCTCTGAGAGTGCTTGTTATAAACTCATGCTGTGCTACCAGTAGCTGTATTTCTCTTAACTGATGGCAAGCCTGTGTCTCGCAGCAAGCCTGCTTGTTATGATCAGAACAAGATCAGTAGCTAGAGGCACTGCTTCTATTTAGATCAACTGCTGCTGTTCAAGAAATCGGAGAAGCTTTCAGGCATGCTATTATCTTGTTTGCCAGCCTTGTCTTGCTTAGGTCCTTAGACTGCCACAGCTGCAAAAAATACCAGTGTCGTCTCCAGGTGTATTACGAACTCTCCAGCATGACCACTGAACCCCGATTGTAATCATGAGCAAGGCTGAGGTCTAAAGAGACGTTTTAAAGGTTTTCCCTGTAAAATGAAGTTAAAGCTTGGTATGAAGGCAACAAAATACTTTTTTTTTTCTTCTTTTTTTCCCCAGCCACTGCCCATAGGGCGTTTCAGTTTGCATTGTTTCATTTCTTTTCACAGCACTGAGCTTTTGAATATAAACCAAATCTGATGGTGAACACTTATGCCTGATATTTAATGCCTTTTCAGCATGTGTTTTACTTTACTCCATTGTGGGGGGCAGCATTAAGACAGCTTCTCTGTTACACACAAAGGGCTTCAGGATAACTGAGTGTTAGTGTCTTTGAATGCCAGTGTCTCATATCCTCTACGTGAGTTCTAGACTAACCTTGTCCAGCTCAAGCTACTATTTTGCATTGATTTATAAATTTGTAATGAATTGCACTTCAGTTTTGAAGATAATATCTTCCTGTGCCTCTATTTTAGCTCCATTGAGTTCAGCTGCAGCAGGGAAAGCATGCTGCTAAAGATTTTTTAAATGTCCCTGAATAATAAATTGTCAACATCTGTTTATTATCTTTGAAAGAAAACAAATGTTTTCAAGGATTATTTTTCCTCCACTCTTTGGTCTTTATGCTGGAATGTCATGGATGTCTCTTGGTCAGACCCAGTCACTACTGCTCCTCAGCCGTTCAGATGGCTGACCGTAAAACACACAGTGCACTTGCTTATTCCTTGGTTTCCTGCTGCCTTTAAAAATGATAAGTTAGGGCTTTGCATGGTAATTATAAACACTAAATCTGTGGCTGCTAGCCAAAAAAAGGTTTTGTTGTTCAGGCTCAGTAATTTGCTTGCAGTTAAAGGTTTGCTTGATGCTTTGCTTTATGTGAATAGTAAATTAAGACACTGCATTTTGCACGTTCAAGCTGTTGCATGCAAAGATAATTTTCTGTTTTGCAGAACTGAATGTGAACATTTCTGTCAATGTGTGGCAGGTAAAAATGCAAAGATGAGTTAAGTTTGCTGTTAGCTTCAGTCAGGCTTGATTACATCTGATTTTTATTTTTTTTCCTTCTCATATAGGCAGAAATTTAGGGTTAGTTTATCTACAAGTTGAGTATATCTGATTATGGCTTTGAAAATAATAATACCTTGTTATTCTAAATGCTGGGATGAATTTTAATGAGTGTAGTTGAGTAGACACTTCCAGTGAGTTTCTTCTATCCCTCTCCTCTGTCCTTTCCTCTTACAAAAAAAAAAAAAAAAAAAAAAAAAGTGTTTATATATCCTTTTGCTCAACTAATAAGTAGAATGTATTTTAATGCATGAGGGTTTTTTTCATGTCCTGGTAAACACAATGAATAACGTGAAATGCTTTTCTCTGCAGATGTGGAAGCTATCCCAGAAAGCAGAAATTCAAAAAGCAGGTCTAGGGAGCAACAAAGCTCCTAATTCTATTACCCACTACATGAGATGTGGGCCAAGTGGTGAGTTTCCTGCCCAAAATGTAAATGAGATTAATTTCATTTACAACAAACTAACAGCATTACATATAAGAACAAGTGCACATTGCATTAACCAGATGTAAATACTGCTTGCTTAACTGGCTTCTATCTTGCTTACTAGTTAGGCCAGAACAGGTTGTTTTACAGCAGTTATTTTGCCTGTGTAGGCAGGGAACTTCATCCCATTTAACATTTTGCCTGTAAAAATTACATATATTTTTCAAATCTCTTGAAGAAGAAAGATCAAAGAAATCACATTAAGAAGTAATATTGAAGTCAGTTCTTAGAAAGGGACAGATAAATCTCAAAGAGTAGTTTAATGAAACATAGAAAGTATTCTATGCTATGAGGAAACTGCCTTTTTTTTATAAAGCTTGTCTTTTGGCATTCTGTCCTTCTCCTGACTTCATTAAAACATCTTTGGTGCATGCTATTAGTGCTGTTAGTTCTGTTAGTGACTTAACTCTGTATTTTATACTTCTACACTTTAAGCTTTTCTTACGTTCTTTTCTCTTTCTACCTTTCAACTGAACACAGAGAGAAAAGTGTCCTTCAGTATCTCAGTATGAAGCCTTTATATCTGAAGTAACAAGACAGCGACTGTAGGAATCATTAATAAAAATTAAGGGAATTTTTTACATTCTTCGTGACTAGAGCAGGAAATAAAAACCTACCTACCTACCTTCCTTCCTTCCTTGAATCAAGGAGCTCTACTGGAGTCTACTGCCGAAAATTTGTAGATGGTCTTAGGAATTATTGCACATTGCACTGTTAAGATCTACTGAATAAAGGACAGTTCTCATCTCCCTAAGGACCAAGAATTTTAAGGTCTCAAGAATTACTCCAGGGGAAAAAAAAAATACTTCTTTCATCTTCTGTTTATGAAATTAGCCACTGATTTGCTTAAGCTTCTGCTAATAATTAGCCAAAAAATCCCATAACTAGCAGTTTATATTTGCTTCTGTAAATCTAAAATATATGCTGTAGTATTTTGTTGAAATTGACTGTATATACAGATACAACAACCTCACAGCTTACTGGCACTTCACTGCCTTACTGGGTTAGCATAATCTGCATGAAATTGCTCTTAAAAAGGTTTATGCTGATTTTTGTTGCATACTGCAAGAGAAAACTTTGTTTACATACATGAGAAAGTTGGATGACTAACAAAAGTGGGAGTCATGGGATAATCGTATTATGTAGAAACTGTTTGTCATTTGTGTTTTTCACATTCCCAAGTTATTCTGCATATATATGTTCATATGATTCTGACAGGAAATTGTCAGGTATGATTTTTCTATAACTTTTATTTTAATATAAGGCTGTTCTCAACAAATGGCATTTCCAGGATAAGACTGTCTTACGATGTTTGTGTATTGACTAATTTTTTTGTTATTATTCTTGTTTGTCTTTTGACATGAGCTGATTGTGGCTTAGGAGGTTTCTTGATGGCAAAAAGAAATGTAAATAATATCATATGCATTTTACAATCAGTTCCCCTTAAGGTTATCTTTTACTGGTAAGATGCATTTTGTTCATTATTGATTTATATTAAAGTCAACAACTGTTATTGGTACATTCAGTGGTTGCATATATTTGTTGTCTTGAAAGCATCTGCAGAGAGCTCAAAAGAAGCGTACAAGAGCTTAAAAGCAGATCCAAAATGAGTTACCATAGTTCTATTTTATTACAAACCAGTAAGCACATTCATATTCCTGTTCTAAAGGGTTAAGCTAACTGTCTAACCTCCTAGTGTCCTGTCTTCCAACAGGCATGTGCATAACTTCACCTACAGCTCCCCCCATTCACATAAGTAAAGGTAAGCACGACCTGTTGCAGAGGTAGGCTGGCAGGCTGCCCGCAGGTGGCTCACACGGCACTGCCGCTACCGCTCAGTGACGGCTGGTTTCGGGAGGCTTAACAGGTTTTATCGTTTATGAAGGCTCAGGCCGTCAGGGATGGCTGGAACAGAATCATTTTTCACTGGAGAGAGAATGCAGTTCAACAGATTCGAAAGCATACTGGCAAGTCGTTTCTTTATTTTCCTGAAATCTTGTCAGAAAGGGGAACAAAGAGGAAAGTTCAGTAAGCTTTAGAAGTGGAAATTTTCTTGCGTTTTTTTCCTTAATGTGAATTCCTTCTGAAACACTTTATGGTAAGATGTGCTAAAAGATCTAAATAGAGTATTTTGGTTTTATGATATAAATACGTGGTTCAGCCTGGGATTGTTGTCACAGAGAATTTAAACACTTTGGGGTTTTTTTCCTAAGTGAAAATAGGACCAATTTTGCAGCTCTCCACCATACAGAACTGCCATTCTTCTTCTGAAGATGTTTCTGGTATTTCGTTAAAATAATTGGTTTATTTTGATTACCAACTTACTCTAGCATCTATTTCTGGTCCCTTATTCTCAGCGTCAGGATTTTGATGATGGTCAGTGCAGAGCATCACCACAGATCAGCAGTCCCAGGAGGGATCTGAAGCCCAGAGCGCTCCTGCCCTCCAGCTCCACAACAGTTTTGTAGGCAGCCTGAACTCAGTTGCATCTGGAATAACTTCCCACGTTGTAACTGATAACTGGCGTTTCTGAGGAGGATTTGGGGCATTCCAAGCCAGCAATGAGGTGCCACCAGAGGGGCGGGTGGGATGGATGGCAGTGGCTAGAAGAGGTGCGGTGTGTCAGGACCTGTATACCTGTACGCAGGTAACTTGCATGGTCCTGTATGCACTCGAAGCTCAGGGCGTAGCTGAGTTTCTCCCCCGATAGCAAGTGTGACAGGCAGAGCCCTGACGTGCGGTAGGAGAACAGTACTCTAAGCAATGAGAATCTGGTGTGGAGCCTGGCTTCCGTGCCATTCCTGTACTGCAATACAGGCAGAGCCGCAGAGGCTGAAGGAAACGTTGCCTTCACAGAGTTTCACGGACAAAGCCATGAAATCTGGAACGCCAGTAGCCCTTACTAAAGACATAGCTGCTATGAAAGAGAATTGAAATACCATAAACATATAAGGAAAATATCTCTTGATTCTAAATCATGATATTTTCAAGCTCACTTCAGGGTGTGACTGTGACTGGATTTTCCTAGCTCTTTTTGACAGCAGAGGACTGATGCATTTCAAACTATGAAACCCTAACCGTTTAGTAGCGTTGCTATTTTTACAAGAACGCACGTGTCTTGAATTAACAGATTTAAACTGTAGTGCCAAATGCTGTTTGTATTCACAGAATCCAAGCAGTTGTACGTGTTCAGGTAGATTCTCTGAGACGCTGGGAATCAGGCAAGAGTGGCATATTGCCACGACTGCACGGCACGCGCTTCTGTGCGAGGAGCACTGCTGGGCACGTGTAACCTGCCCCCGCCACACCTGGCTGTGTCGTTTTCATCATGTGGGCATCTCCTGACATGTCATTTACTAGCTCAGCTCTTGTCTGCACTAAGTTGCCCAAGATGACCCATCACAACTTCCATGCTTGCTTTTTGCATATTATTACGCCTTCTTAACGCATCTGTATTGTCACAGCCAGGGTGTAGTCTCAGGCTTTACAATTACTTTTAACTGATAATGTGTATTAGAAACAAACCCCCCTCATCCAGAAACCTGAGCAGTTTCCTGGCGTGAGAGAATGGGCAGGAGTTTGGGGGCAGAGCTCACCTGCTAGGTCAGAGTCCAGCGGAGGGCAGGTTTGTGTGCCGGGGGAGGTCTGGCTCATGCCCGTCGGTGCCAGCGTGAGCAGGTTTCAGCCCACTTCATCTGCATCAGTACGGAGGCCAGAGTGGGACTTAGGGTTTTATTCGCTAAATTAGCCAAAAGCAGCACCAGAGATGCATTTGCATTTGAGAGACCAGATTTTACTTCTCCCAGCACTTTGTTTTGCAAAGAAGTGTCAGAGCAGAAGAGCAGCTAGGAGGTTCTCCGCGCTCTGATGAATTTGAAATTATTTTCTTTTTCCTTTCTTACTCTTCCCAGTCTGTGCCCTTAAAAGAAAATCAAAATGTAAATTTAATATGAGAACCGCTACACATTTTCTGAAACACGAACTCCCAGGGGAAGCGTGCGGCGGCTGTCGGACAGCGTACAAGAGCACACACACAACTTTTTACTGCGAGAGTTGCCAAATCTGCCACTGCTAGTTCAAGATTACAAAAGAGGTTGTAGTACTACACAGTGTATAAATTTTATTTACTTTTCTGATAGTCTGCTGAGGATTTAGTAACATTCCCAACACTTACTATTTCTAAACTTTTTCCGAGACATGATGCAGCCTCAACAAAGGAGCTCATGTATGATTATTTTAGTTAGATGATAATGTATATGTAAATAATGCTTTGATATTAATAAAACTGCCTTAAAGGAATGTACCTAGGTGTGAAACAAAACTTAAAAAGCTCTTATTTAAAACTGTAATTTCCTTTACATACTGATTTTTTTAAATGTTTGCCATTGTATACATTTATTAATGATGATATTAAAATGCCAAACCAAATAATTTTTATTCTTATTTTGTGTGTACATTTATACACACTTTTTCTGGAAACTGATTTTACTGGAAGGATATTAGTGTTAAGTAATGGCGTTGTGGTCAGTGGTGATGTGTTCAGTGAGTATTTCTTCCAGAAGGAAACCGATAAAACTGTAGCAGAATTTTTCTGGACAGTGTGTAGTTTTGTTTTGTGTTTATTTGTGTAGACCTCTGTAGATCTTAACTGTACACTATTTTGATATTATTTTAAAAAGACACTAATTTCATAGGTAAATACAAAAAGAAATCATTATAGATTTGCCAAATGCAGTAACTGAAGCTTTGATTTTGCTCAGTCGTCATTTTTGCTGAGACAAGCCTCAGAATCTCTTCTGAGGGCAAAGGTAGCTAAATTTTAGGTAGTACAGATTTTAAGATTCGTGAAGCGTAGTAAACTGCTATTGTGCACATGTCTTTAAAACAATTTTTCACATTGAAATCTTTCTGGACTTAAAAACCTTGACAAATCAAATTTAATTTTTTTTTTTTAAGTGATAAAGGATTTTGGGGTGACACGAAGAAGAAACCTTAAAAGGGAGGGAGAGTGAGTGGCAGGCAGAGGGTGAGATAAATTTTACTTTCAAAGACACTTAAGACTGTATCTTACTATCTCACTAATTTAGTAACGCACTTGTCAATCCAGATTTCATGAATCAACCCAGTATTTCTAAATACCAGATGTTCCTTTCAGTCTTTTATTTGGCAACAAATGCAAAATACGTGTATCTGGACATCTTTCTAGTGACTCTTCCTATAGCTTCAACGTTTTTAGGTCACTTTTTTCCCATTTGAGATGACTGCCGTGATAGATGGGGTTGGTTTGTGTCTTTCTAAGGTGGAGGGGAGAATTTAAACTGTCATATCTTGAAATATTCTGTTGTTAAGCTTGCATCTCTGAGAACAGGTGCCAAATCCTTGCAAAATGAAGGAAACCATGGTAAGGATGTTTGTGAAGTAACTTGCCTTGCCCAAGAAGATGCTTTTTCTTACTCAGTGGTAGTTGTTCATTCTGTAGAATTAAAAGTTTCATTTTCTTAATGGGGGAAAAAACCCCACCAATCCAACACACAAATGTTAATGTTCTCATAGAACAGTCTTGGCCACATGGAACGAAACCGAGTCAGACTGGCTGGGTTTTGCCTTGTTTCATTTGAAGTGTTTCCCTTTATCGTTGTTAGTACCGCATCCTTTAGCATGATGTGGTAGCAAATCATCATCCAAGATTGCAAGTCCTTTTATGTATTTTTTTCTTCATGCTTCTGTATTATTTCCATTCTGTCTCAGCTTGTGTTAACACTGTTGCTTGCCCTGTAGGTATAGTTTGTACGTGACATTTCCGTTAGGCTGTGTTCAAAAGCCCTTGTGCTCGTCTCTCACTTCCTCTACTCCCCAGTCTTTGGGTTTTGTGTGGGTACTCATTGCCTTGTATGTTTACTGGACTTCGTGGCATTTCTGGCTGCTTCTGTGTTCAACAGATGATGTTGGAAGGGGGTGTTACTCATTTGGGCAAGAGAAAGGAGGAGAGAGAATTAGGTTAGACATAAAATGTTGAGAATGTACTGGTCTTGTTCTTGTGATAGTAGATGCTTTTCTATACTAAATGTGTACCATCTATTGGAAGCCAAATCAGCCTCCCCTCAACCTCTTAAACGCAGGCATGTTTGTGCGTGCAGGCCCCTTCTGCAAGGAGAAGCTCAAGTACAGCCAGTTGTTGTACCGTTCTTTCCGTTTCCATAGGTGCTGGTTAAGGTCCAGTGGAGCAGAGAAGATGCACATCCTCCATGGGTTCATGAATCTATAGAAATTGTGCCCGGAAGTTAATACAGTTCCAGGTTGTATTAACTTTCCTCCCAGGTGCCACCAGGACATACTACACCTGGTCAGGGACCTGTAGTAACATTACTCCTTGGAGCTCTTCTGCCAGGAGGGAGGCTGGTAGCAGGGTCCCCACTCCACCCTGCCTGCCATGGGGTGGCTCCCGTGCCTTCTGCCCGCACTGGAGAGGCTCTAGAAATGGGTGAGGCACGCGCCTCTCTTAATGGGGCCATTACCACAAGACTTAATTTATTTCCCAAGGGGAGGATACTGTGAAAGTGAAAATGCAACTAAAAACATAGA
Source organism: Ibycter americanus (assembly GCA_035590275.1). Lineage (NCBI taxonomy): Eukaryota > Metazoa > Chordata > Aves > Falconiformes > Falconidae > Ibycter > Ibycter americanus. The sequence goes on along the minus strand of JAVJGI010000035.1, from coordinate 2,140,116 downwards.
CAATCAAATGAGTTTTCTGTAGCGTAGGCAAGTTGGGTTTGTTTTTTTTTCTAGGTTAAAAATAATAAAAAGCAAGCAATGTGTAGTAGAGGATAAAAGGGTACAGGTACACAATCTAGACATCTCTGTCCTGTGCGTATTGACAAACATTTTAGAACTTTTAAGTTAATTTGTTATTTCCTAAGGATGTTGTTCTAAGTTTAAACCTTTAAGGCCAGTACCACACATGGCAAATTCCAGTTTTATCCAATCTATTAATAAAGACTGTAGCATTAATTAAATTACGCCTTTTCTGTTTACTGGTTACTTAGTGGTAGACTGCAGACGTCTTTTTAAGAATATTCTGTTAAACTTCTGATAACCCAAAGACAGTATTTTTTTTTCTCAACAGATTATACAATATAACCTTACCCAATTGAAAAAATAAAAAAAGGAGTAGCCTTGTTTTTTCAAATTTTATTGGTAATGAGACTTCCACCAGTTTTGCTCTTTTGCTCTACAAAATCTATGCCTGGTAATAGAAGAGTGAACTTTGCCTACTTAAGATCTTCATCAAAATGTATGATGATGGGATCGTGGCCTGTTGATCTCACAAACTTCAAAAAGTCGTCAGGGCTTAAGCCCATGGTTGCAGAATTTGTCATTGGATGAAAATACACCTTTTCGTAGCCACCTTCCAGAAAGCCAGCATCCAGCACAAACTTCACGTCTCCCTGGTCACAGAAGAGGGCTAGTGGTGTCGCACAGCCCTGGCCCACTCTTAGCTTTTCCAGCATGGCGTTTTCATCGGCGAACCTTAGGTTTCCACTTCCAACACCCAGTTTTTTAGCCAAGTCATTTAAATTGATTTGCCTGTTGTGCAGAACAGTCACCAGCCAGAATCCTTTCTTCTTTTTGTCTTTAAGAAAAAGGTTCTTACTGTGACCTCCTTTCATGTGTTGGACATGAGGCATCATTTCTTCAACAGTGAACACCTGGAAAATATCATCAGCGTAGTGTGAGACTCTGTACCCCATTAGACTTTTAGTTGTGTACTGGCAGGTATCTTTTGTTTAAATATTTAGAAAATACTGAATGTTATACTCAGCCTGAAAACTGTACCCTTTTATGAATAAGTTTTAAAAGAACACAAATAAAATGTGACATACTGCTCCTGCGCGCTTTCTGAATCATTTCTGGCTCGTGTATATGGCAAGAATGTCACACTTTATTCAACGCAAAAAGGCAGCCCTGACAGTGCTCCTTTTTGTGGCTCCACCACGGATGGGGCCGAATGACGGGGCACATGTACTTGTAACTGGGAGCGAGGAAACAAATGGGGAAAGCGTCTTGGATGCCGCAGACTGCGCGGTAGGAAGCGGGTGGGCCCCAGCCTCTGCAGCTGCTGTGGAGCTGGAGGGGAAAAGGGGGACAGAGGGTAAAGAATGGCGGCTGTGCTCAAAACGGCCCCCCCAAAACCCCCAACCTCCTGCCTGGCCCAGGCTCCAGGCTCACTGGGCGCGGTTACGCATTGATACTTCATTAGGCTACAGAATCTCGTCCAGGGCCTACAGGTGCCCTGTGGCCTGCTGCGTCCCGCTGCGCAGCCCGTCCTCCGCGGGCGGGGGCCCTACCTCGGGGTGCTCGGCCGTCACCGTGCCGATGCCCAAGGCCCGCAGCCGCTGGGCCAGCGCCTGCCGCAGCTCCGCCGCCGCCATGGCCGGG
>JAVJGI010000035.1:2120977-2133052 GCA_035590275.1 Ibycter americanus | reverse complement strand
CGGGGTGGGGTGAGGAGCAGGGAAGACCTTGGCTCTGTAATTCTGCCCAGCAGTGACTGAGACATCCCTGGGTTATCAGTGTGTTCCCAGCACAGATCCAAAACATAGCCCCATAGCAGCTACTGTGAGGAAAATTAACTCTATCCCAGCCAAAACCAGCACACTCCCTTTCAAATACTGACTTAAAATGCTTATACCAGCAGCGTCATGAATCTTGCAGAGGCAGGAGGAAAGTATTACAAATGAAAATAATTTTGTTTCCTTGTTTTGAAAATTTAAAAGTGAAAACAGATTAAGTGTAGTATGCTATACTTTAAATATTCAGTATGATGTGTTAAGTCATTTGTTTATTGTAATTTATTAGTAGTCTGTAAAAAAGATGCGTTTACATCATATAGCTTGAGACCATTGCCTTTTTAATATTGTTTTTATTATTTCTTAGTTTATGCCAGCTATGTATTCCTATATATGTATCTAATTCCATGTAGGAGACAAAAAAGAAGAGAAAGAAGATGCCACTGACAAAAGGTGAAGTGGAGATAAAGCAGATGATGACTGTTGAGGAACTTGCACGAGCTATGGGTAAAGACATAGGTGAGAGCCTGCTCTGTTATTTGAAATTAAATGAAAAACAACAGTTAAAATCTATCATGCCACTTTTGCAAGTGGTAAAGGCAAAGATGCCTATGATGCCATGCGTTAGTAGTTGCTAATTCCTCCCTCCCTTAGCAAGGCATACCAAAGAAAATGTTGGTAGACACAATGGCAGACTAAAGAGAAAAAATGTTGGACTGGAAAAAAGTTGTCTGGAAGTGCTCGCCTCTGCAGGTGACTGCCCTGGCAACTGGGTTACAGAAGCAGTCTTGTTCTTTTAACCCCATCAACCATGCCTAGTTGTATAGTGGCTCAGCTTGAGCAGTTTTCAATGATTTAGGGGATTTAGCATGTTTTAACTATCCACATTTGAAATAATTCCATAGCTGTGTCGTACCTATTTCCAATCTCTTTTTATCCAGCTGGGTACTTTTTCTGGCAAATTTCCCTCTAGGCAATGAGGAGGGAAGCAGAAAATTCTGTCATGTCTTGCTGTATGTTTCTGAGATAGTGTGTAACAATTTCTGACAACTGCAATATGTTCTGTATTTCTACTACCAAAGCAAGTGCTGTATGAACAGGTTTATCAAATTCCCTTCCTCCTTGAGTCACTTCTGTGCTATTTGGTTTAGATGAGTTTGTTGTTTTCTTCTCAGGGGATAACTGAAAAGCAAGCTATGAAAATCTGAGTGAAAAATAACATTGTAGCATCTAATACAGCAGTCATTTTCGGTAAATCTTTCTGAATCAAGGTCTTCTCGACAAGTCTGTAGCATAACAGGAACTTTTGGATTAACTAAAGGAAAAATGCTTTGTGAGTGAAACTTACTAGCACGATATAAACTACTAATGAGAAAGTCTTATGAAGGGGGGGGGGGTTTGTGCCACGTTTTTGTGGATGTAATTGTTAAATGTCCTTATCTTTCTTTACAGATCATATTTACGAAGTGCTGCTGTACACAGACGTTGACCTTGATTCACTAGAACCAGATTCCATCTTAGATGAAGACCATATCAAGCTAATTGTTAAAAAATCAGGAATGAAGTATAAATCAGCAAAACTGAAAGAGGAAAAAGAAAGAGAAAACACAGATGCTGTGAAAAGGTAAGTTGTGAACTGCTCTTTTTGGCTCTTTTTATCCTATTTGTTTGTGCAAGTGTTTTTTTCATATACTGTATTTTCTTTGTTCTGATGGTATGTTGATAATACCTGATATAGTCACAACCTGATAATATTTACGAGGTAAGGTTTACTGTTTTGATTTCTTTGGCCATACAACTGATAGTCAGATTAGATTTGTTCTAGGTGAGCTTTTTCTATGCCATTCTCTGAAGAAAAGCCAATTCTTTGATATATTGAATTGCGGTATTAATTGATGCAGCAGTAAGACTGGGTGCTAAGAAGGCTAACTGTGGTGTAGCTAGAATTTGTGATCACAGTGGCGAGAAGCTAGCCTCACCTGTTCATCACTGAGTTCTGATAAATGGCTCTTCGTTAGCTGTAGTGGGCACGTATGTCGGTCAGTGAACTCCTTTGGTATTTACAAAACACATTTTTGTTGTAATTGTAGGCCTCCTGCAGACCCAGCAGTACTAACCCCACGGCCCCCAGTTGTTACTATCTTAGGCCACGTTGATCATGGGAAAACAACCTTACTTGACAGTCTACGAAAAACTCAAGTGGCATCAATGGAAGCAGGAGGCATTACACAACACATTGGTGCTTTTCTGGGTATGGTTCAAGTGTACGTGCTTGCGTATAAAACAGTTTACTCTTCATCTTGCGTAAGGGGCTGACTTGCTGTCAGTTCATTGGGGAAAAGTGTTGCGACATGAACAGTTTTTATGTAAGCAGTGAAAAAAGAAATCATAAGTGGTGGTAACTGTCATAACTAAGTGGATGGAACTTTGAAGTGGATTGCCTGCGCAGCTGAAATTGTATTTTGGATTATGGAAGATCCCAGAACACTTTTTCTTTCTTGAGGAGTTAAAAGAGCCTTCTTTGACCTCCATGCTGACAGTTATCTGTCTGCCTAAAATATCTCATTATTACTAAAAAAGCTCCTAAAGGAGTGATGCTTGATTTACAATAAGTCAAATAAAGCTATGTGAAATGCGGATTTTAAAATGTACCATATATATTTGTTCACAGTGCATTTGCCTTCTGGGGAAAAAATAACTTTTCTTGATACTCCGGGACATGCAGCTTTTTCAGCCATGCGAGCAAGAGGTACCCACGTTACTGACATCGTCATACTGGTTGTAGCGGCAGAAGATGGAGTAATGCAGCAAACGGTAGAATCTATCCAACATGCTAAAAATGCAGGAGGTACAGTGTTTTAACTTGTTAACATTACATTTTGGAGTGAGTGGCAAGCCCGGTACACAAAGTTAATAAAGGTGTGTGTTACTGTGCAGTTCAAATAAATGTTTGCAAAGTGCTCATTATTTACCTCTCAAAAGAAACTCCTTGAACTGGGATCCACAGAACTTGGGATATAACCATTGTAGTCCTATTCCTTCTCCCCTGGGAAGGAGTTTGAAAATGTACTGGATGTTGCAGTAATACATAAAGATACTAAAATACTAACATTTTTGCAGGACTTGCAGGTTTGCAAGAGGAGCGCTCATAGGGGTGGGGTGTGGGGTTTATTGTTAGGTTTTTTTCCCTTCCCTACTAGGATAACTCCTCCAGCTTACTTATGGTAGCTCAGATCTCAATGGCTGCTCAAGGGAGTAGGCAGCAAGTGAGATGGTTTATTCTACATGCTCATAACCTGCTCTAATTTTTTATTGCAACTGTCCTAGTAGCAGCAAGTTTTTGCTTAGGTTGGTGATGAGTGAGTTTGTTCTCTCTTTAGTTCCTCTGATCCTTGCCATTAATAAATGTGACAAACCTGAAGCTGATCCTGAAAGAGTAAAAAAGGAATTGCTGGCTTACGATGTGGTCTGTGAAGAGTTTGGAGGTGATGTTCAAGCTGTAAATATTTCTGCACTCAAGGTAAAGTTTTGGTGGAAAAAATGATGGTGTTCATGGGCATCTAGTGTGTGCATATAGCTGCATTTTTATTTGGCAGCTGAAAAATGAAATGCTTACCTCCCTAGTATTTGACACCTTATCATGAGCTAAGGGCTGCTGGCTCTCACCAGAATTATTTGAAACATACTCGTATCATATTTTGAGGCTCAGACCTTCAGTGAGCAATAATAATACCTCATTTTTCTTCTGGAAATTTAGTGGATATTTTTCAGGTTAATCTTAATTGCTGTTTCCTCTTACATATGCTCATTTGTATGAAATCAGCGCAAAATCAAGGTTGGTGGTAACGATATGGATTAAGAGAAAAATTCAAATGAGAGTAAGTAAGTATTTTCCTAAAACATGGCTAACCACAGGAACGTAGTTTTGTGGTGGTCTTACGAGATTTACCATCTTAGCTTTGCAAACAACTGATAGCTAAAAACTGAACTAAAAGCTGAACTTCAGTTTTGTGGTGGCCAGAACAGCTTTGTCCAAACTGATGCAGCAGTATCTTAGCTTTATTGCTCTTTCTAAATGCATGCCACGTAATTTTCTAAAATTTCAGGCAAGTTCAATACCTTTTGAAGTCATGCCCTTACACTTTAAAATAGGTATACATAAAAATGGCTTCTCCACCCACCTCTGTTGTTGCCTTAATTCCTGTAGATCTGGATCTGCTGACTGACAGCTAGCTTGTTGTATCTGTTCTCAAAAATAAAATGTAATTAGAACAAAGGGAAGAACAAAAGAAAACAGACCAACTGGTTTGTCTCTTTGATGTCCTGGAAACTTGACTGGGTGGTAGGTGACATCAATTTCGATTTGGCTGTTTAGCTGTGGGGTGGTTTTTTGTTGGTTGTTGGTGTTTTTTTTAATTTGCATTCCTAATATACTTGTACCAGCATATTGCAAGGTCTTTTTCTGCGTCATTAACCTGGATGCTATGAACAGAGAAGCAAGGAAACTGTCCTTCCTAATATTTCATGCAGTCTGGACCAGCTGTGCAGCAATCTTAATAGTTCATTACTTCAGTGCCAGCTTGCCTTGAAGGCAAAGGGATCTGTGCTGTTGGACTGTATTGCGTTGTTAGAAGTTCTGAATTAAATGGGAAAATTTGGCACTAAGATTTCAGCTTCTGATCTTACTTTAATAGGGCACTTCCTTTATTTTTTATATATATATATATATATATATATAATTTTGTGTGTGTGTGTGTGTGTATGATTTTATACAGGGTGAAAACCTGATGGTTTTAGCAGAAGCAACTGTTGCTTTAGCAGAGATGTTAGAACTGAAGGCAGATCCCACAGGTCTGGTAGAGGGGACTGTAATTGAGTCTCGCAAAGACAAAGGGAAAGGGTAAGTGATCTGCTGCCTTTACAACTTGATGAAGCAACTTGTAACAGGACAGGAGGTTCTGGAGGTTTGTACCTCTGTGTTTAACATTGAACTTTTTGTTGCTGTTGTTAAATAAAACAGTTTATTTGCAGCGGTTGTAATTAAGGCATTGAAATGTTACCCTACAGCATGAGTGCCAGAAAAAGAAGTTATAAACTGATAGGGCAAAATTCATCATATCACTGAAATGAAATTCTGTTTAGTTTAAAATATAGTTTAAAATGCTATAACAGATGTATTTTTTTTAATGTTACTAAAAAAGTAGGAATTATTGAGTTAATAGTCATAATATAATACATATACATTTGTTGGCAAATTGTGTGTAAGATGACATTTTACTCTTCTAAATATCTTAGTCCTTTTGCAGGTTCACTGTAAACAAGGTGTGTTCTGCCCTCTAAAAATGAACTGAATTCTAGGAAGTTGTTGGGCTTTGTTTGTTGGTGGGTTGTTGGTTGGTGGTTTTTTTGGGGGGGTGGGGTGGGTTGTCAATGTGTAAAATCAGTCTGTTGCTGATTTCACAAATGCCAAATGTTGTATTGATCTGCAGAAATGAAGAGAGTACAGTACACATTTTAGGCTTCTTGCAAGTCACTTTAAAATTTTACTAGTGCTCTAATAAAATGTCACAGGAATATTCTGCCTGTGATCAATCACTAGCATGTTTTGTTTTGTGTTTGCTTACCTATGCTAACCATGAAAACGGGGAGAAGAGTCGCTTTTATTTTGTCTGTTATTTTTCCTCTCTGTTTTTCACTAGTCCAGTTACCACAGCCATCATCCAAAGAGGAACTCTGAGGAAAGGCTGTGTTCTGGTTGGAGGGAAGACGTGGGCAAAAGTGCGTTTCATGTTTGATGAGAATGGCAAAGCTGTAGACGCAGCCTCTCCAGGCATCCCAGTGGAAATCATGGGCTGGAAGGAAGTCCCTTCAGCAGGAGATGAAATCCTTGAAGTAGAATCTGAGGTACAGAAAGAACTGTTTAATGCAAAACTCACACAGCAGTAAGGTGGATGGGAAGGAGCAGAGTAAAAAATAAGTGATAGCTTTCATTCTAAACCCGGATAATCTGATGAAGGGTGAAGGCCAGGCATGGGTAGTGAGAGACCTGAGCTAGGTGCTCTGGAAGAAGAATGAGGATTTGCACGTTACCTCTTTCTTTTCCACTGCCCCTGCCTTTCACCTCCCGGACTGTCCTCATCTCCATGCATCCAGATTAACCTGCTTTGCAATCACATGAAGAAAGCAGGCTGCCTCTGGAATTAAAGATGAGTCCCCTTTTGATTTATGCTTTTGCTGCTCATGGTCATCCTACCTTCCTCCATGCTTTGTTTGCAGTGGCTGCAATCCTGAATGGCTTCTGCTGGGGTAAGCTGGCATATGTTCTAACGTGTTCCCTTTCTAAGGGTGCAGAAGGCTTTTCTTTTTTATGTGATCACACTGTCACCCTACCTGGAGAACATCCCGTGCTTAATGATATCAGTGTTTTAATTTTAGAATGAGACAACTAGTTTCTGACAAAATAATACGCATAAATAAAATATGCTTGAAAGAGGTGCTGTGAGAGCTGGTCAAATACCACATGAAAGAATTGAACGATAATTCTTTTCTGCGGTGCAGACATACTGTAAAAACAGGCCTTGAGTCATGTTGTTGTAGCCCAGGGAGGGAGCTATTGTGCTCATTCTCTGCCATCCTTGCAGCAAAATCTGTTGTTAAATGTGAAAGAAAATGAGTGAGCCTGTAGAGAAGATGCAAAAGGATGAAACTGCATTAGTGTGTTTTCTGATGCAGTGCTTGGAAAGGTAATGTTTCTGTCTTCCTGCCCAGCAAAGGGCGCATGAAGTTGTGGGTTGGAGAACCTATGTTGAACAACAGGAGAGGATGAAAAGGGATGTGGAAGCTATTGAAGCAAAGCAAAAGGAGCACAGGATGGAATATGAGAAGAAGCAACAGAAGCTAGCCCATCTGACCTGGAGACAGAGGAAGGCAGTGCTGTACAAGGCCAATAAGCATCTAATGTATTCAAAGCCTAAAGAGAGAACAGAGATGGACAAAAACGTGCTATCGGTAATTGTTAAAGGTGCTGTCCTATTCTGTTTACTGCTCTGTTGTTTTTGTGCTTCTCAAATGCTCAGTCTGAAAGCATAGCTCTAAACTATTAACAAAATTTCTGTTACCAGAAGGTTGATCAGTGTAAAACTGAACAGATTATTGAACTGCTCCCAGTAAGAGGAGGGGCATCAGAAAACATCCAGTGGTCAGAAGGATGTGTTTCCAGCAGGGCCAGAGCAACAGGAAAATCTATGAGCCTATATATATAGGCACTTGTGAAACCCATACAAGTGCCTATATATATAAATTTACAAAAAAATTAAAAACAAGCTATATGAGCAGCAGTACTGCATCAGCAAAATGGAGGGCAAGAGCAATTATGTATTAGTTCAAGTGGCACAGAGGGAGCTATGCAAACTTGACCTGAAGATGACAGCAAATGTAGAGCCTCTGATCCTATTGTCCTATTGTATTTATTAAGTTCATTTTTTGAATTAATAGACTTGTTAGATGTGTTTTAACATGCTACTGAAAATATAAAAAGAATGATAGATATCAAAAGACCATGTCGCATAGCATGGAGTTGTCATGCCTTTAGTTCTGCTTCAGTGCTTCTTTGATATATACGGTCAGCAGTACTTCCATTTATACGTGCAGGTGATGTGGATGGATCTGTTGAAGCCATTTTGAACATTCTGGACAGCTATGATGGTGATGGTGAATGTAAACTGGATATCATTCATTTTGGAATGGGAGACATCAGCGAAACTGATATAAGTCTGGCTGAAGCATTTAATGGTGCGTGTTTAAAAATCAAATTACAATTTGTACAAACTATTGAAATGGGAAGGTCTCATTCTGGTTTTGTTTTCTCAATAATTAGCAGCATTAATAAGGTAAACAATATAATGCTTCCTTTAACATCAAACAGAAGTGCAGGAGGGGGGAAGGCTAGACATGTCAGGAAAATGGAAGGACTTTTGACAAGCTGCTGCCAATAGCTGAATTGTTAAGGTTAAACTCTGACTCTCACTTGGGTTACTCTGCCATGCTCAAACTGGGCAAAGCTGGGAAAGTAGGTTACAGATTTCGTTTTCTTCAGGGACACGATTGGAAAGACTGTGTCAGTAGTTGTTCCTGTTTTTACCCCATAATTCTCACCTGCCATAGTCCATCCACAGCTGGATGAGAACGATTTAAGAATACACTTCCAGCTTAATTTGGACAACCAAACTTTTCTGGCCCAAAAATGTGCGGACCTTGTCCTTTACGTGAGCTGTGTGTGAGCATTAGTTTGTTTTGATACCTTCAGTTCTGTCATTGGGGAACTTTCTGTGACAGCTTTTTGTGAACCATTTGTTTTGATATACAAGGTTAATAGCAGTGTGCAATAGAGGGAGAAATAAATGGCCCCTCCTTAGAAGGGAAGTAGCAGTAAAACGCTGTTTCTTCTTTGGCCGACCACCAATTCTCCTGCAAGTTCAGCATTACAGAATAGACACAGCAGCCACTTTCACGTACTGTTTAAAGAGTGATCTCTTGTAGTCATCACTTGCTGATTGTTTTATTTATCAGGTGTTGTATTTGGATTCAGTGTGAAAGCCAATGACAGTATTAAACAACTGGCTGCTAAAAAGGGAGTAAAAATTAAACTTCACAATATCATCTACAAACTTATTGATGACGTGAAAGATGAGATAAATAGCAGACTACCCCCATCTGTGGTAGAGAATACAATAGGTGAGTTTTCATTCACTGATAAATTTTTGGTTTGTAATGTGGCCTAAAGTTTATTCTCCAATGAAGTGTTCCTATTGTATCAAATATTTTATATTCCTCTGTAGCTGCTTTTCTGTTTTGTTATAAAGCTTGCTAAGTGGAAGCGTAGCTTGCTTCGACTTATTGCCAGTTTATTATTTTTGTGCACTTCATACAACTTTTTTTCTTTTAGGGGAAGCTTCTGTTCTCAATACCTTCTCTGTAACAGTAGGAAAAAACAAAATTCCAGTAGCTGGATGCAGAGTACAGAAGGGACTGCTAGACAAAAAATTTAAATTTAAGCTCATTCGTAACGGGGACGTTATTTGGAAAGGTAAGCCTAATTGCCACAAAACATGGATTTGTATTCAGTATTAAGACACTGCTAGTTCCCTGTGAAGCTAGTGCAAAATGTACGTATCTGATCATAGGGTAATCCCATACGCTATTTAGGATGGGAGTTGCTCCAACTAGCAAAAAGCTGCAGAATGCCACTGTGCTGTTATCCAGACCTTGTTCTAACCAGCAGCTCCGGTAGGAAAGCAGGAGCATCACAGGATTTACCTGCAGAAAAGTACTGACTTTCATTAGCTGCAAGTGCTCACAATCCCTACATTGTCTTGCTTTCATTCTGCTGCTGTGAGGTGAAACATTATTTCTGTAAGAAGGGCAAACCAAAACACTTCTATGCTCTTTCTTTGATACACTTTCTCTTTGTAGGACCTTTATCATCACTGAAGCATCATAAAGATGATGTCCAGGTAATAAAAACAGGTATGGATTGTGGACTGAGTTTGGAAAAATATATAGAATTCAATATTGGAGATGAAATTATCTGTTATGAAGAAAAAGAAGTTCAACAGACAACTTCCTGGGATCCAGGATTTTAAAACATATTTGAATACATTAACACTAAAGGACATGTATTATTCCTGGCTGGCCTTCATGTCTTTAACATTAAATGAACTTTCAAGAGGTGCACAAGCTTCTTTGTATCTGATGTTCACATAACATGTTCTACTTTTAAATCTTGTCAAGCAACCAGCTTACCTCATTAGAACATGGAATAAACTGCAGCAATTAATTGCAAGCAATTCACATGTGTAAAACCATCACAGTGTCAGTATTTCTGATGACTATCAATTGGTTCCAAAATAGCTGAGCCATCTTCTTCCTGCCCCCCAGTGCTGCTATGCAGGCTACATACTGAAAAACTGCATTTTGTGAGCAGGACTCTTCTGTTGTCTGTAGCCTTGACCCACTTGTAGACATGACTTCAGACCCCTTCATCTATTTTTCTGGATTAGATGTACTGTACTGTGTGCTCCTCTCATGTTTAAAGAGACTACTTCTAAGGTTAGCTAGAGCGTTGGGAGGTTTTTCTCTGCCATTGCTACCCATTATCTCCTTTTGAAGGAGGCTAAATAATCAAAGCCACTCTTTAAAAGAAGTTGCTGCTTCCAGTCTAGAGTCAAAGTACTTCATTCCAGCTGGCAGTCAACATTCAAAGTTTCACAGCTTTTTCTCTCTTAGCAGCAGAGAGGAAATAACAGTGCCACAAGAAGCAGAAATAAATCCTTAAACCGTAAAGAACTTCAAATTTTTATTGTTTAGTACATTTACTTGTCTTCTGGTTTATTGAAGCAGTATGTGAGACAGCACTTGCCACAATAGTGTCTGTCGAAGTGACTAGCCATGAAGACTCCAGCTCCACACTCCTCAGAAGGGCACTCCCGGCGCAGACGGCTGATCTTGCCATTCTCATCCACCTGGGAAGGGCAAAGAGGCAACATCTCATATATACTTGCCACCTTTTAGCACCAGTGATAATTTTGCGTATTTATCTTTGCCAAAGTAGTTTTTATGACAGTTACATCGACTTCTTGAAGCGAAGTTTAGAAATGCCCAGTTGCAACAGTTGGTTTCACTTTTATTTAACAGGTGGGATACTTGCAAATAGAAGAATATAAGAAGAATAATAAGAAGCCAGGCTACATGCAGACTAGTTACAGCCTTCATGTCCTTCCTGGTGAGGGCTAGGGTTTCACCAAGTTTCACCTAGAGTTAGTTCTACATACCTTGTAGTACTTAAGCACTGCAAGCTTAACCTTCTTTCTCTTATGCTTGTTCTTCTTGGGAGTAGTGTAAGACTTCTTCTTTCTTTTCTTGGCACCACCACGAAGTCTCAGCACAAGGTGAAGAGTGGATTCCTATTTGTGAAGCACATGAAATAGACTCAAAAATGCTGCTCTTGTCCTGAGAAAGCATTAAGCAGGCTTTTTATCTACAGAAGGTAGATCTCAAGCACCAGGCAATTAGGAAAGCTCCAAGAGGATTATTCCCTGTTAAGTCTGCAAATGAACAGGCTCCAGAGAACAGTGGGCTGCTGCGTCTCAATCCCCAGAAAGTTCAATTACTGTAAAATATATTGTGACTATATTCCTCGGTTCTAACTGCAAGTGCAGAATAGTTTCATGGTGTAAGTAAGCCAAACCGACAGCTATTTGTAGCTCCTCCTTTCTGGGGGCACTCCCTGGTCTGTCAGGTTAAGCTGGCAGAAATGAGCAGGACGTGTCACATTAGCCCCCTAAAGCAGCTGGCCGCAGCACGCCAAGTGCCAGGTCTCACCAAGGGGAAGCGCTGGCAGCAGAAGCTGTTGGAAATATTTTCTTGTGACCTGAAACTACAGACTGGGCTGCAGCGGTCCTAGCATCAGTACTTCCCCAGTCCCAAGTGCTACCCAGTCCCACGTCAGTGGATTTGGTTTAATCCATTTAAAGCGTTTCTTAGGCTCAGCAGCAGAAGTTAGCCTGCTCCAACAGTGCCAGCTGGTCGGCACTACGCCGCTGCTCAGCCTTTCCTACTCACTTTTTGAATGTTGTAGTCAGACAGCGTGCGTCCATCTTCTAACTGCTTACCAGCAAAAATCAAGCGCTGCTGATCAGGAGGAATGCCTAACGGTGACACAAATCAAGATTAAACGAGGAACATGAACGACGACATTCTACAATAAAATAATCGGCTGCTGCAGGCGATCGCTTGCATGTAAGATGCACACCAACCCGAAAGGGAGTAGGAAGTGCTTGCCCTTACCCTCCTTATCCTGGATCTTAGCTTTCACATTTTCTATAGTATCAGAAGGCTCAACCTGGTACGGAAGAGAACGGCGGAGTCAGGACGCGCTGCACCCCTCGGCTAGGCTGGAGGGGCGGGGGCTGCAGGCCCGCCACCGGCCCCGCCACCCACCGG
>JAVJGI010000035.1:2084664-2115633 GCA_035590275.1 Ibycter americanus | reverse complement strand
AAAAAATTTTTGGGTCCCCCCCCCCCCCCCCCCCCAAGTAAAAGAAGGTTAGTTTTTAATGTCACCGCTAGCTTTCCACAGTGTTCAGGGAAATCGGTCAAGAACATTGTGGATTTTTATGGTGAGGAAGGGGAGAGGTAACCATATGCAAATACACAATAATCTTGATATTTGACTTTTCAGATGATTACTTCTTTCTGTTGGAAAACTGTCCTAGCCTGCATTAATTCACTGCCTCAGTCAGCAGTGGATAGAAAATCACTGTTCTTATCTGTGGGGGCTACAGTCCTGTCTTTTATCTTAGCCGATCACAAAAAGCATGGGTTTTAGCTATTGGCGGAAAGAGCAAGAAAAGAAAACACAGCAAAATTTTAATAAGAAACTTTCTAACTTGAAATTTTAATTCAACTGCCATTTCAGCCTTTAAATGACTTTGGATTCAGCGCTTCTAGTTTATAATGGGATCTGAATAAAAGCTTTTCCTTCACAGTCAGCAGAACCGTGCGTTCTCACATCTTCCAGCGCATCCACAGGGATGACGGTCACCACGTCAGATTTGAAGGCCCCCCAAGCCTGCCCTCACACGCAGGGTCAACCGGTGCTGTTGCAACCTGGGGGCAACCCTGCCACTGAAATAACTCTGTGGACATTTTACTTGCTTCTAGCGGAGCCTCTATAGGCTGGCTCTTGGGCAACCTGCAACTTCCGCACTTCCTGCTTAGGACACAAAAAAATAAACAATGTTCTACTGTGTTGTAAGGTTTGTAAGTTTTCAGAGGGACTTTTGGACATTTTTTTTTTTTTTTTTTTTTTTTTTAAACACTGCTGGACACAGTGGCAGAAGCTCTTTGGGCAGCATGAATTCGGGCCAAGGGCAGACAGCTGCAACAAACCACATGGGCAGCAAGTGCCAGGTCCTGAAAAACTACTGTGCAGACAAATTAATATTTACCTGCCTGAACTTAGCTAAGAAAAGTGCTTTGATTTAAAGATTATATTTCTGAAAATTAGGTTTTCTTTGTCCATGGATGGTTATTTGCATCTATTGTGCCTATTGTGTCCTGGTCCAATAAACTGCCTTTAGCTTCAGTGTCTGCAACTCCCCTGTCATTCTGTTGCTCTTGGGGGTTTCAGAAGTGATTTTGAGTGCAATCAGGGATTTTGGCCTTTAAGCTTTTTAAATTAAAATAAACACTGTTTTTCTTATGGATCTTTAATTTCATCAGGTTGTTTTTTTTTTTTAACTCAGTTTTAGGACTTGTAATCCATCTGGAAAAATAGTGAATGATTTGTGTGATATTCTTAATATGAATAGTACAAAGCTTACTAGGGCAAATGCAGGATCTTTATATGTGGTTGTTTTTTTCTTAGATGCGCTGGAACAGATTATTCTAAATGATACCATCTGTACTTTGGAAGACTGGAATAAGATAGCAGTCGCTTGTGCAGAAAATAAACATGAAAAGTTAGCCGAGAAAATCGTGTTGATTCTCACCTGACAGGATGGAGTGTTTGAAAATTCGCCGCTTGAAGGTGAAAAAGGTGCGAGGATAATGGAACGTGTCTTCTGGCGGTACTTCTGTGTAACAACAGAGGGAGCTCTTACAGCAGTCAAGTGAAGAAGCCTTTTAGCTCTGTACGAACCACGGTAAACACCAAGCATGCAGGAGCAGTGCTGAGAATTATTTTACCATCAAATATCACTTATTTGTCCCTTTTAATATGTCCGTGTGAGAATGTGTGCGTGTTTGTATTTTGTTTAACTGAAAATATATTCTCGGTGTAGAAGAAAGTTGTCATGTTGTACTTTGGAATGTTATGATAATGGTATGCATATACTTTGCATCCTGTTCTCAGCTTCAGTACCTAGTGTCTGTCCTTTAGTATAGTAATGGAAGGAGATACTGCGCAGGGTTTAGAATCAGCGTGGGTAGGGGAAACTGGTCTGAGTGGATCATCGTTCTGAGGGAGCTGGTCAAAGGGAGTGCAGTGAAGGCATACCCTGATGCCTTGGTATTTTTGGTTTTTTCCTGATAGGCCATTACTGGAGTCATAGTGTGAGTTAGATTATCAAGATAATCTAACAAATCCTGCCTGCCAAAATATCACAAAGTCTACTTAGAACAAATTGAGGCTTCGTGGTTACATGCATCCACCTGCTCCTTGGATTGCTGTGGGAATTGTGTAAAACATATTACACTGTAAGAGCCAATACGGAAACTTAGCTTAGACCGATTGTTAAGAGATGGGTAATTCGTGTCCAACTGCAGTCATACACCAGCAGATTCACTGGGTGCATGTTGGCAGAGCCTCTTTTTAGCTTTCAGCCCACAACCAGTATAAACAGGAAGACTACTGAATGTCATTTGCTGTTTTCACTCTGCTACATGTTCCCAAATAACAGATATCTCTATAATTAAGCTAGAGATAACTACTGCTGTTTTGTTTCAGTTTTAATACATTTTGGCACTTTTTAAGGCCTGCTGGGCCATATTTATTATACAGATAAATCTGCAGTTAGGATTCACAAGAGAGCTTTCTTGAAAAGAGAAGAATTACAAGTCTTACAAGTCTACAGATATTGTAAGTATTGTGTGCATGAGGAACAGGGGAAGGTGTGCACGTTCAGTTTACAACATGAAGAATAATATGTCCTCTAAATATAACCCTTGTTTAAATATACAAACCTAGAGATATTTTCTGAAATAAATTAGTGTTAAATATTTTTTTCTAGTAATGCCTACCACTTAGTAGTGTGTTTCCAAATGCTTGCAAATTAATACTGCTCTGAAGATCTTGCAATTTATGCAAATTTTATTAAGGATACACTCTTTGTAATGAGCATTAGAATTTCTACCTCAAGAGTAGTTCAAATCTATCAAAGACTGGCCAGTTTAGTGGCAATTGAAGTGAGTTCAGTGCTGTAGAAAAAGGTAAGTTCTGCGACCCTGGGAAGTAGGGCCTTGCCAGGATGCTTTTGTTGTTGTCTTAGCTGAACACATCTTTTCCTAGGTTGGTTTTTTTTTTTTAATCTGCTGCAGCATTTTCTGTACTCCATCTGCTATGCTGAGAAGGAATTTCTAGCATTTTTAAAAGTCAAAGGGCAGTTGATACAATCCTGTTTGCAGGAGAGTGGGGAGAAAGAGGTGATACTCTCAAAAGAATGTGAGAACAGAGATTTAAAATACTTATTAAAGCTTCAGTTTAAAGAACGTATTCAGGAATAAATGACTTAGGTGATGTCTACTTTACATATCATTGTAGCTGAATTTTGGCTGATGTTTAAGTACGTTTTCCCAGAATTACTGAGGATGAACCACAAATTAAGAATGTAGTTTTCCTTTTTAGTGCTTTTTGCTATTCATGTTACTGAAATTAATGTAGTCCTGCCCTTATGAATGTGTATGCTGGTGCAGATACTCAAGAGCAGTCAGGTGAAAGGTCAATGCTAGTGGCTTCTGTGGGCTTTCTGAACACAGCACATCTACAGAATAGAGCCCCGAGCAAGTGCTTATGATCGAGCGGAAAAAAAAGTATTGTGTGCTGTTTACGAATACAGGCTAGTATACTTTGGAGACTGCTTGGTTTTATAAGAAATGTGAGGAGCACAAAATGTTTATTTCCCAAATTGAGATTGTTTTAGCTGTCCAGACTGTTATATTTCTGTAGCAGAACTAGAGCATTCATTAACTGACACCTGATCTTTTCCTTAACTCAGCTTGACACCACCTGAGTGACCACAGACTTCTGCACTTTTTGATTATGAAATCTTCAATTGATTTCAGCAGTTGAATTCCATAGGAGAGCTTTCCAGAGTCTGGTATTGTCACACATGATGAATGCAGGGGTCTATAGCCATTTCTGTTCCCGCTTACATATCTTAATTTAGTTATGAAGTTCTAGAATTTTACTTGTGACCAGCCTGCATTGCAAAGTTCAAACCTGAAGTATAATTAAATACTAGGTGTAAGCAAGGGATCAGAAAGAATGGCCAAATATATTTTGTATGCTGGGAAAAGAGAGCAGGCGTAAACTCTCAGAAGTAGTAACACCCCTTTATAGAAAAATGGACAGTCCATGCTAGATGAAAATTGATTTAATATTATACATTGCTATGCCTACTGAAACTTCAGGTTCAATTTTCTCATTTAATTTTATTCTGGTGGATATATACTAATTTTAATGGTGCTATTTCTTATATATGTAATGACTGACAAAAGATCATTATTTGATTAGTTGTCACACTGATTATATAATAAGATGGGGTGTTTGACCTCAGATACACTGTATATATTGTAACTCTGTTTACAACATAACATACGTTGGATTTTGACCAAAAGGGTGAAAACAATGAATGAAAATATCCCTGACATCGTACTGCACAAAAGCTGACATCATGCAAGCAAGCAGTGCAGATGTAACTGTGATACTCCCCAGAGTGATTTCATGGTTCTTGTTTAATATTTGCAGCAGCTGAAAAAGGAAGGTGCTTGTTAAATTGAACAGGGTAGTGATGGGCTAAACAACAAAGTTTTATTCTTTTTCTTTATAGCCATTTTTACTGTGCAGAAGTGATTTCTAGCAGGGATATGTGATCAAATGGCAGGCCTGAGGTACGTGCTCCTTTAGTTGGCCTATTTACTAGCTAGCTGTTTCATATTGAGCATTCTCTGGAAGTTTTAGAAATCATGCTACACAAGAAAAACAATGCGAGTGCAGGGTCAAATGTATACTTTCGAAAGCAAACACAACTGTTACTGGGGAGCACTATACTGGTGTTGTCTTATTATGCCTTATTTTCCTTCTGAAGGACTTGGTGTCTCCCACCCCAAGAGTCGGTTGCTAATCATCTGTTGCAATTGAAAGCAATTTAGACCTGTGTGTTTTATTCAGCAACCTCAAGAATTTTCAGTCTCTTCATCTTGAAAAAAATTAAAACTCTTAAAAATTCTGTTTAGCAAGGTGACAATATACTTTTACCCAAATGTCCATAAAAGCGAAGTAGTGTTTTAATAATACTCAAACACTCAAAGTTACATATAAAGAAGAGATGAAATTTCAAAAAGCCAGAAACATCTATAAATGTCTAAGGAAGCTTAAAAATCCATTCCTTACAAAAATTTGTATCCCCAAACTCAGACATTATTTTGAAGAAAAGTTACCCAGTTTCACAGACGACGTAGGAGAGCTGTCTCGTCACCTCACTGGTAAGAGAGATTCTGAAACATTTTGGATACTGGTAGTACTCACGTTTCTTTTATCTCTTTATTTATTAATCAAACTCAGAAATTATCATTTTCCCAGTGTTTGACAGACTTTGACTTGGATAAAACAGTCTGGTCAAAATATAATAAAGTGATTGTGAGTTTTAAAAATACTTCAAGAATGAACAAAATTTACAGGTACACAGCATCATGGTCCTAGGCAGTTTATTATTGCCAAGCTCTAGCTAGCTGGGACTTAATTCCTGCCTCTACTGGTGTGCTGCAGTCACCTCCTTCAAATACAAACTTCACAAAGGTCAGCTGCAGATTTATACCTTGATTTAATGAAGAAATCAGGTTCTTACAAGATTGGTGCTGAATGGGAGATTAAAGATACTGAAATGAGAAGAAAGGTGAGGTTAGTTACGTAGCCTAGTGCCCAGGACACTTACCTGAAGAGGGACTTTATAAGCTGTGCTTTGTGGAATTCTTCTGTCTTAAAGTTAATTCATTATTCATTTTCTGTCTTTAAATTAATTTTTTATTTATTGGAAAATGTACAAAGCCCAGCCCATCCAAGATCCACTTCCCACGTGAGTGCCCTTACCACATAGATGATGGTTTTGCTCCATCTGCCCTGAGAAATTTCATTAGAGCTTAAAGAAGTGATAATACTTTTTTATTGCATTCTTGTCTTTGTGAGATGGGATTTTTTATGTTACTCTGGCAAGTTTTATGGAGAGGAGATGGCCATAACTTAGCCTTTTGCATGCTTTAATCACAAAACTCTTATGTGATGTGAGAGTTAGGTTTTCTGAAGTTATCAAAAGCAAAATAAAATTTTGTGATACAGCTTTCACGAAATGCAAATCACAGGTAGAGGGTCATCGCTACAAAAGAGTTTGTATTGATAAATAGATAAATGATACTGAATAAGAGTTGTACTGGTAAGAATCCATCAGTGATACCCATTAGGGCCTTTTAAGGAAAATTAGGATGCTCAATTTTAAAATATTTTTTTTAATGTTGTTTCTTCAGGCTCTTCCCATTATTTCACTTTTTTTCTTCTAGCTTTTTTGTATCCCTGTGGGTCAGTTGTCCTCATACTTTACATCTCAGGATGGTAGGGAGCAATCTTTCGCTGGCAGAAGATTAATGATATTTGCGTGGTGACCTAATATGGTAAATGTGGTCTATATCCATCCTTCTGTAATCCCATCGAAATCCATGAGTCACACTAAGGATGTTTGACCTTATGCCTTTTCTATCCCTAAATGTTATGACTCTGTGAGTCTCCCTTCTGTTTTTGAAAGCTGTATATACAGTCACCTAATTTGCATCATTTGTTAAAGCCATTAGTCAGAAGGAGCTATTGAAGAGGCAGCACTGGATGTACCTGACCAATGATCTAAGCTCTCCCAAGCACAATTACTTATGTCCTAGATGTACTAACATTGTTTTGACAGGTGGTTTTGAAACTTCCAGATACTTCTGAGAAATCCTGATAGTTTTATTCCAAATGAATTGATGGAATCTGCTATCTAGTCATAGTGCTCCAGACTTCATTAATTAAAGCTTTTCACTGAATTTAGTAAGCCATAAAATCTGGACTGTGTTTTGCTCCAGTGATATTCACTCTGACTATTCTGCTGAATAGCTGAAAATGGAAGTAGGTTATCTCTGAAGATAATAGAGCAAAAAATGAATTATTAGTTTCTGAGCTTTTGTGGTTGGATTCTGTCAGGCTTAAACTCCGGTTGTTCTCTATTTTATGCTCAACAAAAATAAGCATAGTCCAAAAACTAAATTAAAAAGTGCTATAAATACAGTACAGGGGACAGAATTAGCAAGCATGCAGCTGCTGAAGACAGATTTGATAAGCTGGAGTAAATTAATTTTGAATGAAGCTCACGTTGATATGAAATTTAAAAGGTCAAGTCATTTTCCAGTAACTCACCATTAACCCCTGATGTAACTGGAACTTTTAACTAACTGTGTTTCTGCTTCAGAAGTAAAAACTAAATAATAAGAAAAAAGTGAAGTATCATAGTAGCTACACTCATTCAGCTCTGCAGTCCCTGATGTTTTTTGGTTTATTTTATCAAGACTGGTCCTAATATCTGTTAAGAAGTATTGACACAGACTATTCCATGCTTTATGTTCAAAGTGATGGTTTGCTCAAACGCAGGAAGAGCTGCAGAGCCCTGCCTCCTGCAATCAGCAGGCCAGCAAGTAGTCAGTTACAGTCATTTTGACCATAAACCATCATGGGAGGGGGGAGGCAACCCATAGTGTTTCATATACTGTAGCAACACAAAACGTTATAAACAGAATGCTATTTTTTTAAAAATGAAAGGATTTTTTTCCAATAAAACAATATTAGAAAAGAAGTCTCTGCTGGATATCTTGCAGAGATTATTCTTTCTTGTACAGCGATAGCACTGAGACTACATTCTCCTTTTACCACATATTGTTCAAATATCAAGAGACAGGCAGCAAAGATGAAAAGAAAGCAAAGTATAAATACTGAAGTGGATCTGGAAAGGTCATTGATAGATGCTTTTGTTCTGGTTACTTTTCTGAATTCTAAAATACACAATGAAAAGAGCAAAGGGAGAGAGAGACACATGGTAGTAATCTGAAATTTCTAGAGCAGATAATTCTGATTTTAGAGATTAATTACCAGTTAATTTGTACTTGTGAATTTTATTAGGACCAGAATTGAGGTGTGGCTGCTTTATGAATATAATCTGGTGTGTGGATGAGCTAAACAACTACTTGTTTGACAGTCTTGTGTGTTAGGTTACTTTATTCATACTTGAACAAAAATACAGGGTGGCTGCAAAATCCCCAGCACCTGGTAAGGAGGTTACACCCAACTCAAGGCACCTAGCTCACCCGAGCTGCTAATTTCCTGAGGCTGCTACCATCGCTGTTGTGCATCACAGGGTCAGAACACAGTGCTGTTGCCCATAGCACACAACTAGGCCAGAACCCTCTCCCTGCTCCCCTCCTCAGCTGCAGTTGCTCAGGCAACAAGATCATTCAGCAGCAGAAAAGCACAGAAGGAAACTGTAAGGAGTGGGAGGAGGGAGATTTCCCAGGGGCTATAGAAAGAGTGGAGGAAAGAGGAGGGAGAATATTGGTATGTGTCTCAGAGAAGATATTTGCCCTTGTTGTTGCATAGACAATGGTGCCAGAGGCTGCTTCAAAGTACTTCAGTTAAGCTTCTTCCTAAATTCCCCATTTGGAGTAGTCCCTTTCCCTCTTGGTTTTTGCAGGAGGTGAGCAGATTGAATGAGGTGCCTGATGTTGGATAGTGTTAATATCCTCCTGTGCACTGGAACAGCATTCTTACGGAGTCATTTAGGTGCCTTTAGCTGGTAAACATGGTATGAGGCATCTGATCTAGTCAAAGGCAAGCTGAAGTTTCTGATGGGCCTACAGCAAAGCTGCTCTGGCACACACTCGCATCCTTCGGAGGAGCAACAGGACCCCTAGGAGCTCTTGTCAGCACTCAGGGCATCTTCTCCCCTTAGCTCTCAGGAGATCATGGTATGTGTCTTAGGGCTCTTGCCATGTGAAGGTTTTCGATAACAGGCTTATCGAGATGGTGTCTATGATCATCCCTTTTTTAGGAGTAGAGAAAATAAAATAAATTAAAAAAACCCACTCCACACACTTTTCATTAGTGCTTCTACAAGTGCATTTGCAGTATTGATACCATTATCAAAGCTGTTAAATGTGAGGACTTGTTACTTGGAAAAGAAACTTGTTTCTTAGTTCTAAACATTGTCTCTTCACTGTTTTTTGTTTTAATAGCTATTATTTTTTATTTCATCAGTAGCAGAGCATGAATACTCTGTAGACATTACTGCATTCTGTCTTTGCAATTATGATTTCCAATGAATTAATATTGATTGTCCAAACTAATGTTTGCTCTTATAGCATCTTATGAAGAATCCAGGTTTTCCTTCATGTACATTTTATTGCTGTTCTGTGTTAGCTTTTTGGTGCAAAAAAGCTTTACGTTATATCTGACACAGTCCATATGAAGAAGAAGCATTGTAGTCTTTAAAAGTTGTGTTGCAGTCAAAGTGTATATCGACAATTAGATTTTTCTTCGTAATTGCGATGAATGATACTGTTTGGATCAACCTGTTCGGTTTTGTAGTCATTTTTGGAAAGTT
Source organism: Ibycter americanus (assembly GCA_035590275.1). Lineage (NCBI taxonomy): Eukaryota > Metazoa > Chordata > Aves > Falconiformes > Falconidae > Ibycter > Ibycter americanus. The sequence continues at coordinate 2,106,239 of JAVJGI010000035.1, read as the reverse complement.
CTGATATGAATTCTTACATATTTGTAGCAATGGCTACAAAAATCTTCATTGCAAGTGTATGATTAGTACTTCTCATGTTGGCCATCATTATCTCATTACTTCCCTTGTAGAAAATGTACATATGTTGTCTCTCATCTTAGGAAATTCTTCAGAGCACTGATTGTGTTTTGTTCTATATATAGTACCCTGCAAATGAAGTCTTGTTTATGTTTGGGGCTCTTGTGCAGCGTGGTAATAGAAATCATAACCTCCTCCTGTATATTTTTCCATTAAAATAGGTAGAGATGGCAGCAGCAGAACGATGTTGTTAACAGACTTGTTAACACTGTTTGGACTGATCTGTGTAGCACTCCCAAAAGCCACAGTACACTGGTGGAAGTGGTTTTGCTACTGCTTTGGAACAAATATTCATTAAAGTTTTTAGTCTTACCTCCACATTTGGAGTTCATCGCTTGAAAAGAACAGCTGGGTCAATTTGTATCAGTCCTGGTAGCGGGAATACTTTGGATTGAGATGCAGAGTTTAGAATCCAGAAGAGGAATAAACAGATTTCATTAGATCAGGGCGGGAGGTGGTAAGGTAAGTGAAAAGATATCAGAAAGGGAAGAGAACTGAGTTGAGAGTCACCTGGAAGGTGAAGTGAAGAACTCTGTAATGAGCATTATGGAAAGAACAGGAGATGAGAGGTGGTGAAAGGGGTGGTGATTCTGTGCTAGGAATCCAAGGCACTTTAGGAATCCAAGGCATTTAATTGTTGTTCAATGTCTTAGGGCAGAGCATCAGGATCTCACATTTGTTGAAAAGCTGCAACTTTGTACCGTGAATGTACAGTATTGTTCCACAAAAATGTATGTTTATGTCATCAGGTACCATAGTTTCTTTTGCTTTGTTACTCTTTTTATCAGTGGAACATTGATGGCTCCAGAAAAGGAAGAATGGAGAGAGAGAGAGTATGTTGCATATAGGGAGGAAGAAGCTGCACAAAAAGGAAAATGCAGAAAGGAAAGCTCAAAGAGGAGATCCATATGGAAGTGAGGAAGGAGGAAAGATAAGAGGAAAGTTTAATATTGTTTCTGAACTTTCAGACAGGAGAAATAACAAAACAGGAGAGAACCCTAGGAGAGGATAGAAGATACAGAAATTTAAGGAAGCATAGGCAATCTTTGAGCTGAGAAACACAGATAATGCAGATGTTTCTGTGTAAACAGCAGGGAGTGCTTAAGAAAGCAACCATGAATTCATAAAAGAAGATTGAGGGAATGTCAGAAGACAGACGTATCTTTATTTTTCTGATAGAAAAGACTGTCATCCAGTGGCCCTTCAGCTGATGGATGTATAGCTTTTATGCCTTTCATTTTTAATTCCTGTAGGGAGTCTTTTTTTTTGTGTGTGTGTGTACTTCCTTTTCACTGAGCTTTTCAGTAGAAGGAGATATAGAAGCCCAAAGGAAGAATGTAATTGTTTACAGTCATATCAGTATTGAAATTAACTGAAAATTCAGAAAAGATAAAAATATTCTGATTGTGAGGAGGTATTTCTTAACAGTGTGAGTGTTATGGAAGTGTTATTCAAAGGAGAATATAGTTTTGTCCTTTAGGATATTTGAAACTGGATTAGATAGAGGACCAGAAAGGCAACTGGTGATTTACTAAATGTTCTGTGTGTGGAGCGATGCAGAATCGACATGCTGCGTCATATGCAGCAGAACCAGCATTGCTTTACCTACATTTGCAGCACGTCTGTATCTGACTCAGACAAGTAATGCTGCCTGAATTTGCATCCCAATAGTTGTATTCCAGGCTGGGATTTAAAGTGTGCAATCAGGAACTGGCAGCTGCTCATGGAATATTTGAATAGGGAGGTATATTCAGAATTTTCCTTCTGCACCAAGTATAGGCATAAATATTCTTATGCATAAGGATTTATACATCCATCATTAGTTGCACATGTCTAAATCCTCTGTATATTGAGATACTTACAGTGGTGGTTTTTAGTTATTCTTAGGGTTGATCCTTCAGCAAAAAAAAAAAAAAAAAGTATGACAGGGTTTAATAGTTGTACATTTGCTTCTGCTAAGCCCAGCTATTAAAAATACTTCTAATTTCCATTCAGTGAGTATACTCAATTTGTCTGCATAGCTGTGGTTGTAGGAACAGGTTTGTATTTTTCATCAGCTAATGTTTCCAAATTGAGTTTTGTGTCATTGGCAGAGAATCTGAGAGGTGGATTTCTTCCTCATTGCAGAGCCTACATGTGGCAGAAGGTTTGTTTGAAGAGGGACAGCTAAATGGTCTTCTCATTCTAAAATGCTTCTGGAAATTCCCTTCTTGATTCATACACTTGTAAATTTAGATTCTGTTTGTCACACATGAATAATACATGATTCTCTTGAGCCTAATGGGAATATCTGACTCTTAGAGGTATTTATTCTGTGGGGTTTTGAATGACAGAGACCTCTACAAACAACAGTTTGTTCTTTCTAGAACAGTGTGTGATGCTGTTGTCTGCAAAGAGAAAATACGTCTAGACTAGGAATAGGCATGAACTGGCATCTTACATCCATGTGTTTCTGAGTTACAGGAAACGGGGATTCAGGGTTTTGAGTCCACATCTTGGCACAACACACACTTCTAGCTCTTATTAAGAGGCTGAATCACAGTCTTCACTGCTGGTCAGAATGACTGCAAACTTCGAGTCATATTCGTAGCCAAGACCAACATTTTGTGGTTTAGGATCAACTGTTGTCTAAATGTGTGAGATGTATAGTGGGTTAACAACAGCAGTATAAATAGAATATACTGTAGGTTTTAGTAGCTTGGACAAAGAGTCATATTCAGCTGCTGCGATGATTTGCTAGTGGTGGTAGGAAATGTCTGAGCACAGAGATTGGCATTGCTGAATTTTGTCCTCTAGGGCAACAGTGTAAGAGACAGGGTGGTTGGCTGCAAGTCACAGGCTTGTAATGAAAGGCTAAGGAGCTACCTAGTTTTTCCACCTGACGGAGGACTTGTGTCCCATGCTGCGTGGGCTTTCCTGGCCCACCTTCAGCTGCCATGAGTGGGACTGGAGGAAGGCTAGAAAGATCTGTGTTCCAGACCTTTGCCGGAAGCTACAGGTGAACGTACTTCCACTTCTGGAAGAGAAAATGCCTTTCTTTGACCTGGGCATTTGATGTCATTAGAGGTGTCAGTAATTAATAAAATGCCGGCAGATGGCGCCCACGAATATTGAGTGCCGAGACCAGAGTCTCTCGCCCAGCATCATTTGCTTTGGTGTATTACCTGACCGTTTTCTTACACGCCCCTCTTCAGAAGCCCCACATAGTACATCTTCTTAAATTAATTCATAGAACAACAAGTCGTGCATCAATCGACAGCCACCCATTGCTACGTGTAAGAACCGAAACCGTCTGGAGGCTGGTTGTGGCTTTGCAACGCTAGTGATAGGGGAAGAGAAGCGCTGCAGGATTCTAGAGGGTAATGCTCATGCAGGAGGCAAAAAAAATCCTGTTGCAGATGTGGCTTCACTTCAAAAGTAGTGACATGTCTGAAACAAATGCATATGGTAAATAAAACCCTTGCAAAGCCTTGCAGAAGACCAGTTAATTGCAAATAAATAATTCCTTGGGTGGGTGTAATGGTGATGGTATGTCAGGAATGATTTTTTTTGCTTAGTCATGCTCTGCAACGTATGTTCAAGCATTTCTTTACTCTCATAAATATTGGAGAGAATAAGATGGGACACCTAGATGTGGGAGCTTTCTTCTCTTGCTCTCAGCAGTCAGGTGAAACTCACAGAGGGATTGAAAATGGATTAGATAAGCATTCTTGAGGGAGCAGAGAACTCTGGGAACAGTGCTCTGGCCTATTAATTGTGAAGGATGCAAAAAACTGCCTGGCCCTTTTCTGGTTTGGAAAAGCACAGTATTGGCATTTTTCTAATTTACAGCTTTTTTCTTGTTGGTGCTTTCTTTTGGCCCATCCCCATCCCCCCAGTCTGTCCTTTTAACTGTTTCAGGGTGTCCAATGTGTGTCTTCACAATTCTGTTCAGATATCCTTTCCCTGATGCATCCCATATGCTTTAAAATGTCAGTAGGACTGGCAATAAAACTGTGATCCATAAATTAATACTAAAACTCTTGTGTAATTCCTACTTGTCAAAGACACAAAATTTTACTTTTAGGCAATTTATTCTCTAGGGCAGTGTTCTCTGCCTAATTATTTCATAACTATTTTGTAGAATTGAATGCTGAATTCAATGGGAAGGAGGTGAGGCTATGACATGTATGTTCTTTGTGCATCCGTTTTTATTTATTCTTGTATATTTTCTAGGTGGTGGGTGTGGAGGATAGTTAGAGCATGTAATTATTATGTGTTAATTGGTGCCCTAAAGCTATATTTAATTAAACCTTTAATAGCAACAGATTACAAATATTCCTGGGAAATAAATTGCTCTTTGTGAAGCAGGGCTGTTGTAGTGCAGCCTAACTAGAAACCGATAGACCAGCAGCTTGCACCATCCAGAACTTATTTTTCTATGGGGAAAGATAAGAACACTGGTAACGAAGGGCAAAATGTCAGTGTCACAATTTTAGCAGCTGAATCTATTCTGTCTGTCTCCTGCCAAATAGCCTATTAAACCTTTTAGCATTATGCTGTCTGTGACACTAGGAGTTGGTCCCATTTATACTAATAGCTTTACTGTGAGAGAGTAGCATGAATACCCTTCATTAGTCCTACAGATAAAATCCTGCGTAGTACATGGAATATTAGTTGCCTAAAACATGTTGTTGTCAATGTATTGTAGCATGTATTATGTTAACTATCTATGTATGTTTAATATGTAGCATAAATTGCGTATCACTGTTCTACTGAAGTTCCATGTTGGATTGAAAGTATAAAATTGGTGTATATAATGTCCATTTATTCCATGGCTTCTGTCAAACTAATTGACCCTTTACTTGCCCCTTTGTCTCTTTTCTCCCACGTGTACTCTTTTAAAAGTGCTCCTTATAATTCTTAGTATAGTTCAGGACAGCACAAAGAAAATGTAGCAAACTGAGCAGAAGTTCATCAGGCAGACCCATCAAAAACATTTTCTCAGCCATGCTACACTTTAATGTAATGAAATGTTATCCTTTCGTAAGGTTTGCTTCTGTACTTAGCAGTTGTTCAGAAATGCACTAGGCTATTTGCTTATGCACCATGATTTGTTTCACAGAAAATACCCTTCCCCCCCTCCCCAGATACTAGTTAAGAAACCAAATTTAGTTTGGTTTTTCAAAGTACAAATATTATTAGAGGCTTAAGAGTTACAGTATTGCTTAGAAACAGATCTCAAAGACTTTTATCCTACTCAGTTGAGACTCTGAGTTTCTATGAGATTGCAGAGTGCAAGATGCTGTAGGAATCTGCCTGAAAATCTTAAGCAGACAAGGGAACTCCTGTTCATGGTAAGATGCCACACTGTGCTGATTTAAAAAACTGCTGAAACAAAAAGTAGTCAGAGGTAGATGTACAGTCTGTGAATATTCAGTAGGTATTAAAAGAAAAACTGAAGCAGTAAAACATCTCAGATCCTACGCAAAATATTGCAACTCACTCTGCATGGTTGGAAGAAAAACCTTGTAAGACACTCTGAGTAGCAGGTGCTTTTGGAGTAACTAGAAGAGGCACTCTGCTGCAGAGTGTTTTATCGTATTGTTCCATAAACACCACCAACCCTCAGCTTCAGTAAGACAGATCTGTATTCCAGGTTAACAGTACAATGAAATAAAAAATAATCAATCAGAAATGAGGTATGCATAAGTAAGCAGAGAGGGGAATTTGCCCCGATTTGCCTATGCAGATTTGGTTCATCCCCTCTGTGTACATGGGTGGTTATATCACCTTTAATCAGGTAATTGCATGCTGTGGGAAACAGCTCAGCAAAACCACATTGTGATTGCTCTTGTCCACACTTGTGATACCATGCTATGCAAGTATTTACATTCCCACATATTTATTTCATGCATTTCTCTTCTCTTTAACATCCTTCCAGAATAATAAAAGAGCTTATTTCCGGCACAGATCTATTGGCCAGTATGTTTACTTTCAGCTCTGCTAGTGGCTGCAGTTGTAATTGCTGCAAACCTCCGTGTTTTAAGCATTATGAAGGAGTTGAAGCTATGTTTCTTTTTCATAGTCTAGTTTCTCATACACAGTTGATATTCTTATGCACTGTTTGCAGAGATACTGCTGTGCTTTGTTTGCACATCCATCTTTTGGTATCTTTCTGGTTAAATGAATTTTTCCTTTGTCGGGCTTTCAAGTCACCAGATGCTAAAGAGGCAGGCTGAGAGGTCTAAGCTGATAAAAGATTTTGTCTCCAAAGCTGCAGTTTGGGGAAACATACGATAAAATCCTGGTCCCCATATGCTATTGCACCGAACAACATGTGGTCTTCTCCATTCTTACTAGGGAAGCAGTGTTTGTGAATGTGAGTGGTTTCTGTCACTAAGATGGATGTATTCATTTTTGCAGAGCTTTTGTCCACAGCTATCGGTTAGTCTGATATTACTTCCAGGCTTTGATTTTTGTGTAGAATGAACTGATCTTGAGACTTCCAGGGGAAAAAGAAAACAACAGAAGAGAGGAATTCAGTGTTTCTTCAACTAGCGTACTCTTTGGGGAAGGAAGACGTGCAAATTCCTTTGGATTTCTTTATATCAGACTACAGTTACAGCTAACAATGTGCTTACAGCATGCTGCTGCTGGCTGCTGCTTCACTGAGCCTTTTGCTCCACGATGGGCACTGCAGTGCAATCTCAAGATACATGTAGTATTGCCATACAGTTTGTTTGTGTATCACACATGCATTGGTTTTGGTTTTCATTTTCAAAATAGTCCATTCTGAATTTTCTTGTCACACTGCAGGTTTCTTCATTTAGGTTTAGTGAGAAGAAATTTCACAGTTCCTACTTAAAGGCTTGCAGAAAGACTTCTTGCTGAGGCTCTAACATTTCCTGTTAGGTAATTGAGGTTATTGTAGCACATTACTTGAGGGGCATACAAGAGAACAGACTTCATCTGATATTCCAAAATAAATGCTGACACAGTTTTTCAGTTAAAAAAAGTTTGCCAGAGTATTTTAGAAACTAACAATTATATGCTAATATTTCTAGACTAACAGGAATAGAAATTAGAATTAATGAGTTCTCTGCAGGTACATCTGTCACATATTTAATGATACAAGGCATATTTCATGCTCACAGCACTCTGCTAGCATTATGCAACCCTTGCAATAGCTTTCTGCTGTAAATACCGATGTTGATTTGCTGCTAGAGAGAACGAAACTTAGTTTCCGGCATGACACCCTGAGGTGCCAAGTGTCTCTCCCCCTGAAGTCAGGGGATATAAATGTTGCTTGGACTATATGTAAAAAGCTGTGCCCCAGTGGGCTTGATGATACTGCATGTGACTGAAAATGTCCTTGTCTAAAACATTAACAATTTAGAAGCTCTGACTGCCATAGCTCTGTGTTGCCTGGTTGGGCACATCAGGGCACATCAGTCTGCAGTTGCTGAAGCCTCGAATGCAGAGAAGCAGCAATTTCCAAACATACCTGTTGAGCTGCTCATGTCTCCTGGGATAAAGACAGAGATAAACGCTGAATAAATATATTTGCTTTTTAACGTGGAACTACACTGTCAAGTTTTCTGTGGCTGCTAATTAAGTGACCTGATTTGTCTCTGTTGCCATTCTCCCCTGTGTAAAATTAGAATAGTATTTGCACCTAGCTTAGAAGAAACTGGAAGAATAAATCTTTCCCTTACGCTGAGACAGTGTTGATCCAACAGAAATATATCTTGATCTTTCTCATGATAGACTTAAGAGGACCTAGCTAAGGTGCCAAGTACTGCTGTCCTTGACGTTGTACACACACTGACAAAAGCATCCTCTTTTGGCAAACTGTGTTCATTAAAAATAAACAGGTAGTTAATGGGCTCTGCTCTTCCAGTCTTTCCGTCATTTACAATATGGTCATGAACAAATTGCATCTGTGGTTCATTTAACCTGAAATTTCTAAAAGAGTTTACCTATAAATGGAAATTTGTTCATAATTTTGATGCTTTTACTCATTTGGCTTACTGTCATTTTTAGTCACAAGTAATATAACCGACTATTAGTAGTTGTTAATGTAGAAGTTGAGTATAAGGAACATAGGCATGATAGTTTCAATAGTTGCTGCTGCAGTTCTACCAGTGAGTGAGATTGATGTTGGCAGGTGCTGAATTCACTTCCCAGAAAGAGAGGACCCACTCTCAATTGCTTTGAGTGTGGTCCTGGGAGGTGTTCATGCTTCTTTTTGAACTACTGCGCTTCAGGATAGGATAATTCTATGTATGTGGTATAGCAGATATCTTCAGGCATAGAGGTGGGCCTAAAAGAGAAGCTTTAATTTGGATCTTAACTTTTCTCAGATGTAGGGGCTGTTTGAAGGTCTATGTGAATCCCATTATGAGCTTAATTTCTGAAATTCAGTTCTAGTTCTGAATTTTCCCTACAATAGAAATAAGGAGAAATTTTTTTCAATCTGGATTTCCAGTATATATTCTGTCTTTGACATCACTGTTGGAAGACTTCTTGACTGAATAGGAAACCTTTCATTTTGCCTGTTAAGGGAATTTTCATTTGCCTTGTATGAGAAGAACTTTTGTCAGGAGTATAGAAAGACTATGCCTCATATTTTTGTTCCTGAATTGTATATAATAAATTATTCCTTATCCAGCGAAATGGGGGACTGGAGTACATGGAAATGTTTTGCTTTCCAGAAACATTTCATGCTGCACCTGAGTTATTAGGCTTTCCTGTTGCAGTGCTAACACATGGCAAGCTCTTCGGCACCTGAGATAATACTCTCTTTTTCCCTTCCTTTTCAGTGCATCAGTATGACTGTCATATTGTGCCTTTGCTTTACAAGTGGTTTCTTCTTGCAGACTAACGTCCAGTCAAAAGGGCATCTTGTTTGCAGATAGATCATCTTGGCTACTGTCTAAGAGCTTCTCAAGCATGTATCAGTGACAAAAAGTATCCATCAGTACTCATTATTACTTCCTCCACAAGAACTTTTGAAGAATAACTAAGTTCCTTTTTATTTTTAAGGATAAAAAAAAAAAAGAGTTGTTGATAAGGGCTGTTAATGGCTCACCACAGTTAGTGTCCCTGAACTAAAGAAACCGGTGTACCTGTGTTGCTGTTCTTTTACTTTATTTTTGAGCCATAGCATCTGAAAAAACTTTTTAAAAAGGAAAAGTAAATCAAGAGGTGGTGTAATCCTGATGGTACTGATGACTGTAGATTGAATGTATGGGCTTTAGTAAGTGACTGTTTCTCTCCCTCAGGACACGTCTGCACTGGAGATTGCAGTGTAGCTTAGAGGTATCCAACCTGACCCTGAACTAGACTGTCCAGAAACAGGGAAAATAAGCCCATGGCAGACTTTCTTCAGGATTGCTGTAGCTGGAGAGCTTCTGGGTCTCAAGCAAGCTGGGCTCGTTTAAAACTTGTTTTGGTTTCTATATGTTGTATCTCAGCTTCAGAGATCTATCTAGGTCTGGTTTTCCCTGTTTAATGTAGGGAAAATGTTCTATGTGCTACAGGAAAAGCTTTATCAGTTATGAATAACAAATGTTAGGTGGGGCCAGTAATTTTTGTAGAATGTCTTTAAATTTTTAAGGGCTGGACTAGCCTCAGGCAACTAGGCAAGAAGGTATGCTGAAGTAGAAGGGGATCATGTCTTGTATCCATTCTCCTTCTAAAAGAAATGTTGAAACTGCATCGAAATAGCAGTAACTCTCTGTTGGTACTACTAAACTAAATTCCTGAGAATGATGCATGAGAAAAAAAATAGTTTTAATTCATTTGATCTAATCTGTGGAGTTTAATTAGGTATCCAGTTTTAAATCTGGTTATGTTTGCATGTGGCTTTAGCACTGCCTCTTAATTCAAAGAGCATATGTGACCATATTATTTTCACAGACTTCCCTCTAAATGGTCTTTAAGGTTGAAATATCTGTCAGAAATATTTGTTAGTTTTCTTTGTGACCTTTTTTATTTTATTCCTGAAAATCTGTTTGTTAATAATCTACAAAATGTGAGTAAGCTTCACTTAAAAAAGGAAAACCAAGCAAACTTGAAATAAATAAATCTCACATCCTTTGAGGTTGAGAACAGTTGACATACAGAAACAATGTGGAATTATAAAAACATACTTTTGGTGTCACTGTGCGTATGTGCCACACTCTGCAAGGTGGTGAGCAGATCCTCCAGAGAAAGCGTGCAAGGCCCTATTACCTTTGTGTAGGGCTTGTGTTTTTTAAGATGAAAACAAACATTCAGAATAAAGATGGCCAAACTGACTCTTTTTTCCCCAGGCCTTCACCCATCCAGGCCATCTGAAGCCTTGTATCAGCTAGTTACTGTTCCTCACTGTTCCTCACTGTTCCCCTTTCTCAGAACTGCACCTAAGGGGGTGGTCAAGGACTTCATTGTCTCCTCTCTTTACAAAAGAGATGTTGCACCTTGCATATAATTCCAATTTGTAAAGACTTAAATTGTAGATGAGGTGAACTAAACTGTCCCAGCGTTCAGCACCCTGCTCTGTTCCTGATCCTGGTTTGTGTCCTTTTAGGCCCCAATATGGTCACTTGCATTTTAGCCATCGCCTAAGCATGGTCTTCTTGAAGTCAGATGGGAGCTATGTAAATAATGGAAAATCAAGATCCGAGACTGTAAAATCCCACTGCAAGGACTATATTTTCCTGCTGTGCAGTTCATGTTTCATTCTGAGTCATGCTTGAACCAGTTCAGCAGCTGTGCATTGTAAACTGTTAACAGGCATGTTATTTTCATGTGAAGGTAGATGTAAAAACAGAATCTGAAATAAATCCAGGTTGACAAATATCAGCTGTGTTAATTTTAGCTAGAATGAAAACTTTCTGTTTGAACCTCTGTATGTTTTAGGAACATCATGGACTGTTCATCTGAATTGATTTCTCCACTTTTGATTTTTGTTCATTTGTAACCCCAGCTTTAGATTGAAAGAAATTAGTTCCTTCCAAACTGACAAGATATTTTGGAAGAACAGCTTGTGAATTTCTGGACCTGGTCAGCTTTATATAGCTACTCTGGCTTTTATGTCTGGCACAGGTGTCTCAGATAACCTCCAGCTGTAATCAAACTTCCATCTACCTTTTTTATTGTACTAGTACTTGATTCTGGGGAACACATATGCATATCCATATTACCAGCTAGCTGTAAGATCCAGGCACACAAGCACGCACCGCACGAGTTAATGGTGCATCGTCTGTTCAAATTCAGCTTTCTTCTGTGAATTCATCTGTCTCCTACTGTCAGTTATCTGTATTGTATATTTTATAATAGGGCAGCTCATGCATTAAAGATCCTTATTGATCAGCCATGATTTGAAGAAATGCTATTCAGACTTGGCCTAGAGTTGAGCATAAGTCAAATCAAGGACAGGGCTGGCAAGTATTCAGGCTCAGGCACCACAATGCTGAAATCTGCGTTTATTCTAATCTGCTCAGATACGATTTCTGCAATGCAGCCAGTGGCTAAGGCTGACCTTAAATCCAAAGAATCCTTGACTGTTGGTCTGTTTCCAAAGGCTTAATCCCTTTTTGTCTTATGTTTCTTTTGTTCCTTCTTATGCCTCTGCAGAATTTAATGATATCTCTGCTGCTGGGGTTTTTTTCCCCTCAAGCAGTCCTTCACATCACTTTATTTTATTTATCACACACATTATTGGTGTTTTTGCACTTTCTTTTTGATGTACTAATTTCACTTAATCTTACTTCTGCAGTACTCTCTTTCAGCTGACATGCAAGCATGCTTTGAATTGCATCAGTGCTACTCTGTCAGTCCAGAAGCAGTATCCCAGTGTGATACAAGGCACTCCTCCAAAGAGTCCGAGCTGAACACACAGCCTCTGCTTTTCTCCCTGTCTCCCTGTGGTTAAACATTGGAAACGGAGCACAGAAATCTTCCTAGCACTGTTATTCTGCAGATCGACAGTTTAGTCAGTGTGATGCATTAATAAGTGTTACAAATACTACAGTTGGAACAAAAAGGGGAAATTAAACAAGCTGTGCTGCCCAAAGTACACATCTGTGATCTTTGTGGGTAACCTGGCAATGGTTTATTTTATATTAATAGGTAGAATCAGCTGTCTGTTGCTGTGCAGGCAAGACATCTTATCCCACTTCGCTCATTTTCATCGTAAGGTCCTTGTGTCAATCTGTCCCCCCCACATGCACTCTGAGGCAGACAGCTACCTTCTCTAGGCTGGCTGCACCGAAGAGAAGGTTACTGCGAGCAGGACAGGGAGGTTCCTGACCTCATTTTCAGTGCCCACCCTTCTAGCATCTGGGTTCAGCAATTACAGATGAAAGTCCTTGTGAGTCCCTGGAGATCAGACTCTGCAAGCAGGTAGTGTTTCCACAGTCTGATTACATACAGACTTGTAAAAGACATTGGGATGTCCAGAAATTTTGTAGCTTCAGATTCAAGAATCTGTGTAAAGTACATATGAGTTAGAATTTTTCTGAGGATTATATGTAGATTTATTTCAGGGACAATAAGATGCTCTTCAAGATAAAAAAACCAACCAAAAACCAAAACCAAAACAAAACCCCAAACCCAACCCTCTTAAGATTTATTTTTTAATATCACCATGACAGTGTATTTTTCTCTCTGACTGATTTCTGGGAAACAGCTGAATCATTTCTTGCTGTAAAGCCCTCCAAAATTTTCAGCCAATGCCATGGAAAGTTTTGATGCAAAGGTTTATAAGAAGCTGAAGTCAAGTTGTTTTAATGGGGAGTGGCAGGCAGCTGTACTGTGTGGAATTCTTTGAGCCCAGAGTACAATACACACATATGAAAACTCAACCTTAATGTTAGATTGTCCAAGGGAATAGAACATGAAAGACTTTTATTCTGTTACAGGAATATAAAATATTTTAACACAATTTAATAATTTTTCACTAATAGTAATTGTGTTCACGTGGGTAAGCAAGACTAACATATTAGATTTGCAAGTAGTATGGAAATCTGACCTTTCCTGTAAAGCTGCGCAAGATAACATGTCTTTTATTTCATCTGGAGTGTAGAGTTTGTATCTGCTTAGCACTGCGGCTGGAAGCTTTTCTGTTCATAGCAGGCAACTGTTTTGCCATAAACTGAGATTCCATACCACATACTCAGTAAGTTTCTGTATTACAAAGCTTGTGTAAATTGAATTACACTAACACCACCTATGGATTCAGGACCATCTCATTTGTGTAACAAATGGTCTTACAGTGTGCATACTGTACGCTCACCAGTTAGGCTTTCTTTTCAGTCCTCTTGGTCGTTCATAAAAAGAGGGAAGGTTTTTTCTTTGGTGGTGGTGTTGCAAAGAAAAGCTGCTAATGAAGGAATGATGAATGGTCTGATTGTGTAGCTGTTTGTATAGTTTCACCTTCATTTGCATCAGTACCAGGCACAGATCCCAAGACTCATTTTTCAATTTTCAGTGCTCCTCTTCTTTGGCCCCTGCCTGCGCTAGAACCAACCAAACAAGTGCATTTATCTTTGCCTCCTGGAATACAGAATAGGAATATTTCCCTTCTTGCATCATTGGGGCCTACACGTGGTGGAAGGCATACCTCTCCCCAAGCACATCTTCTGTCGTCTGCCGCAGGTTGCTTTGGAAATCTGACACCAGCTGGAGGATACACAAAGTGTACTGGGAACCATCACTGTACTTTCCCTCAGGAATGCTTCATGCATCACCTCTGAGCACGTATCCATTTCCTGCTCCAAGGAATTGATCTCTTATTTAGTATGCTGTTAGAGCAGTTCCCAACCGTGTGTTTGGCACTGTAAAAAATCCCCCAAAAAAGAGAAAGCACACAAACAGAGTGTCAAATCGCTTACCTAGCAAACCCCTAAATGATTCAAATCAAAAGTCTGTGAGTCAATTCTGCAGAGCAAACAGCGGAGCAATCCCTCCCTCCCCATAGCAGCAAATGAGTATACACGACCCACATTTGACAAGCGGCTTTTCAGTTCTGGAGTTCTTGATTCTTCCTATTTTTCCTGTCATTTTGAAAATATATCAACTGCCAAAAAATAATGATTTTTTTTTGAAAAAGAAAAAAAAGGAAATGAAAGAATGTGGCCCTTTGTTTTCTATATCTGTTCAGGGAACAAGCTTCATTTGATTGAATGCCAGGGAGAGGATAATGCAATCTCCCATTAGGCTTGTTTGCATCTTTTTCCAGGATGACAGTTTAAGTCTGCTGGCTACAGATGGCCTTTGACAACTGACAACACTTGCTGTTATGCCAGTGTATGACTTCATCCGTGTGACACTGCATGTGACTGCAGCTTTCTTCCTCTTTTGCTTGCAGAAACTGTTCTCCGTTTCAGTAGCACCAGAATAACAGAGGTTTCCCTTGCATAAAAGAACCAGAAGCCGAAAACTGCACTGCTGCTTATGCTAGAAGACATTGGGAGCTGGAAAAAACGGTGTTGTTAGAATCCATTTGTTTGGGGATTTAACCACCAAGTCTGAAGTTAACTTGGCCCAGTTTGGTAAAGCATCTTTACGGCTTCCATGCTTTTTCAAAACCAACAGTGTCCAATTCTGTTAAGATCCACCTGGCCATTTAAGAGTTTCTGTAATCTCTCTCCCCCATGCACCAGAGTGCTTCCCAAGTAAAAAAACACCAGGCTTTGCAGAGCTGTCTTGTTCTGGTGCAAAGCCTGTGGACCTGTGCTGGAATTTGCAGAAGCAGGTTTTGTCTCCTCTGAGTCTTGGCAACCTCGGGGAATGCTACAACTTGAATGAATGAAGTCATCCATCATCTAGCAGTGACTGGGCTAGGTTGAACTCATTCCCATTCTGCCTTTTGCTTCAGAAGCAGAAAAAAGAGTAAGGTTTATGTTCTAGACTTTTCTCTTTACCATCTTTGAACAGGCCTTACAGTTTGCTCTATCGATGGTAGCTATTATTTTCCAAATTTTTATTGTAACTGCTTGATCTAAACATGGTCCTAGGGCCTATTGCAGCACAGCTGACTCAATATTGGCTTTTTAAAAAGAAGGAGGGAAAATACTTTAATCTTTTCCTCAATATTTTTTTCTGTTTATAGTTCTAGACAAATAGAGAGCCGAGATATACATACAGTAGTGTGGCTCATAGGCAGTGTATACATATGCTGTCAAAGTAGTCCATCATAGGCCTGGACTGGGGGTGAAGTTCAGCAAATATTGGGTGCATAACAGAAGATGATAGCCAAAATTTAAATGCTGCACGGGAAGAAAACTCCAGTCCTTACAGAACATAGCAGTGGTGTTATCTGTCAGCACCTGACCTGCAGCTTGCTCTAGCAGACATGGGAGTACATGGAATGCCAGGTGCATGGTCTCTGAGTCCTGGGACACAAACAGTGCAGGAACGATGAGTCTTCCCTCTTCTAGGAAGTTCCCTGTTGTGTCTTGGAAGAAGTGATCTAGCTGGTTGTGGCAGAAGGAAATACTGACTTGCAGTGTGCCCAGCTGGAGCAAGGCTTGATCAGTAGAGACAAAAATACTAGGAATTGTATTTTTCATTCTTTTTCATTTTTAATGGAACTATAGGAAGCCTCCTCTGAACTGTATGGTGTAAGCGTTTCAAAGTCTTCATATCAGGCATTCGTTTTAGCAAAATGATGTGATTTTCAGTCTCCAGGGAACAATGAAGAGGATATATAATAATCTCTATTTGTTCAAAGATCACATTTCAAAGATGATCCTGTCTTCATCTTGGAGTCACGCTCCTGTGAAAATGCCACTGTTGTGAGTCTGCGAACCATGCTAAAGAAAAGGAAAATGAATGTGCTTTTCTGAAAATTTCTTTAAGTGATAATGTCCTTGAGTCTGGCCCACTGTAAAAAACAGTGGACAGCCTAGGAGAGGAATAAAAATCAACATCCCAAGATTTTTATTTGGTATTAGTAAGGAGAACCCTGCTTCTGCAGAGCATGAGGAAATTCCATAACCATTTCAGAAGACAGCTTATTAAAATAAAATTGAACTATCCTGGATCAGTACATTGCCTCAATTAGAGGAAAGTTTTGAAAACAAAACAAAACATTCTGAGAAGTTGATTCTGACTCCATACTATAAGCAGGCTGATTTAGCCCTTGTCTGATAAATGAGTCACAGAATAGGTCTGTGACTCTCTGTTCAAGATAACTTCTTCAAGTATCACTACTGAAATGTTTTATTCCCCACATCCTGCGAAGAAAGAGTGAGACAGATGCTGCAGATTTAAAACTTTGACGCTTACCCCATCTGGTCATATGGTAATTTCAGAGATGACAAAATGAAGGAATGACACTGACAAAAAGAATTTCTATCCCGGTTTCTTTAGTCATGTGGCGGACGTGTTAGATGGACAATCAGGGTGACATCCAGTGTGTTGGAAGTGCTGAGTTACAGTTCCTGTACTGTTCTGAAACCCATCACCTCCTCTATCAGGCAGAGTGTTTGATCCCTTCAAGCTAGCAGGCATGCGGCCAGCTAAATGTCATCTCTATTGTGATGCTCACACCACCCTCTTCACAGCTACCAAAATGTTAATATTATTTCTGTAGAGTCTCCTAATGCAACTCCTCTTCCAAAAGACCTTGGATCAAAAAAATTAATAGCTTCTTGTGCCCTTGATCCTTGTGACTGTGGATGAATCTGTCTTCCCTCTTGAGACTTAAGAACATGTGAATTTTCCCCTTGTTTAGCCTGATCTTTCTCTGTCTAGTGACTGTGAAGTTGAGCCCTTGGAAAGGACAGAGAAGAATAGCAGCTGCTTGGCTGTGAGAAATCACTTTGGCTGGCAGTTTGTGAAAGAACACAATCTGTTGACTGGTAGTGATATAAATATTCAGGACTGGATTGACGGTACGCAGGACATAAGCCTGCTGGGAATAATGAAATTGACACATGACGTCTTTCCTTCTTTTGTACTCCTTTTGTGAAGGCGTGAAGGGTGTCCAGCAACAAGTTTCATTCCTTCCCCAAGGTAAGCCATTAGAGGACAAATCGAACTGAGCGGTGAGGAGTTGTTGATATTGTTTTCCACTTGGTTTCAACTTCTGCAAACAAAGCTAGAGCTGGTAAGTGAATATGGCTTAGCTTGCTGGACCCTCCCAAACGTGCTGAGTCTCAAGGCTGCTCTTGCTTCTCCTAGGCTGAAGAGAGGCTGCATAAATGACAGAGAGCACCTTGTTGTTGGCTGCATTAGGCCTTTTTTTTTTTTTTTTTTGGTAGTTCACCTCATTGCCTATCAATTTGAGGCTTGATGCAAAAGATAATTAATTTCAGTGACAGTGACGAAGCAGCTCTCAGTGACAGTTAGAGGGGTGCATTTAAAAGCTAATTAATATGGTGACATCAGTACTGAGGAATGTTATTTGCAGTCAAATGTCGCCAAAGAGACCAATCGTTCTACTCCAAGACATAACCATTATGAAAAAAAAAGCTTTAAATGGCTTTCTTGCATATTCCCAGAACATGAAAACTGATCATTAGGGTCCTTTTTAACTTACCCACTCTTGGGTCAGATGAAACCAGTATGGTTATTCAGAAGCACTCATAATACCCAGGTGGGATGAATTTTAGGGCTAAGCTATGAAGCTGCAAGTCTGCTTATCAACAGACCTAAAACTGCATCAGATGTGAGAGTTTTCACAGTGATACAGAATAGGATCTAGATCTGTTTATTTGTATTGTGTAGATGCATGTGAAGCAGAACCATTTCATCTATGTACTTACATTTATGCCCTTTATTTCCCCTATGCGTTTGGGGCATTTTTGTGTATGCAGCAGCAGTGCACCTGAGGCGAGCTCTGAAAATTGTTGGGTAATCTGCAGGCAAAAAACATACCAGGGGAAATGCATGAAAGGAAAACTACTAGGTTGTGAAAGGAAACCAAGACTGACTTTTTGCTTTATTCTTATTGACACATGCTGTTTCTACTTCACATTCTTATGTTGCTGAGAAACCCTGTCATCTGCAAACAAAAACAGCTCATGCAGTATAGAGCTGAGTGTGTGCAGAATGTAAAGAGGGAGATATCTGTAGTCAGCCTACAAGACCTTGCCACGTTATTTCCATGCACGCAAAAAGTTACTTACTTCTTGGCACCAGATATACCACCCTGAGAGGCAACCTTTCCACAGTTAATATATTTTATGTCAGGAAGTTTTTCTGAAGACTTGATTCCCATATTCTTAAGTAGTAAATAAAAAGCTAGCGTTAAGTTATGAATTATGTTCCAAAGCATCAGTCAATATTTTATTAAAATTACAGCATGTGGGATTACAGGTGTATTGTATAGTCTTTTAACGAGGAACACCTGACAGCGTTACTGAATATTTCTCCATACCTTTGAAAAGACAAGTAGTTTTAGTGCTAGATTTAGTAAATTCTTGCAGAATATCTGTAGTTAATATTTTACTGAGAACAGAATTTGATCCTTTAGTGTCTTTAACATTTTGTTTTTCTGTCTGTTTTTGTGTGTCCTGTCATCCCTTTATTAACTCTCAGGATGAAAAAAAGAAGAGGCTTAGTTGTGGATTCCTTTCTGAGCTGTTCACCAGCATTTACCCAGTAAAGGCCAAGTCTGTCCTTGGATTTTTAGGAGCGTAGCCCTAACTGGGAAATGCTAAGACAGCGGGATTGTATCTGAAATAAAAATTTGGTCCCAGTGGTGAAATAACAGAACATTTTCTCAGCCAAAAGCTGCTTAGTCAGCCAACCCGAGACTAATGGACTGGCTATATTTGTACTGCTGCAGTGACACATTGCAAGACTTACACCGAGAGGGCACAGCTGGCTCAAGATCCCTAATCGAAGATATTCATGGTAATGAAGCATTGTCAACAGTAAGCTGGTGGTAGGCAGATGGCAGTGCATAGACTGCTGCAAGGGGTCTCCTCGCATTAAAATTCCCCATTATATCTGCAGGGGTCTTCTGTTCTTAATAGGGAACTCGTAGCTGGGCTTAATGGGCTTTGACTAATGACTAAAAAGGAAAAAAGATGAAGAATTAGCTCCTTTGTGATTTTCCTTTCTTTATTTCACCCATCCTTGACAGGCTGTAAATGGATTTTCTGTAGCTGCTACATTTCACTGGGAAAATCAGCACGGTATGTTTTTAGATGATTAGTCATTATCTATAGGGTTTTGCCCAGTTCTTGCACTGTAACTGTGTGAGACCAAGAGGTAACAAGGAGACTTTTCAGTTACCAAGTGAGAATTCCTACTGGGGTGTCTATGGGAAAAAATTGCCCCAATGCTGTTCATCCCCAAGGCAGTAACAAGACATGGCTTGCCTCATTGCTTGTGACCTGCCAGGCTCTGGACACTTTGTTTCTGCAGCCGTCATGACTACCTGGGTCCTCTTTAAGCAGCTGCCTCTGTGCACAGTCAAACATGCTGTGCACACGTCATTGGCAGAGAAAGGACTGCAAACCCACACATTTCCTACATTGTTTTAGCCCATCCTCTACATTTTTAGAAGGCTTCCGATTTCCAGATATTCATGATCTAGAACATGTACAACAAACAGCTTTTTTGTTGATAAGTTGATAAGTTTAAGAAATGTAAAATTTTAGTTTATCCTTCAGGCTTAGCAAGTCATTTCAACTTCAAGGAAAACTCTGTGGAGTAAGTTCCCTGATGTCCTGTGTTTACACCCTATTTGCGGAGAGCTTGGCATACGTGATGTCACAGTGTTTGCAGCAAGTGTTTTGGGTCAACGTTTCACTTTTGAAGTCTTGAAAAAAGAATGAGGGAGATACATGAACTGAGAATACTGCTGTCTATATGGGAAAAGATAAAAGAAACCTTTATAATTCAATTAGAAAAAAATGTTGTCTGTATTGATGATATGTCCTTACTTTGGTAAGGCTGTAAGGCCTGCTATAAGGCAGGAAAGGAAAACGCTTTTAATACAGGCAAGCTTTTTTCAGAGCTGAAGAACCTGGGGAAATGTGGGCTTTTTTAAAAGTATATGGAGTCTCCAAAGAGATGCAGCCATCAACTTCTTCCAAAAGCCCAGTATGGTTATGCCGCTACACGGTGGTGAAAGAGAGAATGCAGAGATTATTTAATTGGGGATTCCTACTGGGGTGTTTGTGGGAAGAAATTGCCCCAGTGCTGGTTTTAAAAATGTGCTTTGACAGGTGAAAATGTGTGAAGGACAATGGGGAATGGAAAAGAGAAACCTACTTTCACAGAAAGGTAAATGTATAGACAATTTAAGCTACAATTTTTGGCTTACTACACCTGAAGTCTTTGAGAGAACTTTACATGGCATGTTTCTTAGAGCTGAGTGATATCCTGGTGTGTGTATTTTTTTGCAACAAAAAACATTGTTAATAGTTTGTGATAAGCTTATCGTCAGTTTGAAGCTCAATCCGAAGAAATTTGTTTTGTTTCATGAAGAGGTGATTAAGTCTGAGCACACTGCAAGGGAGAGTTTCCCCTGACCAACTCCTGAAGTGGCACAACACTAGTCAGCTACTTGGACTCTCACAGACGTGTGAAGTTTTAAAAAGGAGTTATAGAAAGCTTATCTGTGGTTTGCCAGTGTTGCAAAGGCATTACATAGGTGGGTTGAGAAACAAAAGTCATTTCAGCACTCCTCAGAGCGTGACTTAGTATTTTCAGAGCTGAAAAAGACTTCTTATGACTGTGTCTTCCTTGTCTTATGCTTATATATCCTTTTTTTTGAAAGGATTCAGATGCTTGTGCTTAAGGTTTGAAGACCTCATTGGTCTAAGAACGTAAATGTTGGCAGCCTACATAGAATGAGTGCCATGTAAAAGTTTATGTAGCATGGAGTGATCTAAGTTACCTAATCTTGAAGACACAAGTATTTCTAGATTGCACAATGGCTTAAGTTGCCTGTAAAATTAACAAAATCTGTAAGTATCTGTTGTTTGGAAGTGGCCTCCCAGAGCACTCACTTTCAGTAGGTAGGCTGCACTCAACCGAAAGCCGCTTTGAGCCGTCATTCTTCCCTACCTTCCCTCCCTTTTCCACCAAGCTGTATCTATATGCACAGAGCAGTATGGTTTTTTATTGTCATCTCTCTTGGCACTGAATAAGAAATCCAGAGTCTTAAACAATAAATTGACTAGGTTTAACTAGGTAACGTATGGAGATAAATGTTATGTTTACAAGGGAAGGTAAGTAGTAGATATAAAATGAATCCTCCCATTTACTACTCTAAAAGTAAGCCAGAAAGAACAGTAAAGCATGTCATAGTTTGGAATAGTGTCTTGTATGTGTCTGTAAGATGGCAAAGTCAATCTATGAAGATCTAATAATGTCTGTTGAACTCAGTGGAAAAATTCTTTAAGGAGTTGGGGTAGTCTGGAGTCTAAGGCTGGGACACAAGATCTGCTGTGGGAAAACACGGCTGCTCCGAGAGATCGGAATGCAAGCTTGTTAATATTAGCCTTGAATAGATACCTGTGTAT
>JAVJGI010000035.1:2063823-2084564 GCA_035590275.1 Ibycter americanus | reverse complement strand
AAAAAGGCTTCTTTAGAACAATAAAATGGCTTTTGTCTGATCACATTGATCTCTGACTGAGTCCGCTTTGCGGCAATCTGCAGTCACCTCAAAGCTGTGTGTCCTCTTTACTATCCAGCAATGGATTTTACCACTATTTCCCAAAATAAAAAAATAAAATATGTTTTTGTTTAAAAACCATAAAAAGATTAGAAGGTGTTTGAAGGAAACAAGCATAGAAAGATGGAAACAACTATAGAGAAAAAGAGGAAGATGATGTGGACCAAAGGGAATGAAGGCAGAGAGTGTTTAAGTGAGGTCAGAAGTTGCTTTTAAGAAGTTCTTATTTTGAGGTCTTGGATGTATGATTTTAAAAGACAATTTGACGACTTCTGTGTAAAGAAAAGAAACAACAAAAAGGTAGAAGTATTTAGTAAGTCATGGCTAGGGATCGGCAATTGTTCCTTCCCCAAAGGAACTTATTTGGACCTTTTGTTTTGTTGTGGGAAGTTGCCACTTTGAACTCAACACTGATGTAGCAAAGAAAGTTTGAGCTAGCAGAGAAGGCTGCTTCCTCAGAAAGTGTCATGACTCAGAAGTGACAGCAGCAGAAGTGACTCCCAGCGAGGATCAGTTACTCAGCATCATTGTGTGACTGGGCTAAATCAGTTCCCTGACACCATTTTCAGAGCTTTGCTGGCAAAAGCTCAAACGGGAGAAGGCTCTGCTGGGGCTGTCAAAAGGGAAGAATGGTTTGTGAGGTAATATGTACTATAGCTGACTGACAGATGACAACGCGTTCTGGTTTGGGGGTATTTCTTTTTAAAGCTGTTGTGTAATGTCTACCCAATGATAGTAGAGAAATAGAGAGGCTGTTCCAGGCTTAGTCTTCTGGACTTTGCTCTGTTTGCATTTACAATTAGTAATTCGGCTTCTCCACGAGAAACAATTGTATTAACGTGGGCAAGCATAAAAATACAGAAAAATCCAGAAGGCAGTTACATTCAGTTGGCCTAAATTACACAAGTTAATTAACATAAGTGAGGTTTGCTGGTTTATTGTAGCTGAGGATCTGGCCAAAATAAGCACTACAGCATGTAGCACAATTGTAATGTACCTTCAATTAACAGAAAATTAGAAACACTTGTAATTGCCAGTATCTCTGGTAGACAACTGAAATAGACTCATTCATTTCTATTTGAACTCCACCTGTAAGAAGCAATGGCAGATTTTCTGAATCAGGTATGTGAAATGACTGTGATAGCTTTTGTTCAGCCAAGAAATGAGATGTTTGAACATGGTAGATCACCCAGCATTTCGATAACATGAAATAATGAAGTGGTAAAATGCTGTTAGTACCCTAGTAGTTGGTTATAATGGAAGTAAATTACCTTGGTTGAAAATTGCTTAATGGACAACTTAAGATAGGTTTCATTTGTCTGGGAGGTTACTGAGATGTCTGTTGTATTATACAGACAAGCGAGTTTTGGTCAAAAACTCTGGGGGGAAAAATGCTCAACAGAAACCTTATTAATGTAGCCTTGGTGCTGTGTAATAAGGTAGTCCAGTTTGAACTCGAAAACCAATTTCCAGCACTGATACAATTCCGCAGCCTGGATGGCTCTAAGAAACTAATCAATTGTCACCTCTAACCTGCCCTATCTCAGCATGGACGTTCAGTGTGATGCCACCATACTTGTAAAAGACACACTGAACAACCCAAAAGCCAAACCCCAAAAAACCCCAAACCAAAAGAGTTGCCATGACAGCTTACATTAACTGAAGGACTAACTTACTACTGTTGGCTATCCTGAGTGAAATCTACGTGTACAACCAATGTTAATGTAAATGTTCCTTAATAAGAGCTCAGTGCCTCTCTGCATCACCTTCCACCATGGGGAGAGTTCAAAAGGAGGGAGAATGTCCAGTGGGAGCCTCAGAGCAGGGAGACTGTCCAGGGACTTACTGTCTAGGGAGACTGTCTTTCAGTCAGGTTTGTCTATTGGAAAGGTATTTCCAGTAGCTAGCAACAGGTTTTCCTCTTTTTCATTGAATAAAACAATTTATACTGCCAACAGGGAGTCCAGATATAATCTGCTTTCTATTTTTAGCTTAAATCATAATTTTGTTTTAGGGCAGGTTCAGGTACATAGACTACATGCACAGGCTAAACAAGAGAGGCAACGAACAGTGCCAAAAGAACAAGATGAAAGTTCCTGAAACAAAAATCAGTCTTTTTCAGACAGGATTTAATTTCATTTTGGAATAAGAAAGGACAAAAATTATCTACGTCTGCCGTTGATGGAGGGAGAGAAAGAAAAGAATGATTGATACAGGACGGAAATGAACAAGAATAATTTTAGTCATGTCAGTGAAAATATTTTTTTTTCAAACAGAAAGTACTCATTTTTAACTGTCTCAGTTTACACACTAGCTGTTCCCTTCAGTACTTTCACTTTCTGTGGCAGTACTTTCACTGATCATGTCTACAGTTGGACATTCCACATTTCTTCTTTCTCTGTAGACATAAATACTGAACATCTTACAGTTCAGATGGTTGCTGTCCAGGTTAAAAGTGGGAAAGCAACAGTTACTGATCTGCTAATTTTATTTGCTTCAAATTTAGTGAAATAATTGTTTGCTTAACTGACTGCTTGATATTTTTTATGCTTGAAAAATACTTTGAATTGAAGGATTATATCATGCAGGGTACGTGACTGTTGTGAATCAAGTCCCTGTTAAAAGGTTTTACCCCTACATGTTCTGTTCCTCTTTAACATAACAAATATTAAATAAGATCACATTTGGAAAAGTCTGAAGTTGTGATATCTTTCAATTATGCTTAAGTATTCTTGGACTTCTGGTACTGTACTAATTCTACAGTCCCTTGGAGCTGTACAAAAATAATGGGAGCAGGCATTGCAGCAAGTTCTCAGGGTTAATTCCTGAAATTCAGGTCCTTTCTTTGGAGCTAATTCTTTATGCGTCTAAGTATTGCTGTTAAGCAACAAAGGCTTGTTTCCTTGAGCACTGATCACATGTACAGGTGAGGCTTGTTGAATGTTTTTGGCTTCTGTGTAAACATCAAGCGTTGTAGATCCAACTAGGCTGTAAATATTTTTCATCATTGTTGCAATCTGGTTGCTTCAATGCACAAACAGTGAAATACAATTCAGGGGAAGCTAGAAACTTAATAATAAGATTTATTAAAATATTTGCCAGTGCAAAAGTCCAATCTTGATATCTTTGTGATGATGTAAATGGCTAAATTCTAATGTAAGTATCAGCTAGATGTTTGAGGCCTGGAAAGAAATTGTTTTGCATTTATGAAGTCAGAGGAAATGTATTTGGCATCAACTGTTTCATACAAATTTAATACAGATCACTGCCTGACGGCCTGGTTTATCCTGTGTATATTAAAGATGATTGCAGGGGTTTTGTACTGAGTGCTATCATCTTTTTGGCTGAGATCTGCAACATCTATACATGTGAATTATTTTATTTATATGAATACTTTTATTGAAGTCATGCATGTAAATATTGTCAATGTGGAGCCTTGTTCAGTGTCAGTTCTTCAGAGAAGTGATTATAATGCCTAATTTTTGGCTCTATTGTAACGAAATGGTAATTTAAACACATATCAGAAATATATTTGTAAAAACTTAAGGGGCAAATACTCTTTCTAAAATGTGTTTTCAGAAAGGACATACCACTTACTAACCATTAAGAAGAAATTTACAGGAGTGTAAAAATGTTGGATTTATGTATGTTGGGAGACAAAATTTAAATTTTTCAGATAAACTTGTCTGTGTAATAATGACACATGTATTTAGGACAAGGGAGATTTTTTTTTTTACTGCCTATATTTGAAAAGAAATTTATTGTAAAGGTTGTGGTCAAATACAATCTGGTATCAGTGTTTATAATCCTCTTGATTTTAGATGAACTGCGTATGATAAATCAGATTTGGACCACTTGACTATCAACAATTTGTTGATCTTTTTTACAAAAGATCAAATTTATGTCCAGGTGTGATCAAGCAAATTTCTTCTGAGGTTACAGTCATACCAACTAATTTCAGGCCATGTCAGCCATCGACCCAATTTTTCAAATAATGTGATACTGGAAGGAGTAGATTTTGGTCTTTCTGTGGATGCATGGGAAAACTCAAATATATTCTGCCATTGGCCCGAAACCTTGGGCCGAATCTTCCATGTCAGTCAAATACATCTGGATGAAGTTATAAAGTCAGATTAGTACTTTACACTGCTGAGTAAGGTTCACCAATATAGTAATTGAAATATGTTTGGTTGCCTAGGATTTCCTGCTGCAACGTCTGCCTTACTGAGATCTTTCCTAATACAGAGAAAAACAACCGATTCAGGTAAGAACACTGATTTTTTTTTCTTGAACCATTGAAGTGTAGGCATTGAGAGACATGCGTCCAGTCTTTTAATTCTAACTGTGGCTTCAGAAGCATCTTTCTGTGCCAGGATGGAGTTCACTTTGCATGCCTTGCTTTATTAAATGTGAGAAGCACACCAGCACTAGAAATGCCTGGCTGATAAGCTGATGCACTTTTTATCTACTTTGGAGCCTGACTGACATCTTTGAACACTGTTGTATCTAAACAGCTTGAATATGTGACCTCATTCCTTAAATACCATCGCTTGAACAGCTCTTGTTGCTAAAATAGAAGCAGTGTTGATTCTCTGTTGTGAAAACTCCTACAGACCCTCTGACAAGTGCAAACTAAACCACACCTTCTTTTACTATGATAAAAATGATTGCTTATTTGTAGCAATTACAGTGTACCTATAGCAGCAATTACAGTGAAGGTACCGCTTGCAGTATTTATGACATGCACTTTATGTTAACCTGTGACTGTCACAAAGCTCTGGCACATGGAATAAGACTAGGAAACAGACCTCAAGGAAAATGATCTCAGAAAGGTAAAGTGTCTGAATAATTCTGTTTTCTTATACTGACAAGTAGTTTGTTAACTACTCCCTAAACTGAGGGAAGACTGGAGTTGAGCCAAACTTTCCAGTAAGATAAAAAGAGGCCTATATCAGCTTTCTCATTTTATGCTGTCTTTTTATGCTCAGAAATAAGTCTTCTGCAATGCAGGCCTGTGTCAGTACTTTGTTAAGTATAACCAGGATTTTAAAAAAGGAAGCTATGCCCTCCATTCAAGCATAACTATGTGTTTCTCTGTAAACAATGTTTTTTCCCCAAGGGGTGATATTTGGAAAAGCTGAACTTTTACTGGGAAGCTGAAGTATGGACTTGTTAAAAAGAAGCTTAAAATTTTTATCTATGAAAACCGTTTTCGTGAGAGGACTGATGTGCAAATCCCCTGAAAAGTAAATAGAAAAAAAAAAATATCTATATTTTAGTGAACATGTTTATTGACTATTGTTTAAACGGTCTTCTCAGTTAGTTTGAGTTTGGTGCTTAAAATTGTATTTTGAAATGCAACTGTGACTACATGCTTGCATACAATGGTTTTGCAGATGCATTTATGGCTATAGATGCAAACTCTGTTACTTGTTATGGTTTGCTACTATTGGCAGTGTTGACGCAAGTGCCATAAAGGCCAAAGGGGTCACAGAGCAGAAAGGATATTCAAGTAACTACCGCATCTTTAACATAATCTGGATCTCCTTCCCCCAAAGCTGGCAATAAATTGTTTTAAGTTGTGTTTTATTTTCAGAATATAACCTAATTTTCTTAAAGTAAAAACTTTTTAAATATAAATCTTGCTCTTAGGTCCAGTCCAGCAAATACTTTGCTACTAAGCAGAGTTTTGGATACTAGATAGGGCAGGTTGTGACTATGAAGGGGAACGCACATATACCTCAAGCAGTGCAGAATCAAGACCTTTTAGTTGATATACAAGCAAAGATAGTGCTTCTGGTTTCATTCATGGATGTGAGGGTCAAAAGGATTAGGAGTTGGTGTTGTCCTTGAATTACATCTTGCATACAACCATGGTTTACTTACTGGAAGTTTTACTGGATTGAAATAAAGGTAGATTGTGTGGATCGATTTATACTAAAGAGAGCTCACTATTTTTAATCTTTTCACCCAGTAATATGAATTGCCATCAGGAGCAGTGTATGCTTGTCACCTCTTTCTTAAAGCTCAGTATTATTTTGATGAGGGAAGAATGTGATCAAGGGTGACATCTTCAATTTGTATTTCAATTATAACAACCAGATGTAGCATTTATATAAAAAATTAAGGACATCGGTGTAACTTTGGATGCCAAACCTGCATTTTGGGGGAAAAAAAGGGCAAAGAATCTTGAGTACAATCTCTTTGGTGATCACAGTAGGTTGGACATTTGTACAGCAGAAAGATAGCAGATGCAGTCAAGTCGCTAGTTAGCTGGGCATATTTGTATACCTGCTAGTGAGACAGGGAGGACTCAGGCAAGCCTGTTTGGCACTCAGGAAGGTGAGGGAATTGCTGCCTTGGAGAAAGCACTCGGGTCGAGATTCCACAAGGCTTTAAAGGTCAAGAGGAAGCACCTTGAGGCCAATATTGAATGCGGCTGGCAACCAGGGTAACTAAGCCACTAAGGGAGTTATGTGCTTACTCTGTCTGCTGCCAACAAAACTGCTGCCAACATCTTTTTGTAGTAGATGAAGTCTATTAATTCTGCATGCATACACATCAGCAGAAAGGGTCTAACATTACGCTGATCTAAATGGAACAAAACATAGACATGAAGAAGGACAGTCGCACCCGAAAGAGGCAAGGAAGTGTGTTGGCAGTATTCCCAAAGAGAAAGGAGAAACACTTCTCTCCCATGAAGGCCCACTGGCACACCAGAGATTCCGAGGGTTGGGAAGGAGCAGCATGAGGTGTTGTAAAAGAAATGCAGTTTAAATTATATCTAGATAACACGGACATTTTCTCTGTTGGTACTGCATTAATTTGCAGACTTCTTAACACTCTGCGCACAGAGGAGTCAGGTGCACTGACAACACACAGAAGTGGCAGATGGAATAGTGGTAATGATTTTTAATTACATCTTTGTGATACTTGGCATATGAATGAAATTTAAGCTTCCTGATGATTTTATTAGATCCATAAGTGAAAAATTTATGGATTGAAGGAAAGAACTGAAAATAGTGCTGTGAGGAGATCCATAATGACTGGTTTAATGAAGTAGTTAAATCCACTGTAGAACATAAACTGTTTTTAATTGGAAACATTGGACAGTTTAATCTTTCTATCAAATGTTCAGAGGAAATCAAATACCCCGTTGTATAAAAAGCAGCTGGGACACAGGGAGAATGGCACTTATTTCAGGGCTCTGTAAGAGGTCAATGACAATCTTAATTGATGCTATTTCAGTTCTTGTGGTGTGGTGGTAACTAGAATAGAAATATCTGAACTGCTTGTTCTTAGAAATATGTGGACTTTATTCAGGATAATCTTCAGCTTAGAATCAAGTACAAAGACTAGATGAAATATTCAGATACAAGAAAATGGGTGCAGTTAAAAGATGGTTTTATAGATACATCCCATTTCATTAATTTCTGAAAAATACTGGCAGTGGCAACATTCACTTATTTTCAAAGACACAGTTAATAGTTAAGCCAGGTATCATTAAAAATGCATGTTGCACAAAACCGAGTATACAGTTTTAAAAAAAAGATTATGAAAAACAATTGCTTTAAAGATTTCTTTTCTTGATTTTTTAGACTTTGCAGAGCCCTTTTAATGGCTTGTTCTTTGTCAGCCTGAGATCACAGCATGGTCCTACTAAATCCATCTCTTGATTTCTTTGGTGTCAGAGTTGCATGTCATCCCAAATAGGAACTGTATTACTAAAGTAGTGGGAATATGGGCTCAAGTTTGAACAACAGCAGTATTTCCAGTTTGGGTTTGCTTTTTTCAAATATAGAGAGGAAGATTGCTGTAGGGCATTATAGACAATAACATGAAACAATGTAACTGGTTTTGGAGGTAGAGTATTTCTAAAGTTTATCTGTGAAGAGACCTACTGTCATTCATATAAAAAATAATTGCAAATTCTAGCTTTTGGTCTTTGCTATGGGCTGAAAGCTTGTAGTAGAGTATTGGGAAGTATTTTTTTAGCATGTGATATATGGGTATGTGAAGAATGGATGATCTTCTGACTTCTCTTGACTAAACATCGGGAAGGCGGACTTTGGGAGTCAGATGGTCCCATTCACTTCCGTGTTTCTGTGATGTATGGTGAATTTGGTATCAGACTTCAGCTTGGAGTGTTATTCTACACAGAGATAATCTTCTGACACCGTGCTTTTTCATGTAGCCCACACTTCATTTACTTAATTTTGAACCTCTTAAGCCTAACTTAACTTAATTAGTTAGGCATCTTGATTTCAATAAAGCAACCTGAATTTATACAAACTGACGATCTAAGCCAGTAACTCTTTGCATAAGAAGGTTTGATCTGATTTTAGTGACAATTCTCTTAAATACATAATATGAACTCTCTAGAGCTAATCTTTACCCAGGTTGGTAAAAATTAAGGATCACTTCACTTTTCCCAGAAGCAAATATACATTTGCATGATTTCACACATTTCCGGGGTTATCTTTCGAAAATAGTGTAACCTACCAATGTCGTTAACGTGTAAAGCTGTGACGAAGTGCTGTGGTATTCTTAGAATGAGGTTGTGCTCCTTACACAGCAGAGCTGTGTAGAAGAAAAGCTCCCTCTGGGGAAACAAGGGGGAGACGATTTCTGCAGGGCTGCTGCATGCCCAGGAAGCGGTCCACAATCCACAGTTCTCAAACCGATGCAGCAGGGTTTCAGGTCTCTTCTGGTGGTACTTCAAACCCTCATGAGCATTCAGGATCATGTTAATATTGGTAACTTTATATTAGGACAACACCAACTTCTTTTTAAGTGTCCTTTTTACCCCTGCTACCTGGGGTTCACATTGCTTTCCCAAACTCTTGTCAGTTCAGCTCACTTGTGTTTCTCACTTCATTACACCAGTCTGTAGGTTTGAAGTGGCTATACTGGATCATACTTCCTTCAGCTGAGGAAGTGATGAGTTAAATGGCTGCATCTCTTGAACTGTTCCTTTCCAAGCTGAATACCTTTTGATTTTTTCCCCAGCTCTATTGTGCTTTCTAGGTTTTAGGTGTAATCCTTCCAAAATGCTTTAATCACATTAAAGGTTTAATCATAGTAAGGCTTTTGCTGATTACTATTATTATACATTCAAATGTCTTTTCAGCTTTTATTTGTGGGTGGGTTTTTTTGCTTAATAGTAAATTGAGGGTAAGTTATTAGTCTACAAAAATTTTAACCTGAATGGTATTCATGAATGCAGAGACTCCAACTTGCTATTATTCATTAAATGAATGCATGGTTGTTTCAGAATATTGTCTAACTTGGGATAACACCTTCCTATTTTAATATCTTCATACAACTGGAAGAAGCAGAATGGAAGGTCAAGGTGTAAAGTCAGTCCTCATCATACTAAAAACCATTAAAACTGCCTCGTAATTTATCTTGCACCAGATTTTAGGTCTCTTGCCTTCAGTCACCCATAAACAACTGTATTTTGCTGTAGTAATGCTTACATGCACATGCCTGAGAGAAAAACTAGTCTTTAGAAATAAGTTTTGAATGAGAGAGTAGAGAATAATATAGGCTTAAATGTATATCTAAAATAAATAACAACTGAGTCAAAATATAAATACAAAATTAAAGATAAATAAAAAACCTATTAAAAAAAAGTTGCCAAGGTAACTTGAAATTAGATTTTTTGTTGTTTTTCTGCCTCATCTGTTTTTCTGCTTGTAAGGAGGATTTTATGTCCTTTCCTTTTTTCTGTCTTCATTTCAAATAACAGAACTGAATCAAACTATTAATACATGCAGTGCAGCAAGGTAACCTGAAATTACATTTTTCATTGTTTCTCTGCCTCATCTATTTTTGTGCTAGGAGAGGAGATTTCTTGCCCTTTCCTTTGTGTCTTCATCTTTTACAATTTCTGTATATTGGGCTCAAGATTCATTTCACTCTTCTCTTCCTAACCCCCTCATGTCTGGCCACAGGCCACTCTTTCAAAAACTTAGGGATACAGATTCCATTTTGTTCTGCCCATTTTCTTTTTTCTCTGGCTGCTGCTGACTGACACTGCTTGGCTTGTCCTCCCATCCAGGCTGCAAAGCTCTGGGAGCTTGCTCAGCTACCGTTCACAGCTTCTGTGCACAAATTCCCACCTTCCTCCTTTGCCATTTAAGTCTCTTCCCCACGTAACCATCACTGACAAGCCCCAAAACTCCTGGCTTCAGTGTTGGTTGTTCTTCCTGAGAAAACAACTTTATTCAGACACATGGACAGGAAGAGCCAGCCATTTTTCATGCTTGCTGTTAGCTTATGGCAGTGTCAGAGTTTCTGTGTAGCAGCACCGAGGACACAAATACCCAATGTTATCTCTTGCAGTAATCTTGTGAGTTCCTTATCCAAGCACTGCCAAACCCCAAACCCGCCTATCTTGTCCAATCCCATGTGACGTTGCCCCAGGTGACATGGCTACAAACACTGCATACACATATCCCACACATCAGTGTGTTGCCAATACTCAGGAGTTTAAAACAAATCAGTCATGTGCTGACATGAAGCCAGACATGAAGCAGAATAAATGGAAATTAAATTGTTCTGTATATCGTGCCATTGACTTCATGGGCATAATGATTCTTCTGAATTTTCACAGTGTGGGTTACCAGCACCTGGTTCAGCAGTGCTTCCAGCTGACGTGTTTGGCCTGTCTGCGGAGTTATGAGAAATCTGATTGAAAAGAAAAAAAGAAAAAGCCCACCCTGGCAGGAGGTATTTATAATACCTGTGTATCATACAGAGGCTGTGATCAGGATTGTGGATTCGTTGTGTTACGCTCTGTAAATAGGAGATTACGCAGGCTTTGCCTTAGAAGCTTACAACTGAGGAGGACTCACAGAAGTTTGTGCAGTTAGGTATAGTGTAATATATAGTGCCTGTGTATGCTATCTGTTATTTTTTGGTCTGCTTATGTATCTAAATTTAGTATTATGGGATGCTATTCTTAGCTCACTGAAGATCTTTTTTTTTGCTTTTTTTGTCTTCTCAGTCCATTGTATATATTTCCTTGCTTGCTTCTAGATGTCTTTCAAATCCAAGCAAATCCAAAACATCTGCAAGAAAAATCAACTAACCAATAATGGTAGGTAGCAAATTGACTGCTCTTTTTCCACTGACCTCTTTGGTTTGTTGTTACCTCATTTTTCCAAAACACCCACACACAACATGACTTTCATCCACCTGTTGTATTGTGTTTTGCGAGCTGTGTGTAGGAGGAATCGACTTCTTAACATGCCAGTACATTGCATAACGCAGTGAGTCTTGGTACCTGACTGGGAAGCCTAAGCACTCCATAGCGTAAACATGAACCTAATTAAAGCCAAACAGCCGGTCAGGCCAGAGATAGTATCTTTTGCTTTTTTGGTTCACATTTTGCATATGAGTTTATACATACATACATATATATGCCACACACAACTATAAATGCATAAATACTTAGGCTGAAGGAATATCCGTAATTTGAACCACAATTTCCAAGCAGAGAAGAAGACAAAATCCCTGACACAGTGTGTTTAAAAATTACATACTGGTAGGAATGCAATAAAAATTTAAATGTCATTCAATTGCCATAAAATTATCTGTAATTGAACCAATGTATCATATAATATGTATTTATATGGGGGCACCTGATTTCATTGTTAAAGCAGTTCAAATAGCATTTGCTATTTCTGAAAAATATGGGAGATGATATCCTGTACTATTTTTAGGATTAATACGTTTATCTTTATTTGGTTGCGGTTAGATGGATGCTATATGAAGAAGTAAGAATTAACCAGTCCTGGGCTGTTTTAGTCCGAGGGAGCTAAAGTTAATTGTTTTAGATTGTGCCAGTTGACAGTACTTTCTTTTCTGTGGGTCAGCAGCTGGAGGTCTAGTCCATTTTAGCATCCCTTTTTGTCTGCTTCCAGCTGTCTTTCCTCTTATCCCACAGTGGGATACAGAAATTACTTTTACAAGTTCAGCATCCTGGGGCAGCCACAGAATGGATTTGGGGGCAGAGGGGGAAGTGCCTAAGATCAGGGCAGGAGGGCTGAATCTACAGAGGTAGCAACCACTACCCGCTTTGCAGAAAAGCCAGGATAGAGGTTTTGATGAAGTATTATGTTTAGTTAATATTAAATGCATCTACATCTTGGTGTCTTACAACCTTTCTTTTTGTTATATTCTTGAAGAAAAATGAAGGATACTTCACTTCAAAGAAAGAGTTCAGTACAAATATTGAATATCTGTATGAAGAAAAATGAAGGATACTTCGCTTCAAAGAAAGAGTTCAGTACAAATATTGAATACCTGTATGAACTTCAGGCTTTGTTTTGTCAGATGAGCAGCAACATGATGACAGTGATGATCTGGTGAGGGCATTTGTCTAAAGGTGGACTGAATCTGAGAATTCCTCTGAGACAAGAGTAGAAGGTAAGCACGGCACTTGCTTAAGTGCTGAAAAGAGACCACATGAGTGATCAGACATACATCTTACCATCACATCAACCACATGAGCATGCCAAACCATGAAGAAACTGCTTGTATATGGTCTGTGATCAGATAGCTATTGAGTAAAATAGAGGAATTCTCAGATTTAACTGACAGGAACAAGGAGGCTGTCTTCGCACCATCAAAATAATTTATTTTAAATAGCAATTAATAAGCCTGTTTTAAGTTCATTCTTTTTTACTAGGATACCTACAAAACAGTTTTACACTGTAAGTACAATGTGCTGAAAGAGAAATTAAAATTGACATGCATTCAGTGGCTGCCTATAAGTATGCACATATTTGTATGCCTTATTAACTTGTTCCTTGTCTAGATTGTAGTCTAGGTAAAAGAAATTACTACTGGTGTAATGTCAAAAGCTGCTCGTCATCACTCAGCGAGGCTGGCTTTACAGCAGACTACATAGCTGAAGCATTATATGATTTTATTCTTTTAGCAGCAGTCATTTGAAACTGATTCACCAGGTGACATTTTGGGGAAAAAAAAAAAAAGAAATTTTGAGTCAGTCATTATTCTCATGAAACATATGAGTGAACAGGGATTAGGTAAAAATAAAAATTGCAAGCAAAGAGAAGTGGAGAATGAAATAAGTTCCTGAGGGTAGATAGCGCCAGCCATCTTAGTTCATATATATTAGCTTCAGGAAGGTGATGTGCTCAATCAGAGAGATCTGTTCAACTTGACAACAGCACAATGCAAAATTTACAAGAACTCTGTTGAATCAATTTAGTTGAATAAATCTTATAGACTGCTAGTTCTAAAGTCTGATTTTATTTTCTAAAGCTTAAAGTGGGTAAGATTTGGATGAGAGATAAATAGCATAATAGCTAGCTACCTCTAAAGCCAAACTGTGGGGTTTTGTGTTTTTTTTTTTTAATTTACCCTGGGCAGAAATGCCCAGGGTATGTTCAAGTTATATTTATTTCCAGGCTTATACATTAAAACTTGCACTGTTTAGCAACCTGATTCTACCTGATGGAATAAAACCACTTAACTTTAGCTAATAGCCTGTGCTGAAGTAGTAATTTGAGCAGATGTTACATGGTATTCATGTAGTCAGTTTTTACTGAAATATGTTGTTTTTCACAAGTTAGAAGAGCAAAGCCTGTATTTGCCCTGAAAAAAAAAAGACATTTGAAAATAGAATAGGTGGTACCTGCTAAACACCGTGGCCTAGAAAGTCTGAAGCACCTCAATTTTCTTTGGGGCATAAAGTAGCCCTGTGTAACTTCTTTTTCATGTGCTGTTTTTTCAAGATCTTTTCCTTTTGTTTCTGCTCCTTTTCACAGGATATATCAGAGAGAATTCAGCCTACAAGATTTATCTCTTTTTTTTTTTTTTCCCCCTGTGCTTGCCAAAACTGGCTACACCTAGGTAGCCTTCACTACAGTTCCACTGTCATGACTCACCTAAAATACATCCCTATCTACAACAGTCAGAAACTAGTTCTAAAACCAGTAAAACTAGAAAATTCAGGTTTCCTATAGCTTCAGGTCTTACATTGTTTGCATCTCTATCCTGGAATATCTTCAGTCATTCTCACATCTCTCTCATCCTCCTTCTTGGTTTTGCCATGTGGGTAAAAGACAGACAGGCTTGTAGAAACTATATGCTAGCTGATGGTTCCCAAATGGAATGGGTAACAACCAAGTTCTCCTGGCTCCCTCTCCGCAGGAGAGCTAGGCAGCTCTCTGTAATTTAGCCAGCTGCTGATTTTTACAAGACTATCAGGAATTTAATATCCTTGAATCTTCTGCCACTGCCATAGTTAACTGAAATTGCCCAAAGTGTTTAAAAGCTGGAGTGTTTTATGTGAGGAAAGGTGAGGGAGTCAGTGTATGATCGGTTTGATGTGATACTGAGAAAGCAAGGGTAGTCATGCTGAAAATTTTTTTTGCTGTCCTGCCTTTGTCTGACCCATATAGAAGAACTCCCTAAATGCTCATAAGAAAGAAGCAGCAGTTACAGTCTTGGTGGTGTCTTCCAAAGCTGCCATACCTTCTGCCTTTGCAAGTCAAAGAGGCACTGTGACCCCAAAACACCACCATAATGCAAGTGAAGACTCCAGCTGCTGTAATCTGATAAAAGCAGTTACAAGGGACAAGTTACTCAGCAGTGAGCAAAGTGCTAGAAGATGGTGGGCTGGTACCTTTCAAATGAGAGCCATTTAAAATCAGTACTGTTGCTTCCAGTGCAAACTTTGCCTGTATATTTAAGTTTCATAGTCCCAGCAGCCATGCCATCAACCTTGTCTACAGTAATGGTGAAAATGTTGCTACTATCAATCTGTTTACTCCTCGGGCATATTTGGCAGCCAAGGGAATAACCCTGAATGTTGGTTCCCAGGCTGTTTCTTTCCTAAGTGGTTAAATATCAATGCTGAAAAAGAGCAAAAATTGATTTCTAATTTAAATTATATGCACTTTTCCTTTTAAAAAACAAACCAATTTAAATTCCAAATTATTACAACTTTTATGAATTCCTAAGTTTTTAAAAAGCTATTAAAATAATGTAGATAGAATACCATGATTTCTGATAGTTCATTCTTGCTGTTAAAGTTGTAAATTCTAGTCACCGAGCTTGTAGCAGCACTAGCTCAGTGTCTGGAATCAGAATGGTGGAGCTGCCAGATCAGCTCTTGCCACCTGCATCTTCCCCTGAATATGCAGGGAACATACTTTCCTCAACTGGTTTGTTCAGCTAATTTGGCTCAATCACTTGTAAGTTCCAAGTTAAGAAATCAGAGGTTGAACACCTCTGATTTAGAGGGGGGTTAGATATTCTGAGCCTGGAACATACCATCCAAATTCTGTTCATGCTCTAACACTACACCTGTAACTTGTAAAACTGATCTGCCCTTGCTCCAGTTTGTGATGTAATGAGTAGATCCTCCTTCCCTCACTCCCTGGGAATTGAATGTCACAAATAGTCAGTCCAAATGACCCAAAAGGTACCTGGGCATCAACGGCCATTCTTCCCTCCATTGAACCCCCAGGCACACAGGGAACAATCGTTGCTCGTTCATTACTTTTAATTACAGTGTGGGGGATGTTCACATTATACAGAGCAGAACTATAATAAAACCATAAAAAAAAAAAAAAAAGCTAAGTGTTAAGTCTGAAAAGTTTGAATTTAGACATGTCTATGGGTATAGATTTAGGGGTGCCGAGATCTAAACTTAATATTGATTTTAAGCATTCATGTTTAAATGAAAAGTAGGAGGGGAGAACATGAATTAGAAAAAGCAGTTATAATACTACCTTGATCTGTTTGCAAGAAGTATTAATAAAGAATGGATTTTTTTGTGTCTAGGTCCAAGGAAGCGGGTGGTCCTTATGTTCCTTGAGAGTGTACAGTATTATAGCCAAACTGGTAAGTGAAGAGTTTAATTGTATTTCTTGAAAGTGTGAGGAGTTGAAGAGTAGCAATATTAAACCTAAAGTGGGGAATTACCTGTATTCTGGGTAATGTGAAAACTTTTCACCATTCATTCTAATTCCTTAGAAAATTCGTGAATACTCACAGAGTCTCAGAAGACTTCACATTCTTGTACGTTTAAATTTTCTACAGTAATCTGATTAATTTAGAAAGTAGTATTAGCAATTGTTCTGCCACATTCCCATGGCTTTGTTTTCCTAATGCACTGTTATTAACTTGTGAATGGACACATTTGATTCAATTTATTATTAATATATCACATCATTGTCATAATGAAAGGTAAGTCTTTAGTCTTTATTTTCACTTTAAGGGCTTTTCTGATTGACTGCCTGGTCTCTCAAAGTGTCCAACCTTCACCCCCCTGACTGGGCAGAAAGGAAAGGTCTTCAAGGAAAATACTTATTTAAAATCCACACTATCTCCTTGTTGGGAACCTGTTAGTCCTGCAAGTTAAGCAGCCTTCGCTGGGGTCAGTATTTAGATAGGAGGTTATCTAGGAACATGGAAGTGCTTCGGGAAATGTTTGAGACTTCTTACGTTGCACAGAAGTCTCATCTGTCTTCAGTGTAAACAAGGTCTTCTTTGGGTGTGGAAGGATGCCACTGCTTAGGGTCCTGTACGTCAGTAAGACATAAAATTGGTATCTTAACTATGTATTGTCTTTTAAGACCTGATGGTTCTTTCCAAGGAAAAGTCGTCAGATCAAAATTCAATTAACAGTGGATTCCTGTGCAGTTTTAGCAAGGTGACTTTGTCATGTCATAGTTTCATTTGCTGGAGAGCATTGCCATTGCTTTGATTCACTTCAAATGCTGGTATATTTTAATGGTGAGCAAATATATTCTTGCTCACTACTGTAGCATGATTTTAATGTTATGCATCAGTTTGGTTCCTTTGAATGAAAGCTTAAACAGACCAAGTTGTGGCCTAGGAAGAAATTATCTGGGTGTAGGAATTTAAAGCTACAGTTAATGGCAACTTTTCACTCGTGGCAGTTGGTGTAATTTAGAGTTGTGCTTAAACCACTCTCCTTTATGCAGATGGCCTGGCTCAGCACCTGGCTGGCTGGCTGAAGGAAGTTTTAAAGAATATTTAGTGACAGACCTGGATCAGAGTACTGCATATTGACATGGTTATAAGCACATTTACTGTAGAAATGGACTGTTTTGATTTATCAAGATGGTGTTGGGGGGCATAAAAAAAAAAAAAGTGGAAAAATTGGCTCCATCTCAGTCAGCCTATGGGATGTTAGAAACAATACCAGAATAGAAAGTGCCTGGAACAAGAACATAAAAGGTTTAAAAAGCTATTGTCAAGAAAATGTCATTTATTGCAGAAGATGAGGCTGAAAGGCAGGCCCCACAGAAGATTCTGATAAAGCTGAACCTGACTCAGTTACCATCAAGAGATAGTAATCCCTCTGTGCTGTTGCTTTAACACTTTTTCCTTCCATGTGCTGCATTTGTATTAATAAACAGAGCAGTGATTTTGTCACAATGTCCCAGCACTGATCTTGAAAAGAAGTACAGCAGTTGTTCAAACAAAGACAAACTTGCTAGGTAAATATACTTGATGCCCGAGGCACTGGAGCACAGGCAAAATCTGAAAACAAAAGAATCAGAGTTTTATCCTTCCAGAGATAAAGACACGACACCTGAAACCTGAAGGATTGTACCTCAAGTTTAAAAGGAGGAACAGAAATCCAGCCACCCTTGCAATTTTAACTCCATCTTTTTAAATTGCTATCTGAGACCAAATGTGTTTTTTTCTGTTTGATCCCGCTGTGAAGTGGTAATACTGCATTTGTCCCATCACAATTATTTTCCTAGCCTACAATATGCTGTGATATCATATTACTTCTGTGTGAGATCAAGCAGAAGGTCACAGTGGA
Source organism: Ibycter americanus (assembly GCA_035590275.1). Taxonomy (NCBI): domain Eukaryota; kingdom Metazoa; phylum Chordata; class Aves; order Falconiformes; family Falconidae; genus Ibycter; species Ibycter americanus. The sequence goes on along the minus strand of JAVJGI010000035.1, from coordinate 2,066,623 downwards.
CAGAAAAAAATCCAACCAGTGCATAGCCATTGTCAGCACTGCTGTGGAAATGCAGAAACACACCAACTGGTGTTTCTCTTTCACGTGCTGAATGCTTTTCTTCCTAAGTTCGCTATGTGACAACACCTCATGAAAACCAAGTTTTTACATTAACTTGCTGAATATCTGCAAAGTACTCCTACTTGTCGACAATCCTTCCTACAATAATTGGAAAATAATTTTCTAAAGAGCTAAAAGAAAGGGTATTTTGCAGTATAGTTTCAGCACTGGAGAGCTGTATTTTCCTCTCGCTTGTTAATTTGACTTGCTCAGGCTATCTGGAACTCCCTTCCTGTTTCCCTCCAAGACCTTTAGTCACTTCCTTTCTCTAAATAAAAACCCCTTTCATTTGTCTTTAACTGATGATGGATTCTCTTTCAAGCATTCTGATAAAATCAGCTAAATTATATATAGATTTTTCCTACTTGTAGATGACCAAAAATCACTGCAGTTTGATATGTTAAAATTAGTTTCAGCGGTATGTCTGTACTCAGATTTTCACAAATTTTCAGGCGTACCTTGTTGCCTGAGGGTATATTTTAATGGAATGTTAAAATTCCATTTTCTTGTTTAACCAAGAGATGCGAAAAGCAGATTGGCTAGTGAAATTATGATGTCTTTATTCAATCAATTTTGCTACACAAAAAATGCAGATTTACAAGGCAGAAATAAAACTCTATTTACTTTCCTGGTATGTAATAAATAAGTACACAGAAAAGCTGAATTTTCCTTTTAGTAAAATACTTCAGGCACAGTCATCTACTGTGAACAGGGTAAAATGCCACTGAAGATTACAGACCTCTCTCTATTCCATCGATAAGGTCATTAAGTCGGGCCTGGCTTTTTTCTCAGATAAAAGCCATCACCAGGATTGTTACTCATTTCTTGATACATTTTAGTATATTAAGCTTCTTCAAAGAGTAAAAAATGTTCTGAGAATTTATATTACCCAGAACTGAGTGCTCTCCCCCAGGTACATTCTCCAAATTGACTAGCGGGTAGGAAGAGAAAGGAAGCGGTGTTCAGATTTTCTTTGCGGGCACTTCCACTGTGGCGGCTGGTGTAAGACACCAGGTAGACCTAGCAATCGCTAAGTGGAAAGAAGACTGCAGGCAGCACTTTGTATCTTAAATCATGAACCAAATTACTGGCTCGGGGAAGTGAAAGTGCTGGTAGTAGAGTTACAGCAGAGATCTAGGGCTGTGCTCCTCCATGTCAGGACCCACTGTTTCTACCAGATCAAAAATACCATTCGGGGATAATTGACAGCTAGGTGACATTCAGGGTCGATACCTAAGCTGACTGACCCGAACGCTGGGTTACACTCTGTCCCAAGTAGCGCAATATAAATTTCAGTAAGGATGATGGGAGCCACTGAGCCTGTTCTGTCTTTATTTATTCATACATAGTCCACTGGTGGTAACAGAGATGTAACAATAAAACTGGGAATAGAATTTAGCCAGACCTTTTGTATTTTACAAAACACGGAATTTAATCCTGCTGCCACTGTAACACCCCTTACATCACTGTAAAAAGGGCTGACCTGAAAATATACATGGATAATTTGTCAATAGGAGATACAAACTGTTAGTGGAAAAGAGTGAAGTCTGAAGACCTCACAGGTTGTTAAGTCCTTATTCACCTGCTGTGAAATTTTTATCTCCACCGGGGCAACAGTGTTGCCTTCACTGTATTTATAAAAATACTCTTCACATTCCTTCTAGTAATTTCTGGTAGAGACAGGGAATGTTAATGTCTTTGTACATTCCCGCCAAAAATCTCATCTGGAGCTTCCTGTGCCTGAACTGAGACTGGATCTGGTGCAGGGCGAGGCTGCTCAGAGGAGCAAGAGAAAGGGTGACAGCGGAGCTCTTCTAGTTTTAGCTTAAGAAAGCAAGGGCTGGACAAAGTGTATTCTTTTAAGCATGTTACATATTGTCAGTGAAAAGAACAATTTAAATTAAAGGGAAAAGGACGCGCATTGGCCTTGAGCAAATTAAGACTGGGGAGGGGGTATTTTAAAATCGCCTTCCCAATACAAATAGCAGCAACAAACCACCCCACACTCACATATTTGCGTTCAGACAGTTTATGCAACGAATATGATCTATTTTTCTGAGACAAGAGAGGACTCAGTGCTGGGACCCCTAGAGCCCCTCCATTCGCGTGTTGCCATCCTGTGTTTCGTCCATCTGGTGTCTCACCGAACTTGCAGTTTGCTTTGAACATTTCCATGAACTCTTTATGCAGGCGTATGTGGGAGAATAAATAATCTGTGGGTTAAGAAGCCGTAACAATGTTGGAATAGTATTAAATATAGAATTGGAAGTCTTTTTGGTCTGATTGTGGTAGCGGTGGGTGGAAATCGCATCCAAATAGGCACCGTTTAAGTTAAATCGTTACCCTGAGGGCTGTGGCCGACGTTCCGTCTCTGAGCACAAAGCCAGAGCCCGCACCGCAGCCTAACGCGGAGAGACGCCAGTTTTTGCTTTGTGAACAAGCTGCCATTTTTTTTTTTTCGTCCGCACAAGTTGCACAATTAAAATTTTAAAGAGCTGGCTAGATCTGTTCGGGTGGCTGACTTACGCCAGGGGTTAAACAAGTTTGCCTCTTCTGAAAACGTCTCCTCCGTTTTGTTTTCAGACTCGGCAAGGATTTTTGCATCGCGTTGTGGTTAAAGCGCCCATGCCGCGGGAGGAGGGCGCCGGCGGCTGCGCTGCCCACCCCGGGGGCGATGCCCCCGCCCGCCCCGAGCGCCGGG
>JAVJGI010000035.1:2032953-2061569 GCA_035590275.1 Ibycter americanus | reverse complement strand
CCGGCAGGGTGCCCAGCCCTTCCCGCAGGCTGCGATAGCCGGCCCGGCGTGGCTGGGCGCTGCGTGCGGGCTGTGACTGAGCCTTGACTCTGCTTGGGCTTGGGCCAGAGCACGAAAGCTGACTCCAGGCCATTAAAACAGCGACAATGAGCAAATCGAAGCGCCTTACGGTCGCCGTGCTGCATTCTTGTCTTCATTGTGCTGTTGTCATAATGGTACGTCCTATAGGTTTTAAAAGATGCAGGCTTTCAGTAATAATTTGATGTCGTGGTATGAGCGGGCATGATTCTCAAGACTTACTCAAGAAAAGCATCTGGAGCAATAACAAAAAAAGGTCTGTTGTTAAACCTGAATTTAATTTTGTTGAGGGGGGAGTTTCACAATGCATTTTATTTGCATGTGTGATAGGACTTCGTGGTCAGTTGTGCTGTTGTCTTTCACGATTTTGTTCTTCTGATATCTCTGTGTAGCAGTACACTGAGGAGAATTCCCCCCCGCCCCGGTCTGGAGGACAGATGATCACAAAAGCTCACAAGAGACTTGGGAGGGATCCTATATGATGAGTTAACAGAAATTTTTCTAGGCAGGTTCTTTGAATGGAGCTCTAGAAGGTTTGAGTGCAACAAAACCAAATGGAAGGAATAGGATCAACCAAATCTTGCTGTTGCTTTGAAAAGTAGGGATAAAAGTGTGGTTTCTAGAGCTGATTTGTTTTTCTACTCTCTGACCCCTGGAGATAAGGCAGAATGCACAGCAATTCTTATTAGAGGAGACCTATCTGTGCGAGAGCTGGGTAGTGTAGCTGAGAAGTGGTGTTCATCAGTGATGATTACTTTAGAGCTCTGACTGAAGTCTCTGGGAGGCCTGGTTTCCCAAGGCAACGTGTTGTAACACATAATGCTCATCCAACGATGGGTTGGAATATTAGAGTCTATGTCTTAAGTACTTGAAACTATTAGAACAAGTTGTTTTGATAGAAGCATTGTCTAGTTACGCCACCGATGCCTTGGTCCTCTCGTGCCAGGAGTGCTTGGTTTCAGGCATGTCAAGTATCCATTTAAACATCAAATATTTTTTAGTTATAACACCAACTGCTAGATGCGGAACTATCTCAATCAAAATATTTAAGTTGGGTTCAAATTAGTTCACTTTCAGTTTTGCTGTGAAATTGGCAAAATCAGTTTGATGCCCACCACTTGTGGCAGGGTGACTATGGTACAGATAGTCATGTGTCTGGGATGGTTCCCTCTCTTCTGGAGTGTTATGGTTTCATTCACTTTTAGCTCTGTTGGTTGAGTTTAAAATACAACCGAAGAATTGGAGTTCATATTCTAGAAAATCTGAAAATATTCCATTCTCTTCATACTTAAAATCTAAGGCTTTGATTTAGTGAGAATTCGAGGCAAATAACTTTGAAAAAGAAGAAAGTAGTATTGCCCATAGCCAGTATGCAAAGAATAGTAGGGATTAATTTATTTGCAACAGTAGGCCATGGCGCTGCTTTTTGTCAGTATAACAACAGAGGAAACGTATGGACTACTTGATGGCCCATTAAAATATATTATTTATATATCTGAACATGTTTTAAAAAGTAAATCTTTGTAACTTCTGTTGGTCGTGTACTTAGGAGTATTCAGTACTATTGTTATAAGAGACTGTCACATAACTATCTAATGCAAGTCTCTGGCTGTGTGTCAGCAGCCTTATCCTCTTAAGAGCTAATATAAATATTTGCTGGAGAAGAAAACGAGGACTAAAGTAAAACTTGTGCTCCCCTGGATGCTTTCTATTTTTTTGCTACATACTGTTATGTGGGTAGCAAAACCTACAGTTCTTCTTGAGAGATTACTACTAAAATGTTATGATTACCTAAATTTGTATGCAGTTCAAAGAAGAGTAAATTTGAGGTAGTGGTACATGGTAAAAGTAATGCGCTTTTTTTTTTTCTCCCTTTGCTAGCTGTCCAAAGTAAGATTAACCAGTAAACTATGATGAGAAGATAACGCTTGCCATCTTTAAAGCCCTAGATCCTAGCAGCGCTAGATCCTGCTTTTAAAGGAAGGTCATATATCACTTTCCTGGAAGAAACTACTGTGTTTTGAAGTTAAGCTACACTTACAAGTAACCCATATGCTAAATCTACCAGACTGGCCACAGACCAGCATCCAAAGTGAATAAATATGTTTCCTTGTGTGTCAGTTGTCTGCAACTCGGCCACGGTTCAACACGTATGCAAATGTTGTCAAGGGCCGCTTATTAATTAATCTTGTTTTTCCATTGAGTTTTATAGGGCCTGGTTTTAATTCATCAACATTGAGGAGGGAGGTTTCATGAACAGTTTATGTGCCAGACAGTGTCAAGCAGAGGTCAGCAGGGGTGCCCCGAGCTGTACCAGGAGCGTGCAAGCTGCTCTGTATTAAGAGTTCACCCTCAGCGGGTGGTGGTTATACAGACTGATTGATACGTGCTTCTGCTCACTCTGTACACTGTACCTTTTATCCTGCAGTGGGAATATGCGGATCCTGTAGTTTGCATTTTATACAAATCTTAAAGCAGCATATATGCCCCTCAGTGGTTTTTTGTTTTTTTTTTTTTTATTTTTATTTTTTTAAGGATGGAATGCAGCATGACTTGGAAAAATATAGCTGCCCTTGAATACTGCCACTGGTGACTTTCATTTATTAAAATATGTCCCCACTGATCTTCAGTGATATTCAGTGTTTCTTTGAGGTGCGAGATCCTTTCTCTTCCCAAGTGTAATCAGTAAAGCTGTAAGGGAAGTGGTTATGACCTAGGTGTATCAAAGGAAGACTGCGATTATTTTTTTTATTTCTATTACATGGTTTCCATTATAGTGACATATAAGGAGGAGAGTAACCAGCAATTTGACTGGTACAGTGAAGCTAGTATCTTCATTTTTGTATTTAATGTTCTCATCTAGGTGAGTTCAGCAAGGGATGGCTATTTATTTGTTTTATTTATTGTCATGTGCGTGTGCAATGTCTAGCGCAGTGGGGCCTACTTTTATAATTCAGTTGGTGTAAGAGTTTCTAAAGCCAAACAGCTATTTCTTCTGTTAACCAGAAGTATGTGCAAGGGTAGTCTTGCCAAGTTTGATAGTATATTTGCTTCAGTGTGTATCTTTGACTTGCTTTCCAGGAAAAACCACACAGCTTCCACCTACCGTATACTGATGTAGCCCTCAGGGAAGTTTTGAAATGCACTGGGAGTTTTCCCCTTGGAGATGAAATCCTACAAACCACAAGTTAGGAGACAGTGAAGAACTGCTATTTGTTTGCCCTTTTTTCCCTTCCTTCCTGTCTGTACTTAAGGGAGTTTGCAACATGTCTACACAATCTTCTCCATCCTGTTGCGTCACCACCTGGTGAGCACTGAGTATCTTCTTATCTCACAGATAGCTGCTAACAAGTTGAGGACGAAGTTTAAGTCTCCTGGTCAGTGGTTCTCTCCTGCTGACTGGTACAAAGTTGCTAGGAAAGCGTCAAGTTCTTTTGCTACAGCTGATCTGCAGATGGGTTAGAAATACCTGGCCGTTGGAATGGAAAGGCCTAAGGTCGAGAGACTCAGACTTGGCAGCTTGTGAGGAGAGAAATAATCTGCGATTGTTGGCATTCAGCATGGTGAAAAGACAATCTTAAAAGTAGATTAGTGACTGGAAAAACATGGTTTCTAAGTGGCTTGCAGATGCATCTTGTGTTATTTCAGTAATTTGCAATGCATTTTTCTAGTATAACTTTCTGGTTGGTGTATCGTGAGGATGTTTTCTTCGCTTTTCCTTCCTCTTCTTCCAGTGCCCAGGATGGGGAGGATGAGGATTTTGGAGAGCACTTAGTCTGGGAGCCTGGCTACTTAGCAGAAGGCATATAGGCATCATTCTTCTAGCCCTGGAGATCGATTTTTCCATTCTGTTAGAATTCTGTGGGGGCTTTGCTGCTTGCCACCCGATTTTGAGGGAGGTTAGTGGCTTTGACTGCCTGTTTAAAAGTCCCGTTTTGCCACACCCAACTGCTTGGTGGCTCTTACCAGATTAGTCTGGCCTTTGTGCGCTGGGAAGGTGTAAGAATAACAAAGGACAGTTAACCCACAACTTGAGGCACGTCTTGGTGTGCTTGAGTTACATTCCTTTGTTTTCTGTTAATACTTTGAATGAAATAAGCCCTCTTTTTGAGCTGGCGTGTTACTATAGTAACTATGAAACTCGCATGCAAAAAATCAGCAATGCATAGTTGAATCTGAAAATGTCCTTCAGGTTCTAGATACTGTACAGCCAAGGAAATAGTTCCTGATTTTTTCCTGGCTAGAAAATGTAAAGCAGTGTATAGCTTACAGATGAATTGTCCTGAGATACTCAGAAATACTTACACATGAAGTAGGAAGAAAATGGCGTAACTATCAAGCTGCATTAGAAATGAAAGAAAAAAAGCTATTTTTACCTGGTAAAAAATAGTGAACTGTGAGACCCATTCTAAGTAGAACAGTTGAGTATGTTTTCATGTGGCTTTTTTTTTTTTGTTTCTTCCTTTGTGATCTAAAATAGAAATTACTCCTGCTATGCTTTGAAAACACTGCATAACGTTTTCTACTTTTTAAGACTGTTATTAGGGCAGCACAGTACAACTAGCATTGACATCACTGGGCTACAGCCATATGACATAAGTTTGGTGGATAGCTTTTTTTAATTGGTATTTCCATCAATGAGAACTATTACGATAGCAATAATGGGCTTATTAATATTCACAAAATCTGAGAAAATCAAAGTATCTCAGTAGAATGTTTTTATCTTTCAAATGGAAATAATCAATCTGCTGCTAAGTGTAGCTGTCAAAACATAAAGATTTTAAGTTACAGATGGTTTTAAATTATTGCTGTTACCTGTGGTTTTTAATGGGTTTGTCTCCTTTATTACTTTCTGATGTATGAAGAATACTTCCATGGTTGCCCCCCCCACATTAGGAATTCCATGTGTTAGGAATACCAGTGTGACCCTCCCTGGTTTTGCTGGAAGGCTTGCTTTGTGTCTTCAGAATGTACTGTGAACTTCTGCTTGCAGCTTTTTAATGAACGGGGTAATCATGTCATCAACTTCATTGGCTCTGAAGAATGTTAATTAAGATATCTTTAAATAAGACAAGACTGAGATAAATATAAACTTTTCTGTTGCCAATTAAAAGTGTTCTCAGTTTATTAGATGCTGTTGGTCTAATGTCAAAATCTTAGTGCTTGTGCAGTCGTTATTGGTTTGTGACTTCTTTTTTTTAACTCTGCTGTTCCCTCTTTTCTGACAGAAGGTGAAATTCATTAATGCCCATCCTTCTCTGTCCTTTGTGTGTGATAAGGAAACGAATGCCAAGTAAAACAGATGAAAGAGCATGTGTGAGGCCTTCAAAAGCAGGCTGTAGCTGCAGAACTGAAAGGCACAAGCAAGATCTGGAGGAAGTAGCAAAATGTATGTGGTAGTGGTAGAAGAAAAGTTGCTTTTTTTCTTTGTCTTCAGCTTGAGAAATGCTGTTCTTGGGGCAAGGGCGTGAATTTCTAGTGTTTTAAGCCCACATTTTCTTTAAAAGATCACATAATTAGGTAAGAAAATAAGTTTCCTGGTGTATGTGGATTGTGTCTAAGTGACAAAAAAGTGAAGTGGATAGCTAAAATCTGCATTGGTCAAAATCTATTGCAACCCAGGAAGTGCAGTGCTGCTTGGTAACTGATCATCTTTGTTGATGAGGAGGACATCAGGACAGTGTGTGCAATCTTCCCACTCCTTTATCCATTTCATTTAAAGATCGTGTTATAGAAATGCTAGTGGCTATAATGAATCCTCTAATGAATGTCCATGTTCCCTCTTGTGACCTGAAGATATCTTACGCATCAATTTGTTTTTATTTTGCAGACTGTAAGCTCTTATATCAGAGGCTTGTCACACAAGGTAATGTGTTGGGAATAGATGCTAAAAGAAATCTTGCAGCATCTGTTCTCCATTCTTTAAAGATTAATTTAGCTAATAAATACATTCTTCTGCAATGATAAAGTTGCTAATCTAAATACTGCTTAATTTGTTTAATTATGGGGAAAGCAGGGAAAAATTCCATCTGTACAAATCTGTGAAAGGGAATCTTATGATTGGTTTAATCTGTAAAATTAAATTGGATAATGTCTGCATAATGATAGGATTTGCATGGCTCTTTAGACCTTCTGCCTTTGATTAAGTTCTGGGGTAATTATTGTATTTTTCTGCTTTATGGCACTGCCAGAACCCAAATTTCTGTTTGTTATTTCAAAATGTGGTTGAAGAGTCTGGGTCTTAAGGAAGTGTTACTTAGTTTTTAGAGGAATTACATGGCATTTTTTTGGTTACAAATATTGCCAAAGATGGAATACATATCTTTAAAGCCATGTCTAGCTGGACAGGTGTTTGCAGTTGGCTAGATTGTTTCCTTCTGTTTCTTTCTTTTTAATTAAATATATTAATCTAAATTGGTGACTGTAAATGCTGGATCTGTGAATGTTCATATCTGAGATTGTTCTAAATTCATTCCAAGCTTTGCTAGTAAATAGATTTGTGATTGTGAAGTGGGTATTTCAAGCCATCAGGTGGGCTGTGAACAGTTGAAGTTGATTATTGTGGCCACCTGACTTTAATAAAGTGAGTTATTTACCCACCACCTGATACTAACTCTAAAAGAAGGCAGAATTTATGTGATGAGGTCAGTTGATAAACTAGGGGGAGAGGGCACAGTTAATCTATGTGGCATTTCTTGTTCTGTGTCACTTATTTGTCTGTGAGCTTAGTTTATGCTCAGAAGCCAAATGGTTTATCTTCATTCTTCAGAGGATTTAACTTTACTCATGATGAGCCACTGTGGATTGCTGGTCTGTCATAGGTATGTGCATCCTGTTCCTGACAATTCCTTGTTCTCTTGAAGCTGACCTGTGTGACTTGTTACTTTTACTAACAAAACATGGCATGTAAAATTCTGCCCCTGCTCCGAGAGATACAGTGACACCCATACGGATGAGGGACTTCTAATAGGAAGTGGCACTGTAGAACCATCCTCTGAAATGCTGCTTGGATCCTGTCCATAGTGTTACTGATCAAAATGTTTGTTTGAAAGAGTGAGGGGAGGCTGGCAGTTATGTGTCTGAAGTATTTAATGGCCCTTTAAAAACATCCTTGTAGTGGGTACTTACTTCTTTTGGTGATTTGGGAATTGTAATGGAAAGAATTGCAACAGAGCCAGAACTGACATATCTTCCTTGTCCGTCTGTTCTGGCTTTGGTTGGCAGTTGGGTGTTGCTGGGGAAGTGGTCATGTCTGTCTGTCTTCTCACTCTGTTAGCTGATCAAAGAAAGATGAAATGGCATGTACCGTAGCGCTGCCATTGTATGATGTAGAGTATCTGCATTGCTGGGCAACTTGCCTCAAGTGTAATTTTTCCAAAAAAGGAAAAGTTGTTGCAAGTTGGACCATGTAAATAATGATATTGAAAAAAACCTACAAAACCTTACTTAAACCAGTTTGGTTATAGGTTTCTGCTTAGACAGTAAGAAAACACTTGCTTCTTTCTGGAGACTTGTGTTTCCCTGAACAGAATATTGAGAGCAGCAAGCATTGTTTGAAATGCTTGTTTGGTCCTGTGCAGTATATTGCAACTCACTCTGCAAGGGATGTGTGAAACCACTTTGCAGTAATTTCCATGAAGACCTGAGGTGACCTACAGCTGCCCTTGTTAATAATCAAAACCGCTTGCATCCTTTTGTGATCCTAGCTGTGATACCCTCAAGATGTTAAAAATGGAGCTCCTTTTTTCACCTAAATCTTCAGCAGTCTCCATCTTCTGTAGCAGCTTGTATACTTTCCTCAAAGATTTCCAAGTATTTCACAAGCAGAGTTTCCTAAACTGCAAACTTCTCTTTATAGACGTGCATCTATAACTAAAAAGAGCCAGATGAGAAAACCCCATTATTTGCTGTGGCTTTGCAGCCTGTTCTAATGATGTGAAAGGATGCTATTAATAGTTAGTGTTCTTAACCTTGAATGGCTTAAATATTTGGTGAAATACTGTATTTAGAACAATTGCATCATAACAGGACATTTTTAAATGGAGTTTGTGTAGGCAGCTGCTTTTCTCAGGAAATTCTTGTAAAGCTGTGTGCCCTTGTTTCCTACTGCAGTAGGAAGTTAGGCATCCAAGAACTTAACTTTCCTTGAAATCATTTTATTTAACTTTTAAATGACCACACGTGTCATCTGACACTTCATGCCAAGACTTAACAATTTGCTTGTAATACTTTGACATCAACACATGCAGGATAAAAAAATCCCATGGCAGTTCCTCCCTATGGTTATGAAGTGTGAGGATGCTGCATGGGTCTGAAAAAGCCTTTTGAGGTGTTTGTAGTTCTTTAGTAAAAGAGTAAAACTTCATAGTATTACATATGTGTTGCTTAGATACTAGTTTGAGATCAGAAATGCTGCTCGGGGCAGCCTTCACTGTGGACAAATTAACAACCGGGTGGGTTGAAGAATTTCATATTTGCCACAAATGTAACTTTTACACCTCTGCGAGTCATGTCACAGATGCCATTCCTTTGAGTATTAATTTCGCCCTGTTTTCTTTCATTGTTAAATATTTGGCAATACTAAATGTTAACAAGAGAGGCCCTTCACAATCAATGTCCCATTGTGGTAGCTGCTGTAAGATAAAAGCAGTTCCTGTGCTGTGTGTTAGGCATTTTATTAATTTTCTAAACATGCAAAGGTGAAGTGGCTTATTTAAAACTGTGTTCTTGCCAACGGGTTTTTTTTTCCGTTTCTTTTGTTGTAAGAATAGCATACGTTCTCCAGCAAACTAATTCAGGAAATGTTTTTTATTTTCTGAAGATTGAAACTGCCATCTAGCAGCCTAATATAGCCTCCTACCAAACCTAAACTGTGCATCAAGATGGAAGTTTACTCAGTGTTTATATATGTAGAAAATAAAATATTTTAGTTTTTTTTTTAATGCTGAGCTCACATGTAAAAATAGAGTATCAAAACAATAAACTGACCTTATCACAGACCTGCTGCAGATGCTTGGAAGGAGTCACATGTGAGAGCAGCTGGAACAAAAATCCAGTGATGAGGCACAGAACATGTTCTTGCTGAGTTATTTTCTATGACTAGACTTAAGTCCTCTGCTTTCTGTTTGCAAGTGTGTTTTGGGGGACGAAGGGGGGGAAAAAAAGGCCCTTCTTTTTTCATAAATTGCTTTTCTTGGAATTGTCAGTTTGCTAGTTTTTAATTTTAAACATTCTTCTCTTTTTCTCTGGAAGCCTTTGCCACCAACTTTGCTTTCTCTTTCTTAGCTGTCCAAGAAATCTCTCTCCATTTATTTCTCTGCTTTTTATTCAAAACTTATTATTATTAAATTTAAAGTTTTATGATGGTAATATCAGTATCTTGTAACAACACCAGTTAGTAGGCAATTGGTAAAAACTAAAATGAGAGTTTAAAATGACACCTCTTTGTCGTGATGGTGTCAGTTGCTTTATTTTTAAACAAAAAACCTTTGAGATCTATTTCTTGTTAGTGGAACTTAGGTTTTAGCTGAAACCATAATACAAAGTTTTAAAGTATGAAAGGTCATGCTAATGAAAGGAGAAGCTACAGGGTTGCTTGTGAGTGGATTTTTTTTCTTTTGCGGCAATATTTTGTGAAAATTTTATTTTGTGAAAGCCAAGGTAAAATTTGCAGAATGGTTTTGGCTAAAAGCGGGAATGAAATCAGAACGAATCGCTTTGTGCATCACTTTGTTTTGTTGTTCCTTAAATGCTATTCATTTCACATTAGGGGAATATGTTCATGTATGTGGCTTGGAAAAAAACCCCAAAGCCAGGCGAGTATGTGCTAGTGAGCAAAACTGTTAACTTTCTCTCTTTTTAGGCAAACAGCAGTCGTGGTTACTGATTTGGTGATGTGTGGGTGTATATGTTTGAATATAATACTAGTATTTTACTGAATGGTGTAAGATCACCTGAGCAAGGTTAAATTGGTCTATAAAGCTCTCTAAAACCCATCAGTTGGACTACTGCAGTAACTAATATGATAGTAATGCCATTCACAAATAGGAGGTCTGTCTTTCTTGTAATAGTAATGCTGAGGGTAAGTTACTAACCTGCACCATTGTGGATTTTTGGCAGATAAAATTTGGAGTAACAACTGTTTTCTCCTGGAGATTTAGTTGTCCTTTCAAGGTCTCATTCTTCTATATTTCATGAAACAAAATCTGTCTTCTGATGGAAACAGTAATTGAGCAGTTCATGTTATTGCATTTTTTTTGTTATGATTCATAAAACCTGAATGCTACTTTGCTTAGATTTTCTTTCTATCTTTGGGTGAAGCTTTGCTGTAGCAAAGGCCTGCTTCATAGGTCAAGAAAGGAGTTTTGAATAGGTACCTTTACTTGAAAATAATCTTGCTTAGAGCTTGATCTATTCTGATTTTTTTTTTTATTGGTTCTAGTAGTAGTGTACTCCTACTTTGTTTCAATCACTTTATTTCTGCCATTAATACGCAAGTAAAAAAAAATCACTCTCAGTGATCCATCATCTGTGAGCTTCTTTTACAAATGAAGTCATTCCACTAAACATAGTACTTTATTACAAAACTTACTACACTTATGGTCAGCTGTTAGCAGTGCTACCACTTGAGTAACAGGTGGGAAGAGGCAGCCAGTTCTCTAGAGGGTTCTGCAAGTGTTGGCTGGAGTGGCTTGCAGGCTTGCACCTTCCCTGTGGTATGCTCTTGAGCCTGGGCAGTCTTACTGTACGCCAGGTGACAGGCTGATACGTGCTGAGGTGTCTTTTTCTCGTCTACCAAAGCACAGAGTTCTGTTTCTGAAAGGTTTCTAGCTGCAACACAGGAGGAAAGGATTCTTCAGTGTAAACGTTATTGCTGGAAAAAACACCGTTCCTTTCACCATGGCATTTGAGTGACAATCTGAAGAGAATGGTTGGTTCAGTTAGCAGTCGTGCTGATGTGGAAGTTGTAGAGGTCCTACTCTGTTATCCCTCCTCGGCTGGAGTTGTCATACCGGGCCTACGGCAGGAAAAGGGCCTGGTACCTTCCTTCCAGCGGTAAAAATGCCACTCTGATGCGGGTGGAGGGAAAGTGGGTGGTTCTCCTTGGCTGGTTAGGAAATGCTGCTCTTATGTAATCTCTTTTCACACTCCAGTTAGGTGTGGAAAATAAGATTTGGGTGTGGGCATAATCCTCCCATTAAGAGAACCTGGAAATTCAGTGACTGGCATAGCTGTTGTATGTTTGTGTTGAGCAAATGGAAGGCAAACCTGAGGAGTTTCTGCACTGTGCTGTCTTAACGGAGTGCTGAAAAATCAGTGCCCATGCTCCTAAAGCCAGTGTTCCTCACCAGAAACTGAACCTTTCTCTCTGAGGTTGGGAAGTATTCAAAAGATTAAGTCTAGAATTTTGGGTGCAGATGCAGTTAGTCTTTGGGCATCAAGTGTACTGCACCTTCAGGGACTTGCGCATTTTCAGCTTCACCTCCTTACCCCGGTGGACTCTGTCTTCTTTCTTTGCCCTTCTTTTATGTCTGCTTTTTCAGCCCTTCCAATTCATTGACTTGTTCTTGGTTTCCCTGTGAGATCCTTTTCTGTTGGGCTGTCAGGCATGTCTGTCTTCATGCTGCGCAAGCTGGTCTCATCAGGTGCAGCCTGCTTTCTCTCCCGTCTCCTCCACTCCAAAGTGTAGACCCCTTCCAGCAAATAAAGGTTACGCTGCTCTGGCATGACCCAGAGGAGGTGAGAGCGAGAGGTTTCGGGGAAGCTGCAGGCTGAGGAGTAGCCTCTGTTACCAGCTTCCTGGTGAATGGCCATATCATGGGTCCCTTGAGGCTTTGGACCTGGTATGTGTGTGCAGCGCTCAGAGGGGAGTGTGCCACAGGTGGGCAAGAGTTGAGGTGATAGATTGACAGTGGCTCAAGCATGGAGTATGTGGGCAATACTACTACATTTGACCACCAAGTGATTCGGTATTTCAGCAGGATCAGCATCCAGTACACACGCAGAGGGACACAGTTCTGCATTTGTGGTCAGGAGGTGTTGCTTCCTTGGTCCACCTGGGCATAACATTGAGAGGAAAGGAGAGTGTGCTGCTGCTTGGTGCAAACCCTAAGGCTTGCTAGCCTAAAATCTGAAGCTCAGCAGTAATCCTTGATGGACCAGGCACACTGGAAACTGAAGAAAAACCTCTGGCATTACTGCCAGAAGCCTTGTTTGAGGAAGGCAGGGCAGCTCTCTGGACTGGAGACTGGCATGGTGCCCCAAGCTTCATTCTCACTGAAGCCCCTTGTTTGCTCTCCAAACCAGGTGACTTGCTAACTTGTCTTATGGGGCAGCGGGCCCCTTGCAAGCGGTCTGCTTGCAGAAGAGATCCCAGTGAGCCAGGGCACATGGAGTTGAGCAACTGCTGAAATAAAGGGAATATGATGATACTTGGCAGTGTATGGGCGCACGTTGCAGTTCTGTGACTTAGTCCAGTGTGGTTTTTGTCCTTAAAAGCTTTTGCCACCACTGAACTGTAACACTGCTTTAACGTGTTCTAAATTTGGAATTGAGGTTTTTCTCTGTGTGGTCCTTAATGGGAAAATGTTATTTCTAGAGAACTGAACAGAAATACCTTTGGCCCCGGCAGGAGTTGAGGAAGCTTCTGAGTCCTTTATTACTTTGTTTTCTTGCATCTTGCTGTGTTCTGTGGATTATAAATATCACTTGAAGATAACAATGTTCTGCGAAACAAAACCAACTGTTTGTTGTGACAGGAAATGTAGGTTGTGAGGAGGCTTGGTTTTTGGAAACCTGCTGGTGGGATTAACGTGAGTAAGCCAGCCAGGTCATGAGTATCTTGCAGTGGCATTGCTTTTGCAGAAAGTCGTGGTTCAATGCCAAACCAAAAATTACCTTAATGCCTTGCTTTACTGGGTTATTATGTATGTGCTGCTGCGTCTACTATATTTCTTATTCTTGCCTTTCATCTTTTAAATCAATTGCTTCTATTTCATTTAGTTTTAATTAAAAAAAAAAATCCCAAGTTCTTAATTTTTTCAGTACTTGATTTTGTCCAGGCAAATAGCAAAACTAAAGATTGTTGATGTCTGTACTGGAAATTCAAAATCTAATTGAAATGCTTTAATATAGTTTTGCAGTCTGATAATACAATTGATGTAAATTGCAAATGTTCTTTAACAGCCTTAACTTGCAAATTTGATGCACTCATCAGAATGAAATATGTTTATCTAAATGCTACTGTTTTTACATGAACATAATAATGCCAACAGGCTACAGTGGACCTGGGAAAAATACTGTTGCTGACATGGAAATCCAGAGAAGGACTGGTTTTGATTTGCCTGGTTGCTCACAACAGCTGGTATTGCTGCTTCTAGAGTGGGTTTTCATTACATGCTTTATGCAGCTTAGTAAAAATGTCATGGTTGTATGCTTTTACTTAAGATAATGCACTATGAAACTCTGGGGTTGTCTGTCTTCTCACCATTGTGCATTAGTGAAAGGGAGTGACTTCCTTAGCTTAGAAGCAGGGTGTCCTTCTTTAGGTTTACTTAGTTCTTTGAGTTGAAATTGGGGAACTGGGATTGTCTTTGTGAAATATCAGGGTTAAAACAAATTCAGCAAAGCAAAATATGCTCCTTGGATCATCCCAGAGGAGGCTTTAAAAATAATGCCTTCATTTGGAAGCTTCTCTATATTATAACACAATAAAAATAGTAGAAGTTGTAAACGTAAAGCAAATAGTAGTGTCATTTACTGTTCTTGGTTTAGTCACTATCAGCATGCCTAATCAGTGCTCTGTGGGGAGTTTCCAAAGCTTACTTCAGTCATTTTAACTTTTCACCAATTTTGGTTGAGTCTCCTTACCGCTGCTGTTGAGTTGGTGTTAGTAGACCCTCTGACAAAGCGAGCTGATTAAGAGCAGTGTAACATTGTCAGTGGCAAATGTTTTTTCTGGTGCTAGAGACATTGTAGCTGCTTCGTAGGGGAGGTTTGGAGAATGAAAATAAAGAGCAGCTACTGTGGTGTGTCTTACCTCAAGGTTGGTCGCTGGCTTGGGAGGGTGGAGATCCCTGAGTTGCCTCAGTAAAGATCCCATTGTAAATGGAGAGATCTGAGCATTGTCTCTTTCAAA
Organism: Ibycter americanus; assembly: GCA_035590275.1. NCBI lineage: Eukaryota > Metazoa > Chordata > Aves > Falconiformes > Falconidae > Ibycter > Ibycter americanus. Next base: position 2,047,354 of record JAVJGI010000035.1, on the reverse strand, counting down.
TTACCTGGCTTGTATCTAGTTCTGTGGTTCTCTGTGGGTGTAGATGTTGGCTATATATTTGTTTGATTTACTGGGGACTACTTGCGTGCTTTCTCCCCTCTTCAACCTAGCCTTTATTTCTGCTGAGGTTTTTTGTTTGTTTTTCAGATGAGACCCTTTTTGCTCTTCCTGCTACATCTGCGCCTCTGATGCACTCCTCTGCAGGCAAGTTCTTTCTGCTCACCTTTGTCTGAATACATCCTGCATTTCTGATCCAATCTCATTAACCCTTTCCAATTAGTCTGCCTTTACTAAAAGTCAGCATGGGTCCAAGAATAGCCTCTGTCACATTTTTGTTTTGACATCTCAGTTGATCTGTTCAAGATTTTAATACACATTCATTTCTTTACATGGTAGACTGTTTTATAAACGAGCTACAGCCATCTGTGAATTCTTGGACCCTTGATGTAGGAGAGAAGTTGATACTATTAACAGGTTAACACATCAAAGCATAGTTGCTTTACTGATATAGCAGAAAGTAAAACTTTCTGCAGTATTTTATATAAGTAAAATTTGTACCTGTAGTATTTATTTAGTGGTTTTTGCTAGCTACACTGTTCACCAAGTTCCCATTTTTAAAAAAGTGTTTAATAAAAAGACTTCTTCCTAGCATGCACATTTGTGCATATGTTTATGCACAAGCGTACACACATACCCTCTCTGTCTCATCTTGCCACCCCACTCTCCCTCTTACTTTGTTAATATTGCCTGCTGTACTTGGATGCTCTGTACTTGTCTGGCATCTTCAGCTTTACTGTGATCTTTGGGCTGCATAAAGTTGCTGCTTCTTTAGGCTCTCGCATACTTCTCTGCTAGAAGTGAAATAGAATAGCATACTTTAACTGATACTTTGTTTTAATGGCTAATAGTATTTATGATAGAACTTGGAAGAACCTCTTAATAACTAACATCATGTGAACCTGTCATGAAAGTTTGCATTGACTTTAAGAACACTTGCATTCTCTAACTTTCCTTTCTGTCCACGGTCACAGAAAAAATTATGGACTTGCAGGAGCAGCCAGGTAGCACTAAGTCGCTTGGTCAAGAGGATTTTACTGCAGTCCCGCTTGATACTGCTCCTTCTCTTCCCTCCTTCTCTCCTATCTCAGCTGATCCCTTTAAAGAGCACGCAGCCTTTGATACACTGTCAGGTGGATTACCTGCAAGAGGCATTTACAAAGAAAATACAAGTGAGGTTTATAAAGAAACTATGGAAAACGCAAGAAATCCATTTCTTGCAGAGGGGAATGAAAAAGACATTTCAGAGATGAAATACTCAGAATCCCCATTTGCTAAAGCAGAAGCAGCCATTTTATCTCAAGCGAAGGAAGAAACACAGCTAGAGGGCCCTAAAGAATTACCTAATCTGGAGAAAATGCCTGCACAGCAGCTGAAAATGTCTCCAGAAACTCCTCAAGATTTGTTTGAGAAAACAGAGGAAGATCTCTTTTATAACAAAGATAAATACAGAGGTGGTGATGATGATGAAAAAGGGGCACTGAAAGAAGACCCTCCTAGGAGGGAAGAATATGCAGACTTCAAACCGTTTGAGGCAATATGGGAAGTAAAAGGTGCTACCCACAGACTGGGTAGTGTGAGAGAGGATGTTGGAAGTAAAATAGATGCCAAACTAGAAAGCAGTTTAGATGAGAAATACGGTGTAGGTAAGCTGAATGTGCAGAAGGATTACGAAAGAGAGAGTGAAGGCAGCACTGAAGATCGCTCTTTCCCAAGTACCCCAGAAGCTGTAAAAGAACCCTCGCAGACTTACATCACTTGTACTAAACTGGAATCCTCTGTAAGTCCTGATGGTAGCAAAGCCAAATCTCTTTCTCCACTAGAGGAAGGTACTTCAGAAAATAGAACCGATGATGAGAAAAAAATCGCAGAAATGAAAGCTCAGACAAGCACAGAACAAGATAAATTTAGTGCTCTAGCAGTTGGCAAGCAGGAAGGCCGGGAAGCTGACTATGCTAAAACAGAGAATGTATCAACAGTGCCATCTGACACTGCGGCAAATATGCCTGAAGGTCTTACTCCTGATCTAGTGCAAGAAGCATATGAAAGTGAAATGCATGATGCGGCATGTACAAAACTTGCTTATGAAACAACGATTGATTTAGTTCAAACCTCCGAGTCAGTACAAGAGACTCTGAAACCCGTGACACAACTCTGTCCCTCATTTGAAGGGTCGGAAGCTGCTCCATCACCAATATTGCCAGATATTGTTATGGAAGCCCCGCTAAGCACTGGGGCTGCTGGTGCAGAAGCATCTGCTGTGCCGCTTGAAGCTTCCCCATTAGAAACATTTATTCCTATTGCTAATTATGAGAATGTAAAAGAAGAGACTGAAAAACCTCCCTTATACCAAGAGGCAGTGAATGTACCACTGACACAGGCCCAAGAAGCAAAAGAGGCATTAGCGTTTAAAAAAACGGATCATGAGAGTAGCACCAGTCCTGAAGATGCAGAGACTCCATATATATCTATTGCATGTGACTTAATTAAGGAAACAAAGGCCTCTGGTGAATCTGTTTCTCCATCCTTTATAGATTATTCGAAGACCCTAATAACAGAATGCACTTCTCAGGATGTGCCTGAACACAAGGAACTTGTTGAAAAACTGTCTCCGCAGTTTGGAAAATCTGACTTGTTCAACAGCCAGGTGATAACTGACTTCACTGAGAAAGTGAGTGAAGATCCATCTCTTGTCTTAAAAAGTAAATCAACTGAGAACATTGTAATTGATGATGAACATGAGGAACGACTGGTGGATTCTGTAGCTGCCACAGGCAAGCCTTATTTGGAGTCTTTCCAACCCGAACTGGACTCTTCCAAAATTGTTGCTGCTCTGCCATCTGAGCCAACACCTACGAAAATAACCAAGACTGAGAAGATTCCTCTTCAAATGGAAGAGCTGGATGCTCTGGCTTATTCAGCCGATGTATCGGTTGCTACAGAACCAAAAACAGGAGACGGCAAAGCTCTCTCACCCATGGAGGCTTCCCCAGTCCCAGTGGAAGAAGACTTTGTGATGTTAGCTCATCCTAAAACTGCTCCTGAGTTTTTGGCAGAAGCTACTGACAGAGAAGTAATGCACAAAGATGAAAGTGAAGAGATCAGTAAGGCGATCCAAGATGAGAAGAGGCAGTTGCCTTGCCCAGAGCTACCCTGTGATCTGTCTATAAAGAATGTAGAAGTAAAAGCTGAGGAAGATACTAATGCCTTGAAAAAATCCTTGGAGGCGGTGGACAGAGAAGTGCCTGAAGTATCCATGATGTCCTTACCGGCCACAGATACCTCACCTTTATCTGCTGAAAAAGAGATAGTCAGTGTAGTAAAACCAGAAGCTTTTGAGGAGGAAGCTGAGCGAGAAGCTGCTTCTGTTAAAGAAAAGGAAAAACCTACTGCTGTATTTTCAGCAAAGCTGAATAAATCTTCAGGTAATCTGTATATGCTGTCTTGCAGTTCACTAATCTGCATAATTCTTTAGCTAAACTTAAGCATGTCATGACATTCTTTTTAAGTCAGTTTCTGTAAACTTCTCTATGTAGGCCAAGGGTAACAGAAAATGTTAGTGCCTGCACTTTTACCTTTTTCATATTCTGATTGCTTTAGTACTTTTTTTTTCTGTTTATCAGGGATGGACTCACTGTCTCCAGTTTTCTTCTTCAGTTCTCCTGCTGGCGCTCTGTTGATCAGAAATAGTCACTACTCACTCCAAGCTCTTCTGTGGTTGTCTACAGGCTGGGTGTGAGATGGCCTTCCAAACTTGCTCTTAATATGTAATAAGTAAGCCAAGGATGGTATTTCAGTTTGCTGTGTGTGTGATTTGAAGAGGCGTTTCTTTTCACACACAGTTCAGACATCAGATGTCGAAACTTAGGAAAATACCCTTGCTGCTACTGTACATCTCTGGAAAAGAACCTGTGCATCTCCACTCATGTGACTTGCAGCTTGCATTAGATCGAGGCCAGTGGTTTAAAATAAAATAGTACATGTGAGGGAGCTTAGTACTCACGTTATTAGGAAAGTGGCCATTGAGTATCCTGCAAACATTAAAATGGGTTTATACACAGCACAGATACTAATTTCCATTTCTTTTTGCAGGTGGGGCTTGCACTTCAGGGTAGTTTGTCTTCTAGTATCTGTAGTTAAAGTAGTGGGAAGTTGAAGGAAGGGTAAGACCACTGTTGTTGCGTTCAGTTCTCTAAAGTGAATGCCTTGTGAAATTCCAGCTCTTTGTAGACTAGAGGAGTACTTTGCTTTTTGATATCGCAGCACTCTGCTGCTACTTAAGTCTTGCACCAGAAGCATTCCTGCTAAAAACAGCTACTGCAGAAAGCACAATGACTCTGTTCTAAACAGAAAACCAAATGTTTGTTTGGTATATTTGCAGTAGTATATTTGCAGGCGCTGCAGTCTACAGTTCATAGAATACTACATTCCTATTGTACGTCTTCTACATCGAATGTGTTTTGGAAGGGAGTAACAGGTGTGTGTGGAGGGGGAGCATTGGGGTGTTGGTGCAGTTCCAATAGGATTTGGAAAATAAGATAGAAGATGTAGTTTTAATGTTAACTTTGCATGATAGTTGCTATTTGTACTGTCTCACCTCTTCTATACCTACAGGTAGGCAGAGAGGAGAGAGTTTCCTTTTTCCCTTGTGATGAAATTTCAGTGACACCTGCACTGTTAAAACACTGTGTTTTGTGTTGTGTGAAGACTTCTCTCCTTGCACTCAGACTTCCAGCATATAGTACTGCCTAGAGAACAGCTGCTGTGTATCTATACTTCATGTTAAAGGGTTAATTGCATAGAGATCAGACTACTTAAAACCAAACCAACAAACAACCCCCCCCCACGTTACAGTTGGTATACTAGCTTTTTTTGTTAGTTCTTTTAACAGGAAGCCTTTGCAGAGGTGGCTTTAGTCATTGCATAGATGTAGCAGACTGGGGGTGGCAAATCACTGCTTTGGGAAGAAAGCCTCTTGCTTTGGGTCTGCGAAGGACACAGCTGCTGCTCTTCTGTCTGCCAGAGAAGCTGCTCATAGAATCATTAGCCATAGCAGAAGAGGAGAGAGTTGCGCGGTGTCTTCGTGCTCCTGTCCAGCAGCACAGTGCTGGGACAGGGCGCTCATCTGTCCGGCAGCGGTGGGAGTTGAGGGGTGGGAGCTGGGCCAGGCACATGGCTGGTCTGGGTGTGTGGCACACTGGGGAACTGTCTACAGTCTTTCTGTCAGTGTTGTGCTCACTCTGTAAAGCAGTTGCAATGTTAATTTTTGACATGCTGTGTTTGGGAAGGAAAATTAATCTTGTTTTTTGCTTCACTGTGGAGGAACGCTTACTTAAAGCTAAATAGAATACTAACTCAAAAACATGATCCGTTTATTCTAGATTTTTCTTTGCAATCTGTGCTGTTTACATTTTTGCTCGCTTCTGCTGTATTATAGAATACAGAACTGGACTTCTGAGACCTGCCTGAAGAGTCTAATGACGAGCCACAAACACAATCAGTTGTCTGCTTATAATACCACACTACTTATGCACAATCTCAAAGTAGCATCAAAGAACTGACACATACATTTGTCTTCCATGCTGTCAGAAAGGAGGGATAATTCATCACAAGGCAAAGAAGTGGATCTGTGCCTGTGTTTGGCCTTCTGAGTCTACTTCTGTTATGTGGGGGTTTTTTTCTGTCTTCCCGTCAGTGGAACTGAAATACATTTTACTGTGCCTCAAGACTTCTGGAAGTCAGTTGGCGTGATTGTGCGACTGATGCTTGTTAAAACATAAATCTGAACTGCCTTACTGATGCATTTAACTAAGCATTCTAGAACCTTAATTTAACAGTGCTATTTTTCTGAAAGCTAACTGAAATGCCAGCATGGTTATGTGTACCTGCAAGAGTAACTTGCAGGAGTCCCAGTGGACTGCAGGGAGCTAACAAACTCTGAAAAACGGCTGGATTTTTCAAAAAAACTCCACCACTCCGATAAAACACATGAAAGCTTTGACCAGCCTCCAGGGTAGAATGAGGTTTGTTTAATGCTGCCTGGCAGACCTTTGGGTAACCTGTTTTATTTTGTAATGGTATCAGACCACAGGGACTTCATACTTCATAGCTGCACAGGTTTGAAAAAAAAAACCCCAAACAAAAAACCAAACCCCAAAACAAATTCAGAACTGTAGTTAACTATAAAGAAATGCCTCTCCTTGTTAGAAGCTTCTATTTATAACAGTTTCAACAGCAGCTACCTCCATACAACACCACCAGTTCCTACTGTCTTGGATACAGTGATTCTCCCTCCCACCATTCTGTTCCTCAGTAGTGCTGTATTTGCCTTTCTAGCAGATAATAATCCTGCTTTACTCTCACCAGACTTCAAAATACACATTTCTGATCTTCATAAAAATAGTGCATATTAGGATGCGACTTCAGAGCGGATGTTTCCTGCCAGCTCAGATGCTGCTGACCCGTGCCAGGGCCGGTGCTGGTGGGGCGCGGGTGGGCATCAGCAGTGCGGAGGGACCAGCCAGTCCTGTTTCACGGCGTGCTCATGAGAGAGGGCTTTGATGCCATCTAGTGCTTGTAAATGGACCGTAGCTTGAGCACGCTGTGCCTTTTGGAGGACTGCATCCCAGCTTTTGAGAAACTGAGCTGTTCAATTGAGTACATTTGAGTTGAAAACTAAATAGATGTATTGTGTATCTCGGCCCTTCTCTTGTACTTTCTCCACTAACAACCCCTTATTTACTTTTATATCGACATCATTCATTCTCCTGAATAGGCTAGAAAACCATGCTTTCCAGAAACCTTTTTTTGATTGGTGGGGTGTGGAGGATTTTATATTACTGAATTACAAAATCCAAGTATATTGTAGAACCCCACCCCCCCAATCTAAACCTCTGATCATGACAGAAAGTTGTGTACCAAAATGTAACCATGCTGGCAGTTCAAATTAAACCTCTCAGTATGTTCATGTTCAGTGTTACAATATTTGAAAATGGCATTGAGATCTTTACCATCGAGGCAGTTTCACAGGACTCCGTTCTTTCATGGTGTTTTTGAACATCGGGCTCTGCAGGCATTCATTTTCGGTTAAATCTTAGGGGTTTACAGATCTCTTGTTTTCATATATGCTATAGGAGGGCATTCTGTAACTGAGATACAGAAATGTAGCTAATTACTGATACTTTACATCTCCCAGATTTTCTTGAGGGGGCAAATTCAAAGGTGAAGTCCAAGTGGGAAAATGTACTTTGAGAGGGTGAATGAATGGTACTAATGATGAAACTTTCCTTTTTGCTCCCAAGTTGTGGGGGCAGAAATAAAATACTACCCATGATTCTGTAACAGCAAAACAGGTCATTACAGTTACGTGAAGCTTAAAAGAAGTTAGAAATGCTGCCTTACACCAGCACTGTGCCCATTTGGTTCATTTCTGTTAATTCCTGTATTTGTAGTTAGTTAAACAGAGCCATTCAGCAGATGGGAAGTGTTTGGTTTGGTTTTGTTTGTTGTTTTTCACTGGGGGAGCAATACCTTGGAATGCTTCTGAAGTTTCTTTCAGGAGCTGATTATTTGTAAAATATTTTTTAACTCAAGATAAAATCTTGATTTAATTTCATCTGACGGTATTCTTTGACTGTCCAGGTCATCTTTATGCTACGAGGTAAATAATAATAAATCGGAGACTTCTGTTCTAGGGCGGAGAATTTGCAGAGGAGCAGGAGGAATGAGGAAAGAAAACAAACCTAAACAACGCTGAGTGAAATTTTTCTGAAGGAAAGACCTAGCCCTGCTGCGTTTCATTAGAGCTGTCATGTCACCTCTGTTGAGAGGCAAAGGCTTATGTAGCTAAGACCACTAACAGAGCAAGGCCTTTGGGAAGTTACTTGCAGAGTCGCAGAATTATGGAGAAAATGGAGCGTTTGTGGTAAGTTATCGACCTTCCCAGCAGCACAGGTAGGCGGCCAGCATTGAGTGAGGCTTCCGGTGAGAGCAGGCTTCGGTAGTCATCCAAAATGCTCTCCTGTGGGGAGTCAGGAATGATCTTCAGGGCAAAAATCCTGTCGTCAGTCCGTCTGCTCAGGGTGATTTAATGTCTGTGTAGTGAATGAAGTACTCGCTCTGCAAGCATGCAGCCCCTTTGAACGTAGGTGCGTTCAGTAGGACAGTATGTTTAGAACTGATTGCATCTGGTTTGGTTGTCTGGGTGAGTTGATAATACCATCTTGTAAGTCGCCTGTTTGTCGGATAGTATTTGTTTAAATGTTGGTGTAGAAGCAGGCGTACAGTTTCCCTACTGAAACAATAAAGCTTATACAGAAGTTTGTTGACAGTGCTGGTACTCAGTTTGTATGTGGAATAGGGTTACATGGGCGTATTCTTGCCTGAAATAAGAGATGCGAGTGCAGAGGGGTACAGACTTCATATTAGGTATCGTTTGTGTGGAGTGGTACGAGCAAACACTTGAGTATGCAAAGAGTAAAGGAGAACCTTGAGGGCAGGGAGACACTCCTGTGGAGGGAGTTAGTGGCCCGTTCCAGACGGGAGGATAGGGACTGGTAAGGCAACCGCGCTGGCAGCTCAGCTGTGTGTTTGTCCATGTTCTGGCTGCTGCTGATCGGCTCTATGGCTGCTGCTACAAAATACCTGTTCGGGAAAGTCTTTCGAAGTGTACAATTTTAAGTATGTCACTAAAGAATATGAAGAAGATATGAAGAGGCTGTAATTGTGTATCTTTTGAAATTTGACGATTAGTGGGAAGAACTTCCTGAAAGCATCAAGTTTTTGACTAATTCATGCAATGCAGTCATCCAAACAAATGTGGGGGGAGAATCACAGATTTTGGGTTTCCAGTTGATCTTAAGAATTTCAGCTCAAAGACAGAAGCAGTTTTTCAGATGTGTTTTTGTACTTTTTTGTACAGTGCAACTTTTCAAGTTTCTTGCAGTATGATGTTTGAATGAATATACACTTCCCATTTCCCTCCTATAGTATGTGTTTTGATTTACCTGTTGAAATTGTGAAGGAAATGCACATCTTTGTGTAAGTTAAAAATACATGTAACTGGTGTTGCTGTCAAAGGAGGCCTTAAATTTACGTAGCAATTGAAGTAGTAAACAGGACTTTCAGGTAACTTTGTGGTAATCTTTCTCCATGTAAGATTGTCTGTTCAAATGGAAAGTAAAACTGTCTATTTAAGGACTGAAGCAGGATCTCCATTCCAGCCAGTCCCCAGTATTTTTGTGGAAATTTATAAATGCCCTTTTCTAGTTCTTTAGAAAACAGTGCATCAAATTTTTAAGAGGCTTTGGAGCAGTGCTGGGGAGTTTTTAGCATTTTATTGTCAGCCCTAGGTTTCATAAAGGGACTCCAAACTAGCAGAGTCGTATTTTCTTCAGCAGGGGTGGAAAACAGAATGACAACATTGTTCTCACAGCTTTTCTCTTTCAGATTTTGAGTTTCTAGTTTATGCTCGTCTCATGTCTGTACAATACTTTCTGTATGTTAGTAGTGTAAACTTCCAGGTTCTTGTTTTTATTTAAATGAAGGGAACATTTAATTGTCAGGTCTGCAGCTGACAACAGAAATTGCTGATGTAAAATAAAAAAGGGGAAGGTGGTTGTAGGAATTAGAGGGCTAGAAGTAACTGTTCTTCTCAAGCCTCCATTAAGATGAATAAATACAGCTGAGCAGTTCAGAAGGATTAAAAATATCAGCAGAAAGACTTACTGTGTTCTTCATGACCCTCTTGCTTTTGTTACAGGCACTGAAAGGGTCCTATTCTGTTTTCCTTCAAGCTTTTTTTTTAAAGGGAGAGGGGTGTTACAAAGGTGTCTCTGTTAGTCTTCTAGACAGTCAGACATTTGTTAAAAAAAAACAAACCACACACGAGTGGGAATATCTAGGAGGTTTGTAAATGTGTTTTAACCGTTGTTTGAAAAGCAATCTGTTCAAAGCTTGTCTGGTGACTACTTTTAGCTCTGCTCTGCTGTGAAAAGCGGCTTAGGGCGGTTCGGCTTTTGTTAGCCTGCGCTGAGCCATGCTGCAGTGGCATTTTCAATGCACTGGTGTTCCCAATGCACTGGTGCTGCTCCGCAGGGAGAAGCCGTTTCCCTTCGTGCCAGTGATTTCTTTCACTGCCTTGCGTCTTTTTGGTTCTGTTGGCAAGCAGTTAAGAAGCAAATGGCTGCAGCAGTTGGGGATTGCATTTTAGTCTTGGTGCCGGAGCATTAGGAGCCTGGTGACAGCTTGCACTGCGTCAGTCGTGCTCCACACCCCGCGCCGTCAGCTGACCGGGCTCCTGCAGCACCAGTGCAGCAGCAGACTGCAGACGCTGCTGGGGAAGCCCATGTTTCCCATCCTGGGCTGTAGATTTCTTCTCTTGCAGCTGTCCTCTTGGTATGCATAATTGATAATCACAGCTGGAGGGTAGATCGTTTGTGGAGAGATGGACAGTCAGCCGAGCAGTTGGAAGGATAAGGGTATTTGTTCTTTCACCTTTTTTTCCTTTTTCTTTCTTTTTTTTTTTTTAAGGTAAAGATGCTGCGTGTTGTTTTTAGCAAATGGTGTTTGTAGCATGTATTCGGTTGTGAAATGTATCTGAAGATGTAAGATATGTTTATACTATATGCAAAATTGCAAAAGCTTTAAGTTAAAATGGCTAAATATGAGCAATGCAGATGAATAAATTATTTATGTAGGTGAAATAGCTTGTGTGACACTGCAGATCTTTTTCAGTCCTACAGAGCATATTGAAGAACAGCTTGTTTTGGTATGCACTGCACAAGTACTAGCATAGTCGGAATTTAGTTGATGTGCCTTTGAAATTCCTAGATTATTAATAATGTAACAATACTAACCATTAACTTGCAAGAATGTCACGTCTGCATGCAGTTCATGTAGTTCAGTAATTTTATGAGGAGAATTCGCATGCAGACTACAGCAGGGTGGTGGTGGTTGTTTTTTTATGTTTGGCATAGCATGTTTGGAGTCTACCCTTAATCACGTTTGCTTTGGATTTTTCATAATTCTGTTGGATTCTAGGTAAAACTGTGATTTTTTTTTTTCCAGAATTTACAGCCATAATATCAAATTGTTTTAGGTAAATAAGTAGCTAACCTTAAATTAGTGTGGTTCTGACCTTTGTTCGTGTAACCGCCAATGGGAGATCACCGGTGTAAACCTCTGTGGATCATTACATTAGTGCTCAGTGTGTAAGAGTTTAAGCCTTATTTGAATATGTAATCTTCATACTTTATCGACAAAACAAGCTTTTAAAAAATTTAATCATCTCTGGATACTTAAATGTCTTCTTAAAGGGCCCTGTCATGCTTGGTACTTGTGAAGTTTTCCTCTTTTTTTTTAATAAGTATTGTTCAAAATCTGTGGTTTTTTCCCACTTGGACAAAATTGCCAGCTGTCTCATATCTATAGAATGCTCTATCAAAACCGAAATACGTAGCAAAAAAGCCCTGCAGGGGAAAAAACTCTGCCCCTACAAAACAAGTTTCTAAAAGTTCTAACCTTTCATTAAAGGGTTGTAAAATATTAGAAAAAAATATACTGCAGTGTTTGGTAATATGTTCTTGATGTGTAACTAGTTTAAATGTTCAGCAGCCCATATGTCAGGCCTGAAGTTCTTGAGGTTGGGGAAAAAAAAAGGGGGGGAGGGGTGTGAGGTCAGAATGTTTTTGTAAAAAGTGAAAGGCAAATTACCTTCGGGTATTCAGGCCCAGTTTTCAGGTTTTCTTTCACAACCCGAGAAGCAGGGTTGGTGGTGGTCTGTCCCTTGCTCCAACTGAAAGCAGACATTTCTGAGCCTACAATCTGAGGCCCTGAGAATAATGGAGTCTTTCTTGGTTTAAAATTAATGAGTTGCCAGTCATGAGCATGCCTGTACGGCCCGCTGGGGGGGAATACGCTGAGCAGCGCAAGCTGTCCTGTTACAGCTGCATGGAGGCCAGTGCTGTGGGCTCTGTGCACTTGGCTTCTTTGCAGAATGTAGACCTGAGCAGTGTGTAATGGAGCCGGCATCAAACAAAGCAAACCTCAGCCAGTCCTACCTGGGTATTTTGTGCTGGTGTAACTGCTTCAAGCAGTGTTTTAAATTCTTCTTTGTTTTTACATAGTGGTACCCCCTTGGGTGGAGGAAGCTGGTTTAGTGCCTATTTCTCCTTCCAAAGAAGTCCCTATTGCCTTGAGGTTTAATTATAATTTAATTTGTAGGAATAAGGTCTAAAAGAAAAGGGAAGCAGAGCAATAAGAAGGTTTTTTAGGGAAGCAGAAGAGTCTGGTTCTTCTTCTGCAACTGTTGTTGAATCCTGGTTTAGTGTGGTTTCTGGTAGTGTTTGTTTATAACAAGACGAAGACACCTTGTTTCATGTCTTCCTTCGTTAGGTCAGGCTCCAGTGGCATGGAAAATCGTGGGTAAAGTTCAGGGACTGATTACACTCTCTGTCTTGCCCCAAAATAAATATAGAAGCAAATATTGCAACATGCTTCTTTCCATGCTAAAAAATAACCTTTAAAAAAAACCAACAAAACCCAATCATCAAATCTAAAAGCAGAGAAGAGGCAAAAGTATGGTTCATGGTTAGGCTTTGCAGCTAAAGTGCTGCTTTCTAATTAATGTAATCCTTAACTCAGTTTTGGTGTGCTTGTTTCTTGTGCTACAGCCATAGTAGTTGAGGAAGCTGCATAATGGAAGTGGTACAGCCTGTGGTACTAGTACCTGTGGTATTGATCATCTAGATAGGCAGGGTGAAGTAGGTTTATTCTGGGGATGGCGTGACTTTTATTTTTAGCACTTTTAAAGACAGGCCCCTGTGGAGTAATTGGTACTAAAATGTAGCATTTGTTTAATTTTTAATTATTTCAATGAATTCTCAGGTTCTAATGGCTGAATAATGCTAATGGTAGGATGAACACCATAGCTCTACTCTCAGGCTATCCTGACATATATATACACACACATACATATATATATATATATAATTGTATTAATGTGCTGAAAATCTATCTGAATTCTGGTTCAGATTAGTTAAATGGTGGAAAAGGTTGCGTAGGCTTGTGCAGTTCTTGATCTTTTAAAATTTTTATTGTGAGTAATCAGAGCTTTGGAATAATTTTCCCAGTTCCTACATTATGTGCACATGCATGGGTCTATGATTAAGTAAAAATGAAAGAGAAATTCTGCTTTGGCTCATTAGTAATTGTTAGGTAGTATTTGCGTTTTTGGGGGACAGTCTTGCCGTGTCAGACTTGTTTTCATTCTAGCATGTACTTGTGAAATCTGTATTGCTTTTTCTTGCTAGGGATGGTGGGGCAGATGTGCCAAGTCTGAAACGTGTGTGATGCAGACTTGTTTTCTGACCTTTGAGATCCAGTTAAGACAAGCCTGTCAGTCCCACTGGATGTGCACTCCTTTGTAGTGCCTGTCCCCTGGACAGGGAAAGCTCTGTTGGTTGAAGTCAGCTCCACGTGCTTGGCACCATGTGCAGTCACGCTATAACCCCCCAGTTTCACCAGCCTGGGATTGTTTTGTTGTTACTGACTTGCAACAAGGCTGTCGAGGACCAAACTGGCTTCCAACACATCTGATCGTGGTAGAAAGAGGCTTGGATTTTGTGGTCCGGTCTGCTCCCACTGGGATGTCAACCGTGATTTTAAGTGGTCATTCAGATGCAGGAAATCTTGGAAGTGTCAGAGCCCAGTCTGCTCACGGTGTTTGTGCCCGGCAGCCTTTGCCCGCTGGGTGGGTTAGTGGCCGGTCTGTCTGCAGCCGGGGCTGCCCCACGTCGGGCTGGGCCGGGCTTCGGGAGCGGGACGGCGGCTCCGGGCTCGCCTGCTGCCTGCTCCGCGTGGAGGAGAGCCGGAACCGAGAAGGTGCAAGCAGGGGGTGTATGTAGTGCAACGGGAAGATGCCTCTCTGGACAGAAGTTACGGCGGTTTGCCTGTCTGTGGCCGTGTGCTGGTTTTTGCTGGTGGCGAGTTGGTTTTCTGCACGCAGCCCGCGCGGTGCTGAGCTGAGGGCTGCGCGGTGCGTTGGGAAGCTGCCCGTTTTCATCACTTCGGTCGCATACCTGTGTTAGTGCAGCACTGGCTGGTCTTAAGTTGATGCAGAAGAGGCTCCCACTTGTGCCCCTACGCTATTTTGAATATTATTTGAAGAATATAAAGAATTTCTGCTTACCTTTCAGCTTACAGAAAGGTCCCAGTGTAATAGCCGTTGTTTGTACAACGTTTGTAAATCGTACGCTGTTTGCATTTTTTTTTTTAATCTTCCCTCTCCTTCTACACAAACGGCCTTTCTTTGGCGCTGAAACCCTTTTTTTGTTTGTCGCTAAGG
>JAVJGI010000035.1:2012193-2032870 GCA_035590275.1 Ibycter americanus | reverse complement strand
GCAGGAAGTGACAAGGCGCGGGGCCGTCGGCTGGGCGCGAGCTGGGCGCGGGCGGGCACGCTCAAGATGGATGCCAAAATGGGTTAGTCCCTTTTTCTTGGTTTGCTTTAATACGTGTGAGGTAAACTCGCTTGTAGATCGCGAGGCTTTTAATTTCTCTGTCAAAAAAAAAAAAAAAGAGAGGGTTGCTTGGTTCACGTTTTATTCAAAGAGGATTATCAGGTTAAGTATATTAAACCACTTCTTTTTGTCATCAAGAATTGTTCGGTTTTAAGCGTCTGTGAGAGAAAGAAAAGACTAAAAAACAAATAATTCGGTGATAAACCTATCACAGCGCTCGCTTTAAAAGCAAAATGTAATTGGATGAGTGCTGCGTGCAAGGCGCGGATGCTAGCAGTACTATTTTTAGACGTGCCAAGTGACAGTTCGTGCTTACCAAATGTAGGCAGCTGTTCTTGCTTTGGAATAGGCCTGGAGTACTTGCATATAATGCATGAGATTATAGTTGCATGTTGTATAAAATAAAGCTTAAAACAGTTTCCATGAGGAAAGATGCCGCTCGGCAGGGTACTTCCTGAGAATTGCCTGAGGGTTTTGTTTTTGTTTTAATCTGCTGTGAACGTCTCATGTATAAGTTAAACCCAGAAAGCTGCTTCTAGTAATGCTGTAAGTCTTTTCTTTTACTTCAGAAAGAAATGCAAATTACCTGTTTCTGATCAGTTGGAGAGTAGAAATCAATTGCATCGCATGCCCTCTTGGACTGAAAATTACAAATCAGTTTTTCAGTGACTTCTAACACTGAATTTCCCTCTGAGGAGTTTACAATGAAACCAGATCTGTGTGTCATTAAGCTGAGGGTGATTTGGTAGTTCTGCAAATGGAGTGGAGACTGTGAGGAAAAAGGCTTTGTGTGCTGCTTAACTCTGGTCTGGGAGATCCTCCCCTGAGGATTTTTCTTATTGATTACTGAGAACAAAAGACTTGAAGATGGGTCGAGGCCGTCTGGCATTAATGGTATGCTTTAATTCCAGCAATTTACCTTTCTTTCTGGTGTTTTGGAAACTGTCGTACACATGAATTACTGTCTACATTCCTTATAACTGACTTCAGGTAAAATGCCTTACTACTTGTAGTAAGTGATTTCTGATGAAGCAGTAAGAACCCACTATCAGTGGAGACCCTTTAAAACTGTGTTACAGAGGAGGGGGTATCTCATTTACAGAACTGATGCTGGCTGCAAATGGAGACGAGTAAGGCTCATACTTAGTGTGTCACATGATATGGGAGCAGCACCCAAATTTGAATGTATGGATGCTCAAATTGCAGCATTTAAAAATAAATACAGTTTCAGTATCTGCAGCAAATACTCAGAAAGAAAGGAGTTTTTCCCAAGATTTCTTACATGATTTAGGAGCACAAAATCCACCAACTTTTTTTGGCAAGACTGGTTTTGAAAAATCTCACCCAGGTGTTGTGGATACTTGCAGTTTACAACTATTTTTAGGTCAAGCTTACAATTTCGTTTCTAAGCTGCTTTTACATGCTAAACTTGCGTAACATAAGGTGTACAGAAATGCTAACAGACACTTTTGTGATTAGAAACAAAGCCAAAGAAACAAAAGAAAATGTTAAATTTAGGGATTATGGCCCATACAAAAGGAATTCTGCTATGACTTGAATTTTTTTGTTGGATTTTGTCAGTTTAACCCCAGCCAGCAGCTAAGTAACATGCAGCTGCTTGCTTACACACCCACTGCACCCCCCCCTAGGTGGAATGGGGAGGAGAATCGGGGGGGGGAAAAGGTAAAATCCATGGGTTGAGGTAAGAACAGTTTAATAATTGAAATGGAAAAAAAAATAATGATAGTAATGAAAAGGGAGACGACAAAAAGAGAGAGAGGAATAAAACCCAAGAAAGACAAATGATGCACAATACAGTTGCTCAGCCCATGCTGACTGATGCCCAGCCAGCCCCTGAGCAGCGATCGGCAGGCCCCAGCCAGCTCCCCCCGGTTTATATACTGAGCATGACATTCTATGGTATGGAATAGCCCTTTGGCTCAGCTGTCCTGGTTATGTTCCCTCCCGGCTCCTTGTGCACCTCCTCGCTGGCAGAGCATGGGAAACTGGGAAGTCCTTGGTTTAGAGTAAGCGCTACTTAGCAACAACTGAAACATCAGTGTGTTATCAACGTTATTCTCTGACTAAATCAAAACCCACAGCACTGTACCAGCTGCTGGGAAGAAAATTAACTCTATCCCAGCCGAAACTAGGACAGATCTTTAGAAATATTAAAGAAAAATTGTCTTGCTTAGAGCTTCATGTGTTTGACAGGGGAAATAGAGGTGCAGCTTTGTAACATGAAGAGAGCCAGCGGAATAACAGGTCAACAGGGTGCACAGATCCGTTGGGCTGCAACTTGACGAGGACTTCAAGGTTGGTGCTGTTCCGAGGGCAGGAGTGTCGCCTCCTTCAGTTGGCTGCTCTATCTCCCACCCCATATGTTTGTGGAGTCACATTGTGAACCACAACCAGAATCTGATCTGGCTGGCTGCTTAGTTCTCATTCTGTTTTTTTGGTGCGGTAGTTGTCAGTGGCATGCAGAAAACGGGGCTGGTTCTGTATGTGGCCGTGCAGAGGAAAGGAGTGGAATTGAGTGCTGGTGGAGGGGTGAGGCTGTTTCTTTCCACAGCAGTTCTGGTGCGTGATAAATACAAAGATGTTCATGCAACTGTAACCTGGTTCTGTCTGTCTGTAGAACTTCAGGAAATTTCTACTAAAACATGAATTAAATATTTGGGTAAAATATTTTGCCTTATGAAAATGGTGGCTTTAAGTTTCTGACCAGGGTTGTCATCTTCCCACCACTTGCTGCTCGGTACAGTTTCCCTACAGAAATAATTAGGAAAGGACTTCAGCTTCTGAAACACAGTGAAATCGCACTAGAGCCCCAGTGGCATTTTCATGTTGTAACTCCAAAGGGATTAAGCAGACTTTGCCCTGCAGAGGCTACTGATTATTTAATGTTGGTGCATTACCACATTTTCATCCTGTGAGAAACAATAGTCAAATTTATTTTAAAATTTTCTTTTACAGTCATTCAGAATAAAAAAAAGTGTTCTGAATTGTGATATGCTATTTTACAATTGGTTTTGTGATGTTTAGGATGAGATAGGATTGCTAAACCTGTGATGTAATAATTTTTCTGTAATATATCTTGAGTTCTAGATCTAATACATTGTTGCTATTAACAAGCAGTTTTGATGCAGAAGAGGAATTTGTTCTTGTGAAAATCTGATCAGCTGTGGAAGTAGAAATCGTGAAGAGTGAGTTTTATTGTGTCTCACCATGAAGTGTTAAAGTGGACTAGATGCTGCTGCCCAGTTCTGTACTCAGCAATGGAGAATGATGTTTGCCAGATTTCATGAGTTCAGCACAGTAATCAGCCGGATGCAGCAGCACCTCAAAACAAACAAATCTGAAGTGGATGTATTAAGCCATTACCTATGACTTGTGCAAGGGTGCAGTTTACTTTAAACAGTGATGCTAAAAATGGCATCATATTGTGTTCTCTCATGAGGGTCACTTAAAGAAAATATAAACTTATTTTACAAATGAAGTACTTTGCATTGGAGCACACCATTATAAACTCCCACAGGTGTGTTTTCAGTCAAAAGGAAACTAAATGAACTGTTCATGAGTCTGGAGCAGTGCCTTTCACTCTTACCAGACTTGCAAAGATAAAATGGTTTAGAAATCTGTTAGTGTCTTGTCGTTTGTCCTAACAGGGAATCGGAATCAGTCTCTTCAGTGAGCAACATCCACAAAATGCACAGAAATAAAATGGAATGAAGCACAAACTGCTGTGGTTCTGGTGCAGAACACAGCACGGTAGTTGAAGAGATTAATTCTGACATTGCTGAAGGGCAGAACTGTTCTTAAATTTTAGCAATTACATTTGAGGTAATCCTAATAACAGTAATACCAATAATCTGAAGTCCAGTGCAGAATCTGTGCTAAAATAACCTATTTCTAGTTGTTATTTCAGCTGTGGCTTGACAGTGAGATCGCAAGTTCCGTTCTTGATGACTCTCAGCAGTCAAGTGAATCATGTTTTACTGTTTTCATATGGATGCAAAAGGTAACTTGTTCTAATTTCTTACCTTTTTTGAATTTTAGTTGTTGACCTCCTTTACTGGCGAGACATTAAGAAGACGGGAGTGGTGTTTGGTGCCAGCTTGTTCCTGCTGCTTTCATTAACAGTGTTCAGCATCGTGAGCGTGACAGCTTACATTGCCTTGGCCCTGCTTTCTGTGACCATCAGCTTTAGGATATACAAGGGAGTTATCCAGGCAATCCAAAAGTCCGATGAAGGCCACCCGTTTAGGTGAGATTTTTCTTTTAATTAAGAAAAAGTGTGGTGTTTTGGGGAACAGCAGTTTTGGTGCCATTAGAAGCAGTAGATGACATACGCCATAATATGTTGCATAATAATGTAAATAGTCTCTGTACTGAAAAATCTGTTACTCAGCCTGTGACTACTCTTCTTTCAGCTTTTCTCAGTAGGCATACACAGTGGTAAAGAAAACAAACTGAGGCTTCCTTTGGAATGCTAGAGTATCTTAAGTTACATTAAAAAAAATTAAATACTTCAATCAAATGAAGTAATGTGCATTTTAGAATGGCATAGTCTTCAGAATGTGAACCAGTAGCAGATGATGTACAAAATTTAAAGAATACCTGGCAGATGCAGCACTTCCAATGCAATATATGTAGCAAAAATCAGCATAAATGTCTCAGGGGATATCTTTATCTTTCTGGAACTTCTTGTTTTTTAAGAATACTCTTAAAATTTGTGTTTTACTATGAAGCAGCATAGCCTGTGTGCTCCATGTGCAAGGGTGCCTTGTCATCAGCAGAATGTTCGTTGCAGCCTGCTCAGATCAGAAATCCAGAAAATTGGACTCTGAATTCTAAGGCTTGAGGAGTTTAATCATAGGATGGATTCAGGCCCTCAGAGAGGACCTCTGAGCCCTTTGTGATGAGTGAGCTAAGTCCTTGGGGCATTCCATGTGTGTGCTTCCTGCAGTGCGGGAACACGGTATCCGTGGCATTCATCCTGTCCTGCATGTAGAGTACAGTGGTGCATCTTAAGAGAAAAACCAATTAATGTGTTACTACTAATGTGCATGTTTCCTCTTTCCATGCCAGCCCTGTCCCACACTGCTCAGACTGGCTTCTCTTAACTAATCAGTGAAGCGGTTCAATCTCAAGTTCCCTTGCCCCTTTCAGACTCCCACATGCCCTACTATTTACAGCTCTCTTACTAATTTTGTGGTGTTTCCAATTATTCTCATTGTTTTCCTCTCATCTTTAGTAAGGTGATGCAGAATGTTTTCTTGGGTTTACCTCCATTCCTCCCTGCCTGTGTGTAGTGGCTCATTTACCCAGAGGAAGCCGTTTGTGCCTAAAACAGCTGTGAGAAAAACTCTGGGGAAAAAGAGAGTATTCGCTTTCAAGCTTGGATCTGATATTAAAAAAGTACATCTGAACAATTGGCAACACATTCAGTATAGCAGTGTGAAATACATATCTTTGTAAACTCAGGTTTCTGGGTTTGTACTGGTAGGGTTTTTTAACTGTCAAGGCCTCGTATGGCTCTTGTCGTTCACCCGCATTAGGGTGAGTAATTCCCAGCTAAAATCCTGTTGGTGCTTCTACCCAGTAGTGCTTGTCAGTATCCAAACAGCGTTTCCAGTTTACCAGTCAAGTTCGTTCTTAGCCAGAACAGGCAGTGCTTTTTCTACCTGTGCTCTTTCTGAAGTTTATTTCTAAAAATACTGATAAGAAGCTTCCAGACATTCTAGTCCAACATACCTGGTTGCTTACTTATTATCTGTATAGCTTCAACTACAAGAAGGGTATTTTTACTGGAATTTAGTTTGGCAGTGAAGAGCACATCCATGAGATCAGTTTCATGTATGATTCAGGTACTGAGTATCTGGCTGAGGAGTTGAGAAGGGTGTGCAGATTCAAGCCAAGTGTGGATAGCAGAATGTAGCCTTGAAATGGCTGCCCTCTGTAGTTACCATTTAAAGTATTTTAATTTGTGCTGGACTTGCCACAAGGCCACGTTTAGCTTCACCTTAAATGATTTACATAGGAGCCTCTACTGTGCATTTTTTATTCTTAAAAAAATCAAAACCACCCTAAAGCAGAAATGAAAGTAAAAGTTTTAACAACTGTAGTAACTGTAAAATGAGCGCGCTGTTACAGATGTGCTGCGTTGCTCCTTCCCCCTCCAACATACAAATTAGGCAAATAAGTTAGTCTCTATTTCAAGATACTAAATTGCCATAGGTGCTGCAGATACAGATAGAAGTAGCAGTGTAGTGGAAGGAACACTTAACCAGATAGGAGCTTGTATCTTTCTATTAAAAGAACTGCTGTCACTAACTGTAAGAAATTATTTAATTTTTTTTTTTAGCAAATGATGAAAAACTTGCTCATTTTACTGTGCCTTAGTGTGTTTCTTACAGTGTAATGGTGACTTTGGAACTGCCTTCCAGTGGTATGAATGGATATTTTGCTTGTGCAGGATTTTTTCAGTTTGGAAAATGAAGAAATACCAAGTCTGGTAGAATATCAGGCTGCCTAATACAATAGCAAAGCCTGAGAATGGCGCACACAATGCCCCCCAGCCTGTCTGTCTGTCATTGTTGTAAATACACTTCAAGTGTTCTAGATTACAGCACATGCTGAGGAGTAGGAAGAGCCTTCATAGACCAGGCAGCGTATGGCCAGTGGTGCTGGACGCTGGCTGCTCACAAGCCTGGTGTGGTCACACCTGCATGTCACCCAGCACGCCTTTTGTGTGTAGGCCAGGTAAGACTGTGTGTGACTTAATAAATGCACTAGCACAACATAGGAGTAAGAAAAAAATGTTTTTTCTTTTCTTCTAAGAAGTTGTAGGGGTTTTTTTTTAAGGTTCTCTTTTGCTTTCTAAGAATAACCTAGGTTAGTTCTGTTCTGTCCTTTTAGCATTCCTCATGTGGTAAGGTTTCTCTATAACATAAAAATAAGGTATGTTGATGTTGCATATATAACATATGTTGATACCGTTTAGCAGCAGTCTTTACAGTAAAGTTTCATAAGCCCTTCTTTCTTGCAGGGCTTACTTGGAGTCTGATGTAGCTGTGTCTGAAGAGCTTATTCAGAAATACAGTAACGTTGTGCTCGGTCACGTTAATGGCACAGTCAAAGAGCTGAGACGTCTCTTCCTAGTGGATGACTTAGTTGATTCTCTGAAGGTAAGTTTGCTTCAGCCGTAGATACAGCAGCCTTGTGTAAATTCCTTGCTGACCTAGGTTAGCAAAGCCCAGTAGTCCTTGTAAACATGAATGAACAATAGTATCTTTGGCTCTGTATAAGTAAAGAATGAGTTTTAGTTTGCTAAAGTAATAAGTATTTTGGAAGTAATAAGCCTTTTATGTTTTTCAAGAAGTATAGCCTTCTCTTAGCCACAGAGCTGAATATAAAGTTCTGTGTGCAGTAATAGTGGATAACTTCTTCTGCACTTTATTTTGACAGTATAATAAAAACAGATGGAAAACTGAAATAGGTTCTGGCTGTATGCAGTTCAGCTGTTACACCTCCTCGCTAGTGCTCCTAATATGAACACCTCGCTAGTGCTCCTAATATGAACATTCAGAATGGGTCACTAGCATGTATTTGTTCCTCTTGAAGACCTGAGTTTTGGGCTAGACTGCCACAGGTCTGGTTTTGTTTGGTTTGGTTTTTTTCCTTAAACAGTAGGAGTTCTTATGTCCGCTTCTTTTGCTGGGAGAGTTGGGGACTGGGCAGTGCGCTTTTTTACTAGGGAGGTGGACACTTGTTTCAGTCCCTGGGTTTGGGTGTGACTAGCTGCTGCTTTTAGTGATGCAAATTACTGGCATGGGTTTTGCAAGTTACCTTACCTAAAGTGTGCAATGCTGCTTAACAGATACCTTGAATATGTCCGAGTAGTATTTAATGGGATTTATTGAAGGTGGCAGAGCAAAACTGACAGTGAAGAGTAGTTATTAAGAAAAGATCTAAAAAAAAAAAAATTTGGCTGAAACCCCTTCAGTTTTGTTCTGTGAGAATTACATTCTTTTCTTTCAAGCTAATCGCCTTTCTTTGTTTTTCAAACAATCGATTCCTTTACTGAGTACGATGTGTTGTCCATTTCTTTTTCAGTTTGCTTAATCTTCTTGAAATAAAGTTGCATTTATCTTCCAATAAGTCCCTTACGTAGTGCTTTATAAAGTCCTTTGAGTTGTGGGGTTGGGGGAGGGGCTTTCTAGTGACAGTTGGAGGAAAATAGGAAGGCTGTAGAAGTCTTTGTTATATTTGTGGAATAGAAATCGGAGGCAGATCTTGGGATCTTACCCAGAGTTTCTAGACCCAGTTTCTTGTTATGCTGCAACTTGAACATAGAGTTTGTGCCAGAAGAGCTGCACCTGATGCTGTGCAGGTCTCCTGCAGTGGGAGTCCTTTCCTGCTGGAGACGGGAAAGATTTCAAGGCTGTTGGGTTGTTTCCTGGGGTCTTCTGTTCATGATAAAGATTAATTTTTCTCAGAAGGGAAAGAGGAGAATAGGATATTAACCCCAAGGTTTGGTGTAATAATCTTCCTGCTCCTAAAGGGTTGTGCTGTAAATTATTTTTTTTTATTAGGGAGGTGGCTGTGCATTCTTACTTTCTGGTCATTTTTCTGGGCATGATTGATACTGCTGCAATCATTTTATGGCAAAATGGCTTAAATAAGGCCGTTACTGCCTGTGCCTTGCCAGTGTTTCCACACAGGGATTGCATTTTGATGGCTAAATCCTCTCGCCTGCTGCCCACCAGTCTGGTCTGTGAGAAGCTGTGTCTCGCCTTCATGCTTAAGTGACTGAGTACTTAGGATTCATCTCTGCAGCATCTCAAGGCCACAGCCTTGACCCAAAGAATTGCTGTTACGTGGCTAGAATTGCATTTTGATAACTTAGACTGGGTGTGCAAGGGAGGAAGGGAACATATTCTTTGTTTATTGTGTTTAAGGGCATTGAGTTTCAGTGTTCAAAGAAAAGTTATTTTCCTTAAGTCGTGTTTGGATCTGATTAAACAACAAACATCACAGAAAAACTTGTAGTCACAAGGTCACTTGTATTTCTTTAATAATTAAGCCCTTTGTGATATGTTCCTTCATCTGAGTTACAAGCATTTCCACACCATTTGTTTAGAGATCGCAGTCCCTTGCAGTAAAGGAAGCGGTGAACAGCCAACTGCTGTTCCAGTTAACACTGTTTTAAAAATGAGGCCTTTCAGAGGAATTATGTTAGAAGTAGAATTAATTCCAGTCAGAATGTCTTCAAGGCACTAATCTCTTTCCAAATACTATGGTATATAGGAAAGACATGTTTATTCAGCTGAACTAATTCATTTCCCCTCTCTGCTTTTGACATATGAAATGGTTTATGTAGGTTAATTAGTCTTAATTTATCATAGTTGAGAGCAACCCTTACATGAAACCAGTGAATGCCAGGACAGTTCACGAGCACAAGCAGCTGATTTTGAAGAGTTTGTGCTTGAGGAGAACATTAAGATGCTGGGGTCTTATGTAACGTAACGGCCCTGGTTTAAAAATATCTTGGCTTGTGTAGTTTAAACATCTTCACTGTAGGAAACAGCATGTTTGTGTATAATTAAAAGTTACAGAGCTTTAATTCAGAAAATGTCTGCAGGTCAGTTTATTGTGTGTAATAGTTCTGGCTGTAAAATCTGCCTTGTTAAGATTTTTTTCTTTTTAATTAAACAGTGCTTCAGTCATGGAAGTCTTAAAATGGACTCTAATATGCAGCAGCAGCAGTTCCTCACAGTTCTTGAGGAGCAATTCCAGAGGAGCCCTTGCCAGAGGGTCCCAGGAGAAGCTGCACTTTGCCCTGATGGACAGCAATCTAGTGCTGCTCCCCCAGCTGCGCGGTGGTAGCTGTTCCGACACTGGGGCACAGTTGCTTTCAGTTTTCATTGCTCAACTGATGTTTTGAGAAACAGAGCTCTGTGCCGTATTTGAACTGTTTTAGAGTAACGAAACCGACACATGGACATCTTTGGATTTACCATTACATTGCAGCATGCTTTAGGTACTGGGGGGTCATTAATAGTTGGAATGAGGTAGGCAAAACCTTGATTCATTCCATTGGATACACGGGGGTTTTTACTGGTTTACGTGTGTCCTTGTAACATTCAGGCTGAGCTTGGGCCCTGTCCTTTCCTTGTGTCCCAAGTGTGTGGGAAGAGCAATATTATCTTTGTAGGTCAGTCCTGAGTTGCCTTCTGCTTTTTTTTCATCTTAGAGCGTTCAGATGTGTTTCAGGGGTAAGCCTTTTTGCCTTTGTAAGGTTCTCTGAGTTTGTCTCATTTCTAAGGGGAAAATAAAAAAAAGAGACCAATACGTCAATGTGGGATTGAGATCAACTCCAGTCAGTCCCGGGAGCGCTGTTTTACCTGTCAGAAGGGTGTGAAGAGAGATGGAGTTGTGGGAGCTGGGGGTCTGAGGTTTTTGCTGAACTTCACTTACTTTGGTAGCCCCAGCCTTCAAAGCAGCTGTCCCTCATGGATGCGGTGGGGAGGGGGGTGGCCCTGCTGGGCTCAGCGGTTCCCTCTCCCATCCCGTGTAAGTGAAGTGGATTAAAAGCTGCACATGCACCACAGTTTGTTGTTAGACCCTGATGCTGCTCTGGACAGACTTTCGGAGAAGCAGAGCCTGTGTCAGTCAGATGTTAACGCCTGGATTTTGATCTTTCTTGGGCCATAAATTCAGTGCTCGCTCAGTAGGGTTGGATAGTTCTGTGAATTGTTGGACTTTGGGACGGGTTCATATCTGTTACCCTTCTGCTTATATAAACTCACATTTTCTGCCTTGGTCATAACCTCCAGCAGTATTACTGAGCAGTCACCTGACTGGGTGGTGCTGAGCTTCGGTCGTTGTGTTTGTGCAGAGGGGATCTTGGATAGCTATCACGGTGCTTTGTTGTGTGCGGCTGAAGCCAACATACTTAGTTTACTGACCACGCAGCCTGCAAGGGAATCGTTCTGAATGGTCACAGACTTGGGGGCTTTTTGCTGTACGAAAAGTTGCTGACTTCCCTGCCGTGGCTGGGGAGGGGGATGTGCAGCATGCACCGACATGCTCGGAAGGGAAAACGCTTGCTCCATTAAAATGCCTGGCGCAGAGGGGCTGGCAGTCAGCTCTCACCCTGGCATTGTGGGGAGCAGAACTGGGCCAAGGTTTGAATGAATCATGAGGGAGTTTAGAGAAATCTGCTTTATTTTTCTTGATAAACCTGCCAAAATCCTTCAGCGGGAATGCAGTTGATGGTAACATTGCAGCCTTGCTTGAGAGTTAACTTTGTGCCCCTAGTGCTGCTTGCACCGCATCTGGGAAGAGCTGGCGAACAGCTGCATGGCTTGCAGTTAATCCTCCTGCATTTTGAATGGGATCAGCTTTGAGTGCAGCTCCTGAAGTAAACTTCATTTCATTGCAGGGCTCCTGCAATTAAACTTGTAGTGATTGTTATGCCCTTACCTGTTGGTTTGGTTTGGTTTGGATATTTTGCAACTTACGATAAGCTAAAGATGGGTGTTCGGATACGTGACTTGGCTGCAGACTAGACCCTTTCCCACACCTGCAGTCCTTCAACATGCATTTTTTTTCCTTCCAGTGCGTTGTACCCATCTTTTTTCCTTGCGTGTATCTCCTGCTTATCAAAGTGCTTCACCTTCGGTGGTTAACTGTGCCCAGACTTTCTCTCTCTGATGCCAGCAGCAGCCTCCCTCCATGTCTGTCCAGCTGTTTGCTGATTTGCAGTGTTTTGCACAGAAAATAACCAGATGTGCTTAGTTGATTAAAGGGCTGGGGGTCTTGTCTCTGTGCTCCGCACAATACAAAGTGTAATTCAGTGCTCAGCAAGGAATAAGCACTGGTAAGCCCAGTGTTTCTGACGTCCAGATCCTGGCTTCTGCTCAGCTCCTTACAAGCTGTGCAACACTAGAAGAAACTGGCTGATTTTCCTCGGGGAGGAATCCTACACAGAAATAGAGCTGGCAGCCTTCGGCCCCCTGCCACCCCGGTATAGGTCAGAGGTGTGCTTGGGACACTCTCCACCTGGCGGAAAGCTGAGGGGCTTGAGCTTCTGCAGACCTTTGTGCAAAGCTGGTGAGAAGCGCACAGGGAGCTCTGCAAGTGCAGTCGGCAGCGTGGCGGCAGGGGAGGAACGGCGGGGGCTGGCTATGAGTTAGGGGCTGGGATACGGAGCCAGAAATCGTGGCAGTGTGAGGGTTTAGGTGTCTGTTAGCAAAGGGGCGTCTTTCCTCCTGAGTTTCTGTAGGACTTGCAGCCAGCTTCCATTTTACGGCACCATTGACTCCTCTCTCTCCTGAATTTTTTAGTATTCAAAGCCCTCCTGTGTTTTCTTTTAAGGGAAGAAAGCCAATCAAGCCAACCTTGCCACATTATCTTCCACACAGGTTTTTCCCCTGGTGTGACAGAAACCTCTGCCTCGCCTAGTCAGCGCTTCACTGAGACCTTTGCTGAGCCAAAGCCTGGTTGTGATAGTTTGGTGCCACCGGTTGCGCCGCAGCCCAGAGCGGGATGCGCTTGTGTGCTGGCTGCTGCGCTGCCACGCAAACAAATGACCTGCTTCTTTCTGGCTCTGTCACCCAGTGCTGTGTCACATGCCAGCCCTTTAACCTCTCGCTTGCCTGCCTTGTTCCGTCTTTTCAAAGGGTGGGAGGTAGGAACAGCGTTTGCCCATCATTAATAAACACGGAATTGGAAGTGCTGTATAAACGCAGAGGGCATTGAGCAGCCACCAAGTACTAACAGTGGTCACTGCTGACTCGGGCTGAATTCAGCCCGATGACCTAGACTATCCTATTACTGAACCCTTCAGCCATCTTGTCACTCATCTATAATTACATGAGATGTACAAGGGTGAAGTGGCGTTCGGGGCGTTTGTTTCGTATGTTTTGAGAAGGCCCCTCACTGTTGTAACTGGTATGTTCTGGTGAGACAGACTCCAGGCTGACGTGCTGTTTTTTTCCTTTTTAGTTTGCGGTGTTGATGTGGGTATTCACTTATGTTGGTGCCTTGTTTAATGGTCTGACATTACTGATTCTGGGTAAGTGTTTTAAATTGCATTAAATACTGGTATATACAAAATAACTCTGGAAAAGCACTGAAGGCTGCTCAGTACTGTGAGGCTATTCCTGTGTTCTTGAGAGCGCAGCGAGATGTTACAGTTCTGTGTCCTGTTTCCAGGACCTTGATAACACTGCAGAACAGACCATTTTGCATTGCTGAATTCCTTGAGATTGCCAATTTTCCAGACATTGTATCATTTAAAAGCAGTTTCAGTTGTGCTTGTCCCTATCGGGGTCAGCCCGACTTGAATACCATCCTTGTACCGAGCCTTTGGAGGAGGTACAAAATTGCCTCTGGCTGTGTCCGGGCGCAGATGGTTTTATTTCTTGCGCCCCAGAGCAGGCTGGCCTCAGGTGTCAGAAACCGACCGATGCTGGCAGAAGCCTGAGCATCCTTTTTGAAGAATTTGCGTAACCCGCAGTGAAAAAGTGACCTGTGACTAGACTTACTGTACTGTTAATGAGACCTGGAGAACAGCCCAGCTCCTCCTTAACAGGGATTATTTAAATTACCAGCCAACAATTTTTGTCTGTGGCTTAATTATATCTTTTTCTTGCAACCTTTTGAAAGAAATGTCAAGGTGTAGAAACTAGTCTTTGTTTTACCTGAACGCCATCCCTTCCATGTATTCATACCTTTCATGTGCTCTTTTCCAGCTTTGATTTCACTCTTCAGTGTTCCTGTTATTTATGAGAGACATCAGGTGAGTGTTTAATGTAATTTGTGAAATGCTTCATAAAATTAGCTCTGTTGAAGCAAAGCCACAAGCAAGTAAACCCAAAATTTATTTCAATCTTTGAAAATCTTTAAAGCCTTTAAAAGGTAGGCCTTCACCCAGGAATCAGTGCTGGGGCCAAGAAAATCAAGTTCACTTTGAAGTCCAGACTGCGTGTGCTTTCCCCTCCTCCTTTTTGGTGGAAGTGTAAGAAGGCTTCCCCAGCAAACAGTTACAAAAAAGGCCCAATTAACCTGGAGGCCTCCTCTCCTCTGATCCAGATTTGGTCAGGGCTAAAACAGCAGTAGGCACGGTGCGTCGATCCTGATGTAAGGACTTTTAAAACAATTTCTGAAGAAACCTCTTTGGAGCTGATCTTCAGGATTTGTGTCCTGAAGCCCTGTGGAATTGGTAGCCCTGGCAAAAACAGGAGGTGGGAGACGCCTGGCACAGTCCAGTGCCTCTCGAGTGGAGAGACTAATGTGAAAGTAAGAGGTAAGAAGGACCCAAAATAAAATGTGTACGATTAAATTCTAGCCGAGCTTGAGCGGGGACTGTCTTCAGCAGGTCATAGCACAGGAGGGGGAGGCCAGCTCTGGCTTAGCCGTTCCTTCTCCTCTTTCAAAAACAACGCTGCTCATGGAGGCCAGCCTGGGACTTGGGCAGGGAGGCAGAAAGGGCCAGAGCAGATGGCGGAGCCTCCTGGGCTCCTCTCCGAGCTGCTAGGAAAGGACAAAGTACGCTGCAGTGAAAGGAAATCCTGTAGCCCCAAGGAAAGATGATGGACAATTTGTGTGGCTTAGCTTGGGCTCCTCAATCCTCTTGACGAGCTGAAGGCTGCTCTCTGAAGGCGTAAGCTGTTTATGAGGCCCGGCCCACCTAAGCAGCTTTCCTTCTCCATGGTGCCCGTCTGCCCCTCACCGAGGGCCCAGGCTGCGCGCCCTCGAGAAGAGGCGGGGGAAACGCTAGTGACCTGTTTGATGGAACGTGCAGAAGCCGGGGTGAATTTATTTGGGTATTTGCCTGCTATTCCCTGCCTTTGTGTGAATTCCTGGAGGCAAACGCTAGCTAGCGTGTGCTGAGGCTGAAGCCGCGGGAGCTCTGGCATCAGACTTGGAAACGAGCGCGGTTGAGCCCCTTCCGTCCGTCAGCGGTCTCCCGTGTAAAGCACATCGCGGTGCCTTCCGGGCAGCGGCGTGCCTGTTCCCGAGGGCTGGGCTGTAACACCTCTCATCTTCCATTTCAGGCCCAAATTGACCATTATTTGGGACTCGTGAACAAGAATGTCAAAGACGCGATGGCTAAGTGAGTTGGGTTTTTTAATTTTATTTCACTTTATAAGGTTTACAGTTCTTGGTATGTCTGGTACTGCTGTGTGTAACAAATGCATTACGTGCACTAGTCCTGGGAGGAGAATGTCCTTTGTTTGCATTTGGAATGGTTACGAAAGCAGTTCCTTTCTTGCTGGGGCTGTTCAGTTAATCCTGTATTATTTCTGATAGAATTCCGTGCATTTGAAACCACTCGTGGGACCTGCAGCCCTCAGCAGTTGCACCTGAGGGCTAAATGAAGGAGAATTTAGCGGTTGCGCTGGTTTCTGAGTTGCAGTAGTTTTGGTTGCTGTGATTGTGATCTTCATGTGCTGCTGTTTTTAAGACTGTGTTGACACCTAGGTTTTTTTCGTTTGTTACTCAAGTGCTGTTCTTTTTCCTCTCCTGTTCCTCTTGTAGGATCCAAGCAAAGATCCCTGGGTTGAAGCGCAAAACCGAGTAAAGAGCCTGAAGCAACTTATCGATAGGAAGTTCATCTTTTAAGGGGGGAAAAAAATACTCATTTGGATTTACATGGGGAGGGTCAGGGAATAGCAAAACCCTTGACATTGCAGTGCAATTTCACAGATCTTTATTTTTTAGCAACGCAGTGTTTAAGGAAAAATAACTGTTTTGACTGCCATGTGTTTCATCATCTTAAGTATTGTAAGCTGCTATGTATGGATCTAAAACTAATCATCTTTCTTTATCCTGTGTGCAGCACTGGCTAATACAAAAGATTTGAGAAAGCTGTACATTTTGCTTCATCAGAGGTAGTCCCTGCTGCGTTCCAGAAGAGGTAGTGCAGGTGGAGCGGAGGATAACACTTCCCAGTTTGTGCACTGTGTATGGTCTGTGTAGATTGATGCAGATTTTCTAAAATGAGATGTTTTAGAAGAATATACCATATTAGCAAGTTTTGAAAAATCTTGCCTTTTTGGTATGAGTATAGCTGTATTGTGATTTTATTGTTTTATCAATTGCCAATATATATATATATATATGTGTTTCACAAAGCTTAGGTCTTTCAGCTGCTCCACAGTGCTTCGTACTTCAGAGAATTGACTGATTTCTGGACTAGCTCCATAGCACACAAGCTTGAAAAACTAAAATGTTGTCTGTAAACACTAGCATCTGTTTAAAACAACAAAAGAGACATGAACAAAGGAACCTCCACATACATTAAAAGATAATTACAGCATACACTTTGTTGCACAAACGTACAGTAGTTGATTTTGAGCAAATCTACAGTCTTTCAAACTCTGATAATCTGTGGACCGAATATCTAATGCTGCAACTGTTGTTCGGAAACTTAAAGCCTTGTTATGCAAGAAATGATAAGTGAAAATTTATACACTTGCAGTTTAAGCTGTATTGAACTAAGTCTGTGGAATGCATTGTGAAATGTAAAGAAAAAAAAACAACAAAAAAGCAAAAAAAAAACACCAAACACCAAAACCCCAAGTATCAATAAAGCTTATAGACATAAAATGATACTGGTATTTTGCTTTCTTGAGGCAAGTTTAATATATTTGTGTTTATTTTGTTTAAGTTCATAGTGATTAAATAGCCATTGTACATGGTGGTGGAAATACTAGTTTGTCAGACGTATAGCAATGTTGAGTAGATGGATTTTCCAGGATACCTTTTCTTTTCATATGTGCAGTGTGAAGCAGTTTGTTCAGTTCCATTGCAGAGTTGATGTCCCAGGTAGCTGTGTCGGCCGGTGATGCTCAGTTCGGCGTGTAGTTCGTGTAGCGCAGGTTCCCGCCGGCAGCGAGGAGGCCTCTCTGCTGAATGCTCAAGGCTCCCGTTGTTACCACTGCCAGCGGCGCCGACAGCTCAGTGACATGGGGTGTCAGATGCCACTTAAGTGTTGTGAGTTGGTGATAGAAAATTGTGAAAGACTAATTTTTAGATGATTCTGCTAAACAAAGTGAAGATCCTTGGTTTCTTTTATTTTTGAGACAATAATGTGTGATGCCATATTCTAGCTTGAAGGAAATGGTAAAGCGGGTCCCAATAATCTTTGCAGATCAACTTGCTGAATCTGATTTGAGACCTGGACATTGAAAACTTGTATCCAAATTTCTTTGAGACACAGATTTTGAATGAATGGCATCTTGACCGTTGAAAAATAAATTCATGCACTAATATTTTAGTTTACAGTATGATACATCATTACTTCTGAATATTTTATACTTACAGCCAAACCATATAAACATATAAATTTTAAGTGTTTTCCTGACAAGACACTATTGCTTTAAGGTATTTTTTCACATCACCATTGATCAATGCGTTCTGCCACACAACTGGTTTTATTTGGGATACAATCAGTGTGAAAGGAAGGCAAACGTTATTACAACACAGGCAAAGAAGGTGCTCACTGACATCACCACCTAACATGATACATTATTTGATCAAGAAGGTTTCTTTAAAAAAAAAAAAAAAAAAAAAAGACTGCATAGGGACTCCTATTGTGTATCTGACAAACTGATCTTCTGTATAGTAATATAAGGCATTAATAAATACAATTTTAAAAAAAGGTGATTCTTTGAGGTTGCTGAAGCACTTTTGTGTGTTGAATGTACATGTAACTGGATATTTGTTGCAGCCAGCAGCTACCTTTTTATGCAGTGGGCATCAGGAGTGGATTGGCAGGAAGTTTCCACAGTTCAAAATCAGATTTTTCCTGAACTGGGACTAAAGCACTATTTAACATTCCTTTTCAAAGACTAAATGTTAAGTCTGAATGTTTATTTCCTTTCGGTTAACAGTCTTTTAAAAAGAAAGGTAATTTCAAAATATGGATGTTGTTCCATGCCAGAAATCTCAACAATCTTTTCTTCTGACATTGCCTGCATTTTCTGTTCCTTTCTCTAAACACTTTAATTGGAAAAAGGGGAACTTTTTCTTTCTGCAATTCCACTGTCCCTCTAGTTTTTGCTTTTGACAAAATGTTCTTTAACAAATTTTGAACAGCTTTACTGGTCTTTTGTGAACATCAGCTCGTGCTTTCCACTTCCATGTGGAGGCAGCTCTCCTTTCTGCCCTCCTGCCCACGGTCCCACAGCCCGGTTACAGACGAGGGGGCTGCATGAGAAGCAGTGATGGGGAGAGGAGCCCAAATTTAGCAAAGATCATGCTTTTCTCGAGGACAGGAAAATGTTCTGCTATAAGCAGGATGGGACTAGCTGCCTGCTGGAGGGTACACGCAGTCCCCGCTAGGGAGGTACCAGGCGTGTCTTCAGGAGGCCCCTCCAGAATGGGAAATGGCGATTCCTGGAGGCTTTCAAACCGCTTCTAAAATACGCTACATGGCCACTGCCTGTGGAAATAGTTACCTACAAAGCACATTTTCCCATAAACAGGGATTGTGCCGGAACTCTTGGGGAACAATTTCCTCAATATTTGTGTTAAAGTTTCTTCAGCCAAGATTTCTCCATACTCTCTCTCCCCCTCTACTCACCATTTAAGCTTCAAATTCTGCATGCAGTCGAGCTACTACCATCACGAACCAATTGTGAACAGCTTATTAAGAGGTGTAATGCCGACAGGAATTTGTCCTTATAAGAGCGCGTAGCTTCTTCCTGTCGGAAACATTTTGGAATTCACGTGTTGAAGGTATTTATTGAAAACCAAAGCAGAAAACAGGGATAATGTAAGTACACAGCTGGAAAAGGTGTTAATGGTTAGCCCTCCTCCGTGTGAAAGTTATAGCACCGTATGTTGAAAGCAATTGGTGGGAGGCAAGACTGTAGCCCGTACTACTAGAAAATTACTCAAAGGCACTTCATGGATAGAAAATTTTGCCAAATATATATATATTTAAAAATAAAATGGACTTAAAAAATGATACTTTGCTCCTTCAATTACTGAAAGCTGAAGTGTGAACCCCAGCATGATGATTGAAAGCTTGCAGTTTTACTCAGTGCACCAATTTTGAGTTTTTAAGCAGGTGTGGTTAAAAGACACCAACTTTCTTGAACAAATGTTCAAGCCATGAATTTTGAAATTACACAAATTGAAGGGCCCAGCCTTTTCTCAGCGTGCTCCCTTTTCAGACATGGGTTGAATAACACAGTATTAGGCAAAAGCAGCTTCGTGAGTGAACTGTTCATCACTTTGGCCTACCCAGGTTACAGAAGGATTCCCTTTCAAACTTCAGCTTCCTTCTCAAGGATACTGGTCTTTCAAATGCAAGATCACATTCACATTCAGTAGATTTGTACGAGTAATCTGAAAACGTGTAATCCATGCAGCATCGTATGGAAATTACAGGAACCGAAGGGGTAGAGGCATTCATGGCTGTCCAGTCCAGAGCAGTCACTTGGTGGTGGCAGTAACGGCGGCAGAAGAGTCTCCTTTCAAAGGCATCGCCATACAAATACACTACAAAGAAATCGAGAGTGTAATTATTTTTCCGAGTAACTTGATGACAACCTTCAGCATGCCATACCAAGAGAGAGGCTGTATTACATGCATACATGGCCATAAATGTAGATTTACCAGCAGGATGCCAGGTAAAGCAACATGAAGCCCTGGAGTTCCTCGAGTGCGCTTTTCTCAGGAGAGAGTTAAAGCATTGTAACTAATGCATGTGCATGTTTTAGTGAAGGCCTGGAGCTTGGAAATGCTGTTATTTTATGCTGTATAGTTATGCTTTGAATCAAACCCTCAGCAGAACTACATTGTCTAAATTAAGGCAGCTGATAAGCTTTTCTGAGTTTATGTAAGTTGCAGCCTGCAGGGCGGGGACTGAGGTAAATGCAGCCTTTGTTCCTGTGCAGCCGCTTTTCGATCCGACAGCTCACTCCTCCCACTGTGCAACCACTTTTGCAAGGGTTTGTTGGTTCCCCCTGCCCCGCCCTTTCTTTTTCTTTTTCTCCCAAAGTGGAAAATGATAACATCTATTTCAGTAGGTGGGGTGGGGATCCTCCATTACCAGCACAATTGCACAAAAGATTGTGAACGCTAAATTTGAAGAACAGCTCATCTCATGCAGCGAGAGTTAAATTGACTGCATGGTGTTGAACAAACCAAACATAGCAGCAGTATCTCTGCTGCAGGCACTGCAGGCTCACTGAGGGGAGCCTCGTGTCATGCAACATACATCAGTATGGAGTCTGCTTCTGGGAAAGATGTGCAGTCTTATTCACTGGCAAAAATGACTCAACGCTGCAGTCTCTGGCTTGTATTTTTCCTGCCAAGTAAGCAGTTATAAATACCTGGTTCTTGAATGCAGCTTCCTGATACTTCTGTGAGAATTTGTGCCTTTTCGTTTCCTACCTTGTTGCTTTTCAGTTTTTCTAGTTTGACGTTTTGCTGTTTAAAAAGTCTTGCAGTTTGTGTTTAACCACATTTAGTTTTTATTCCTCACCTTCCTGCTCCCTGTTTTGCTTGACAGTAGTGTCCTCTCCCCCCC
>JAVJGI010000035.1:1905156-2012166 GCA_035590275.1 Ibycter americanus | reverse complement strand
AAGTGAAAAAAACCCCAAAACACCCCAACACAAACTTAAGGCACCTTTTGAGAAGCCTCCTGTTATTTGAAATGTCTTTCTAAATCTGTCTATCATTCTGTTCAGCTGGAATTCCTGGTCTACCCTTTGCTGGGCAGGAGCTATTCAGTTATTTTTATGTGACTGACACTCCACCAGCTGTCTTTGTCTCACCTAACTGTTCTTCAGACACACCAAGTGGCTCCTGCGCCAGCAGCTGGGGCTCCTACCGCTGCCTCTTGACACCCAAAGTTGCAGAGGTTGGTGCTGGCCCATGCACCCACAGCTATGGCCTGCTTCCTCTGCCCTCTCACAGGGAGGAAGGCAAGCCAAGGAGCTACAAGCACGTGCCTGGTAAACACGGAAACCCAAATGCAAGCTGCTGTACCCAGTAGAGACGACCTTGTCAGTGGTGCTGAGGTGGCAGGAGCAAATTGGGTGTAAGTGACCATAAAATACAGCCATTCCAGAGTCAGAAAAACAAGCTGAAACCATCACACATCAGCAAGCTTCAGTGAATGTGGAGTGGGCGAGAAAGGTGTTAAATGCATTGCTCTGGGTTTGGCATAGAAGAGTACACCCAATGTTTTTGATTATCTTAGAAATAAATAAGCAGTTACCTGCAGTCATCTCCTCCTGTACTTACAACGTACTTGTCATCATAAGAAAACCGTATGTTGGTGACATGCGCAGAGTGCCCAAAATACCGCTTGTGTTTGGCCTGTTGGGAAAAGAACAGAAGTTCAGGAATTAGTATGGTAGCACTGCCTTGCAGAGTGACAAAATTGCCTCCGAGTATAGACAAAATCACCCCCCCAGCAGTAGTGGTGTCTTGGAGCCCACAGTAATCCCAGCTCGGCACCTGATTCTGCGTCGCATCCTCCCTGGCTGCTGGATGGCAGCTACCCTGTCACCTGCGAGCTGATCTCCTGGGGACAGCTGTTCTCCCGCACTCCAAAGCCAGCACTGGCTGGGAGCTCCCTGGAGATGAGCCGTGGGACCGTGTGGTTTGGATGTCTTAAAATCCTATGCTAAGGAATCTGAACATGGGGAGAAGCAAGCTGTTTAGATTAAAATAAAATATCTACTTACAAATTTTTCTGTGCATGGGAAATCAAACAGTTTCACCAGACCAAAGTCGTCTCCTGTGACTATGTTTAGGCCAGCGTGGGTCACACATGCACAATTGACATCTGCTTTATCTGCATTTCGCGGCCAAATTCCAATGACTTCGTCTCCAAGAATGCTGTTCCAAAACCAAGTTAAAAAAAAAGAGCATAAGACTTGCCACTGCTCAGTAATAAACACAGCCTGGTTAAAAAAAATTGCTGCCTTTAAGATCAAAGTCTTTTCCCTCTAAATCATTGCACTGAATGTGATCTCATCACTGGGGAACATCACAAGAATACACCTTTGTCCTGTGACTCCCGAACCATCTCCAGCCATAGATCCTGAGGTTTACTTCCTGTGAAACCACTCGTGTCATTTTATACAAGCAGCCTGGGCAGCTATGGTGTCCTCCTTTCCTTATGGACAAGTACATGCCCTCCCACAGTGATTTTTGACAGCAATGTTCTCTTCTCTTGGCCAGTTCTTGAATGAGGGAGGTGCTTGTTTGGACGTAGGGTATTTCTTAAAATTGCTGTTCTTCCTTAGTTTAAGTTCCTTTATAATCATTCCTCTTTACCTGCATCTTACCTGTCAGGTGCGTCTGCCCCACTCCCACATTCTGTCAAGACTCCTTAGAAAGGAGTAATTTGGGGCAGATTTTTATGCTTGCTTGATAGCAGAGCAGTTAGCGTAGGATTCCCACGCGCTTTGTAAAGCCTGCCAGTGTTACCACCCGCTGGTGACTGTCAGGTTGCTTCTGGCCTGTTCCACTTTCTACACTGTTTCGTAAGCATGTTGGAAGGGTCCTATATAAATCCTGGCCAGTAAATATATTTTAATGATATCCACAACTCCTTCCTTAACACAATCAGCTCACGTTTCCATGCCTCCTATGCTGCTTGTGTTTGCTGATGTGGGATAAGGCAGCGCCTACACCAGCATGCCAATAAAA
This sequence comes from Ibycter americanus, assembly GCA_035590275.1. NCBI lineage: Eukaryota > Metazoa > Chordata > Aves > Falconiformes > Falconidae > Ibycter > Ibycter americanus. The sequence goes on along the minus strand of JAVJGI010000035.1, from coordinate 2,010,086 downwards.
GCAAAGCCTGAAGTACAGAGCGGTGTGAGGGGCCACGCACCTCACTGTGGGGACACCTGGGGCCAATGGCAACAAGCCACTGCGGGGAGAGAGACACACACACACACACACACACGTGACAGCCCTCAGCATTACTACAGACACCAACCAGCTACAAATGTGTGTAAAAAAAGGTGTTAGATGGAGCTTTGTGGAAAGGGAGTGTTCTCCCCCATCTGCCAAACTCCAGGGACATTTCAAGCACTTGATTTACACGATTTGATCTTAGTTCTGTATTACACCTGTCCCCGATCAGGCAGAACGCCATTTTTAGTTTTTTACCTTGTCCATGTGGCCCACGTGATCTTTTCTATTAATGCAGGATCTGTTATTTGCTTTCCTAGTGGTACCTCGTGAACTTGACGCTTATAGGCACCTGTTGATACCTGAAAGTGGGAAAGGAAAAAGCTAGTAACTTCGCCATAAATATTTGTAAAATTTCCAGCAGTAATAGTCTCTACAGGTTTTATCAGGAAATAAACATCTAGGATAATTTTTCTCTTTTTTCCCTAATTAGCTATTATAATTAATTAGATACAATGTGAAGTAATAACAATGCTACAGGACGATAACTGAATGAGGTGTTCCAATGCCTATTGCATAGCTGGTAGATTTCCTTTTAGTTATATACTCTGTGGTTTATCTCAACCCAATTTTACTAAATCAGAAAAATTTCAGAAGGAAACCGCACATATTAGTTTTGCTATCATATGCATCCCATCCTAGGGAAAGGGAGGAGGAGAACTGGTTCTATATTGTTATGATCCACAATTTCCTTCTCAGTGTTGTACCCATTCCCTTGAAACGAGAGAATACTGTGCCTTTAGCACACTCATAATCTTGCAGGGAACTGAGCTATGCTGCCACAGTCGGAGATGCAGAACCCAGGGGGAAGACCTGAGTATTTAGAAAGAAAACAGCTCTATGAACTTCTTGAAGGCAATCAGGGCTGTCTGGCCTACCTCAGAAGATTTAGGGCACCTGAGGTTCAGAACAACGTTGGAAAGCCTCCCTCACCCTTTCTTACCTCCATCTTGTTATTACCTCTGATAACAGGGAAGTCACAATCAATACAAACACGGGTGTGCCCGAGACATACCTGAATGTACCTGCTGTCTGCAGAAAAATCCATCTGTATGACAAAACTCGCGATGTCTTTGCAGTAGCCGATTCGGTTTAGGGTTGTACCTTGAGTGAGATCATAAAAATCTACAGTATGTTCTTGTGAGCCCACTGCCAAAAACTTGTTATCGGGACTGATCCTAGACAATAAAACACAGAACGGGGATATAATTTACTGTTCTGTGCAAGCAAGGTTTTCTTTTGCTTCTCAGGTTAACACAAGAGAACAAATTTCTTTCACTGGAAAACAAAAAAAACCTTCCTGGCAACAGATAGATGGAATCCAAACCAAACCTTGATGCTTAACAGATGAGGAGGGTCGAGGATATTGTATGTAGTTAAGTGATGTTAATATTGCACTTGCATAACGCGCACAGCACAATGTGCAGAGTAACACCAATACTCTGCGAGGAAGCAACAGGTATTGCAATTTTAAAATCTACTGTAATATTAATTCCCATAATCACAGCTCCACAGTGTGCAAATTACTAGCTATAGTCAAGTGGATATAACTGAATTAATCACAGGAAAAACAAAGGTGTGTGGCATATAAGATACATACCTTTAGGCCTTATGTAAAGCCACCTGTCAGCCAGTAATTGCATTTCATGATTTCATGCAGGTTTCAACAAATGCAGAGTTACAAAAAAATCTGAAAATCAACTTGAAACCTGATGGACTTTTTCTTGTGTAAGGGCTGCGTATTTAGGGCACTTGAACTGAAATGTCTGACATACCTGATATCCTGAATTGCAGACTTCCTGTCTCGCTTTTTGCCCCAAACCTTAAGGCTGTTCACAAGCAAAATAACAAATTCTCCATTCTTCATGCCAATGGCAACCATTTCACCATCAGGACTATACGCGGCACATCTTGCTGGGTGACCTAGGTTCACTTTGTTCAGCAGTTTCTGCATTAACAAAAGCAAATGGCTCATACCTCCTCCTGGAGAACGCTACCAAGCAAATGGAAAGCTTCCAAACACAAAGTATAAAAGTCACTTCTTAAAAACAAATTGCCTAAAGTTTCCTCTAAATATAAATATGAAATTTCACATTAAAAAAAAAAAAAAAAAAATCACATCCCACTAGGCATATGTCACAAAACAGACTTCAAAATATAGATGTAATTCAGATGGGAGTTTCATGTTTGCATCTATTTTGTTGCAGGGTGACTTCAAGTTTTACAGCAGAAAGAACACTGTTTAGCAGGAAAGGCTGAAAAATCAATTTCCCATTTTGCTGGAAAGGTGATTTCAATAGCTTCTACACTTGCTGTTCAGGGTAGGCTTTTTCCATTTGATTTGCTATGTTAAAACATACTAGAACACACCTGCATGTTTACTATCTGATTGTATTTATAATATAGTTGTACATCTTCATACTAAAAGTTATTCCTTTTAGCTCAGGTAACTACCTTTTGAAAAGGTTTATGTAGGCTAGCATAAGCAGAAACCTTTTTGTTATTTTTTAAAAATGTTTTATTGATTTGTTATTTTAAAAAATGGTGGTAGATATACAATTTGACTTGGAAAAAAAAAAAATCCTGAACCACACACATGCAACCTGATTGGTTCTAAAGGAAGGCTCTCCAAAGGAGGGGGCCATGCTTGCCATAAGGCAGGCTCATTGTCAGGGTCCGCATATTAGTAGGTGACGGGACAATCTGTGCCACCCAGACTGACATGGAATTAAAATGCTTCTTAATCCATGCCAGCCTGTACTTTTAGATCAAAGTGATACACAAGAGAAGGCATCCCATCAGCATGAAAGCTTTTAAATAACTGCATTTCTTTGCAGATTGCTTGCTTTTGGAAAGAGCAGCATGCCACCCCACCAAGGACTCGCCTTTTCACACAGCCACACATAGCAGGAAGAAAAAGAACCATAGCAAAACAGCAGAAAACCCCTGCTCGCTTTACCTGGCTGCACAAAGGGGCGTACGTAGCTGGCACGTCATTTAGTTGGGAAAATGCATGGCTGTATAAAATGATCATTTTTAATCATACACTTTTGGATTTAGTGGCACTCACTTTGTCAGACAGGTCCCAGATTCTTGCTGTCCCATCATTACTTGCCGAGATAAATATGTCTTTTGAGGGGTGAGTTGCTAAGCCCCAGATCTCCCCTTCCATGTGACAGTCAATCAACAAGTTTGAAGCAGCATTTTTTTCTCCTACTTCAAGGATTTCTCCATCTTTTGTTCCCACTAAAATTTTCCCCTATTTGTAGCCAAAAAAAAAGAATGAGGGACAGTTTGTCAGTGTTACAGACAGAATCAACAGCCGTAAAGTGCTGATGTGTTGCAGAAATATCTGTGGTAACTCATCTTGATTTATACTGCCTGTTCACACAGCATCTTAAAAACAGAGGAGTAAATCACTGGCACTTGTACACCTTGCGGTCCGATACCATGTTCTGGTGTTACTGTTGAGGGACTGTGGTGGGCTTCCGTCTTGCCATTAAGGGTTTTAATTCAGATCAAAGTGTTTACATACAAGTTGGCAAAGCACAATTCTCATACCTCTGAGGTAATGAAATACATTGGGCAATAATAAAAACTCAAAACAGGGTTTTAGGCTCAGTTAGACTGTTCAAGAACACCTTGTATCTACTCTAGCCATACTGTCACTGCCTAAACCACAAGAGCTCTCTTGCCAAATACTCGGAAAAAGCACAAATAAGTACAGTTTGGAACTGGTTTACTGCTACTTGATTTGAAATATAAACCAACATTCCTCAGTGGTGGTGTCATCAAAGAGCATGTCAAATTCCTGAGACTTGATGTACGAAATTAAGAGAGACCATTTCGTGAAGTGTTAGGTTGGACAGATACCCATCACATGAAGTAACACTCCTGCACCATCACGTGCTCCTTTCACAACATTTACAAGCATTATTGAAACATGTGCAAGAGTGACTTTAGCATGTCAAATTACTCAGTTATTTCTTAATACTCTGCTTAAAGTCCACCACTAATTCTCAGTGGCAACTTGTTTGATTTGTGACTTAAAAAAAAACCACAACAAGAAACAACCTAGGGTCCATTCTGCCTCACTGAAGCACCTCAAGCTGTGCCTACATTTCACGGGAAGCAGCAAGCCTTGTAAAGTAGGTAGCTAAGTTCCTTTTGTTGCTTGAAAAGAAAGGCAGGACACAAGATCCTACCCTGGTGAAACACATTCCATTCCGACACTTAGCACTGCCCTTTAGAAGCCTTAAAGGTCCTCCCCTCTCCCTGCTGACTGTAGAGAAAGGCCGCACTAAGCATCAGAAATGCAATCCTCATGCAGATTAAAGCCCATCGCTGAGCTCAGGAAGACAAGTAAGGAAATGCCACTAGGTGGGCAGGCAAAGCCTCCTTCCATAACTTTACAAAAGTCTTCTCCCCTGTATCTCCCATCCAGCCTCCACCAAAAGCAATACACAGCGATGCGTGCCAAAGCGTAACATCTGCTGCATCAGCTCACTTACTTTTCCCCTGCAGACGGAGCGCACGCACTCAATGAGCTGGCCTGTCTCAAGCTGAAATGCGCGGCACCGTTTCATCTCTTGATCCCATAGCTTTACAGCTCCCCCTTCTTTAGTGCTGCAAAGAAGTGTGTTGTGTTATCCAGATGTCTCCTTCTGCATAGGCTACAACCAATCCCGTATGTAAACCCCATCAGTATTTTTCTAATTAAATAATAAGACATACATTGAATCACTTGCTATTGTATATGAAGACACCTCACTATTGTGCAATGGAAATCAAACAATAACATTTAAATGCTATCATTCTTCACGTTTTAAACAGCACTGTGCCTAATTCGTAAAAACCAAATTGTTCTCTTGCCACTTAATCTCAAATCTCTGTCACCAAGATAAGCTTGCCACATACATTACTTCTAGGAACTCAAAGAACTTGCTAATCACAGAGTCCTCCCTGGGAGAGGTTGTCTGTATTTTGACAGAATCAAAAAATTAAGAAAAACCCACCTATGCCAAGCTGGCAGGAGCTCAGGCAACAGGGAGCTTATACAGGGGTTCCTGTTGATTGCTAATTTGCAGCTCAGTACGGCCTTTGTGTGTAACGTGTGTTACTGTGACCCTCGAGCGCCCTGCTTATTAGGCCTTTACCTACTAAGACACCTGAGCATATTAAGTAAAATTTAGATTGAAACAGCTACAGTACAGACACCATCTGTCCCTGGAAAGTATTGTGTATGTCTAGAGTAAAATTGGGGGGGATAAAATTGATAAACTGCGGGGGAAAAAAACCCCTAATATGAAAGAGACAAAAGTTGTGCACTTTAGGAATATTCTATGTCTTACGGTCTCTCCTTCCCTCCTGTGACAATGAGTCCATCTCGAAGAGTCGTGTACATTGTGAACACTGGCCCTGTGTGAGCTTTTGCCACAAGTCTAATCAGAAAATGATCCTTCCAGACGTAGACATCTCCATTTATGGCACCAGTAAATGTAAGGTTATTCTGCAATGAATAGCAACAATTTCTGATGTAATAAATACCTTAGCATTTTTGTTCAGCTTGAATTAAAATCCTTTTAGCTACTGAATTTCCCGAGAAAAGTCAACTATGCAATGAAGGTAGGAATTAAAACCATTTGCATCAAGGGAATGAGTTCAATGAGTTTAATGACTGCGCACTAACGCTGTTTCTAATGCCATCAGAATACAAAGAAATGTTTAGCACTAAGCAATTTTTGACAACGAAGTCTCTTGTTTGGGCACAAGGATGAAGATCTGGGAGCCTGATTTTATACGCTCACATTTCACACATTGGTACTATTGTTCAGGGTGGATAATGAGGAGCAAGGCGTTTCTTTGAATTAGTGATTTGTATAATATATGATTAGCCTTTGCAAAGGTAATTTCTGTAGGGTTTGTGGATGAAGCAGAAGTTATTTCAGACCTTGGTATCACGGTAACATTGCTTCTGCACTGTTAATATGTATTGATTTCCTTAACTATGCAGTCTAAAGCATGGTGCTATGGTTCCTTAATGATCATACTGGAGAGTGTTATATACTGTCACCGTTAGCTGGATCACTAACATGTGTCATACCAAGTGCTGTTAGCAGGAAAAAAGGTTGCAGAGCCTACACACAAAATAACAATATGACATTTTTCTAAGTTAACTAATGAAGTGCTAAGTAACTAGCAAAGGAAAAAAGTAAAAGCCATGGCAGCTGATGCTGTAGGTATGCACAGACATTAATAAAAAATGTTCACGAACAGAGAAACCCAACCCAGCTTAGAAAACTTACACATGAGGACCTAAACATGTACAAGTTTTAATTTAAAAGTTTAACTACTAAGCAAGAGCTCCATGGTCTTGCAGGGTCCACGCTGACCTGGATTTCAACAAAAGAAATTTACACTTGCAGTTTTAATAAAAATGTATCATAAAATTCTGTAGCAAGTAATTTGAACTCACTGCTCCGAAGGCAACAGAAAGCATGGTTTGCATTTTGGCATCTTCCATGGAACCAATGACTCCTTTCTTATATAGCAAAGCACTGCCAGCTAATGTCCAGAACTTCATGTGTTTTACCCCAACAGACACAAACTGAGTGTCTGAATCTGGGCGGAACTCTACAACGAATATCCTCTCCAGGTGTCCTCCCCTGCTAGCAACTTTAGCCCCTGTTTTGATTAGGAAAGGATAAAAATAGTTAAATTTACCTGCAAAATTAAGCTCTGACATGATTTTATAAAAGAAATTGACCCGGTATGGGATTAGAGAACTGCGTCCCAGATGCTGAAAGCTAACTTAATTTTTTCCAAATCCCACCATTATTTAGCGTATCAAACATCTTAATTCATGCAACCTGTAAGGGCCCTGGTTATTCCACAGCATCTGACAGCTTTAGGAAATGCAAATTTAAGTCTTCACAGCATGATCCATCTCCTTGGTCAGTGAAGTAGCAACAGAGAAATTGTGAGTTACCAGCGGGCAAAATGCACAGGGACACATCTAATGAGCTAAGCCACTCTTCCTCTCCTCTCCACCATTTCAAAAGATGATAATTCTTTTCTGGAAATGACTTCCCAAAGGCCTAGCTACAGCGCAGAATTTCAAGTTTGAGTCTTTTAGGAAGAAAACCAAAATACTTTCCTTAATTTGATGGAATTTTGTATTAAACAACATTCTTCCCTTAACTTACTTCTACTTACAATAAAAGTTTAAAACTTGTTTTCTTATTCATGGTTTTCTAGCACTTTGCTATCTCCTTTAACTGACTTTGTGACTTAGGGAGCCATGATACTCAGACTAAGAACACAAATCTGTTTCAAAGACTTGAAAGGAAAAGCAAGCAATTGTACTCAGTTCTGTTAGGCTGAAGGATCATGAGTTTTCCAGACTTACCTTCTTGCCACCGCCACACTGTGATAGTGTGTTCTGGATCAACTCCCACTGAAACCAGAAGTTTGCCAGTTGCGCTGAAGTTAACATAGTTGACCCCTTTGGTATGGAAGCAACGTAGCATTGAAATCGTTTGCTTACTCATAGCGTCCCATATATGAATTGTGGGAGTTGTACCTACGTGCAAAAAGATGTATTGGAAAAGAATTAATTCAGCATCTGGAAAGCATCAATGCAAAACAGGCATTTTTGAAGAACATTTAACCTAAACAGACACTTATAAGTTGTAGGGCTTTGTTTTCTTTTAACAGTACTCAAAAAATAATAAAAAAAAATCATAAATGCTTGCAAAACACAGGGGAAATCATTGTATTTCATGAAGTAAGACAAATTCTAAAAGAACGGCATAACATTCGTGAAGAGCCTCATGCAAAAGAAATTGTCTGATGTTTCACTTGTATCCGCGAATCACAGATACGAGGTAACATGAAATTTTTACATAACTCTGCTGACTAAAATTCACAAATGAATCAGCCTTACCTGGAAATTCTGTCATATCACCTGCATTGTGAGAGCAATGGCAAATGAGGAAGCACCAAGGGAAAACAATAGGTGAAATAAGTCATGTTTCTAATGCTGAAGTGCCAGCATCGGCACCAAAAGGAAAAAAAAAATTAAAAATTTGAAAATGGATATGGATTAAATCAACAAAACAAATAAGCAGGAATATTGTTGAACTTTTTTGGGTATATTGGTTTTTATACACAAATATCACAACAATATTTAGTACTTTGAGTTTTTAAAATGCTATTTAAAAGAAATGCTAGAGACATGCAGTTTTTAAAAATTATTAAATGAGTCTGTAGTTCTAAAGAAGAGCAACCAAAAGCAGAAAAACTGATTTCATGGGCTCTCACTGACAGACTAGAAAAAGGGCCTTTAAGAGGCTTCTTTTCCGTGTCATAGAAATCAGTATTTTGAACTGGAGCTCTGACAATACGTACAGATCTTTGTGTTTACTCAACATTCAGATTGAAATGACAGCACCCCGTCCAGGTGTTCACCTACTACCACTTTTCTGCCCCCTGTTAAGTCATGGACTCCTTCCAGAATGACATGAATTAGAATGACACCATTCTTTGTCATGAAGTTAATTACTCCAGTATTGAGCTGGTTTAAGTGGAAGGCAACAGGTCCTTCTCAAGGTTCAGGACAAACAAGCCTGCATTTCCCATCCAATGTTTAGTCCTGCAAAAGGAGTAAACATTGTATGGGAGAGTCCTAACAGCACCCTCCGTGCAAATAATAAACACATAAATACACATGGCTTCACAACCGGCCCCTTACATGTGTCATAACTTCTGCTGAGATTTCACTCCATTTCCTTTCTTCTCTGTATAGCTTTTGTACTTCTGCATAGGAAATTTTCATTGCTGTGTTTTCACTGCTAAACAGTGCCTTGGATACACGAAGGAAAGAGGGTATTCTATAAATCTTATACCTACAGATTAATGAGATGATTTAGCGCAGTTTATCTAAGGTTGCTTTCTGAAATAGGATTATACTGCAATTAACTCTAAAATCTCACAATCAGAGATGACATTGAAACTGCAAGAAAGTCCTGAAGGTTGACTGCCTCTTTAAAACCAAAGGAAAAGTTTGAGAACAGTAACACTGGCATGTCCAGCTAAAACTCCTACACAGGAAAGCCCCAAATAAATCAGTGGCCTTGATAACTTTTGAGTAAACTGTTATATGGAGAGTCACCTACCGATCTGGCTGGTAGCCACAATGTTTTTATACTTCGGGTGCTGATTCACAGTGAGGCAGAGAATGTCGTCAGTATGCTCCAGGTAGAAACTCTGACTACCTAATAAAATTCAAACATGTTTTTATTCACAACAGGATCGAAGAAAGAGAACCGCCACTGAAGCAAAGAATATCCAAGCAGCTTGTTCCTCCTGCGGCGCAGTACTCTCCCGGGGATGGCTGGGGGTAGGGCCGTAACTATGCCAACAGCTGCTCCGCTCTCATTCCCAGGCACCGCTAGTGAACGCACGGTGAATGTAACCATTAATGCACACGCACACACATATATATACTTGTATTTATATATATATAAAGCAATATTTGGTAAAGTAGCTATGTCCAGGGAACCAGGAATCAGCTCAAGAATCATCCTGTAGCCACCCGAACCTGCACGAAAAAGCCAACCTGGCAAACGCAGGGCCCAGGTTTCCCAGTAAATGGAAGCAGTCAGTGGGAAACGAAGCGGAGAGTGAAGCCCTGTGAAGTCTGTGCTTTGCAGTATCCTCCCGAGGGAAAGGGCCCAAAGAGAACAGCTGGGACCATGCTTCCCAGCTCCCCGGGTCAGAGGCTGTGCGAGGACTGGGGTCCCCACAGGTCACCAGATGTGGCAGCTTTTTTGCCTCCCCGCTTCTTGGCCGCAGAGCTGCTGAGCACACTGTTGTGACCATTTGGTTCACTGTGGCACCAAGAGGTAATAAAATAAAGCCAAAATTCCTTTAATTCCTATCTTTGTTTCTCTAGATATGTATGTTGGTGCTACATCCTACAGCCAGATAATTTTTTGGCAATTTTCCTCCTTTTCATTACCCAAAAGGCATGGAATATTTCTACCCCTTCCACAGACAACTTGCTCACACTGTATTGCATCAGAACATACCCTTCCCTGGAGAATAACTTTGTGAAAACAACTCAAAATGAAATGATGGATGTTAGAGCTCTTAACTTGTCTGCGGGTACTAGTCATTTCAGAACCCAGGCTCTCCCCCCTGAGAAAGCCACTCCTGTGCCCACAGCGGGGATTTTAGAAAGGCACAGCTGCGGGACTAGAACTGGTTTTAACTGTGCTTCCTCACAGAATCTTGTACCTGTTGAAATGAACAGGATGGCTCTACAGGATGACCCCAACAGGAGAAACTGCCGATCTGATACAACAGCCACCTAAAATTTTTTTGTTTTATTTATCAAGATGCAAAACGTGAGAAAATTACAGGAATGTTAAAAAGTTAAGACTTTCAATCATAAATATTGCACTTGTAAAGCATTTTTTATCTCAAAGTATTGTTTCAAGTTGAATTACCCGTAGAAAGATTCTGAACTATGCCTGCTGCAGCTGTGTGGAAAATAATATCAGCACCGTCATTTAGGTAATGAAGGTTGTTGCGACAATCAAATCCTCTGTATCCAAAGACATGGTCTAAAGCCAGCTCCTGGTCAAGTAAAACAAAAGAAAGAATGGGTGAAATCAAAGACCAAAAAAGGAGACTACAGAGTTCAGATCACATAAGCACAGTTCTAAACTAATTACAGAAGCTACTTGTAGAGGCAATAGAATAATTAAAAAATAATTAATCAGTTATCCCTGTTCTTTTTTGCTAGTTATCGAGGCATGACGTTCTCACAGACTATCTACAACACTTTGATCGGTTAACTAAGGCACTGCATTTATATTATTATTTCTCTAATAATTCAGCTGGCTGTAAACGTTTGGTTTCTGTAAATTTCCATTCAAAATAGACACAACTTACAAACCAGGCCCAATGTTATTAATCCGCCCATCACAGTTTAGTAGATGTATAGGGTATCAGATATTTGCAAATATCTTGACTTCTACTTCAAGGGTCTTCAAAAATCATTCTCACAAACTACCAAATTTTAACAGACCAAATTCTGACCTTGAAGTCCTTATAAGAAGCAAGGACAGGCTATAAGTAACTCTATAATTATAAACATTAATCAGAGGTGTAATTTCAGCTTACAATAAGCAGTTGCCAAGGAAATTTCCACCAGAAAAACAGTGTTGGTTAATGGATTGCTGTTAAAGTTGTCTCTACGGCCCAGAAGACAAACTTCATGAATCCATCCCAAACATGATTACAGCTTACTTGGAACAACTCGAGCTACACTGACAGACCAAGTGATTGTTGCAAATGCTCCACACAGATCATGGAACAGTCCTTGTTCAGCTTATTACGGGGAAATTCAATCAAGTTGTTTGGGGGGGGCCCTACAGTTTGAGGAAAAAGGTACATTCTGCAGTAAACGAGCAACATCATGCAAACTCCTGCGCGTGAGTTTTCAGATGTGACAGTGCAATTTCTGACTGCACATAACCTTGGGGTTACGCAGCGAGTACGGGCTCCACCTGCCCTTCAAATCAGGAGACAAATTTTGGGTGTGCAGAGATGTGATGTTAGAGGTAAGCTTTACCACCCTGAATCTCAGGTTCTGTCTGACAGAGGTTGCTGTCTATCGTTACCTCCTGGTGCTTGCCACCAGAGCTGAAAGCAATGTCTCGGAATGTCTTTCTCTTCACTTCTATCTACATATGACTTTAGGTGCCCTCAAAATAGGGATGAATTTCACCCAGCATGTATTATTTCTAAAGCAAATGAAAAAAGTATTAAGCCTGACCTCCACCAGTTTCTTTTTTTTGTTGATATTGTTCTTTTGCAGTTTTTCAGGTTGAGGAGCAGCTCTGCTAACTGGTGGCCTGAAACAAACGTTTTAAAAAGACAACAATCAATATGTTTGAAAACAAGATAAAATCTTCAAAACCATAGCGTATGTGAACAGAAAATGCCCCATTGCAACTATATGAGCTTAATTCCTAGCTTTTTTAGAGTTGTACGATAAACTAAAATCATATGCATTTCAATGGAAAGAGCAGAAATAACACTGATGTAGATTTTGTGGATGAGTGGCAGAACAGACCACCTTACACCATTTTTTAAAAAAACCATAATGACTTCAATCCATGGAAAAATCCTTGAATACTGAATGACAGTAAATTGATGCTTTCAGAAATGATCTAAAAGATTTTCTACAGCTAGCAGTTGACCTTTCTCCAACCTTGCTTCTTCTGAGAAGCCCCATCAACCTTGACATGATTTATTAAAATCTTCTCAAAATCACATTAAAGATAAAATGATTAATTTTAAAATGTACGAGTCATTCATCCGTGTGAATTTAACAGAGACTAAGGCCAGCAAAGCATTTTTATGTAATTACAGTTGTTAAAAGACAAACGTAGAACAGACTGAAACAAAATGTGACTTGTGCAAATGGTCTTTATAGACAGATACCCTTTTACTGCTACTATCGATCCTTCCGGGAAAAAAAGAAGGGGCACAACCCTAGGAGGAGTAGAGGGAGCTCAGTCTCTGTAAGTTCATGACCTTGCAAAAATCAAACGCCTGCTGCATGGCCTCCCTCCACTTTAGATGTCCATTGTGTTAGTTTAAGCACAATGATTCTCCCTTTCTGTTAGGGGAAATTCATGAGGGCTAATTGTAACCCCGCCAGCAGCAGAACAGCGCCATAAAAATGGCACTGGATTACTGGAGAAATTAGCCCATAGAAATCTGGCCTAGATTCTTAGTAATGTTTGATCATCTTTGACTTAGAAAACAGGTTTTGCTAGAAGGCTGGGGCAGAAGTGGTGATGGCAGAAGAATAAAACCAGGTATTATGGTTAAATGCTTGCTCCAAAGCATCACTCGATGGCTGCTGTTAATACACAAAACCCACCCCCGCTGCATGCCTTTAAACTCCATTTGCAGATTCTGGAGATGAGGTTAAACCACAGTGGGGTTCTGTAAGTAAAATACCAAAATGCCTGGCCTCAATTTACTTCATAAACACTCAAATCTGCAAAGCATTTCCACAGTTTAAGATTTCAAAAAGGTACAAACCTGATGTACGTTATATATATGCTGTGAAAATTAGGTTGTTGATCTCCTTACCCTGTAGCTACTATTAATTTTCATTTCACAAAAATTAACTGCAGAAGAATGAAATCCCTTTTGCTCAGAGGGAGCTGCTTTTTCTGGAATTGTGGTTTTTATGGAAGGTATTAACGGCAACAGTTGACAAAATGCACAGCTAGAACACTGCTACACGGCTAGAATACTTAGTGCAGGAGTAAGTAGCATGAAAATCTGAGCTTTAGAAAAGACAGAACAAAGCTGGAGGTAAACAGACTAACCCACTTCTCAAGCAAACAAGCAAACTCACTAAGTACTAGCAAAGGACATTAGCAGGTGATCTGGCGACATTAAAAGAGTGAAAGAGTTACCTTGATCCCCTTGTAAGCAGCAAACAAAGCCAAGTAAGAAACTTAATACAGTTTAGGTGTACTCTGACCACTTTACTCATGCACAAGCATTTTTAGAGTTGATCAGTCATTCCTTTGTGGCACAAAACATGCTATTCAAGCATGCCAGCACAAACTAAAACAGAAATTAAAGAGTGCACCAGTCTACAAATTTGCAATCATCATACCCTGGCGGCCCTGGGTATACTCTGAGCTAAAGATCCTACAGGACGGAGGGAAAAAAGGGAAGCTACATCCATGCTTCCTGCACGCTTTATACTGAAGGAGAACGTGATTCCACATGTTTGTTTATTTGCAGGTGCCTGACAGGGATGAAACTGGTAGGCACGTAACAGTCTCATAAGCACTGTTGAGAATCGCACACAATGGATGCTTGTTTTCTATCCCAGCTCAGCCTGCAATTTAGCCCGGTAATTGTTCGCTGGTAGGCCAACTCACTTGGGGGACAGCCTGTACTTTTTTGTTCACAAGGAAACAAGTACCTTTATTTTCTCTGAAAGCAGTCAACCAAGCCACGTTACATAACCGTCAGCGGTAACTGGACCGCACAGCAGTGCAGTCACCAGGAGAGAAGGGGTGGAGGAAAGCATTACAAAACTTAATGCTCTTACAAAATAAAATTATTTCATTTCAGCCCAGATTTACTAGGGCCTTTAAGTCAGCCCTTATGAAAAGAATAAATAATTTTCTTGCATGCTTCCTGCTCTTTTTTCTGTTTTAGCGTAATTTTAAAATGGATTATTTTTACACTTCTTTACCTAGGAATATCAGTTAAAGTTACGACAAGAGCAAGCCAAACTTTTTTACGAAAGCAAGAGAACACTACTGCTATGACATGATTGATAATCACTAGACTGTAAGCATGAGATTTAATTTGGAAACATACACATACACACATGTACTTTTATATATATCTATTCACAGTACACACAAACACAAATGTTGTGTGCATTCATATATACATATATACATGTATATATACACAGATGTATGCATTCATCGCCTTATTATCATCTTAATAAAACAAATGTAAAGCAGCACTAAATTTTTAACATTTTTAGAAGTCATTTCATTTTTAACAAGTCTGTGACTACACCTGATTTACTTTCATACATAAGGCGGCAGTGTCAAGACAAGAAATTTGCTCTGTAGCACATTACATATATTTACCCTTTTTGACCTATGCAATCTGCATTGTGCATTCACAGCGAGCTGTGCTTTTTCTGTGCTCTGTGTTGTTAGTACTTACTTGACAATTCCCTGCCTCCAAAGGAAAGCAAGTTAAAACATAATACAAGCATTAACGGTTTCTTTCCAGTAATTTAAAATAAATGTGCTTATATTACGTTACAGGATGAATGAGTTCCAGGAAAGATAAGACACAGTCAGACATTAGAGGGCTTTCAGTTCTTTTGATACTGTGAATACAGCAAATAAAATTCCTGTTATTAATGATTATCTTGAAGATACACAAGTATGCACGGCTATAAATCAGTGTGCTAACTCCAGATTTAAACTGAAAAAAATCTCACCCACTGTCTTCATGCAGAAATGTAAAAAGGTGCGAGTGACAATGCGTTCACCCTCTCACCCAGGTGAGAAGGCCATCTGAAATGGCCAAGACCAGCGACTAGGAAGAGGAGCCTAAATCACAGGTGGGGTGAGCAGGCAGCATCGGGACAGAGAATAACGGATGGACTTACCCAGAGCTGGGGGGGGGGCAGGGGGGAGGGAATGGGGTTCTGGAACAGTGGGGCACCTTGAGGGAGAAGAGAGATGGGATGTCCGAGAACAGGACCAAAGTGCAGGGGTGGGTGTGGCGAGTGGGGTGGTGTTAGATCCATTTAGACTGAAAATAAAGGAGAAAAACCAGACCAAAAATAATTGTTACAATAAATTCTAAGGGATAGGGATAACAAACTCATGTTTTTAAAGCACATGGCGTAATTCCTTCTTTGGTGAGGGATGCTGTCTGCATCAGTAATAAATTGGCGAGAACACAAATATTCTGTTCTGACACCAATGGGAACAGAATTGGATCTTCAGAAACAACATTGCATGAAAGCAATAAACAATGAGGTTTGGAGCACGGACAGATGGACAAAAATGTCCTGACACCGAGAAGGTGATGGGCTGGGCCCAGCAGAAATGGGTAGAGAAGAAACTGAAGAGTCCAAAAGGGAGACTAATGTGTGAATTTAGATGGCTGCTGGCTGGAGAGGGAACATACTTGGATGCTACACAAAAATAAAAACGAGCAGGACTGCTCCCAAGAAAAGAAAGCAAGGTTTGAAGAGAGTTAAGATGATCTACTACTGGTGTCTGGACAACGGAACAAAAAACCCAAGATTTTTTTAAAAAATAATACTGTTCATTTCAGAAAAAATGCAAAAGCAGCTTTTAAAAGTGTGCTTCTGCTCGTTGACAGGAGGGGAGCTCCCAAGCACCCTAAAACTGCTGCAAAACTCCTAGAGCTGTAAGAAGTGATTAAAAGATTTTGTGACTTCTAAACCCTTGCATTTTCCTATCCCAACATACATAGGAGTTTTACATACAACTTTTTCTGCTGTTACTTTTCCTTTACATTTTGTAGATAATACAAGACAACAAAAAAGAATAGTATTCAACAGGAAAATAGCTGAGACTGACACAGTGATCAAAGTGAAGCTGAAACAAAACTAGAGGGAAACATCAATTGTAATCTAAATGATTTTTTAAAAGCGTGGCACTGAAAAAGCCTTAGCATGGTTACAGTATTTATGATTTCACATGTATGCTGATGCACTCTTTAAAAAAAAACCCCAAAAAACCCCAAAGGTATGGCAGACCGTATGGTGGTGATAGCCATTTTTGTGCTTTGTAAGGGAAGCTAGTCATTGCATTCACATGTCATTCTGGTTCAGTCTCCAAATGTGAACCAAGGAGAAAAGCAGCTTAGTAAGAAGGGTAATCACTTCTGAATGAAATCTGAAGGCCTTTCTTTTTTAACCAGGTCATTGTTCAAAACATCTTGTAAAGCTGTTAGTTTAAACAGCTATTGTAAATGGCTGGCCCTACTGTGCAGAGATGGGCCGTACATATAACACTCTGGACAGACAGGGCTGTTGGGAAGATCCCTCAGCCTCGTTTGCCAAAACTGGCTTCAGGGAGCACACTGCAATGTGCTTTAGGCAAAACCTACATTTCTGTCTTTGAGCTAAAAAGTTTTGAATACCTCAGGTAATGAGACTCCAGGAGAACTCTCTCCATACACTACCAAAGCATCAGAATTATCCCAACTTTAGCATGTTCTGGAAGGTCTCCCTCTTTCCTTAGGCGTCTCTTGGGGTGTGTGATCATGTTTGAGGAGAAGAGTCTTTTCCATTTGTTTTGCTGTTCCTTACATCAACTCTGACTCTGTGTTTGGAAGCTGTGCTCATTGTACAAGTAAAAATATTCAACCAATAGTATATGGAGAACTTTTGGGCTGGAGGTAAAACATACCAGACAGATCCTTCCCCTGCATAACAAAACCTATCAGAAGCAACACTTTTTTGTTCCATCTTGGACTACAACCCACATGACGACCCTCAAAAAAAGCTGAATATTTCGCATCAACCTCAGCACAGAGAGCACTCAAGTTCTGAGAGAGAAACGCTGGTAACACGTCATGTGTTGTGACAGCACTGGCATCCCTCAATTCCACACCCACTAAGTGTCACACAAATGAAAAAGACCTTTGGGCCAGCTCTGTGCTGACCTGTGGGAGAAGTGAGATTGACTCTGACTTCCGTAGGTTGGCAGGGATTGTAAAAATACCAGTCACAATGTGCTCAAGCCTGGAGACAACTGTGATGAAACC
The DNA here is from genome assembly GCA_035590275.1 of Ibycter americanus. Classification (NCBI taxonomy): domain Eukaryota; kingdom Metazoa; phylum Chordata; class Aves; order Falconiformes; family Falconidae; genus Ibycter; species Ibycter americanus. The sequence goes on along the minus strand of JAVJGI010000035.1, from coordinate 1,992,575 downwards.
AGCATGCTGCCAAATACATTTAGGATGCATTAACTTGACATAATGCTGTTGAGAAAGTAAAAGTGAATATTCGAAAGGATGCTTCTCATTCTCAAAGAGTGGGTTTTTGCTGAAATAAGTCCAGAGTTATTTTCTCCACCCCAGAGATGTGGTTTTCCAGATACATTTTGAGTAGTTCCCACCTACACATCAATACAACACAGATTTACATTCAAAGCTTTTACACTGCACCCCCAGAAGTGTGCATGTAAAAGTGCATGAACAAATTTTGTAACCATATGTCTAATAATTCAGTTTATGATACAAAGGCTTGTACTTGCCACTTGCGGGGGCTATTTTGAAAGCTTACATAATTCAGCTCATATTATTTAAAAGAAATAAATAACCAAGAGAATAATATTTGAACAGAGAAAACCCAAGTTCTTAACCTCTTTTAACTTCTCCTCTTTATCAGAACATATGATTACAAATGACGTGTCATAACACAACTGAGAACAGGCTCTGAGATAGATAACCCACGGAAAGGGAGACAAGCATGTTAAGAAAACAGAAAACTAGACAAACATGCTAATGCTGCTTTTTGTTTTCTACACATTCAACCTGCTTTAAAGGGTTTTCCATCACCAGGTGTATTACAAGAGTTTTCAGTTTATGTGGGATCATGCAAATCAAACTAAATGAAAGCTGCAAACATAGGATACATGTTAGTGGTTAGTAGAATGCAAAATGCAAATAAATCTTTGCCTTTCATATTAGTAACACATAAGTACAGTCTTCACGCAAGCTTGTTTTACTTTTTATCATAGAAATTCTTTGCCAGTTAAAACAGTTCCAGTTCAAAAGTCAGCCCTTTTCTGAAATGAAGCACAATGCCTGCGTAACACACAGTATAGCTTACAATTGTCCTGGATTGTCTGGGACAGTCCCACCGGTGACCAAGTGGTCCCGTGGTGTGGGAGCACTGCTCTTGGAGCTCCCACACCGTGAGACTGCTCCTGCAGCGCCTCTCATTGGCACCCCGCTTCTGTACCTTACAGGCAGAGCAAAGAAGAGGATGCCAATCAGAGGAGCAAAAAAAGGAAAAGGAAAATAAGGGCAGGTGGGGAGGGGAGGAGGACAAACATGGAAAGGGAGAAGAAGAAAAACAAGAAGGTTGGGGAGAGGAGAGAGAAACAACAATCAATTAATTATCTGAACCGAATGCACTGACGAGTACAACCGCAAGACATTTTAAGACTGTTCCTCAGCCTCATCTCTCCTGGTTTTTTTCCATCCTAAAGCTGTAACTGCTGATGAAGACAGTAAACCTTGGGTCCTCCACAATAATACCAGACCATGACTTATTTCAAATCCTGCAAGTAAAATCTATCATGTAACTTCTATGTTCCTTGGAGGTATTAACAGAATCATCAGTTTTTTCACTATGTAAATAAATAAGACAGGAAAAGTACATTTGATAAAGTGCTTTCATTTTCTTTTCTAAGAAAAAACCTTAATATTATCCCCAAGTTTGTCACATATAACTTTTTTTGCCCTTTATAATAATGAAATTTCTCTGCCCTGTTTGCTCAGGGGTCCAATACCCTGGGGAAGACCAGTGTAATACAGATTTCCTTTTCACCTTGCTGGATCGCGCTAAGCACAGAGCATGTGCTGGGTAGTAAGAGGACACACAGCAGCTGCTCAAAGGCAGTCATCTGGTATCAAGTATTACTCCCAATCTGTCCCCCTACTCTTTCCCATGATGGGGGAGAGAAGGGAGGAGAATTAGTGGCTGATCTCTTTTGACAAAAAGACAGCAGAGTAAGTCTTTGTGTTAATTTTGGGGAGTCATTGTGAATTGTTGACTCCTTTCCAGAAGGGTGGCGTCTGTTGCAAAGCTCTCCCCTCATAAGCTGGCACTGCCCTATCAGCTCTCAGCCATATACTTGCAATTTTCTCAGGAGACACATCTCAGTTCCTGAGATCAAACTCCTCCCGAATTGTACAATGATTTGTTATTTCTGGAGCGATAACGTACTTCGAGTTTTTCAGATTCACCACTCTTAATATTACAGAAGCATAGAGTCCTGCAAGCTTATTCTAGCAAACACAAATGTTAAAAAGATGGAAGTGTAGCTATAATGAAGAGGAAAATAAAACAGCCATCTTCTTGAACCAAAACTGTCTCCTAGGTGTCACGTAGTACCTTTGAAGCGTATTTGTATTATGTAAGGAGGGAAATAACTTGTTCAGCAACAGTTCACCTTCTAAATATTACTATTTAAAGAAAGAAACATTGTTAGCTTGAAGTCCTTGCCCCCAAGAAGAAGCTCAGAGCAACAGCCCCAGCTATTCCTGTCTCTTGCTTGAGCTGGATGCTTGTTCTTTTGTCTTTCCTTTTCTTAATTTAAACCTACTTTGTTTAACTCTGGGTTTCTACCCACTATACCTATGAATATCTCATAATTTTTCCTTTCTCAGACATGCAATGAAAATACAGGAAGGGGGACACTTCTTAGAACCTTATTGCATTTTGCAGTGAAAGTGGATCAGCAGTCTTTCAGGTCTTGTGATTAACTCACTGCTTCTATCTTAAATGGCCTTCCAGCTTGTAATAAATTTTTCAAAATTTAGACAGTATGTTAACAATCTCAGAGTATTCACACTGTGTAAATCCCATCAAATGCACAATCTTTGCGGTCTTCATACAGATATACGGCACAATTACAAAGAAGAAAGATTTGGGATTAGAATATTTTCTCCAGACAATCTTCCCCTGAAAAGACTACCAGGTTTTCACATGTACCTGCCTGAAAGAGAATGGAATACACCCTCTTGGTTCCCTTCTTTGTATCTGAAGGGACCGGGAGAGGCTACTTCAGCTGTGCCTTTTGCAGAAACTTTAAAGCTTTGTGAACTGGCTTCAGTACCACTTGTTGCCATCTCCTCAGCTCTGTGCACTGAGAGGTTTCAAGACTCCATGTCCCAAAGACCTGCTGATTTAGAACTTAGGTTTTCCTTAACACTGACAGTTGAGTACTTGTAGACTTTTAATTTCATCTGGCTTGACTGACTGTCACTTTGGACCCTTGTAGATGCAGAGAAAAGTCAGCCCAGTGCTTTCAGGAAGCTTTTAGAACATGGTCAGACAAACCCTTCATTAGCTGCTGCATTCCTTTGTATTCTCAGAAAAGATGAACCTGGCACAGCTACGAAGCCTCCCTCCTAATCCTTACGTCTTATGAAGGAAGCGAGCTTCACCCTGAAGCACTCATAATAGGGAGTGACAAGATTCTGCATAAATCGTGCACACACCGGTGCAACTGTGGCCAAAAATTGAAGCCTTTGCCACCTGCAGTCACCAACACATTCATCTCCTCTAACTGCATCCAAAACCCAGTACCTTTCACAGCCTAAGGCTCTACCCCAGCACAACACCCTCAGAAACTGCAGGTTTGCCTGCATTTCACCATATAATTTCTGTTTCTGTTTGACTATAAATTCTGGTAATGTACACTAATCCAATGAAGAAAGGGAAGGGAATTTATCTTTGACTAACAAGCTATATATGAAAAGTATGGGATCTGTTGACAAATTAATCAGAGCAGCAAATTCCAAATACAAAAGATGTGATTATATTGAAGTAGCTCTAGAGGACATATAAAGAATGTGTAGAATAGCTGTGACTCTTTAGCAGAAAAGATGGAAAGGACAGTTACAAGGGTTTATTTTTGAGCTATTTTAAAATGAATTACAAAACTGTTGATTACATAGAGACAGTAAGAAGAAAAAAGATCCAGAGAATGTTAAAATTTTCCTTTTTGCTCTCTTCAGTCTAGAGCTTGTTATGGGATAGCTTATTCCTTTAGATAGGCTACAGTACGCTATTTTCATTTACAGTCATTACAAAGAGACTATTATGGAAATTGGAGTCAACCTCAGTACAGAGGAGGTGCCTACCCATTTAATTAGGTGCACCAGCTATAAACAGAGTGGGTAGTGTGGAAATACTAGAGGAGCTTCCAGCCTCGGTGTTGCTTTATAGTGCTGGACAGCACAAAGCACGTTTTCCCGGCATTATAGATGATCAGTGTCATTGTGACAAACGGGAAGCCTGCTTCGTTTCTCTTGTTACATGCTGCTTTGCAGGTACTACAGGTTTTGTTTAAAAGGTTGAAAAAGGCAAATGGCCTCTTTATTTCGGGGGTGCCTTCCTCCACAGCAGCACAGCAGGTTCAGCTAAATCAGCTCATCCAGTGCAGGACTAAGAATGTGGGCAGACTCAAATCAGGAAGCGAGACGAGACGTGTACGTGGCAGACCGAGATACTCCTCTGAGAAGCAGAATACTGGCTTGCATCAGAGAGCAGGCCCATGGCCAGGTTTCAGAGAAGGAAAGCTTCCTAGGGACCCAAAGGGACTGTAGTGATTTTCACTCCTGGACTGAAAATAGCGCTGAAAAGCTGCAGAAGAGACTGATGCTTATTCTCATATTGTTGGTAATTCACTAGTACAAAACAATTGTAAGCCCAGCTTAATCGGTCAATTAAACTCACTCGACAGTTACTTTTGCATCATCAAAGCAGAATAAAGCAGCTGCAGGGTACAAGGGTTGCCGGTGTAAAACATCTGGCCATTGTACCACTGGCACTTGTTATTCCATGTGTAATAATGATTTAGCAGTATTTGCCCAAAATAAAATAATATTTTTTCCTTTTTTAATTCAATCTCAAAACATTCATGTTTACTAGATAATACACTACACCTTTTTATAGAAAAATGGAGGAACAAAGACTTAATAGGAGTAAATGAGAAAATGGAAAGAGATATCCATAAAAGAAGGGGAAAAGAAATGGTTATGGTCCAACATTTTATTGAAAAAAATCACAAATCCTCTTGCTGCATGTTTTTGTTAGAATGTTGTGATGAAAAAAAAGGGGGGTGCAACATTCTCTTCTCATTTTTCACACTCAACATTTGTTCTCTTATTCAAATATCAAGTGAAGAATTATTATTACTTGCTGTCCGTGATGCTCAGCACTGCATTCTTTGAGAGCTTTAAAAACATAAGCTAATTTATTTTTCAAAGGTCTGCAGGAGATTAGGAAGTATTCCTAACTCCGTTTTGTATCTTGCAAATCAGGACACCAAGGAGATTTAAAGCCAAAAATCTCAGAAGTTGCCACTTAATCTGTTCAACACAATTACGTTACGTGTTTGTTCAAAGAACTGCTTATATGATCTCCACTTGCAGCGATGACCGTGCAGTTTTTCTGCAAATTCGGCCATGCTTCTCTCAGCTGACAGCAGGAAACAAGGTGGTACTGAGAGTTAGAGGCTGCCTGCAAAATATTCTATTTGCCAGCCATCACAAGAAGCTCCTGATGTGACAGAAGCAGGAACAGCAAGAAGGCAGCTCTCCACAGGCTCCAGAGCGCTCTCTTCTTGCCATCCCAGCCTCTTTCTACACACAGCCCTCTTATCTTTTGCAATACCTGCAGCAGGGATCCTACAGCACAGCACTGCTTACTTCCGCACCCGCTGTATTCCCTGAGGACTACGTATCCTGTTCTCTAACTAGGGCAGGATGCCTGTGGGGAGAACAATATGCCATCACGCTACTGGTATTGTTACTAGTCACGCGTCCTGGGGAAACTGAGGGGAAACAACTAGGCTTAAATTCTTTCTGTGGGCTAACCCTCAGCAGTCCTTTTTGTCAGTGCCCAACATTGGGCAAAAGCAAGAAAACTCATGATGAAAGAACAACCACTTATAAAAAGAAATTCTATCAAAAGAGACTGCATGGATTCACAGTTGAGTCCTCAACTGGACTCGCAGGTGTAGATTTACTGTTCCAGATTACAAAGGGGAATGTGTTTTACTGGTTATAGATACTCCTGTTCTGTCCCATCAGCCCTGTCCCAGTCAGTTTTCACTGACCCACTCCCCTAGGTTTGTGTTTCACTGGACCTCGCCCTCTGTGCTTAGCTGTTACCCCTTCTCTTTACTGTCCTCTCCAGTAGTGTTCTTCCAGCCTTTTTTGCTTTTCATTTTTTTCAGAATAATTCAGCCTAAGGCCCATGTGTGCCATGAGAAATTTCAGCTTTAACAGTAACAACCTGACACAATTAAAAGCAACTGAAAATCTTTCAATCAAAACATCACCAAAGCCTTAACTACAAAGTATTTACAAGCTCACCCTATCACAAATGTCCCGCTGTAGACATATGCACAGCTACACAAGCTAATTAGGAAAGATATAATTGCTTATGGGAACAGCAGAAGAGAACAAAACACTCACTGGTGTTTTACTTACCTACACATACTTTTCTCTATCACATTAACATGTTGTACCCTGTGAATACCATTTTTAATATTATCTTGTGAATTTAAAATTCCTGTCTTATTTCTAGGGACTAATTTTAGTTGAATGAAAAGAGATTCAAAAGAATGCAACATACATTTGGAAACAAATGCCTTCGTGTGACATACCTCTCTTCTACTGAAACTTCCTTCAGCTGCTGATGTGGTTTTGTCCCTTCCATCTCTCGGATGCTTACTGCATAAATCTTAGTAGTATAGTCAATTGCTTTTTCTCTTGCAACATCACTATCATAACCTTAGAAAAATAAAACATAAAATAAAACAAACTACCCTCGTTTCATAGTGGAAGAGTAGCAAACAAGAAGATCTGTGCCAATAAAAGGAAAGAAACAAATCCTACTGAGCTCTCCCTACACTGAACATTAGCACATGAAAAGTTTATTGCTCACTTCAAGTTAAACGCCTGCGTGAGCCCCTGTGGAACGAAGACTAAATTAAAGGTGTATTTTTCACAATCCTTTTTACCTCCATCTTCTTCTGCATCTGTGTCTGATTCTTCACTATCAACCAGCTTACTCTCCTGAATGCCCAAAAATTCTCTGGTCCAGATCATCAAAGCTGTATCAGCACCACCTACAGTCAGCAGCACAGAATCATTGTGCAACCACCGCACGTTGGTTACCTGTGCGCTGTGACCCACATACTTCTTGAATTTTGCATGTTGGCCCTGTAGCACAAAGAATTCCTGTATTAGCAGTCTGACATAATGCGAACAGTGTCTTCCTTAGTTCTTTTTCTTGTGCAGTTTCTAGTCTCAGAAATAAGTACACTTATTACCTTCACTGGATACGAAAAAAGCTTCACAAACCCAAAATCATCTCCTGTAGCTAACAGCGTTCCATCTTTTGTAAGACTAGCTGCATTTACAACGGTGACATCACTGTGCATGGGCCAAATTCCTTCACAAGTAGGACCAAGAACACATGTCCAGGTGTCCCACTCAATCTTCTCTATCTGCAATCAAAATTTCGCCAAAAGAAGTCATCTTAATACATACCAAATTCACACTGGTTTCACAGGTATATTTTCTGTTTGATATTAGTTTTTTTAAGTGTTTTTAGAAACTGTGTACTGTTTCCAGCTTAATACAAACTGCATATCCTCATCAAAAGGCTTAAAACTTTAAACATTCCTGCTTTCCCAAGGCAGAGCATGATTTGGATACAAATCTCCTGAAAAGATATTCTGAGGTGCTAAATATTGGCAATTTTGTAGAAGAATCAAAATCGTTAAAAGCCATGTCTAAAGATGGTTTATAAACTGTATGCACACCGATTACACAGAAACCAGGTGATTGTTCAGGAAAGGGGATTATGCAAAATGACTGCTATTAAACAAACAACAAATTTAGATACACAAACAGAAACTTGCAAGTTCTACCACATACAAATGCTAGGAAAGACATTATACAGAATGATTAAATAATTCTAATTCTAACCACTGTAAATATAGTATTTTAAAGGGGAAAATATACCATTTGAAGACAAAAATATGCTTATTTTCAACAGTACAGAAAAATGACTTTCACAGTAAAAAAAATGCAGTAAGCAGAATTCGTACCTCAGCAATTCTTATAATATGCCTTTTCCCCCTTGGTGCTTCAAAAAATAGTTGTTCTTTGGCACCAGAATTGACTTGCAATAACTTTCCTGGATACAAAACAAGAGTTTATTATGAATCTTATTCGTTAACATGAATCTTATCAACTTTATTTTGATTGAGTGAAGAGATTTCTGGGGATAAGCTAAGAAATTATCCTCCAGAGATATTCATAGCAAAAGTAAAACAGATGCTTAGAATCACTCTCATAAGAATCCTATACTCCTGATTCACTGCAGAAGTAATATTTTAAATACCATCTAACACCCTTAAAAAGTTACCGTCTTGCAGCAAATCACTTTCTTCTGTTAAGAAATATTTTGCTTGTGTTTTCATCATCATGATAATGGAAACAAAAAAAAAAAAAAAAAAAAAAGCACGTCCTACTCATTTTCATAGTGATTTTGCAAGACTGTTCTGCCAAAAGTTAAATACATTGTAAGCACCTGTCTACTTTGTACTGCCTAACTTGCTTACAGTCCAGCTACACACCAAACTGTCCTTGAATAGGGAGTTTACTATACCCGTACAAACACTGTGATATTATGAATTTAATCCTGCATGTAATTGATAGTATATTGGCAAGTATTTGTGCATGATGAAGCAAAAAAGGCTTTCAAATTCAGTTTTATAATATTTCTGATATAAGAAAATTAAAGGCATTTTCTGATTTTTTCAAATTATAACAACTATACTAGTGTAATGTAAGAAATCCTGCAGGGATTATCATAAAAGCAGTTCTACAACAGCTAAACTGCATAACTGCCAAGGAAAGCACCCTTTTACTGAGAAACGCTCGATTAGATTATCAACTGACATGAACTAGTGCAGTTCCAACATTGCTGTATTTTGACTGGGCATCTTACCCTTTGTTACATGAGATATATTCAGGCCATTGGAATCACTGACCACAAGATGTGCAATATGGGGCTATATTAATATCACGCCCTTCCTATCTGACCTGCGTAAGCCAAGCTTATACAATTTAGTATATTAATCCTTTACAACTAGAAGCTCAGTTAGAGTTAGTGCAATAAATCCCATTAAGAACAAAGACTTTTCAGTTTTCTTTTATCTGTACATGTAACACATCCCAGAACTGGCTACGACAGATATAAGGGTAGCACTGGACAAATTACTAATATTATGTTTGCAACTATCAGCAGTCAGATTATCAGGATTGTAAGCAGGCACACAGTGCCAGCTCAGTTGCAGCATGGCTTACTAGCTCAAGAATGGCACCCAGGCCTGGACAGATTCTGAAAGGAGTTCTGTTGATGTCAGTGAGCTTGCACCACATCTTGGGACTAGCACAACAGGGGAACCAGGGCTCAGACACACAGGCGATTCCACACAGAATCATATTAGGTCCAGGAAGGCTTATTTGCATGAGCTCATTATCGATCCTGCTAGACTTAATTAGTTGCGACAATAAGGCGCTCTAACTTCATTGCAATGATTGCCATACAACGCTCAGCAAAGAAGAAAGGATGGACATAAAAGGTGGAAAAGAAGAATGTGCCACACACTACAAAACTATAAAAAGAACAGGGCAAAGAATATCAATACTATGTTCATAAGTGACATTTTAGTCATATGTTGTCTGCAGTGAAGTAGCACATACTCTGGTACAAATGCTACAAGGGGGGATGAATTCTACCAACAAATGTAATGCAATGAACCCATATGGTGCTTGATGCTGAAAAATCATTTGCATTAGTAGTTACAGTTTATCTTAGTAACTTCATTTATCTTAGGTACAAGAAGAGTTTTCTGATATTTTGTTTTATAGTAATTTTAAATCTTTATCTCTGGTCAAACATTTTACCTCTCGAGTCCCAGTCAATGTGTGTGATATAGCTAGATGCACCTTTACAAATGCCAACTCTTTTGCTGGTAAGTACATTGTAAATATCTACAAAATTATCATGGGAAGCCACAGCCAGGTACTTTCCTGATTCTGTAAAGAAGAGACACTGAGGTTATTAAAGGTGTACATGTTATAACTATTATTGCTACACATTTTTACTACTGCAGTGCATCCAAATGCACCAGTTAGGGGTGGGCCCCGTTATACTAGGCTGCATACAACCATACTGAATTGGAAGTATTTAAATGCATGGAGCGCATATAAAGCCAGACTACCTTCTGAACATTCTATCTTTTGTCTAGCGGAGAAAAACTCCAAGATAAACACTGCCCTTCCACCTTATCATGTGATTATACCTCGTGAAAACTTAATATCTGAGATCATTTCCTTTCTGTGGTGGAAAGAGACCATGTCTTCAACAGTGTCAGCATTTACCACCAGAAAACTGCCATCATTCAACCCTACAGCCAAGGCTTTCCCATCAGGAGAAAAGGCACAGCATCGTCCACCTACAAAGGAAAATGGAAATGAGTATCTTAAGGTTTACAAACTTGGGACTGAGAAAACCATCGATAAACTGCAGCTGAAAGGTATACTTTTAAAATAGATTTTTTTATTTATTAAAACAAATACATTATGTGATAGGAGGGCTATGATCGATGTTTTACTAAATGGGAATGTACCCTCTGTATAGGCTGTTCTTGAGCTGACAACGGTAATTTGATCAGTCTTGAAATGGGTTTAGGTGCAAATATCACCTTCCAACTATGTTCTAAATGCACCAATGATAGAAATAAAATAAAATGAAAAAAAAACAAAGAAAACCCCCACAACATACAGAAAGGATAGCCAGATGGAAAATTCAACAACTCATTATGGGCAGCATAACTACATGTCTTTCAGGGATACTACACTTGAAATCTTCTTCGTTATGTGACTGAATAATGGTTCCTTTCAGGTGGAGCACATTTAAAACAGAGATGTACTACACTTCCTCCACTTACTTTTTGCCTCAACATTATTTCTGACCATACTCTCTCATACAGCTATCCTCATCCATCCCTGAGTTCACCTCTCCAAAACATTTGACTCTGTTTTCCCTCAGCCAGTTAGAGTTCCTGTGTTTTGGATCTGTCACTGAAAATGAAGCATGTTGAATTCACACCATAAAATTTCCTTAAGGATATCAATGAGTAAACAAAATAAGAGTTTTTTTGAGAAGGCAGATTTTCAACATAGCTCACCTAATTTTATACAGAGGAGAGGGCAAGAAACCCATTCATTTTCAGAGAAGTTTGTATAACATGTAAAGTTCATATGGCCACTGAAGGCTGATTGTGCTCAACATGTAGAAAATTCTACATTTGTCTTTATAAGGAAACTTCTTAATGTCAGCAATGAATACGCTGGCCTTAAGTATTCTTACAAAGGAAAATGATTCTAAGCTCAACTCATTCCCCTTGGAATCAGAGGAAAAGAGATTAAAGTTAATTTTATTACTATTCATTACAATAGATTATAATCCTTTTTCTTTCTACCCTTTTCATTGACTTGACACATGCCAAAGACAATTTACCTCCTGTGCTTCCAATTTCTTAATGACTGTCCTCTTCCTACCTAATTAATGCCTGTGATGTGCACCAAAAGCAAAGATGGAACTGTTTCAGACATAGAGTAGCATCATTACCATCACAGAGTATGGCCAAATGAGAATTACCTTTTTTGAGTTTCCTCACTGCCAGCATGCGGTGCTGGGAAGAAAGTTCCCAAATTCGTAGTGTTTTATCATCACTCACTGTTGCACAGACCGGCAAGAGAGGATGAGCTGCCAAGCCCCAGACTTCTCCTTCCATATGACCCTAAAGGAAATAATTTAATATAAAATAATGCCCTTGGGTTTATGTAGTATGTTCTAACACTTGCCCTGCCTCCTTTTACAAGTCTTGGGCAATAAGGCTTTCACCATCTCCTCTCAAAAATTTTCCACATTCAGAGCGACCTGAATATCCAGTCTGTTTCCTCTGATAACCAGCTAAATTACACTCTTCCACAGTCTCCTACACTACTATTAGCTGTAATTCCAATGTTCTTCCAATGCTCTCTCTCTTCCAGACTTCAAATGAACAGGAAATATTTATGCCCCAAACAGGACTGTATCCTGAAATCATAACATGGGCTAATTTGTCTTCAAGGTTTATGTAATAATTTAGATCCTGGAGAACGTGTTTGCCCAACATACACATACTTACTTCTTGTAATCTTTCCTCAGAACTCGGTTTTCAAACCTTTTAATCACTCTTCCTGCTTTTTCTAGATTTCCTTCAACTTGCACACAGCTTGCTGGCACTGCATTTCAAGGTTAAATCATTTCTGACTATTCTCAGTCTGGATTTCAGTTTCGTAACTGGCATTTTTGTTGAGATGGAAAAATACCATAAGAAGAAAAAGGGGAGGAACTGTCATGACACCTTGATTACACCTTATGTATTTTCTATTTTGGCTCAAGTTGATGCATGCAAGCATGTAATTTAAGTTGGATGATAATTGTAACACTTTATCACAAAACTGACAGCAATCAGGTAATTTTAAGGTATTTTTATTTTCTTGCAACCTTAGTATTCATGTGAAGGTAACTATATTAGGATGAGATTGCCCTTCCAAATTAGTGAATGAGTTAATTTATAAAATACAACTTTGCACGTTTAGGTTACTAAGGCTATCATGTAGGCAATATAAATTTGAAAGATTACTTTATGTGATCAGAACTAACTGGAAAGAAAAATACCAAAGAAACAGTATTTTTGTAAAAATTTGTTAATTTAGTCAGTTAAAGCAAACAAAAAGTAAAAACTTGACAAATTGTAACTCAGCAAATGATACCTAATTTTCTACATATAGACATTAGGGTTATTCAGGATGCTAAACCAAAGCAGTATCAAATACATCAGTGGATGCAGATACGAAAAATTTTTAACCAAACTTTGCAAAATCCTTTGTCTTGTAAAAGGTCTCTATGCTTTGCAGCACATGCAATGACAACTGTGTGTCACTGTAGTAAGCTGTCATAACTCTAAAACAATTTTTCACACATTAACGTATAGGATCCTTCAGAATACACTGTACTATTTCAGTAAAAGCAAATAAATGGAAGCACACTGTCAAAACAAAATAAACTGTGTTAGCTCTATGCTTCATTTTTATGTTTGATCCTAAACTAAAATGTCTGAAAAATTCATAAGAAGTCTCATCAACCCTGAGACTGTTTGTTTTCCCTTCAGGATTCTGTAATACACAGTGAATCTCGAAGTCATTTACATAAGAAAGAATCAACTTCTGCCTGAGCAAGGAAAGGAATGGTGGCCAACAGGATTAATGAAAACAGAAGGAAAATTACTGGGAAAATCTTATCGTATCTTGTATTTCTACAGGGAATATTTTGATATGGAAGATCCATCCATACAGTACCTGAACAAGCAGAGTCATAGGACCACTTTTATCAATCTCAAGTATCTCTCCATTTTTAGTTCCCACTAGTATATGTCCATGTCCTAGACTGATGGCTCGAATAGAGGGATTGTCTTCTAAAAGTAAACCTGAAGAATACAAAGATACTAATTTTGTTTTTATTGTGAAATCCAAAAGAGCCTCATATCACCTATAGTTTATACAGCTTATATCACTTATAATTATCTCGTGTTTCACGATTTTAAACAGATTTTACACTTGCCTGATCAAACTACTAGACGTAATTAATAGTTCAAAAGAGGGGAACTTGTGGTAGTGTATACTGTGGTAATAAAAAGATTGATATTTTACTGCTTTAACAGTGACAGTGTATCAGGGGTTCAGATGCTACAGCAACATGGACATTAATTCTGTGATTCTCTGTGAATATCACCTTACAGACTTCCACACTGATGCCTGGGGAAGTACAATTCACAGGCCTTTCCAACTCACAGGGACCCTGGTCTCACTAGATGAAATCTGGCCAGTTGAGGAAGCTAGCTACTACACAGAACAGATTTTGGAACAGCCAGACTCACAGTGACATTTCTTTTAAAAATCATTTCTTCAGTGAAAACAAAGCGAAGTGTCACGGAATAGAGGAGGAAATAGCAGAACAAACTATAAATGGCAAAGATTCTGTGCAATACAGCACAGAGTATTAAGTAGTATATTACTGCTCCCTTCGTGTTCTGGTAAGATTTGACACCTCTTACTGCCATTTTACCAGCCTTCATGCATATAGTCCTTACTAAAACACACTGAAAAAGAATACCTTTAGAACTAGCAGATAGTGCTGCTCTTTTAATAGCGTACGTCTTCAGACACCTTTCAAACATATCATCCCAAAGCGCCACAATTCCATCTTTTCCACCAGTTACAAAACCCTGAACAATCACAATATGAAAACATACACAGACATCAGCATACATATGTTAATATTTAAAAAGACATATCCAAAGGCAGTATAAATTCTTCCCTGCATTTTATTCATGTGTCAAATTAAAAATACTAGAGCCTGTACCTATGAAGAAAAAAAATATAAAGGGAGAAGATTCAGAGAGTTGCTTTTCAAGGGTTAAAAAGACTTATAACCATGCAGAGTGCATACTATTTTACATAGTAATGCTAGACCATAACATTTTTATGCATGTGGAAATAAGCTACGGAAAATACATGCTTCATCCTTAGAAGAGGCAGTAGTTGGTAATAACAGCTTTTTAAGTCATTCCAAATTCAATGGACTTAATAGGTTCTTCAAACTGAGCTCTAATAACATATAGGGACCAAATCTTTGATTAATTCCCTTGGTAGATTCTCTTTATCTGTGCCAAGTGAGTGCAAAAGACAGTATAAATAACTAATCAACAAAAACGTAAGTGAAGAGGATGTTCAGAAGATAAGAGTGCCAAGATCAAATAGAAAAACTGATGGAAAAAGCTAGGAACAATTGATTAGGGCCAGGAAGGATTGAGCCACAGGGATCTTAACTGTCCTTGATATATAAAAATCTTAATACTCTTCTTCTCATGCTATACTTTTAAAATTGAAAGAATAATCTCAAGAAGGATATTCCATTATCAAAATCTTCAGATTGCTGGTGGATTTCAAGTGGCAAAACTTTGCCCCAACCTTGTTTATGTCATGTCAATATATATTTTGCCATAGTTTCTTTTAAAGATTTATTGACGCAACTGAAGGAAATTACTTTTGATATCTGGAATAATTAACCCAGAAAAACAACACCTTTGGATATCTGAAGTCTTGCTTGCTTAACATACAGGGATAATATTATTGAAAAATCATGTTTCACATTTTGGAAACTGATAATGCAAAAATATTTTGGGGATCAAGTTGAAGAGGCAATGAATGTTACCTGGTACTCTCCTGTGGTTTAAAAATATGAAAACGACACACATGAGCACAGTGAGAAATAAATTCTGCATATTTAGAGGTCAGAAGTCTATTGGCCAGGTAACAAGAACATACAACATGGTACAGACAAATACATGTCTAGAATTCATTAATATTGGGTTTGTGATTTTAATCACATACAGATTCATCCCATGCAACTTGTTTTCTATTACGGCTTTGTTTATTAAAGCATCTTCAATGTTAGTTCAATGTATTGCTTGCATACACATACAAAACCTGAGTAACTTCGTTGGGAGATACGTTAGTTATACACTTCTAAAATCCAGTATTGCAACAAAAATATTAAAGACGAGTGGATCACGTAAGACGACAATTACCTTATCCAATGCATGCATAGCAAATACAGGTCCATCATGGGCTTTCACTGTCTTAAGCAGCAGAGTATCCTTCCAGATGTAAATGTCTCCAGTAGCAGCACCAGAGAACACTAGATCTTCTATTCGCCCATATGAAACACTCATCATAGTTTCCAATTTTCCAGTAGTTCCAAATGTTCCCCGTTTTGATGTAAAGCCTCCACCTGCAATATAAACGAAAGTAAGTGTTTTCCTGTTTCGGTTTGTAGCCGTAGTGCTGTAAAGGACAAGTATCTTGACCCCATCATCTCTTGTGATTGCCTAAGACATAGTAGATAACAGAAATCATGAAAACACAGTGCACAGGGGAAAAACATAATAGAAGAAAGTTTATCTAGTAATGACAGTTTTGAAGCAGTACAGGCTCTATTTTTTCCAGATTGTGATTTCTACGCAAATGATACATTTTAGTGATAAATTGTGTAAAAAGACTTAATACAATGGCTGGCAGAATATTTTCTGCACAGAACAGTCTGCCAACTGTCTACCAAGCTTCTTCTCTTTAGGGGTGACCACAACTACAAATGAGATGCTAGGGGTTAGTTTTAGTTGTCCATTGGCAACCTGACAATTTGACAGCAGCTTTACAGAGTAAATGGCAGGATTTGCTTCTCTTCTGATTGTCAGAGAACCAAATTGCCTTACTTTGGTTCAGACAGCAGAAGTAGCCATATGTGCCCATAAATGGAGTGCTTATAGACAAAAATACACATCCAATTACAAAATAACACAGGCAGTGTTGTCCTTGCATCATGCCATCATGTATTTCATTTTTAACACCAGAATGATAGTCCCAATTCCACCGACCAAGTCTTAATCCAAAATATACCAAAGAGACTATTCTTGGAGTAAGATACTGCTTAATGCAAATTCTTGTAATAGAATTTGGCAAACAGCAATGCAAGCCTATTTAATTACTACAAAAATAGCCCAAACATAAAAAATGCTAGACAAAAAATTAATCTGAGAGCACCTGAAGCACTTGAACACTGTAAACTACAGTATAGGTATAGGAACTTCTTAAAACTATCTAATTTTGAGTTGTCTTGAGTTCTATTTTTAGCTGCCCTTGTGCTGCCTACCTTTGCTGAATTTTACACACAGAAGATGCTCTTCGAAATCTTTTTACTCAGTACTCATGTTGTGTGTATAGGATTAAAAGTCATGAAGAACAAAAAACCCAGTCCTGCATAAAAAATATGCTCAATCAGAAACCAACTTTGCTGTCTTTCTCAGTTTGACAGAACAGCCTAGACTGAGAGCTACTTTCTATTCTGAATGTCTTGTTTATTAGTTTGCAGAATCCTGTCCTGTTTTTAAATAATGAAAAATGCGTTTTCAATTTCCATTATTTAGAAAAGGAAAAAAACCTTCCTGTGTCATACAAAAAATACATACCTTGATATCTTGATTCTTATGATACCATATCATGATTTTTAGCCCAATCGATAAAACACAAATTACTCTAACTGAACTTCTGCAAAAGACCTGATTCTTTATTTCTTTTTTGTTTTGCCCAGGCACATCTTTCAAGGTCCATCCTCAAACCTATCTTTCCAGCCTGGCACCTTGAAATGTGTTTCCATCTCTGTAAATCATCTTTGATGACTGAAAAACAGCTCTATCCTGAAACTGAAGGGTTGCTGACTTGAAGTGCAGACACTACTGTTTTTTGCAGCATGCCAAAGGCACCTAAGATTCTTAGCTACCAGCTGGCATTTTCACAACAAGGGTCATAATCTGCCTAAGTGATTTATAGGACTGCATGTTTTCTGTGAGCCAAGAAGGCCTGTTCAGGAGAAATCCTTGACAAGTATGACTAGAGTTAAAGAACAGTTAGCTCAAAATGACTTCTAAAGAGAAAGGAATATTGTGACATTTGCTGATTCAGAGGTAGGTTTTCACCCCTTCAGTATTTTGGTAACTAGAAAATTGCTTTACAAATAAATAAAATTCTTAAACTGAGAACATGATGTTCCTGTGTTAAAAATATATGCAGTCTCAAATAAATTACATGCAAAATATTCAAGACAGTACCTGTTTGCTGCCAAAATTTGATGTGCTTCATCCCAACTGTGACTAGTTTGTCTACATGATGTGGATTACACTTCACTACAAATATTTTATCTTTATGGCCCCTGCGATAAAAATTAAAAAACACAGTAAGGAATGACTTTATTTCAAACTAATTTCTTTTGAATAGGCATTTCATCATATCGGACTAAGCAAACATAGTCTTTAACAATGAGAATCTTACCACCATGACTGTCATAGTCTCGGTGCAAACACAACAGTATGGGTCCATAACACTAGTAGGATTGGTAGAGGAGTCACAGCAGCTATGTCTACACCATCTCTGCCATCGTTACCCCGTCTAACAAACAGTAGAGTGCCGTATTTCTAATCTGCGAGAGTTTAGCCTTGGAAGTCTGACCCCGCAGGGTTGGCAGAATGTATTTGAGCATATGCAGTATAGGAATTAGACTACAGAAATGTGGTGAATAAAAATTGTCTCCCACTGAATTCCAGTTCATATAAGTCATAATGAAGAAGCAGGCAACAAAGGTCAATGCAATTAAGAGAAGGTATAAAGAGCAACATAAATATTTAAATGGATAAGAACTCAATAAATATTTAAAATACTCTGTCAAGAAACATGAAGAAGTCTTTAACCTACTGTGCTTCAAGAGAAAAAAAAATATTATAAAATTGTAATTTAGGAAACAGTTCATTCAGCAGCATAGACACCTTCAAATTCAGTTGTCAGGTAATCAAAGTTATTCTTCTTGGAGTACGTATTTATGGGAATTTGCAAGTTTAGGCTTCACCATTGCAAAAAATATTCCCAGATGCAAAGTAGAAATTATTTCTATTTCAGTGTTTTGTAAAACACCAAAAGAAAAATCACTAGCTTTTCAATGTGAATTTTCAGGTTTTGTGCTACGATAATGTCATAGAATCACAGAACGGTTTGGGATGGAAGGGACCTTAAAGATCAGCTAGTTCCAACCCCCTGCCAGGGACATCCTCTGCTAGCCCAGGCTGTTCAAAGCCCATCCAACCTGGCCTTGAACACTGCCAAGGATGGGGCATCCACAGCTTCTCTGGGCAACCTGTGCCAGTGTCTCACCACCCCCACAGTAAAGAATTTCTTCCTAATATCTAAATCTATCCTCTTTCAGTCTAAAACCATTACCCCATGTCCTATATGTCCCTGTAAAAAGCTGCTCTCCAGCGTTCTTCTGGGCTCCTTTAGGTACCAGAAGCTGCTCTAAGGTCTCCCCAGAGCCTTCTCTTCTCCATGCTGAACAACCCCACCTCTCTCAGCTTGTCTTCATAGGAGGGGGGCTCCAGCCTTCTGATCATCTTGGTGGCCTCGTCTGGCCTCGCTCTGACAGGTCCATGTCCTTCTGATGTTGGGGTCCCCAGAGCTGGACGCAGTACTGCAGGTGGGGTGTCACCAGAGCGGAGCAGAGGAGGAGAATCCCCTCCCTCGACCTGCTGGCCACGCTGCTGGTGATGCAGCCCAGGGTATAGTTGCCTTTCTGGGCTTGAGCGCACATTGCTGCATCATGTTGAGCTTCTCATCTGCCAACATCCCCAAGCTTTTCCCCTTAGGGCTTCTCTCAATCCATCCTCCAACCAGCCTGCATTTGTGCTTGGGATTGCCCTGACACACGTGCCAGACCTTGCACTTAGCCTTGTTGAAATCTGTGAGGTCCGCAGGGGCCCACCTCAAGCCTGTCAAGGTCCCCTGGACAGCATTCCCTTCCCTCCAGCTTGTTGACTACACCACACAGCTTGGTGACATCGGCAAACTTGCTGAGGGCGCACTTTTGTCTGACAGGTTTAGGAGGTCTGGAAAATCACATGGTTCTGATAACCTTCTTGGATTCAGTATCTTCTTTTGGTGAATCAGCCTAGATGAAAACCAGTCCTTTACACCTTTGACATTTGAAGTTCATCTTCTTGCGACTCCTGTTTCTCCTGTTCCTCTGCTTTGCTATAATGATGCCCAGCCTTGCAGTTCAGGCCAGTTGTACTGCTGCTTCTGGAAGGCAAAATGTACTGCCTCGAGTGCAAAATCAAACTAATTGCATCCCAACGCAATTGTCCCTGTAAAAAGACAAGAGTATGCCTGCATCTGTGATAGGATGAATAGTGCTGACATGACACATGAGACTTGGACTGTATGGCCTACATTGCCACCCCAATTTCCTTTGTGTCCATGTGTTCTGAGGGACTGGTACAGGATTATTTGCTCTTCCAGAATGAAAGGAGAAGAGCATGGTGTTCGCTGATTTAGATTGTAAACAAATTTGACAATGCTCTCCCTCAGCTCCCTCAGGGATCGCAGTCCACTAATACGAAGCACAAGGATCAAACAGGACCAGCACTGCATCAGCATATAAGGCATAAGAAGCTGGCAAAAGAAGCTCAGATGGGTTTTGATTCCAACAGCATACACTTACTCAGTAAGGATTTTAATGAAACTAGACAGAAGATTGTAAAGCCAAGAAGGGGAAACAAGCTGTATGATTTATCTAAGAAGCAATTAAATCAATAAGTGTATATTATGAACACTGCAACCAGAAAAGAAAACTGAGAAGTCATGCTGAAATAAATAAACCTAAAAAGATTAAGCAAAAATAATATTAATAAAAAAATATATAAAAGAACTACAGAATAAACATAACGTTTGTATATAGTGACTGTACATTTCATTTTTCAGTTTTAGTCCTTCAGATTAATTCTTCCTGTGGGTCTATATGATTAAAAAGAGGTGTCCTTCTATTCTTCTTGTCTCCTAAGGCCACAAAGGTCATGTCTAAAATTTAGATGTAAATGCTCCTGTATTGGTTTTTGTCTCTCTCTTTATATGTCTTACTGTGCTTACCGGAATGGGGGACTTGCCTTTAGGCACTGCTAAAATATAATCAATAATTTAAACTGGAACATTTTAGAAGACAAACTGTTTTTATGTTCTCTGCAAGGACCCTGCATATTTGCAAAATAAAAAATTAGCAATAATAGTAGATACATTGGGTACATATAGTATTACACGCTGAAAAGAACCTGAGAACTTAATCTTGTATCTCCTGTGAGCAATATGAGACAGGTAGCCATACAGCCCATCATTATCTTGTTTTTAAAAGCTCAGAAAGTCTCTACGGGAATATATAAGGTACTTCTCCATGTGTGAGTTTGAAGCACAATCTGTCTGGAGACAGTAAAACTAGGATTGCAAAGCAAATGAAAACATCATGTTTTACAACACAGATAACACTGTTGCTAAAAATGCCCTACATCACAAATTTTAAACAGGATTTTAAATCTTGCTGCCTAATAAACTAAATGTCTGCGCCAAAATTATATAGCTAATATAGATTATGGTACACACACACTAGGATCAAAACATTTATTTCATCAGTAACTGTACACTACTGACAGATAGTGCAGCCACAAGAAAATCTTATTTCTTCTGAAACTAGTCACCATATAGTAATTAAAGTAAATTACCTTTCACAGGCACTTTTTTGCAGTTATAATTTCTACTGACCAATGCTAGATGTTACATGGTTGCAGGCAGCATATGAAATTAACTCCTTGCCTTTCTGGTACAGAAGTTCATGCTTACATGAATTCTACACATTTAGTATCTTGACCTCAGAGGTACATTTGATTTGTCCAAAGGTAAGACAGAAACCAGGCTCTCAAACAGTTTGATACTTCTGACATGTACAACTAGTTTAGTATAAAGAAAATGTTGCAATTCAGTATTTTAGAAGAAACAAAAATATGTAAACCATAATCCATTCCTCTTCCCAACACTGATCCCTTCAAGCAATTGCAGAAGCTTCTTCACGATCAGGTTATTAGCTAAACCTTCAGTTAGTAACTGCAAAGAACAAGTATCTCAGAAAAAGCTGACTCAGAAGAAAGGCAAGATCATATTCATCAAAGAAAAATACACTTATATTAGAGGGAACGCTTTTTTTCTTTTTAGAAAAGTGATCTGGTTATGCACACTGATGAAACCCAGCATATCATCTAATTCATAAAGGAAAATGTGACCTCTCTGATGACTGCCCGGAATTAGGACATAAAATTGGAAGAAAATATTAACTTAACTTGAAAATCATTACATGAACTGCAATATCAAAGTAGCTATCCTAACAGAAAGGCTAGGGAACTTTTGACAGAAATAGTTAACAGGATTTCCAGACACTAAACTGTAGATCCCAAGGTTTTTAGTCTTGATATATTGCTCTGAAACACCATTCTGTTTTCAGAGAGGTGTTCTGTTTTTTTCCCATAAGCAAAGTAATACATGTGGACGATACTATTCAGAAAAACATAATCACAGGAGACACACCGAGATGTATTCTTACCTGGTTGTTGCTAGCTTTTCTCCTTTTTTCCAATCCCAAAACACAATGGCATGATTATCATCTAGCCCAACAGACACCAAACATTTTCCATCAGCTGCACAGAAACAATATTTAATGTTAAAGGTGCTAAGACTTTAGCTGAAAATGTAACAGGCAATGAACATAACAAATACATTGTAAACTGAATTTCAAATTATGTGTATAAATGAAGCAAAGAAAAAAAAAAAAAGGAACTAATACTTTGAGAGATTAGGGTTCAGATTCACTGATGGCCTTCAATTCCTGAAGCACACTGCGTACAGAATTAAACAAACTGAGACAGTCAGCCTGTCCAACCTCGTAAGATGACTGAAGTCCATACCTGCTGAAAATTTTATCCACAAGTGCAATACTTAGCACCAAAATGAGTACCTATTGGGTGATGACACATCAAACTGGAATCCATAAATTTCACAGAGCACTCTACTAATCCATTACCTAACCAAGGTGATTTTAAATATGGCATCACCCTTATCAGAGACAGAATAGGTTTTTCTGCTTAATTTTTAACTGGATGATTACAAGACAGGCTATTCTTTTCTAGAAAAGGTGTTCTTTTGACTTCATTATCTTCTATTATGTTTGTATGTCTAACCTAATTTAGGGTTTTTTTTAAATTGTATTCCTTATCAAACCATTGACCTTTCCCAAAGGCAGACAAAAAAACATTCCTGTGTGTAAGTACAAGGAAGGTAGGTAGGATCAAACAAGACAAAGTCAATTTCATAAAGTCCTAGTACTCAAAAATCATGTTACATTTTATTTGAAATATTTCTGACTAGATGATGCTTTCTCTGTTTGAAATGGTGACAGGAATTATTAGTGTATAATGAAACGGGTGGTTAAAGGTTAACAGGCAATGTTATGAAACTATAAATATGATAAGAAAGTATAAGGCTAAAATTAACTGCTGGTTATCATCTCTTCTAGTGCAGGAAATACACAGAATTACTGATAACGAGAGGAAGAAAAAAAAGAACAACATATCAGACATACAATACGTACATATCACTCACATACAATATCATACACCTAGGCATCCTTGCTATGTGTATGAAATAATGATAAACAAGACCATTGTTAACAAACTTTAGAGACAAACTACTATAATGAAATTTTGAAAAATTTTAAAAATGAAACCACAATTGTTGAAGTACGTGACAAGACAATTGAACTTTATAGGTTGTAGCAGGAGCTCACTCCCTAATTTTTTTTTTAACTGAAGAAAAGTTAAAGCTGGAGGAGGTAGAGAGCTGGGGAGATGGTCAAAAGAGTGAATGGAAGCAATGATTTGAGAATGTTACTTCTTGTGTAAGTTAACAGACATGGTAAGGACTCTCTGCTTAAGCATATTTGACTTCAAGAATAGAAAGTGTGCCACTGGTATAAATTACTGCATTAGAACTACATCAAAGCTCATAAGGCTGACTAAGTCCCCACAGCTAGATTGGGCTCGCAGTATGTAGCAACTGAGTTCTATGAGAAGCAAGTCAAGGAGAAGGGGAACTACAGAAAGAGGAAAAGAGTTCACAGTTGAATGAAATAGGCCTGGATGGAAGGAACGTAAGTAGGCAGGGCAGAATGAAGTTGAAAAGCAGGACAGGAAACCAAAAGTGTGCTTATTATATTAAAAAAAAAAGAAGAAGAAAATAAAGACACAAACAAGGAAGCACAAAAAGTTAATGAGAAAAGAAAGCAAAGGAGGCAGTAAGAACTATGCTATACCAGTTTTAGTGAGATAAAATGCTATGATGATAGCTGATATGAAAGGTAAATGTGCAGTAATATGTATTATTTAGGAGGTATATTTGTATATTTTGATGACAATAGTTATTTTTAGGGGTAATTCAATTATGTAAACAGAGCACAGTTGACAAGATTTTGGTGGTAAGAATACAATTTAAGCTTTATTCGCTTGAAACAGGAGGTTTTCTGCACTAATACGGGCTATACACTCTGACTCATATCCAAAATTATAGATGCTAAATAAGCCACCAGAGGGCACAACCAAACATTGCATGAATGAAATTACAATCTTCAAATCCTAACACCATCAGAATGGTCCTACAAAAGTGATCTAGCTCTGTACACTCTTTTCAGTAATGACCAATAGCAGAGGTTTTAGAAAGTGCAGAAAGGGCAGAGAGAACTGGTAGTACAAAGTCAGCCACCCAACCCCAAAAGGTTGGGAGTTTTGGGTTTCTCTAAGCTGCAAGTAGTGTGACCTGAACCTAATTTAGAAATATCTATTATTAACACAATGAAAACTCCCTACATAAGACCAAAGTAACACTCTGATCCCATAGTGAGGTGCCTATTTGCACAACTATCTTCTCCTCCCTATGCCAAGAATCTTAACTGAAGCCAGTGAGTAATGCAGCATGTGCATTCTCAGGATCAGGTCCTAAAGCAACGCTGTAATGATGCCCATGGTTGCTACTTTTAAGAAAAGCTTTAATATTTTTGTATAGATTTGTGTCTTCATAATAATGTGGCCAGCTTATTCTTTAGGCTTTTATAGAGGTACATGGATTCTAATACATGTAGTACAGGAATCTAATTTCTGTTTAAAATGTAAACCACAAAGTATTTTCTAAATATATGAACGTTTGTTCAACTAGGGATCTTAATGAGAATTTTTTAAACATCTATGCACATGATGTCAATTAGATCATCCTTATCAATTTTCTCTTCTTCTGGTACCGCATCTACTTTCAGAGCTAGGTTACATGCCACAGTGGATCAGCAATTTCACATTTGAATTCCAGCTCTTGGATGAACACCAAGGCTCCTCTTCTCATAATGAAGTATGACTCAGTTCCACAGACTTATCTTTGTGGAAGTAAAACTTCTTTCAAGTAATCCTGTCTCATAAATGTGATCTATGTCCTAATGAATTCTTACCACATTTCTAGAGAGAAGAATATTAAATAAATTATGTTTAATTGAAAAAATTCAGATTAGGAAAAGGATAGTTCAGCTAAAGTAATCTCCTTTTTTAAAAAATATAGAAAAAGGGAGAATGAGTTTGTAAGCATTTTTATAAAGATGCAGAAGTATGTAAGCCACCACCATATGGATGATGTTTTTCAATGCTGAATACAGGAATTACCCTTTGAGAACTGAGACAACTTAGGTCACCCATCTCAGAAAGATAGGAGAAACAGCAGACAACTGTTTGTCATATTTACTACTTCTGTAAACTCACTGAAAAATGTGGGAATTGTTAGCAAATCTGAAGAACTGTATGAGCCCAGAGATCACATTTCCACCTCATTTATACACTTCAAGTCACCATCCTGCCTGCTTTTAAATTATTACACCACCATGTAGACAGCCACCAGAGTCCTAGCTGTACACTTGGTATTATGTATTATGCATCACAAAAATCAATTCTTGATCGATTGACAAAACGCCATTGACTGACTTGTCTACACACACTATTTTTACCAAAACTGTCGGCAGACTTTTATGTAAAATTTGTATTGGTTGTAAAATTGGCTAGCTATTCAAATTAAGATTTCATCATAAGGATTGCTTTTTAATTACTCGTTTACATAAATGCAGGTTGTGGCTTACCTGAAAAATCCAGTGCACACACTCCTCTTTGATGCTGGCCTTTGAGCAATGATAAACATTTCAGCGTCTGCGTGTCCCAAACATGGATAGCAGCATCTCTTCCAACCTAAATCAGAGGCTTAATCAGAATATCTGTGCATAGAGGTTCAAAGCACACCAGTATCAGTAATTAGCACTACCATATCCTCAAAACACTCCAGAGGTAACTACTTTTCCAACTGCTTTATTTTATCTTTTTCAAGATCTATTTTCTCTTTTAGAGAAATATCAGTGGAGGGTCTCTAAAGCATCAGTATTCAGTATCACATCAATGATATAATTTATCATGATCAATGACTATATATGAATACACTGAATATATCATATTCAGTACCAGGTATCAGTAGAGCGGCCAACATAAAATAGCCTTTATCTGAACAAGGCTTTTGAACACTACTACAGTACAAAAATACTGAGACTGACTAATGAAACCCCAGATCCTCCTAGGATGTAGATAAAATACAGCTCCTGTATTTACAGATGAAAGCAGAGGTTCAGCGTGAATATAACATTTTTTGCAAGGCCACAGCATAAGATTGGCAGATTTTGTTATATAGGAATGATTTAACAATCATCTCAAATAGTTTCCAGTCCAGTACTCCCCAGCAGTTTGGCAGGGATACAGGAAACAATATACAGCTTACCTGTATTTAGGAGGAAACACTATACTGAAGGACAAAGAGAACCACACTTCTAACTGTATATTGTAAAGGGATTTTATTTCCACATTTTGCCAAAATCATCACTTCTAAATACCCACCTGTCCAGTAGCAACATAGTCTTTCACTGGGTGAATGCTTAGGCTGAGGATGTCATCATCGTGACCAAGATACAGCCTTTGAGTGTGTTGTTGCCTATTATATACAACAGCTACAGCAGCAATATGATACACTACTTCTCCGGTTTGTGTGTAGAACAAGTTATTTCGACAGTCATAGCCTCTGTAACTGAAGTAAATACAAAACAAGTTATATTCTGTTCCAAAACTATTCTGGTAACTCTTGTAACAAATTGTGCAGACAATTTGTGCATTAACTTGAAAAGAGTATAGCTGTGGTGTCAACTTTATACCCAAAATCTCACAGCACACAGGCAGGCTCTTCCCACCAACAGCAGGCATTCATGAATCTTCTCATGGTTTACTTCGCACCTAGCTCCTAAATTAGTATTAATTTCACAAAAAGAATATATAATTCACATAGAATTGTGTCTAGATAAGTTTTACATGGAATGGATTCAAGCAGAAATCTATTAGGCATTTGTACAAATCACAACTATCACGATCAACTTAACAGAGAATCTTTGCTCCAGGAAACATAAGGTGTAGCAAACAGCTACAAATATTAAAAAAAACCCAAAATATAATTTTATAAAACACTGATGCATTATTTATTATATGGCTACAGTACTATAATCTTCTCTTGTTCCTTAACAAATACAACTGAAAAAAGAAAATCTATGATATTCAAAAAATTACCCACAGTAATAAAGACAAATTATTCTTGGGTAAGCACCGAAAAATGCTTTGCTAAATGCTCTGATGTGAATGG
The DNA here is from genome assembly GCA_035590275.1 of Ibycter americanus. NCBI lineage: Eukaryota > Metazoa > Chordata > Aves > Falconiformes > Falconidae > Ibycter > Ibycter americanus. The sequence goes on along the minus strand of JAVJGI010000035.1, from coordinate 1,965,347 downwards.
ATTAACTTTGCTAGGAAGTTTCAACAGTCAGAAAAAACAAGTATTATCTAACATTACTCTACCCATGTATAAACTGCAACTTTAAACTGTCCTCAGGCGCTCGCTCTCTTTTAAGGAAGGGCACAGAATGGTTTTTCTCTTTACTTTGCTGTTTCAGCTGAGGTAGGTCTTCTTTGTAAACCTGAAGAATAATTGTTAAAGTTACTTGCACATCTCCTGTTTTTGAAACATTTGTATATATGAAAGTGACTTTAAGTGTTAAATATATGTTAATGTGATGTTCAGTAGTTACAACACAGAGTATGTCACTATTGCTCCATATAGAACTTCAGTTAATAATGAATGTTTTCCAAACAATAAAGTCCCCTGACATGTGAGTGGCCCAGAACATTAGCCTGGAGTAGCAGCAGAGTGTATTTTTTCTAGAAGATTCCAGCATCACTTAGTGAAAAGGAATTTCAATATTGACTGGAACTCTTTAAGTGTCACTTTAACTTTGTATGTGCTTCAGTGTACATACTCTAAGCTGGACATAATGAATTAATTCTATCCAGGGATTATATTGAAACATACAGTAACCAACAGCACTTAAGTGATTTGCCAATGTATCCAGAATCCCGAAGTAGAACTACAGCTCTATAAATACACTAAAGACATAAAATACTATATGTTTAAATCTTTCACAAATGCTGAAACTCTGCAGAGCTGCTAAAGATGTTCAAAGCATCTTCAACACTGTGGTACCAAACAAAATCCATTATAATGCTGAAATACAGCTTTATTGTTTGGTTTCTGTGTCTACGTTTCTTGGATTTTACAAAAGGACAATGAAATTGCCATTCCCATGGAAATCTACCTGACTGCAAAGATGGAACACTGGATTTGTTACAAGAAATGTGTTCATATAATGAGCTGAGTTTTTGAAATGGTAGGCACACAGAGCATAACATATTGTGTCTGTCACTCGTACGTATTGTACTTTATGCTGAGTGTTCTCATCCATTTACCCTTGTTCTTCAGTGAATGCTACCAATGAAACAGAAGATAGAATCATCATTTTCTAATGCATCTCAAAAATCAAGAATCCTCTATACTGCTTTATCCATAAGATTAAAAACAAACAAACAAACAAACCCAATTATCAAAATAAGATTAATGGTTTTGTTACCATGTGATTTTTGTAAATTACTTCCTTTAACAAGATGTAAAATGCAGCTTATGCTTGGGGTTGTCTCACACTTTCTATATAAGATTCTATTTTAAGTTGCTTCTAGCTTTTTCATGCATTATCTGCCTGGAATATTGCTGTTTAGCTGACTACAACTATTTTTTCACTTTTAGTTTTTAAACCCAGTTGTCCTTTTTGACACATAGACAGCGTGGAAGAGGATGTTGTCTGATTTGAATACAGATGGAAAATCAGGAGGAGGAGGAGGAGAAGAGCAGGAGGATAGGACAAGCACTCCAGTGAGACTTGGGAGTAAAACAGAGAGGAGGGAGAAAATTTGACAAAACCTCTGTTTCATTTGGCAAACACGACTGATCTCTGTAATAAAGTAGTAAAATAAGCTGCTGTCAGAAGGATCTATGTAATTTATTGCAGAATCTAGAAAGTGAGGTGAAAAGACAAAGGATGGTCCTTGGCTAAAGCACGGAACATTAGAAGTGATCCTTCCACATCCTAGAAGGCAGCTCTGTGTCAGCCATTAAACCACTCAAACCAGCTCAAAGCAGGCTTATTGTGTTTTTTTCACGCTTAGTACCAGATCCCAGTTCTGGTCTGAGGAAGTTCTGACCTTTCACAAATGCAGCTGATAAGGTAACAGGACATGGCAACAAGTAATATTCTATTCACAATGACTACAGCTGCCACAGCAGAATTTTATGTTAATGTTTCCTTTCCTTCAAAACAAAGATAACAGCACCCTTCCACATCAAACTGTTACAAAGATCAGTGTTTGCAAAGCATTCAGTATCATGAATGGGGTGGAAAGAACCACAGGGAAAATAATTGTGTCTTCAGAGACATGTTCAAGCAATGTGCAATAAAGATGGCCATGGAACAGCCTGATGAACAAAAAAGGACTGAATAGTTTCTTGTTAGGTAAGGACTGAATAGTTTCTTGTTAGGTAAGGACTGAATATCCCACAAATGAAGTAGAAGTCTTGCAGAAATGTATAATCATAATCCATGCACCCAAAAAGAGCAAAAATACGTTCTAGTATGGCATTTTCTATTCATGTAACTTTGTGACTTGAATAATAATAGCGTGGGTGCAAACTGTTATGATGCAAGTTGAGGGAAACTTCGTATCAGGGAGCAGCAAAGTAAAACTGCTTTGTAAAAGAAAAGGAGCCAAGAGCTGAGCATGGTAACAAGGGCAGCCAAGAGAGTGCCCTTCCAGAGACGGGTCCAGTCCCACAGTGCCCGAGTGACATAAGCTCAGCAGATTTGGTGACTGTAACCAAGTGCAGGCAACAGTCCTGATCACCAGGCAAGCCCATAGTGACAACATAAATCAACACTGAAAGCTCAGGTTAAAGAGTGGAATTGCATACTACCATTCCTGAAAAAAAATCAATGCAGTAAAGAAAACTTGATTTGTTTTCTTCTTGCATGGAAGCAATCTATCTTAATTTATCTCAGAACATAGGTGTAGTGTAAATAGAAAAAAAGATTAAGCACATTAAATGATTATTAAAGACCAATTTTACTTGGTTCCTATAAACTATGGCAATTTTAATTCTTGGACATTGTTGTCCTTGGCAATAAAAAAAGAATCTGTCACAAATAAATGTATTATACAGGCTTCATACTCACTAAAAGTATTCTGCTTTGAATATGCAGAAGTCATAAAAAAACCTCCATGAGCTGCATTCCACAAATTAGGATTCTGAATTTGAGAAGACTGAAAAGTTTTCTCAAGCACCTACCTGGGAATGGGAATAGCAATAAGCTCTCACAAATTCTTGTTTAATTTTGTGCTTTTTAAGATATATTCTTTATTCTAACATATAGTAGTATATATACCAATGTTTTTTCTCCAAACCCTTTTAAATTCTCATCTCCAGCTAAAGTAAACTCTGTTTTTATGTATACTGGTTGCATGATCAGCTGAATACTGTCAAAATAATCTTCTTGGAGTAGTCTGATGAATTAGCTGCAAACTTCTTTTACTTATCTTTACTGAATAGTTATGATAAATTGACAGTGTGTTAATTTTTACTCACCTGTCGATCATAGTTGATTTGAGCTTCCTGCTCAATATCAGAATCTAACTCTGGCACATCAGATAAATCTGAATCTGATTCCTCACTGTAGGAATCAACGCCACCCTCTGCATACATACACACACACACAAAAAAAACAACAAAAGACCAAACAATATATTGAACACATCTCATCACAAGAAAATAGTATGTGATGTTTTTATATAATTTAGACTATGTGCAACGCAGCATTCAAGAACTTTGGAAGCTTAAGCAGCTTGTAAAAATCATGGGGGATGACTGAATGTGTCAGTTTCACTTCTGTTTCTCCTGTTTCAATGCCTGGGGCAGGAAGGTGGCAGAGGGAAGCAGAATAACTGAGTAGTTACTGGTACATTTCCAGAGAATACTCCTTTCTTTACAGGCTTTGGAGTGAAAACATACAGAAATGGTAAGTAAAAAACTTTCAGTGTGATCACAGCCTGTGTTTAAGAAGATTTGCTGTAACACAGATATTTTACCAAATCGTGCAGGAATGGCATGAAGTTTTGCATTTTTGCTGAAGGGAATCCAGTTTTCAGCAACTACCGCTATGTAGTTCACATGGCTTTTGTAGAATATTATAAGTATCATGAATATAACAAGTAAAAAGTTCTAAAGTACAGCTATCACATATATATGTGATATTGCATCACAAAGAAAATTAAACAATTCAGCATCTGTAGTCAGACTTCTGAATGCAAATTAGATAGCTGATTTTGACAATTCAATCTGATCTAGTAATCTCCCTCTAAATGTCTTTTTCCACATACTTCAATTAATACTACTTGTGTATTCCTAAACATACAACATTACAGACTGCAGAGGAGATTTTAATGTACCTTGCCTGAAACAAATGGTTGTCTATCAAAAGTAAAACGCCCCAAACATGCTGAGTAGATGTAATTGCAGGGAATTACAATAAAAATAATTTCTGTTAATTCTGTAAAAGTTTTCCCACCAGCGCTTCATTCTATGTTGGTTTTATTTAATAAATACTTCAGAAGAGATAATTTTTACCTTGCGGAGATGTTTCAAGGATGCCATTTGTTATCCCTTCTGGAATAAATCGCCACTGAAAAACAGAGTGATCAGCACCTCCTGTACTTAAAACCCACTGAAAATCATGGGACCAACGGACATTTGTTACATGTGCTGAATGGCCAATGTATTTTCTAAATTTAGCTCCTAAAAAACAAATATAGAACTGTTGGTATGTAACATTGTAACTAATAAAGTTAGGCTTTTAATGGAAACACAGTCTAAACACACTTACGAAAACTGAATGCAAAAAAATACTTAAATGTCTCTTGATATTCTGATACTAAAATTAATTATAATATAAAAATAAATGGCATAAAATAATATGAATGATATATTCACTTCAGTTTTCAGAAAAGTACTTAAATCCTGGCAGGAAGTACCAGATACACATAGGGTTTGATTTTCACCTTCATAGCCATTCCTGCTAAAGTGAATTACACATGTATTATGCACAGTTCTATAAACATAAATTCAAATTCACCGTAAGAAAGCTTACTAATATGGTATCAAATTAAACACTGAAGATCATGGAAAGCCAAAAGGATGTTTTATTTAGTTTTGTTGGCTTTATGCATAGTACAGCGCAAATCCTGAGGAAACAATCTATGTTAAAAGCCTACTACAGATACGAAGCAAATAGCTCACACACAGCTACACTGACACGTGCTAACAGACAGTGAAACCCCGCTGAAGTTTCTGAAATTGTTACTGGCATAAACATGGACGAATTATAGTAGTGCATCTGGTGTTGATACAATTCCGATGTGATGTAAAGTCTTACTGAATTAATTTCTGAAAACAGTATCAAAATAAGCACACGGTAAACTACACGTTCTCAACAGTTCTAAAACCGAGCACATACACACTGGCAGGAAATTGCTAGATACATAGAGGGTTAAAGTCTCATCTTTATGTCCATTAATACTAATATGAATTGTACACACACCAATTTGAATTATACACAAGAATCAAAACCCACCATTAGAAAACATAATTATATGGTATCAAGGTAAATATTGCACTGTTCAAAAATACAAAATACTGTCTTACCTTTCTTTAGGCATGGAAATCTGAATAATTTAATGAGCCCAAAATCATCTCCAGTCACTAGCACTGAGCTGTTGTAATTTCCATCCACAGAGTTGACATCTGTAATATTTGTATATTTTGGCCAAATTCCATTCACTTCAGATCCTATCACACAGGTCCATGAGGCCCAGTGAATTCCTTTGATCTCATCTTTGCTAGTTAGATGCTTCCCAGCTGAAAACATGCAAGTGAATAATCCATTTAATCATTTGTTTTTCAGTAAACTCCATTTCTTTTCATCATTTACCTGTGTATTTTTATTGCAAATAGTCTTTTAACCTCAATAAATCAAAAAGATTTACAATTTTCTTTAAATCTGTATAATCTCACATCTGTGATGTTTGAGATCATCACACATCTTATGAGTTCTAATGTAGCTGCACATAAACATGCTAAAAACATACAATAGTGGAAAATAATTCCACATCATTTGTAATTTGAAATTTGTAATTCCACATCATTTCTACCAAAGAAATTTCTTCAATAAAAAGTACATCTACATAACATGAGTTCCTAGAACACTTTCCAGTGCTATAAGATTAATAATACAAATTCTAAAATAATGCCACCTGTGCTAGAAGGAATTGTTTGTCCTAATCATACAAAGTCACTCAAATTTGAGTGTTTGGTCAGCCAGTCGTACTATGGTACTTTTCATTTACAGAGTCTGCTTTATAGTTGATTGAAGGCTGCCAAACTAGCTCAAATGAGAACAAATCTTATTCCTAAAGCTCTCTTCTGTTCTGTGCCAGTTGCTTCTCAATATTAGAAAGCATTCTCAAATAAGAGTAAGAATAAATCAATTATTTATCAAGCTGTTACAGATTAATTTAAAATACTTTCACAGGACAATCATCCTGAAAGGTGATGAGCTGGATTGTGAGCATGTAGTGCAATTGTACAGGGCGTAGATCTTAGTATATATGGCATATATATAAAGTTGAGGTCGCTACCAACATATGAAAAATGCACTCTTCCAAATATATATATGGAAAGGTTACACATTTGGTATATACGAATTTGTGGGGTGTTTTTTTAACTTTGATGATGTGAATATAAGTGTCCCACATTACCAGTGAATGTGAAATTTATGCTTTCATTCTAAGCCCATCCTATGTTGTTATCACAAACCCATAATTTCTTACAATTCTGAGTTTTGTTGCAATAACAGAAAAGGTACTGAGGTAACACGGATGATGCCATAGTGGCATCTCTAATTTATTTGAAGTCTTTTGAGTTGCCTTCTGCAATTCCGGCTGTGCTACTCCAGTCACAGCTGTTACTAACAGCGTTCTGGATTTCTGCTGCACACTCCCTGCTATGATCCACATATTGGTCGTGGCTTTCAGGGCTTTCACTTAACTTGAAAGTTTAGTACTATCAGTTTGGAATGTTGTTTCTAATAACAAGTTTTAACATTAAAACTTCATCAGTTAAATAATTTGACCCAATCAGCTCTCCCATTTTTAGTTATTACATTCTTAAAAACATTCTAATCACTAATACTGGAATTGTTCGTCATTTGAAGGAAATACAAGGACAGAGGTGCTTTTGGTATTTATCTACAAAGCAAAAGTGAGTCAATCTGTAAAAGCTGCTATATAGAAACATACAATTATGCACAGTAAATGCAGAGACAGCTTTTACCTAATCAAAGCTGAAGGCGGGTATATTCTGTGAACACTGCTTTTAAAAACGAACAGTAGATATTTATGTAAGTTTCAGCCAAGAAACTCCGCTTGCAAGTGTACTATTTATATTATATTTTTATTGTTCTGTGCAACTCCACACTGAATTTTACTTGTTCATAACATAAGCTACTTGTAAACTTACATGGCATCTTGTAGAACAGTCTCTCTCCTGCACCATCATTGGTTTGCAAGAATTTACTATCCACAGACCAGTCAATATGAGTAATAAAACTAGAAGATTTGTTGCATTCTCCTATTTTTTTGTATCGCTGAGCAACTGCATAGATATCCACGGGGCCATCATTAGAACCCACAGCAAGGTAAGAGCCATCTGGTGAAAATTTCATTTCATGGATCACTTCTTTTCGGTCTTTAATATGAACTACCTCTGTCATGTCTCTGCAAGAACCAATAGTGAAAATGTGAACTGTAAACTTGTGAACACACAATCCACAAATATTTAAGACAAATATGAAGATAGATGTACTAAATAATTTGTACAACAAAAAACAGATTTCACTAAACCCCTCTTTTTGGTAAGTTCCTATTGCTTTCATTGGTTATAAGCATACTTCTAAAGCAAAAGATAGAGATGACTTTAGCTGTCAATGATACTCTTCATTCTATTCCCTTAATTCTAGCTGTAATATTGTCAGCCGTCTAATCTAAACTAGACCAGATTTTCTTTGTTAGTTTTTTTGGGGTTTTATTGTTTGTTTTACACAGACAAAGGAAAGAGAGTTCTATCTAAAGAGCAATTCCCCTGTGTCTCACAAGACCATGTTGAAATGGCCTGTGGGAGATACCTGTTTCTCCACACTGACTCTTGGGGAGACAAGAAAACAGTTTAGATTAAAGACTAACAATTAAGACTGCTAAAGTTAGATATAATTAATCCCACACACCATGACCAGTCAGCTACAGGTCTTGAGGTTCCAGCACCACCACCACCACCACCATCAAACAGTGGGAAAACAGAGAAGAGATAATACCTTGCATGTGTCTTTGAAAAAAAATTAAGGCAGCTATATAGTATAGTTTTAAAAAACATATTCAATTCTTCCGTATCAAATTACATTTGATATAACCCCTATTCCTATCAATCAAGGAACAAAAAAACGCAACGCTAGCGAATGTAGACAAAATTTTTGCAAGTAGGTTTCCCCAAATTCTTTGGCTATAAGGAAAGAATTAAGACTAAATTACAAACAAATCTTCTCTTGAGTTGACTGAACAATGAGCCAAGTCTCAGTGCCATTAATTATGTATTTATAAAGACAATCCATACCAGATTATACATTTGTGCTGTAAGGAAATTTTGGGAGGAAGAGTCTTCTGCATGTGTCATGCTTTTGTTACTATTTTAAGCTTTTTAAAGTATTTTTCCTGATTCTTGCTTTAATTAATTATGGCTAGTAGTATCAAATTTATGAAAATACCTGAATTTATTTAAAAAGCAATAATTTTTATTAATATATCTTAAAAACGCTGATACATAATACTGTTACAAGCAAAATCCTGAAAGGAGAATCATCTGTAACTGAAGACAAAGATTTCTGGGAAATGCTGATATGAATGGAAAGGTTAATATTGCAGACGATCAGGATCTTAAAAAAATCTAACAGAATAATTCTGTTAGACATTTCTCTTAAAATGGTGAAACTCCAAAATGTCAATTAACAGTAGAAATTTTGCTGGGAATATCCTTATTTATTCATAGCCATTTTTTCCCTTCAAGAAGTGTTTTGGAAAAGAAAAATATTCTTAGTTCTGCTTTATTACTGAAAACTAGTAACATAACTATTCCATAGTGGTAAATATCGCTACTGAGAAGAGCAGCTAATTTTCTGGATTTTTGCGTAGATCCAGATCCTTCATGGCCAAGAAAAAGAATAAAGATTCATGTTGCTGAGTGCATGATTGGAAAAAAATGCCAACAAAACACATTGCCATTGTCTAGTTTTCCTGGATCACAGGCTGTAGATCTGTTACTCTGACAGAAGAAAAGGAACAGATGGAGAAGCAATTGCATTCAGTGCCTTACACAAGTGTGTTGCCACTCTGTCAAGGAATACTGCTGGGCTTATCGTTATCAGTCTCCACCAGCCGAATCATGACTAATGTTAGGTATCGGGCACATTAGCAAAGACAAGTTTACTGTGAGACAAAGAAGATTAACTTCTTTAGAAAAATACTGGTCTTTGAAAAGGATTTTAAATTAATATGAACAGATCACTTAAGTTTTGTTGAAGTCATTAAAACAGTGCATTACAGGGGTTTTCATAAATCTTACGTCGATGACAGTCTTTTCCCTCCTATCGGCTAGTAGTTCAAAGTATTTTAAATATATGCTTACCAAACATACGGAGTAATGTTAAGGAAGTGGTAAGCTCTTCCAATTATCAATTAAAATAGTGTATCTGTCTTGAAATCACACTATTTTGTTTGCCTATTTCACTCTGTGGCCAATTTTATGTTTTATGTGCTTTTGTGTGTCTTCCATAACAGAATTCCAGACAGAAAACATCTGCTGTATAAGATGGATTCATGCAAAAACTCACTTGTCATCTAATATGAAAAGTAGAATTCACGTGTACCTTGCAAATGCTTGAAAAAGTCTTTCAGTCACCAGTTATTTTGCCTGGTATCCATTCTTGTAAATGACAGAAAATGAACCACATAATCAAGGAGATCCTTCTCAAAACTATGTTGTTATCTCTGTTATGCACATTTCTTTTCACAAAATATCTGTATAATTTCTCAATAAAGGAAAAAAGTGAAACTTGAAAATCTTGAATTTTATCTACATTATTACTAAGACATAATATTTTGAATTAAATAAAGCACAGGTTTTCTCCTCATTGCCAAACTACCAGCTTTTAAAAGACCAAGTGATATTATGGAAGCATATGCTCAATTTTTGCTCTGCTTCTGATAAAATACCCGGTGATTTTTTTTCTTTTTATAGGAATAAAAGACTTCATAATGTGCTCTTGAGTTACTCAGAGAAAAAACCCCCACTAACGTGAGAAACTAATGCAAGAATTTTTCATCTTACCTCACTCGAAGAACAATGAAGGAGCCATCCTTCATTCCAAGTGCTAACTGTGATCCATCAGGACTGAAGGACACACTCCGCACTGCTTCTTCCATATTACAACGAGCTATCAAGGCATGGTCAGCAAGACTCCACAATCTGCATCAAAGGAAATTGAAAGCAGTAGCAGATTTTTCCTGGCTGTGCAATATTTCAGTATCATCAAGAGAAAAAAGGAAAAGTCTAACCCAATTGGTAAAGGCCCATTTGCATGCATGTCTTATATTAAGATTTTATAATGTATTGATTCCTTTCCAACCATGGAACAAAGATAATTTCACTGACTTGAGCTTACAGACTTACACAAAAACTCAAAACTGCTTATTAATCCAGAAGAGAAAGAGGGTGTACAATGACTGCCTGAATCAATACATGGACACAGAATTTTACAACAGCGGCACTGAATGTCTTGGCAAATACTATCAAATGCAGCTTTTGGACACCTTCAAGTGAAGCTCCAGGTTCAAAATTCTTTCAAAAATAAAGGAGTGTGTACTGTTCCCAGTTCTAGCAGGGATGGCACCTCAGGCCTGAACACACATCTGTGATAGCAGAAGAGAAAACAGGGTGAAGCTAAATTACATAATCATTTGGTGTTTTCTCCAAACTTCTATTTGGTATAACAGAACTCCCCTGGATGAATAATAAAAAAATGCAGTTTCTGTAGACAGAAAGGGTCAATGCAGATCAGACTGAAATTTTCACTGAAAGTGAAAGCAATACTCAGAGAGCATAAACATACCAACTATGGGGAAAATTTTCTTGGCATAACCCTGAATGAGCTAGTGGACAAAACCGCATGCTGATTTGCTCATTTACGTAATTTTAAATAAAAAGAATCAACCAATAAATTATGCCATAAGATAGGAAATGCAAATAATGTACCTATGTTTTTAAGAAGGAATGGAGGGAGTTTCCCAGATTACTACAAACTGGTTAATCAGATCTCAGTAGCATGTAAGATTCAGAAAAAAATTTAAAGAAAAGAATAATTAAAAGTACGGAAGAAAATGCATAAAAGACCTTTTGGGGTAGAAAAATTAAGTCAGCAATACCCAACTATCTTTATTTTGAGGACAGTGTCTTAAATCTAATGCATTTGTACAAGATTTATAAATATTCAGTAAAATATTTGAATAGTAGCACATGTGATTATTGGCTAAACTCAAGAAAATGACAATTTGTACAAGAACTGTAATGTGATACTGAATGAAGTTTTATAGCAAGCTTCACAGAAAGAAACAATTAGGCTGGATGGAAGATACTACTGAGATTTCTAGGTACAAGCTTTGGAATAGTAACATTTAATATTTTCACTAAAGACACTGGCACAAAAGATGAGAGCGCTAATGAGATTTGCTATGGACAGCAAGCTGGGAGGCACTGTGAACCCAGAGATGGATTTATCATATCAGAAGTAACAGAAGTTTCTTGATGATGAAACAAATAGACATGGAATGAAATTTAACCAAAGCCTGTATTTTCAGAGCCTTATGCCTAGCACTATGCCGTAAGCTTGAAACACAAGTGGAACCAGCAAAAAGAAGTAAGATCTCACACTACTTTTCAATTATAGAATGACCATGATCCATGAGTGAGTTGCAGACAGGAAAAAGGAAATTTGATCCTAAAATATATCCTGGGTGCTATTTCCAGGAGGTACACGAAAACAATAGCACACAACGCATACTGACCTCATCTGGCACGTTCTTTATGAATTACCTCAAGAAATCAGAATAAAAACAGGAACAGATGCAGTGAGGGATTATTAGGATGAATAAGAGAATGAAGATTGTATCACATTAAAGAAGATCAAAAGACTTTAACTTTTATACCTTAGTGAAACAAAGGCTGGGAAGAGATAGCATTGCTTCCAAAAATACATCAGTAGGATAAACGTCAAAGGAGAAAAAGTTATGTTGAAGGACCATGTTGGCACTAGAACAAATAGCATAAACAGAACGTGAATATCGCCTGAAAAGAAGGAATTTTCTGACACCCCAGCAGTAACATCTAGATACAGTCTTGAAGTAAGAGTAACAGGGGGGAAAAAAAAAAAGTTTGATAAATTTAGTAAGAGGATTACATTACAGACTTTGCCTGCCTGAATTGAGAAAGGGTGGTAATCTGTGACTTGAGCAATTCTTTTCAAACAGAAACCCTTCAGGCCTTGTGAGGTTAGTGTTTATTAGGATCGGTCTAGAATCAACAACCCTGAATGATGCTGGTTTCTTCTTAAGCTGAGAGAATTCAAGGATGAGAAAGAACTTGAAGAGGCTGTTCTGTGAAAAAAAACAAGTACCATTTCCTCACGAAAAAACAGATGTTTTCAAAGACAAAACAGAAGTAGGATCAGATGCAAGAATCTTAGCAGCCTTGCTAGGGAGAAGCTATGAGCCCAATACAACAAGGAATGAACCAGAAAGAATTTGCAAAGATTTCAAAGGAAACACCAGGATAAGATTTGCCTCCAAAATGTTGCTTCCACATGAATCACTTTGTCCAATACATTAGAAGCATAATTGCAATAATGACAGTGCAAGTAGAATGATTCAATTTTCTGTAAAAAAACAAACAAACAAAAAAAACCCACCCAAAAAGCTTTGCAAATTAATGGAAAGGTAATCCCATATATTGGCTTTTTAATTTCATAACAGAAAAAAAGCATTTTGTGCACATTGTCCTGGTTTCAGCTGGGATGGAGTTAATTACCTTCTTAGTAGCTAGTACAGAGCTGTGTTTTGGCTCTGATGTGAGAAGAATATTGATAACACACTGATGTTTTCAGTTGCTGCTAGGTAATGTTTATACTAAGTCAGGGACTTCTCAGTTCCTCAGGCCTTGCTAGCAAAAAGGCTGGAGGGGCATAAGGAATTGGGAGAGGACACAGCCAGCCCAGGTGACCCAAACTAGCCAAAGAGGCATTCCATACCATGGGATGTCATGCCTGGTATATACACCTGGGGGGTTGGCCAGGGAGGGCAGAACGTTGCTTGGGGACTGGCTGGGCATCGGGGAGGCGGGTGGTGAGCAGTTGCATTGTGCACCATGTGTTTCTTTCTTCCTTTCTCTCTGGGTTTTATTCCTTCCCTCCCCCTTTTCATTATAACTGTTACTGTCATGGTTGTTATTATTGTTCATTTTATTCTATTTACATTATTAAATTGTTCTTATCTTAGACCTCGAGTTTTACATTCCTTTCCAACTCTCCTCCCCATCCCTCTCCGTGAGGGGGGAGTGAGCGAGCGGCTGCGTGGTACTTTATTATCAGCCGGGGTTAAACCATGACATACATACACGCATTTGTATACATCACTGACAAAATAAAAGCCTGGCTTTGCTTACAAAAACAGAAGTAGTATCTTTTCTGGCAAAATACTTCTGCACATTGTTTTTGGAAAAGCCAGATAAATAAACTATTTCCGTGTAAATAGTATATATGTTTCCAAATAAAGCAAAGATGTGTTTCCACCACTCTTTGGCAACTTTCCTATGCATTTGTTTAAAAAAAAAAAAACCAACCAGACAGGCTCATGAAACATTATCTTATTAGTCAATATTCTGGTCTTTTCTGTCATATACCTAACAGGTGAGTTTGCTTATTGGAGCACATACTGACTACAGCCTCCCAAAAGGCTTACTAGTAACCACTTCATTTGCAGGAAAAGCCATGGTTTATGACAAGAGCTTTACTGCCGCTTTGTTTCTTTCAGCTGGCACAACAATGCTCCACACAAAAATCAGAGATATAAATATTCAAATGCATTCACATAAAAACAGGTTTCTAATCAATCTTCTTATAAATGCAGCAATACAGAAAGAGATCATTCAAGAAGACAGACAGTGTAGCAGAGATGTTCTGCCAGAACAGCAGCTACTTGTGGTCCTGCAGCTAGACGTTCTAGTGTTACATCACAAAAAAACACATGGGGTCCACTGAACCAATGTAATAAATAATTTTGCACGCCTCAGCATTCAGATGAGAATTATGCTTTTTTCCTGTTCCTGTTGTACGAGACAGGCAGGCAGCTTTCCTAGTTAATAGTCTTTTGAAGTTTAAAATGTAGGAAACCTGTATTTGGCTAGAGCCTTCTCTCAGCTGTGCTAGGGAAAATCTACAGTAATTCCCCTTAACTCTACAGAGGTCCTTCTCATTTAGAATCTCACTTAGACATGAGTATATAACCTGGCCCACTAAATACTTTTATTTGTAAAACAATTTATATTATATAGCCACTCTTTTCAAAATAATGTGATAACCAAATACTAATAAAAATTATACAATGAACAGCAATACAGAAACATTCCTGTCAATGCAGTTTTATTATTGGGGGGAAAAAAAGTAAGAAAATATCCTTGTGTACTTCTTTATCTTAATGAAAATATTTATATATTTCACTGGAATTCCCCGCATGAAGCCATAGTATATAAAAAAATACCACTGTCTGAACTAGAATGTCTGAACTAGAATTCAAATCCCACTTTCTCTAGTGCCTACACAGCTAAATGGATGTGTAATGTAGTGCAGTAAAATACCTGCAATGTTAACAAATGCACATTTTATAGAACGGCAGTGTTCAAAGGCATCAGTAATATAATAACAACTAAACAATGATAATAATCGTAAGAGCACCACTAATTAAGGCTTTATGTGCACAAAAAGCATGTTTGCACAGTCTTTCATAGGGCACAAGTTTGTTCAGGCACACTTTGAGTCAGCAGTACATTATCCAGCACCAAGCCAGAGCTGAATTACCATGCTAACCAAGAGTCCAAGACAATAAATCCAAAGTCTTAGCACGGCTTATTAGCTTGAGGGCAGTACAATGCTAATCCCAGCTTTGCAGCTCTTGTTGCCGAACTGACTTGCATCCTACCAGAAAGCAGGCAGTGTGAATTTGTGCCTGTCTATAAAACTCTGCAGACAAACCCAAGCAGAAGAGACTATCCATGCTTTTTATAAACTGAAAGAAATAATACTAATGTGTAGGAAACAGGGAGATAACGTGACTGTAGTGAACAACTGGCAGTTGTGTTAGTTTCACACTTTGGATTTTAATTATGGTTAGAAAGAGATGAGGGATGGCAGGGACAGGAAACCAGCACAAGTAAAAAGATAGAAAGGAAAGGGAAAAAGAAATTCCAACTGACCAGCAAGCTTCATGGCAGAGGTGAATCATAATGTGGAATCTGAAGGAGCATAAATTAGAAGCTGTAGATTGATTTTTCCTATTGAAATATGGCCGAGTGGTAGAATCCACATGTATGTTTCAGAAATAAGTTGACCAGTAGCCCATAAAAAATGAAATACTGTTTGGTAACTGCCTGGGGTTGATTTGAAAATATACACTCAAATTATCTACAAAAGATGAAAAGCAGTTATCATCCATCTGGCATAGGGTTGGAGAAAAACCTGATGGAGGGACTAGAAATTAGGATAGTACGGTCAGGAGAAACCACTAAGAAGGACATTAGGTGAGTCAGAGCTTGGGAAGCCAAGCTGTCATGAACCCCATTGTATGCGCTGTGCTGCAAGGGCTTCAGGGCAAGAGCAGAACCACAATTTGACGAAAGACTCCAGAGACTGCCATAATAAAGCCAGATCTCCCAAAAATTTCTCCAGTCCCCATGGGTAGCTTTGGCAGTCAGGAAAATCTAAATCTCTTTAATCACAGATAAACAATAAGTCACAATGGGTAGCGTCCATGCCCAGCTGAGATACCACACAACGGCGGTGTGGGTATGGGAGTACATCCACTACAGTGAGAATCTTAGCTTAACCTCCAACCTTTACAGTAAAGCCTTACTAAGCATATTAAAAATGCTTAGTTTTTTTCAGGGGCTTATCACATTGCCAAATTTTAACAGGGACAGGAAAAAGAACATCCTTGACTTTGCAACAATTTCCACAAATATGCGTACAAAATTTCAAATCTCTGCTACAAAGCCTTGAGGCACAAGTGCTACATCTCAACATTTGAAAGATCTGTTTCACTGGGGTACACCAGCCCATTTTCATTAATCTCATTTTCTGGCATTTTAACTGAATTGGTTTTAGATCAGATTTTCTAAATACTCGAGGCTGAGGCAGACACCTGCTGTGTAAAACACCGGTCAAAGGTATTCAGGTTTTAGGTTTGTTGCGTGTTATTAACGGAAGAGAAGTATGAGGTGACCATTCTCCATTTAGATACCTAAACCTCCTGTTCAGAACAATAATGAATTAGTACATAAAGCAGAGTATATTAATCCAAC
The DNA here is from genome assembly GCA_035590275.1 of Ibycter americanus. Taxonomy (NCBI): domain Eukaryota; kingdom Metazoa; phylum Chordata; class Aves; order Falconiformes; family Falconidae; genus Ibycter; species Ibycter americanus. Next base: position 1,948,922 of record JAVJGI010000035.1, on the reverse strand, counting down.
ATGTTTTGAACACAAATTCTGAATACTTTTACATGATGTGTAGCGCCCAAATATGAGGGCTGACAAGAAAAAGCAAAGCTGCTAAGAAAAACATGGGGTGGGGGCTGGGGGGAAGTTGTCTTAATGAAGTCTTAACATAAGGCCAGAAAATAAATAAATTACAAATTAATGTGTACACAAATGAATAGATAAAAAATAAATAAGATCTAGCCTTACCGTACAGATCGATCGTCACTGCCTGTGACTGCTAAAGGCTTCTTTGGATGGACCGCCAGGGCCCAGAGCTCCCCTTCACAATGACCCTGCATAATCAGCATGGGTTTATCTCTCTCTCTTACTAGCACCTCAAATATTTCGCTGTCCTGTGTCCCTGCTAAAAGTCTGTCCGCTTTCCAACAGACACTTCGGATGGACAAACCTGACAGGGGACAGAATAATCTTAGATTAATGGCAATGACAAGACAAAGTGATAGCACAGTGAAGATCATTAAGACTTCAAGAGTTTATTTGTAACCACTGTTTTGACACTGAAGTCCTGTAATACATAACAGCTGATTAAAATCTCAAAACAATTCTGTTACATTATCTCCACTTGACAGAAAAAGAGAAGGCTCAATCCTGGGAAAATGCTGAGTGTCTAATACTGCTGCTGCCAGTTTCTCAATGGATCAAGCTCTTATGCTTTGTGCACACTGAAGCTGGCTTTATTCCTTTTTTTCAGTACTTCTCTTATTTAAATAAATGTTGAATACAATTTTAAAGGTGAACTTAAATGGTTTGTGCCCACATTATCACGCTTTCCCACTTTAGCCCCAACAGATTATTGAAAAACAACAAACCATAAACAAAAAATCCTCCAAAAACCCCAAACCAACAGAATCTTGCTTTGCATAACTTTTAGAGAACTTGATCTTATTCCACAAATCTGATCCTAACTTAGCAGCTGAAATTTTACTACCCACAAGCTTAAAAATACCCTCTTAGCTGGCTGAGCAATTTGATAGCATTTTTTGGTGCTGTCTGAAGCATCTGTATGTTCTGTTCCAGTATATGGAAATTAAAGTTTGGATAATGGGTCTAGTTGCTGTGAGATGTGAATGGATAAAAATGGATAAAAAAATCCATTTGTCACGTAGTCAATGTCAACCACATCATCATTTCAACATCTTTTGGCACTAAATACACAATGCAATTAACTACTGGTCACATAAATAAAATGCATTGTAGGCATTTTGTGTCATTTCTTGAGAAGGACAAATTAATCTTCATTTATTGTCTTGTCCATTCCCTGTACCTTTTACTTTTGATAATGCCATTTTGTGACTTAGCTAAATTAATACTGAAGTTATGACTTACATCTTCTCGGTACACACCAAAGGCCACACAAGGAATGAAGTTCAGATGTTAAGTGGAAAATGGATATTGTTAAGTTTTAAAATACAAAGTACATATTTTGATGTGGGAAAGGTAATGTTTTCTGTGAGGTACTGCACATAAAGAAAGATTATGTATTATCAGATTTTTTTACTAATATACATATATATTTAAATATAAAAGTCAAGCCTATGATCAGATTGTTACTGGTGATGCATCTCACTTAAAAGGTGTTTAGTACTCTTCAGTACAGGGTGACTGATGACTGAGTATATACGGGGGTGGGGAAAAAGTCTTCCTGGCACCCTAGAAAGATGTTTTAAGTTTGAAAGCTGATGCCTTTGCAAACTGCTTTGGAAAAAGTAATTGGAAAAGAGGGACAGAAGGTCATAGGTAAGCAGTTAAGGCTACCACCATTGCTTGAAGTTACATATGTGCTTAAACTAATCAGTGCCATTGACATAACTGAAAACAGAAACAGAATTTCCACAGTCTGTTAGGAGCAAGCACTAAATGGAAGTGATCATCAGTGAGTGACATGTTAGACAGAAACAGCAGAAAAGGACAGACATAACAGGAACATTGCAGGCAAGAGTTCTATCACATTGAAAGAACAGAGAGAGAAGAAACCCTGAAATAGGGAAAAGGTAAAGATTTTAAAAAATTATGGTGACAGGGTGTAAGTGTATGCTTGGATTTTATGACCTGCAGTCATCCCCAAGGCACTAATTTTTTATAGTTGTAGTCAGAGCAGCAGTCCCACCACACTTTTCACAGATATACCATGATGTCTTTTTACTTAGTCTCAATGATTATGCTCATGGACACACCGTCTTTGCCTAAGCTTTCATAAAATTTTGCTTAAGTCAGTTCCTTGCCATTAAAGCAGGCAATGTTTTTATTTTGACAAACAAACGTAAACCTGAATAAACACGTTGAAGACAAGATTTGGACAGTGTTCTAGTTTTAGCTTTTAGAAATCAATTAATGTATCAATTTTGAATGAACTGTTATGACCTACATACAAGTCTAAATGGCAACTCAATTCACTTTCTGGAAATGAAATTTTTTACTACTTTTCCTGAGTAAGAAGATAGCAAAAACCTCTATTGACTGTCTCTCAGCCATATCGCTGTGGTTACAGTGCCTGGTTCTACTCAGCTGCTCTCATCTATATGTTCTATAGCCTGTAGCATTGAAGAGATAGTAGAAATAATGGCATCAGGTTAGAATCACTCCATAGCATGTCTAATGAGAATTCACCTTCAATAAGCCCTTCCTTGATTTCACTTCCATCAAGATCAAAATTTCTTAGGCAACCTGTAGGATAGCTAGGTGCTTTCTGCAGACAATGTGCAGGAAGAAGACACCTTATGAATACATTACAGCTCTGTAATGTAAGTTATAATTTTGCAGCAATAATTTGTCACAGAAGATAACTACAGTCAATTAGAAGTAATTGAAGTCAGCTAAAGTTTGTTTTGCCTTCAGTGTTGACACATTCCAGGCAGCAGCAGGAGCTAAAAAAAATGCTTCTACTCTGGTCTCACAAATGTGTGGGATAAATCCCCCTCCCAGAATCCCTTCACAAAGAACCAAGGAAGTTGAAGATGCATGTTTCACTGGTGAGCACTGCTTTCCCTGTGTCACCCTTCTTATTTATTTTGACTTTTATTAGGAACAGACTGCCTGCAAGACTGGTATCAGCCAGAATGACCTGTCTAACCCAGGTATACAAGCTTATTTCTCCACAGTTTTAAAAAGTATTTCTAAATTTATCAAAACTGCTGTAAATGGTCATAAAGTACTGCTATTGTTTTCTAGAAATGAATGTTAAACATTATGATCCTGGCTGCAAAAATCTACATAAAGCCAGAACAGCAGAGCAAAGGGACTCCTGGTTGGGTGTCTGACTTTTTTGAGGGCTAAATTCCATGAGTTTACACTACAGTAAGGAAAACTGGTGGAGCCGTGTTCATCTAAGGCTGCTGGCTATTTGCTTGTTGGATGAACCTAGATATTGCAAACCTATGCATTTTACAAGTATTAGAATCATCAGCTCATCTGGTTTAAGTAAGATGAAATATAAACAAAGCTAGCTCATTACTAGATCACAGGCCAAAATATCCAGAACTGAGAAAGAAAATTTTTTCCTTCTTAGTGGCCTCTTGACTATTCCAATGGCAATTTTAATATGAAAACTAGGTCTAAAAACGTAAACCAAGAAGCAGGGGAAATTAACACTAACCATTACACAGTTGGCTGCCAAAAGTTTATAAAGCTTGCTTCAAACCAGCCAACAGACTGCTATACTCTCAATCCAAATGGAAGAGTAGAATTCCCAGAAGACTAAGATCTTGATAAAGCATGCATTATGATCTATGGAGGTTATAAGTGCTCCGAGAGTCTAATCGTTAAATAAAGTGATGACTAAGCTCATAGGAAGCATGTGATGGTCAAGAATTTAATAACACTCTCTCAATTAAATATGCCAGGTGCTACCATTCCAAATGAACCTAATGGAGTGCTCGGATGGTCAGCATCTTTGAATATCAGGTTCCAGAAATCTCAATTAGTTAAACAAATAGCAATTAATTAAGTTAAAGATTGGCCAACTTCATTCTTCTATTGTTTTGTGATTAATTAGTTTTACTTATCTTCTTATATTTGCATGGTGGGGAGCTGAAGCTATAAGCATCCCTCTGTTTATAGTATGAAACATGGAACCCCCTTCTCTTCAGGCTACATCATTGTCAGAGAAAAAAGGGGAATACAGATCTCAAAAGTAAATACAGTCATTAAGAAAATCAGCAGTATGCAGAGACATTAATGCTTCAGATTAAATTGTGTCATAATCCATTATCTAGATGTGTGAAAAACCATTAACGTAATAGCTCATTACCTTTGTATCCTTGTTCAGTCTCCCTGAGATCAATTTTAGTAATTGGTTTGAATTCAGTGTCCCATAACCGAATGCAACCATCTCTCCCTCCAGTGGCAAAACCTTCCTCACAAGCATACATACTAAAAATTCCAGCCTGTTAACCAACAGTATAACAAGTTTTAAAGTTCTTTACAATTGATTTAAACACACAAAGCAAATGTTTTTGAACAGACTCTTGTTAAAGGCTAGAAGCTGCTAGGCAGCAAAATGTTGTCCATCCAGAAAGCAAACCAGCAAACACAGGGGGATACTTTTATTTCAAGTGCTCCCACTTCAGTGATTTATGCAGAAATTTTTGTACAAATAGCAGTGATACAGCCTATTTGCAGAACTTTAAATTCAGTTTAGTTAATATTATTATAAGGACTATTAAATAAATAATGGAACACTTAAAATAAATAGCTACCCAGAATAAACAAAAACAAGCAAACAAGCAATACGAATATTCTTACAGGTGCGGAGATGATTGAGACATTCTTTCATGAATTCAGACATCATTGGAATCTGACAGGAACTGAAAGAGTGTCAATTCATTCTCTTTGTTGAAAGACAAGTTTCTATTACAGTTTGAATACCTTCTTCATTTTTGAAAATGCCTCATTATTGATGACTATGTACTACACTGGAATAGCGCATGGAATGCCTGCTGATTCAGTATTTTATTAGGAACATTTCTCAGTTACGAGACAAGTTGAACTGCACGGAAATTAATACAATGAACAACTCTGTTTTCAAAATGGCCTTGTTCATTGTCTTAATAAACGAACATTTCTAATAATCAATTACATGGAGATTAGGAATTGGGCAAGTGAATGCATATTAGCTATGGCAAACCCCATAATTTATAATGATGAAACAGAACACATTATATAGAAAGAGACTGTATGTAATCGTTCTAATGAATCTAAATAAAATCCTGCAAACAGAATTCTGCAAACATACCACTGGGGCTTACCGTTTGCCAGAGATATTCCCACGTTATTGCAGTTGCACATAACCACAACCTGGCAAGTACACAGTAGTTCTGCAGCTAAGGTGTCCCACTGACTTCAGTCTGACTGCTTTCACAAATTAGGGATTATATCTATAAATAACAATTACTCTCCTGAACACTTAGATCTAATTTGAAGAGTTACTATGAATCTTGATTCACTGTCAACATAACTAACTCGGGGAGATCAGAAAAAACTGTTGTTTGCAGTGCTATTTGTAGAAAGGTTCTAGGAGAAAACTACAGCAACAACTGTTAGATTTCATATCACTCCTAAGGAAAATACACTTGTTTCCTTTTGTTAAAAAACACCCAAAACTTGCTAGAATGCCATTAGCCACAATCATATTAAAAATTGGAGTAGTTCTCAAATACATTTGAAACTAGACAAAAAAACATCTTACTGTGCCTCTGCTGCAGCAACAACAGAGATGTAAATTTATTAGACTGGTTAGAAATCGATCCAATGCACTCCCCTTTCTCTCTTTAATTATAAGTGCTCCAAACTGGGAGGGGGGGTGGTGTTAGTGTTACGAAGCCAACTGCAGTAAACTGTCTTTGGAATATGTCTGGAGTGCAATTCACAGATTAAACAGGTTTACTCCACATTGAAGCTTTTATGAAGAGTCAGTCTTCATTGCTGGGAATTTTAGTGGTAAAATTCTATTTAAAATAAGATGATTTGGTTACCAACTATTTTTACGTAAACTGATCATAACTGAAGCTACTCAATCTGTGAAACTTTAGATTTAGACACATCACTTTAGATTTAGTCTGCTTGGTTAAATCAATGCTATAAATATCAGCAGTTCTGTCAGTATCAGTTCAGCAGCTAGCATCTGTTGACAACATGTAAACAAATCTAAGATTACGTATAAATTCTTAATTGGTAAACAGTCTTAGACATTCTTCTGACCTGAAACAGAAGAAAATCTCTGTAGATAAGCCTTCAAGAAGTTTTTCAATTCAATGAACAGTTAATTTCAGAAATTGACATTAAAACACAACTTACACTATGTGCTCCTTGAATTGTGCGGACTAAGTTTAGCCCTTTCCAAACATAGATGTCTCCATTTAAAGCACCAGAGTATGTGATATCTTCTTTTGCACATGCTAAACAAAGTATAGTTTGGAGATCTCCTGTTTTACCAAATATTCCTCTCTTTGCTGTCAGTGCATTTCCACACAATGTCCAAAACTGTGAAATGTAAACAGCATATTAGGAAAAATTTCTGCAGAATTTCTGTTTTTTCATATTAGTGTGCAGATCTCACAGATGTACATCCTTACAGAGCCATATCTGGACAGACATGCTCCTGGTAGTCCTATCATTACTCCAAAACTGCCCACTTAACCAAGGAAACCCCCAGGTAAATGCAGTAAGTCTAAGAATGAAACAAAACGATCAAACTTTTTGAGAAAGTGAGGCACAGTTCCAACTCGCTATCGCTACACTACCCCTTCTCATTATTTCACTGTCTTTTATGGTGTTTTGCTCAGTGATATCTGACAGTACAAATGCACACTTTTTAAAGCCAGGAACATCTCATTTTTCTTGCCTGCAAAACTTAAAATACAGGTGTAGTTCTGAAGTAATAAAATACTTTATCTTACAGAACTTATGTGCCTGGAGTAGACATCTCTGCCCTTTTCCAGTGTACTGAGAGAGATACATCCCTCAAATATAGTTACATTTACTGAGAAACCGTCTACTGGATGGAGACTGCAAACACTTGTACGAGAAAAAACTCTCGGACTACAAGAGTAATAGGTTCTCTTAAGTGTAGAATGGTGACTTTCTTGACTTCTACACAGACACAGTAGCATTCTGCAAAAAAGAATATAAGACTGACTGGGGAAGAGAAAAAGAGTCAAGAGAATACACAGTTTGTCTTGGAAGGGTGCCTGTAGTGGTGGGGGGTAGAAATACCACACTATTTCTTTTAGAATTAGAGTGCCTGTTTGGGTTTGTTTTTTTTTTTTTTAATAAACATAATTTTAACAAGCAGAAAGGATAGTTCATGTACTCAGCTCCCCCTCAAGGACCAGACTTTCTCGGGAAGGCAAAAAGCATTTCAATTATATTTGTAAGAGAAGTGCTGAAATATTCAGGCCTGCCAGCACTAGGACGTTCTGGACACATGCAGGAACAGAACAGTAAATCTGTGTGGTGTAGCACAGTCCTGAACGGACTTGCCAGCTCAGGTCTTTATTAGTCAAGGCATCTATGCTCTGTGGTCCGTTGTGCACTGCAGAGATACTGTCAGAGACTGGACAGGAATATTGAAATGTCTGACATAGATGCATAATGTCTATCTCATTCCTGCTTTATACGCCTACATCTTTTCATGGTTATAAGCTGAATTCTTAGGTCTTTCTCTTTGTACCCACTCCTATAAAATTCCTATAAAGTTGAATTCCAGAAAATCCTTGGATCAAGATTTTTTATTTCAGATCCTTCTGTACTTCTAATTCAATTAAATTTTCCCTTTGCCTCTTAAGACAATTTATGAGAAGGCAGCGGGAATACTTCCCCAGGGCTTTCATTCTGTGAGTAAAACATACACTCGCCTCACTTCTGGTTAGCTGTAGAAGGGCAAAAGAGTGGGTAGCAGTGCTAGGAAATGGGTGGAGGGAGGATCCTCAGCTCAGTGTGAGATTCCTTAGCTCCTAGGCTTTACCACAGCCTCTAATGTCTGCTCAGCCAAATGAGCCAATAGACCTGTAATGCTAAAGGAATAAATGGCACTATTCCCAAGTATTAGTCCCAATTCTCACAGTGATACAATTACTTCAGAGCTGTTCTTTTGCTTTGTTGCAAGTTAATTATCACATTTCCACAGCCTTACAACAAAGGACAAGTATACAGACTGCTGCTTGAGCATCACTGGAGCGGAACTGGAGAGGATTCATTTCCCCTCCTCACTTTTTTTTTTTCTTTTCTTCTGGCATGCCTCTGTATGTATTTACTTTGCCTGGTATTATGCATGTGCAGGGTAATTATGGCCATTTTAAACAGAATACAGGTGCCAAACAAAGACAGGTTTGGGAAAACAGCTTGCAAAATACAACAGATGGTATCACTGCTGCCAAAACCACCCACAGTTTGAAAGCAGTGGTGGTTTTAAGGGCACAAGCTTCTCAGTAACCAGAACTAGAGATATTAACTGGTTTCCTAAACTTCAAGTTAAAGCTCTTCCCACCCCAGTCATGTGAAATAATTGCCATCTGTTAGGAATGCTTTTGATGAGACAGGAGAAAACCAGAAACCTGCAGGGAATATTGGCAAACAGAAGGATTACTTTCTACGCTTTTTACAGACACGAGAATGTTGTGTCCTAAACTACAGTATATATTAAGTTTCATACTTAAAACACCTCCAGAAAAGGTGACTTAGAAGGAGCAAATAGTGGGGCACTAGAGGTTTCATCTGTTCATCTCTGCAGGTCTTGCATACGTTCTCTTTGGTATAGCTACAAATGCTGGTAGCATGATAGGCCAAATAGCAAGCAGTTCATTCAATTCATTCTTTTAACTTAGTTTCTCCTATACCTGTTCAGTAACTGAGAGAAATCACTAAAGGCTGAGGCAATTTTGAGACAGTTTAGGTGGAATGGAGAGAGCAGAAACCGCCAAAATTACAAGTATATAATGATGAAAACTGCACCAATGATCTTCCTGCCTTGCTTGTTAAGTGGATCTGTGCCTCAGTCACCGCTGAATGTCTAAATTGGCTTCAAACAAAAAGTTTTGCTAAAACGTTCATAGAACAAAGAAAGAAAAATATATATCATCTTATATTTAGAGCCTACATCATGTAAGAGGACAAATTTATTTCATGACATTTACTTACTTTTTAACAAGTAAGCAATGAAAACTATTTACCTTTATGTGCTTTACTCCACAGCTGACGATTCTATTTGGTTGATACTGGTCCCAGGAAATATCAAATATCTGTTAAGAAATACAATAAGCTGATTTATACATTAATTGCATCTCTGGTCAGTTGGCTTCCACCAATTTTTAGGCATAATCTCTGTTGCAAAGTACTACTAAAAAGGAAAGAACACTACTTAGGTAAATCTGTTACTCTTTGTAAATAAAGATGAAGGCAAATATGCAGGCTTCCTCACACAGTTCTGTCAACACACCTCGTTCCTGCTTTCACACTTTCAATCTATCCCAGCTCCAGGACGTTACTGAATAAATGATACTTACTGTCTCAAATAAAATGGGAATTATGGTGTAAGATAACGTTCTTCACATTTAGGGATGAAAGATTGGTACATTTATCTTTATGCGTTATTTTAGGTAAAAGGTACAGTGTCTAATTTAACATGATTACCGAAGACCCCAGTGACAAAATGAGTGAATATAGTTCATCTGACCTAATCTACAGAGTTAAAATTGAATTCTTCATTTTGATTAATGTTACATTTACATTTATAACAGTACACATCAAAAAATGAAGTATCATATCCTGCATAGTTTACCAGAACAAATTTACAGTGTATTCTATGCCCATGGGATTATGCCAAATGAAGAATATTGTATAAAGTTTGGAAACAAAAAAGTTTGTATTTTGGCCCAGATTTTCAACAATATGTCATTTTTAGACTTTTTACCCCTGGCATTCAGCTTTTCAACATCCAAGCTGAAAAACAGCGAGGTTACCACAATCATAAATTACTTCAGGAAATGTATGTCTGTAGAGAAAAACAATGGGACATTTTGCTACTGATAGCTCTTCGGCTAGCTATTAATTTCAATCACCTTACAGGACCATATTATCTTAAGCTTACCCATCATTCATTTTATACATGAGGAAGCACTGCCTTCCTACAAACCACTTGTTTTCTTTACAAAGATTTTATTATCAGGATTTACAATAAATCAAGTACTATTTTGTTCAAATCTTGTTAGAACACACGAGGTATTTCAACTCCAGAAACGCTTTATGACTCCTGCATGCTAAATCATCAGACTTTGTGCCCTAATTACATATGCATTCTTTCCCACTCCCTCTTCAGTGCAAAATCTCCTTTTTGTGGTTGTGAAAGTCTACTGGGACTAAGATCTTAGTACTTCTTGCCTGTCCTGGAGTCTTCTGCTAATTCAGAACCTGATCTTGTACCTACTGAGGTCAGTAGCAAAACTTCCACTGATGTAACTTGGAAGTGAATCAGTTCTGAAAGAGAAATTCGAATAAGGACAAAGATTCTGTTCTGTTGTGAACACTGTAAGTAAAAATTAACTACGAGATTGATTGAGATGACACACAAGATGCAAATAGACTATGTATGCACAAACTGTAAGGAAGGGTTTAGTCTGTTGCTTTGCATATATAAATACTCCCTCATGTGTAGTACAACATTATAATATTTCAATATTATAGCATGTTATAATATCATAATACGGATAAAAGAAAAGTTGTCAGAATGTGTCCATAATTTATTTTAATGTATGTATCCTTGTGCTTATACATATTGGCGAGGTATTCCACTTATACTAAACCTGTTAAACATTTCCTAATCCTGAATAATATTCCAAACTCAAACCTGTTCAGTTCTCCTATTTATTGATGTTATGATCCTTTACCTGAAGTTAATAGATATAAAAGGAATATTCATCTTAATTTTGTTTCTTCTACAGGTAACTGTCTTAAGCAAAATAAAAGGGAGAGCATGAAACTTTCCCTCAGGATAAACTGTCTTTTGGACATATTCAGAAAGAACATGATCTGCGTCCATTGAGCTAGCATTTCACAGCTCATGTAAAGAGGACTAAATCGTCCTAATCAGTGTGCAGTTACAAAGTACTTCCTCCCTAGGCTTACTAGTCAGCTCAAGAATCCATCATATGCCTCAATTACTAACACAGCGCTGCATGCCACGTCTGGCATAATGAGAATAAATAAATACCTTGTTCAGTATTTTAAAAGCCAGGCAGAATGATCAAAATTATCTTTGCATTAAGCTAATACAAACAAAAATTATTTTTATAAAACTTTTGCCACTCCCAGACAAAATTCAGTAAATCCTTCATACAATTACCCTGTCTGAATGGCCTGTAGCTGTTGCCAGTAGTTTTCCTCTCTTCCAGTCCCAAATACACACTGTATTTTTGGCATCCAGTCCCACTGAAGCTAAACGCTAAGGAAAAACAATAGTAATCCAGTTAACAGAAAACCAGCTCAAAAATCACTTTACTGTAGTTCAGATTATTATGTGTACAAACTGATTTTCCCACGTGACTTGGGTTTGAACCACATTGCAAAGGCACCATCATGATACTCACACAACATTTACTCACTGTAGAAAGTACTGAAATGTCTCATCTTTTCTAAAAAGTCAGGTCATTGATGTCAAGTTACCAATGTTTCAAGTACAATTCTTATAATGAAATACTTGAGGTGTTTGTTTCAGGTGCACGCCATTCTAGCATTTGATTTATTAATCTGACAATAAAAGCGAAGGGGAAATAGAAGCCCTCACTATTTCCAAATACGATTTTGTTCATCATGCTCATTTTGTTGACCTTTAGAATCAGAACTGGATATATTTTTAATAATTGCCTTTTACATAGCTTAGTATATCAAACCACCAAATAAAATAACTGAAAATATTAATTAACCACCAAAGTAACTAAAATTATTAATTAATCACCAATTAAGATAACTAATAATCCTAACACTTATAAAGCTCAATAATGCAAGAAAGAAAAAGACCAAAATAAAATGAAAGGGAAAATCTGCAGGATACCCAGATGACCCAACGGTTATTGTGGAGGTTGTAGGCTTTTTCCCTTCCAGTGACTGCACTAATTACGTTCAACTTTATATGATTTCCAGAATTTCTTATTAGGTGAGGACTGCAGATCAGAGATGATACAACTGGGTGTCATGATCTGTACCACTGCAAAGACCAAGGTAGCGCCAAATGTACTGCAAGTGTACACAATGGATGTGATACCAATGTATGTTGGTTAGAGATACGTAATGGATATATTCCATATATATTAGTTAAAAGGAATATGCCTGAGTAACTTGCACCTTGGGAAGATGAGAGGCTATTTTCATGGGAAACAATCTTGTAGCTCAGTAACATGACTTCTTAAAAACAGCCAGATCTGTTGTGTCCATACTGCCTATCCCTTGTTCTCATTGTCCTGTCTAGTAACTTCTTATCATAAGGAATTAACAGTCCAACTGAAGCTCCTATGCATTTTGCTCTGTTATAGGAAAGCCTGCACCTCAAGAACACGCAATAAATGAAACCTTTCTATTTGCCTCAAAGATCAGCAGATGAACCACCCTGTCCAAATGGCCATACACTTCAGAGATTACATTGACCAGATCCTTTCCCTCAAGATTTGCTTCAAGAACATGACTTGGAAACTGAATCTCTTCAACTGGATTTCCTTGAACTAAACGTCCACTATTTTTTGGCTCAAATTTTCAATAGGCAAATTGTTTACAGTCTAGAGATGTCTATGATAATCCAAAAGGACTGAGCTGGCAAAGAAAACAAGCATAATTACCAGAGATTCCTCTAAAATGCTATATTAGAAAAAATACTAATTGCAGTAAGGCTGTCAACCACTGTACAACTGAGAGAAGAAATCATTATTCATAAAGAAACAGAAGGCTCTGGTTTTCATTCTGTAGCAAAATAATTCAGAGACCAGGTACTCCATGCCTTTCCACACCATTTTAAAGTGTAAAAACATAGTGTACCGACTAGCGTAGTCAGCCACTACACCAAAAGGCTCTGGTTTAAATGCAGTAGGCACACATGCATCCTTCACTGCCTTCTTAATAGTTACAGTTCCTTTATTACAAAGCAATGAAATATATCTTTTTAGACCGGTTTCACGGGAGTTGACAACATGTGTTATGCCTAATATAATACCTGGACTCTGCCTAGTGAATAATGCATAACCCAACCAATACCCTACCAGCAAATGTACTAAACAATATGGTATTAATGAAAAGAAAAAAAAAACAAACCAAAAAACCCCACCAAACCAACAAAAAATTCCAAAAACCTAATTACAGATTCATATCGCAAATTTCTCTGAGCCCAGCCTACTTTTATGTTGTCATTCACTGAAATAAAAATACCCAAGGTCTTGTAAAGCCAAACTGTGTGAGAATCTACTGCAGGAACTTGCAAGACACCAAATAATTGGAAGATTTGATTATGATACATTACAGCAAAATCTGTCTGAAGACTCACCATATGTGAGCTTTTGAAATGACAGATAAAGGTAGGTTCAAAATCTGGAGTTCTATCTCAGATGCGTACTGAACGTCTGCATCTAACCAAAGATAACATGCTTGATTATCAGATGTGTGGTAACGAAGAAAAAAGAAAATCAAATATGGGAAAGAACAAACATGCTCCTGCCTGTTACCAACACAAAACCATTTATTTTCAGAAAAGACTGTTGTAGCAGAAGTTTTATTTGCCCTTGAGCAATCTACACCTAGCCAGGGTTTTGGATGTACTGATCAAAACACACGATATTTTTCATGGAACCTTCACCGATTCCAACTTTTTCTCACCTCTTTTATACTCTCTCTTCACCATGGAAACCATGGCAGTACTTACAGTATCTTTTAGATTCATGATGTGAACAACATCAGATCTGAACTGTAACTACCAGTCAGGAAATTACCATTAGTGGGGTAGACTGACAGTGAAAGTACTAGGGGAAACTAAGAAATATTTTCTATTTTCTTTTAACATAGGTCTACTGAGGAAGATCTCCTGCTGGCAGAAAAGTGATAAATGCTGAATTTCCTTTTTGGTTGAAACACACTTTTAAGTCCTCCTTCTGGAAGAGAATTTGACAGAATTATGTTTAGAGTATTCACAGAACTACCAGCAGAAAATATCAGCCAAGTAGTTTATGCACATAATTAAACAATTATTTTTAAATCTACACAGATTTAGAAGATTGGCTAAAGAAGCCTACTGCTACCTAATGCCAAATTGGAATTGTATGTATGTATTATGGCGGTGCCCTCCCCACTCCATTTAAAAAAACCAAAACATTATTTTTAGAAAGCACACAAAAGGGCTCATCTAGAATAACTCACATCAGAAATTGAACTGTGTAGTATTGGTGAAATACTTCCATATAAAAGACATCAGCCTTGTAGGTAATTCTGTGAAGGGTAGATATTAGTACTTTAAGGAGAAACTGCAGTTAATTCCTGATTCAACAAAAGTCATTTTTAATCATTGGCAAACTGACAGCTCTTCATTAAACATTTGACCAAAGTGCAGCTTCCCTCCCACCAAATGTCATCTGCTGACCATATAGAAAAAGCCCAAACTAAAAAAAATAAGTATTTTTAAATAGCAACAGTTCTGCAAGATATGCAGCTCCCACCAGTACTTTTAAAATACAGTAATAATTACAGATAACGTACAAAATGGGAAATTTACTCAAAATATATCTGTCTCCAAATGTAAAGCCGTATTGAAGGTACATAAAATAAAGCGAGCATATAAGCTATCCCTTGATTTAAGCTACATATTGATCTTCTACATATAGTAAAAAAATAACAAACCCTGTTTACTCTCCGTTACCCAGTTTGTGGTAAATTATGCCAGGCAAGCACTGCAGAAACTACTGTGCTGTCTCCAGGCAGGGTCTGCTGAAGTCCAGCAGGGAGTAATATTTCAGAACTAATTCATTTGAATGCCTGAAACAGACACCCCAGAGTTTCTGGTACAAGCATAGCTAATTAACTTGGCTAAAATATAGACGCAGTGTCACTATTTTGAGACCCACACTAAATCCACATTCTGAAGCGGTGTGGTGCTCAACACAGCAGCTACCCTTGGAACCAGAAGCTATGCACAGCAGAGCGGGAGGAAGCCAAGCTGACCACAGGGATCCAGCTCAGGTAGAGAAGCAGAATTATCTGGGCTTTTCCTCAGTCTACTTTTATTTAGAAAGTGAACAGCTGACAAATGTAGCAGAGAAAAGAATACATTTCTTATTGCATCTATACCTTACATGACTGTTGAATTTATTTGTGGTTTGGGGCTAAAATACAAATCTTTCTTGAATATTAATAGATAATCAATATAAAAGAAAGGTATGCATTAGAAGGAAAGGTGTAAGCAATGTATGGAGTCTGTTTTGTCCTGTCACAAGATGCCAGCTCTCTTGGGTGTGCTGACTAAATAAACTGGAACTGCTAACAGCTCTGAATTCCAAATACTCAACGTCTTTCTACCGTGCCCTTTAATTTTGGCTCAGCACAGCAGCTTCTTCTGCAAAGCCAGAAAGAGCAGCAAAAAGCCAAGATACATTATCCATATTTATGTTTTCCAGCATTGGTCTTGCTCCAGATATAAAAGCGTTCTGTGCAAATTTTTATTTCCAGAACAAACCGCAACTTCTCCAGCAATTCCAGAAACAGAATGTTACTGTTCTGCAAGGTCAACACCACAGTAAGTTCAGTTTTTAATTACAGCATGGCACCCAGCAGGATTTTCAGAAGAGCCTCCACCTTTAATTCATACTGACCAGGCTCTTTTGTGAGACTTTATTCCCATTAGGTGCTTAAATAAGTTTTTTTAAAAAGTTTATCCACCAGTCTTACAAAGTTCAGAATAAGCAAAAAATGAAAAACCAGGTATTTCTGAATGAGCAATATCTTGAAAAATATTATAGCATTAGAAATTTTGTTCTGTTGATTTGAGGGTTTTCTCATCTGATTTTTTTATTCCACAATTCCCAGAAACACCTTTTTCTTTAATTAGAATTGGCACAGGAGATTTCAGAGGAAATGGCTTTACTTTAAGAAAACTGGAGGAAGATAGTTGAAAACTGGACTTAAAATAGAAAGCTAGTTCCAATTTTTAATGGGGAAATGCAATTCATACTGCAGTTCAGTAATTCAAGTTACCCAATGCTTTTTAAACACGTTCAAGGCAATTGCTCATGTTGGTGTCCTTCATTTCAGACTAATATTTAAACTGAAAATACACAAGATAACGCCCCCAAAAAAGTACTTTTGTTTCATGTGAGAATGCATTTTATGTGTTGTATGGCCAGTTCTGATCTCTGAAAGAGTAATGAAAGCACTGTGGGGTCAGCGGAAGAGCAGCTAGGCACATGATAATAAAGCACTTCTCAATAGACAGCTAACCATCTAGTACAACTATTTTAAGAAAATCATCTAAAGGCAGTTCTGCCCTATTGGGATGTAATTCTGAGGTACGCAAGCAAATACAAAAAACAATAAGGATCTGTGCAAGATTCCAGGTATCAGTTAATCTAAGCATTCCTAAAAATACTTCAGCAACCATCTATAAAGTATTACCACAGCATTACAGCAGAAAGCTCATTTGGATATCACTTATGACAAAATTGCACAGATAAGTATCTATAAAACCATGAATGTGAAATATTTCTCAGGTTTATGTGAATCGTAGCTCTATTGTCCTCCTACTTCACTCACAATTGAATGCTTTTAATAGTTCGCCTCCGTGTGTGTGTATGTGTGTGGAAATCAATGTGTTTAGTTGTGAATAGCCCATCATTTACTTATATTTTCAATTTTGTCTGCAAATATCACATAATCTAATCACACTGTACAAAGCCACACACTCTGTGTCCTAACACCATTATTCAATTAAATTGACTGCACACCCCAGCCAACGAGATCTCCTAGCAGTGAGATTACTGGAGTTCCTCTGCCAAAAAAGCTGCAGGATTGTGAGGACTTTGCCAGGAACTGATCTCTTTGAACAGTAGGTGACAAGTATGTGGTGGAGGTATTACATTTGAGCCAGAGGGCCGTTTCTTCTATGGATATTTGTCCAACACCCAATCCCTCTACTGGACTTGAATGCTACGTTGTGATTTTTGCCTCAAAAACATCTTCTTTGAAAGAGTTATGTTTA
Organism: Ibycter americanus; assembly: GCA_035590275.1. NCBI lineage: Eukaryota > Metazoa > Chordata > Aves > Falconiformes > Falconidae > Ibycter > Ibycter americanus. The sequence continues at coordinate 1,931,683 of JAVJGI010000035.1, read as the reverse complement.
CAGTCCTTGCATTAAAAATTTAATTGTAATAGGACTTTCAGTACTACAGCCATACAGCTACCTAAACATGAAATACTTTAATGGGCATATCTTCTAGAAACAGAAATCAAACTAAATTCAAAACACAGAAATATAAGATATACAAACCTGGCCATCTGAATCAAAAGCTAAGCAGGCAACTCCATGTGTATGTGCATCCTTAAGAACAGACACAGTCTGTACACGGTAGGAATCCCAGATGCAAATGTAAGGGTCCTTCCCAACCTGCCCTGTAGCTACTAAAGTTTTATCCGGGTGAACTGCAAGGCTGAAATAGAACACAGTTGAAGTTATAATACACTTGCTGAATCAGTAAAGTAGTATAAAATGTAAAAACTAGATTAAAAAGTAATATTTTTTTAGTTCTCAGAAACATGAGCTCCTTTTGATTTATTGAAATGATCATACCAACTGTCTTCAAAACTCAGTTTATCCCATTATTTACCTAATATGTTTCACGTAGACCAACATGGCTAGTGGAGAATACAATTTATCATGTAATAATATTTTAACTAGAAAACTTAAGGAAAACATAACCGGAATTTTTTGGAATACTTTTGACTGAGAAGCAGAAAGAACACACAGGCTTTTATCTTAGTCTTTCATAGCTTTATAAAGTCAGTGGATGATTTTCTACAATTTATTCCTCTTTCACACATCAGCTCAAATATTCTGAAATATGAACCAGTGGCTGATTAATGAATATTTTTCACTATGTAAAACACATGCAAGAAATCCTTTTATCTTTACATGTTTAAAAGTAGTAACCTCAGAAGAGTCAGAGAAATAAATTGTTTCTCCTACATTTGAAGAACAATGATGTGTATTTTAAGATCTACTTTTAGTTACCGCTGTCTACGGAGAGGTAAAATTTACTGTAACTTTATTAGCTTACCTCATTTTCTCTAACAACCAATTAGAAACAGTACTTTGCACAAGAACTTTCACATCAAGCACTATTTCTACTACTTAAATCCAAGAAAGGTGCCAACGTTTCAGAAACTTTCCTGGTTTTCAGCAATTAACTCCCCTAGCATTTAGAAGACTTGTTTTGACCAACTCTTCCTTATACATTTATTAAACATATTACACATTCAACTTTTATATTCTATGTAGTATTTGTACAGAGATATGTTACTGCAAGCTGCACTCTAATGCTGGCTCTATTAGCAGAAGCAAACTAGATTTCTGTTCACAATCTCTCATACATGAAAATCTCCACCAGGCAGCCCACACTATCCTCTCTCACCCCTGCCTAAGTGTGAACACTAATATTGACTTCCATTTTGTTGTGTTGGGAGCATTTCTCTTAGATGTCATAGATTTTCTGGAACCAAGCAGTAGCATCATTTATAAAAATAAATTCTATTTTCCTCATCACACACACCAGATTTTCACTGTAACACAAAAGACAAAAGGCCACCAATTAGCAAACCTCATTCCACATTAACATGAGGAATGCAGGCTATCAGTAGTGACACAGTACCAGAAACTGTTCTTTGCAATTATTCTAAGCTATTGTGAAGCTACTCTTCAACCCTTGAGGTATTCTCTTTGCCAAAACCCAGAGGATCTAGTTTGAAAAATCTAGTTTGGGGATTTTAATAATAAAAACCCCTCCCTAAAGTAATATGAATACAAAGACAGTTTTACACTATTATCCAGGAAAAAAATTTGAACAATGTCTGAGTATGTGAGCTACAGATGGAATAAGGAAAAATATCTTATTAATAAACTGACATTCAACAGATTGCTTAGGGAAGCTGAATACGTCTTCTATCCCAGGAGTAGATAATACTAATTATTAAGAAGATTCATCAAAAAAGTTAAGGAAGTTTCACGAACATAGGTGCTCAATTTTTCATGTTAAAGAACAATTCATGCAAAAAGAACAATTTTAGCACAATGCCCAGTAAAATTGTTTTATCTGCTCCTGCACTTGCGCATTCCTCCTTTCCTTTATAGGATTGGATTCTACATTGTACCGCGTGTCAACTAGTTCACCTCAATCTAAACCTATAAGGGGAATAAAGGATGACTGCACCATACTTAAGCTGTGATACCTACAATTAAGCCAGAATACTTTTCCTCAATGCTAAGAACCAGATGGAAAAGATTAATCGGGCTCAACTATTGCACTGCTAGAACAGAACTGCAGCTTAATTATATCTACCACTGTTTTGTACAGTTCAGTTTTCACATACTAGAACTTCCTATTTTATATTTTGTATTTCCATTCCAGGATATAATGTTAAAAACAAGAACACGTTTCCTACAACATAAATATGCCTGTACTGAACATATCTGTTATTTCTTTTATCTTTTTTGACGCATGAAGTCAACTAGTGGGGGAACTAAAATTAGGAACTAATATCAATTTTTGGCACCTAAATAAGTAGTCTGATTTTTCAGAACCGCTAAGGACATTCATCTCTTGCTAACAGCCTTTACAATGCACTATAACTGCCTACGTTCAGTCTGGCTGTTAGATAACCAAGCGTTTATTTTTGGCAGACAGAACAGTGGGTTACAGAGTAAGGAAATGGAGTCCAATTTCAAGAACAAATCTTAGTGATTATTTGAAACCTGTATATGATTTACATATTTGTTGTTTATTAAAATATAAAAATTGTATGTGCACCTATAAAATATATCTGCTGCATGGGTCACTTCCTGTCTTTGGACCGTAAGATTTCCTGCTGGCACAGGTTCTGTGACCTTCCCTGCCTTTTAAAATGAATATGAACTTCACTGCTTGTGTTTTGAACTGTTAGATGCATTTATTCAACCTTTCTAAGCAAACATCCTATCCTGTATCTATACCATTTATAATGATACCACATCACTATTCGCGCCACTGGAAAATACTGAAATCCTATGGTATCAGTGCAGTATGAAAAGATTATTAGAATAGATTAGGCATTAAACCAACATCAGTTTATGATACAGAAAAATACTATTAGGGAATTACTTCCTGTTCCTTCCAAGGAAGATCATCTAGAAACACAAAAGTATTTATTATACAACCAGACAATCTTCTGCAAGTCACAGGCAACAGGTCTGCAGATTAGCTCTTCAAGATGCATTATTGTACAACAGAGCTGTTCAACTACAGCAAACGGCTGGACCACTGAAGACTTAACACCTCTGAGTAAGCCATGAATTTCTTCACTCCCACACCCCCTACCACACAACTGTACCTCCCCATGCCTGTACTCCCTTGCTTGCTCATCCACCAGAGCCTGCACAGTCTTCTCAGGGTATGCACATTTGCAGACCTATTCTCAGTATAGAGAATACATAACAGTTCCAGTACCTAATAACAGAAATAAATAAAATGGGAAAAATAAAATCAAGACTTACATCTTAAAATCATCAGCATTTCTCTTAAATGTAATTCACGTAGTTCTCGTGCTTTTCCCATAAGCACACTATACAAATTACACTAGCAAAGGCTTTACTATCAATGAGTAGTGGGAGAAGGGTTGCTCCAAGGGGAAAGATGAGCAGAAAACCAAAGGCAGCCATGGCAGCACATGCAGTGCCCTTGCTGACCAGGATGTAGTCTCACAAGCTCTAAGCAGGGAGGGCAGAAGAAATTTCACAAGAAAATTTCTCCCTGCTTTCCAGGTTTGTGGGAAAAGGAAGCGGATGCCCTCTTGCTAAAGAGCTGGGGTGGAAACAGAGAGGATAAAAGTAGCAGCAGTTGCTGCTGGTACTGCTCGCTGGTAGTGGCAGTCACTTCCCCACACAACTCGACCATCTCTCTGTGACAACAGTTAACAGGAGCAGATGCACATGTAGAGTAAGAAGCAGAGATCAACTGCTTTGGAAGCGTACGTTCCCTTCCTTCCAGGGAATGCTAAAGCAAGCAAGGGGATTCCTGGCAGCCTGCTCTTCTGAGCAGCTGAATGCTTTTGTGTATGCATAAAGCTAACTGTGAATACCAAAACCACTCTGATGTGTTTGCAAAAAATGTCTTTTGTTTAAGTACCTTGATAGGCACTTCTCTTAAGCCAACAATCCATTTAAGATGAACCAATAAACTTCAGGTAATATTTTAACATCACACTTCATTAATAAAAAGCTCTGTTAGGAAGAAGAGATTTCAGGGAACATTTCCTTTTCCTTCCCATCCAAGATCAACAATCATGAATCCAAAGCTGGAACCCTGTTAATTTAAGATAATTAAAGATGCCAGTCATGTGTTCCAGCAGGGTCTGATGAAATGCTTTATAAAAGTCATTAGTGGATCCATCTGGTCTGGGGGCCCTGCCAGATGGTAAACTCTTACTACCTCCGCAATTTCTGTTGCAATAACATCCTGCTCCAAGATTATCTTTCTCTTTTATAACCACATGAGAACTTCAAGGGACTGAAAGTATTTGTTTCTTGTCTATACTGTAAGTTTTGGGTTTTCTGCAACAGGTTATATGCACTTATTATATATAATACAGATTTAAAGTTTAAAACAGAGATGGAACTAAGTAGAAAAGTTTAGATACGGAATGCAAACTACTTCAAGTAGTTGAATATTACATTGAATATTAAATTGTAATTTCTGTATTTAAATTGTTCCCAAACTGTGGATAAAACAACTTTTTCTTCATAAAGCACATAGTCAAGGAACCAGAGAATTACAGATGCTAGAAAGAATAGATGACTGGGAAGAACAAAAAAGGGATGAAGGAACAGATGACAGTTGAGGAAGAGAAGTTTCAAGGAGATAAGAGAAGGCTCAGGGTGGATTTACTGACAGTCTTCCAGAACATCAAAAGCAGTTACAGGGAAGGCAGAAGTACCCTTTTCACAAGGATGCATGGTGAGAGGACAAAAGGTAAGTGACACAAGTTGCTTCATGGGAAATTCTGTCTGGATACAAGAAAAACATTCTTTGCCATAAGAAGAATTAAAGATTGGGATAGGTTGTCCAGAAAAGTGGCAGAATCTCCCCCATTGGAACAGATTCAAGACTTACTTGGCTTGACAGGACCCTGGATAACCTAATCTAAGGCCATGCTCTCAAGAGAAGGCTGGTCTGGATGATCTCCAGAGGCCCCTTCCAAACTAGACTTTTCTATGATTCCAAATACTGAAATACATCAAGAAAGACTAAAGTAATCACAGTAAAAATGCATTTTGGCTCACAGCAGTTCACTTGCATTAGATAATTGCTCCTTGATGCTGCAAAAAGAAAGCAACCTCTGTTATCTTTAATACACACATACAGAATTGATAGGTTCATGAAGATCTTTAAATGAGTGTATCAGATAAGACATAAATGGTTAAAACTCACTATTCTGGGTCTTTTACATATATCACTGCACTATCCCATTTATCAGGTAGACAAAACACTTTTTCACTGCAGCAGCCAAAAGCTGAACATTTGCTTTTATAGTTTTGTGTGTAATTTTTCATGGTATGTTTTGTATTAATGAATGCTGTATTAAATTGAATCTTTTTATAACCATCCTATTAACTATTCTTTGGTGAGCATAAATCAAGCAAATACACTTTTCACACAAACTAAACCTAGTTTCCAGAATGTCCCACCTGACAAACAAGAACTGCTTTTTGAAAGAGGAAGCAAACCCCTGCAGTTCTGGATGAAGTCAGTGCAGACTGTGATTGATAATCACTGTGTTAGACGGACTTGTATCCATCTCTTGACAACGCAATTCATTCCCAGTGCTAGGGCTGTTTTGCACCTTAAAGCTGCTTGCCAATTTGATGCTGTTCTAAAATAACTCTAGATAGTTAGACACTGATAGATTATTCTCTACTTCAAATCCATCTTGTTTTAAATTTGGGACAACTTACATGTTTAGACAAACCTTTACAGAACTATGCAGTTTTATGTAACACAGTGCTATGCAATGATAATGAAGACTTGGGGAGAAATGTGAGGTAAATTTAAAATCAAATTCCATAGCAATACAGATACTGTCTGTATATGATTAATTTTCTTCAGAAATTAATGAAAGAATTAATGCTTTCTTGCTCAAAACCTGCTACAAACCCTACTGTTTTGCAGAACAGAAACATAGCAGTCTTTCCTCAGAATTTAGGTCAAACTTGTAGCAAAGTACTCAGGGCACTGACTGCACTGTGCTTGAATGACGGACAGATAAATAACACAACTACGTTCTTTCATAAGACTTTTTCTCTGCAGCAAAAAAATATCTCTGAAGAAAGAATATTTCCAAGAAGCTCCAAGCTTGCCCCTTAACAGGCCATTACATGCCAGCAGGTATTTTATACTTTGCTGCCTCCTTTCAGCTCTGCACTTAGTTCTCAGTGCAGAAAGAAGTGACACTTTCAAGATCCTGACAGACTAGCACGCATGTCTGAAGACCAGGGAACTTTTGAGCTACATTTTACTGCTCGCACAGTGCTGTCTTCACATGTCAGCAAAGAACACAAACGCTTTTTCAGGAATTCCTCATTTCACAGAACAAAATTAATTTCTTTCCTCAGCTGTTGGGTCAAAAGGGAAGACTGTAACACACTGTACAGACAGAGCAATATTATCAGCAAAATAAGGCAAGACGCAGCCTGACCCCCATTTCTGAATATAACACAAAACATAAGCAAGCCTAATGAAAAGAAGCAATGGAATAAAGACCAGCAGTTAAATGGAAGCAAATGTGGGGGTCTGCAGGAGCAAGGGAACAACAGAAAGGAAAGGGGAGTGAGAAAAAGGGAAGTGGAACAGGGCAAGCACAAAGCAACCTGCACAAACCCCACCAGATCATGCCGTAAAAACAAAAAGGAGTGTTGAGAAGAAAACTCCAGGAATTTGACAGGCTTATTCTGAATATAATCTCCTCTCAGATTACTTCTGAAACATAAACACCACAACTATTATTTGAGGAAAATCAGTCTCTTAATAATGAAAGAGATGGCTACTCATGCACATACACAGCTCCCAACCTTTTGCTCCTCCAGTGCAAGCCTGTGACCCCCACATGCAGTAAAGAGCTGGCGGGCAGATCACACACCAGGATAACCAATTATATCTGGCACGTACCACAGTGCAGGTGACAGAGGCTACGGGAGTGCGCTGCAGGTCTCACTGGGAGAACAGAGACAACAGTGACCTGGTAGCTCTGATGCACACAGAGACTGTGTGTGTGTGTATAACACAGTTAATGCACACACCCATACAACTGAATTACTTTTTATACATGTGAACATATAGCTGTAATAACACTTTAAATATACAAAATATTGCCACTCACTTGTTGCAAACAACTCAAGTACAGAACATGTTTGTCCTGAAAAAATAAGAATATAAATATTGATGGAAACACCACTGGGGAAGGGCAATGACAAAATCTTAGTTTAGTGGCTTGAGTTTTATACGATAATATCTTGCTTATATATATATCACAGAACAGCATATGGCTACAGAAATATGTTTTCAAGATCATCTGGCAAATAAGGCATTTTTTAGGTCTATGTTCTTACTAACTATTCTACTACTTACTTTTCCCTTCCATCTTCCCTGTGTAGGAAGAAGAGTGATACAGCTAGAGGTTCTAGCACTTATTTGTCATTCTGCACTGGTTTCCTACCTAGAACAAGTCATTACAGGCTAACTTTCTCAGCAGCAATTTCTGAATTTGGTGGCCTGCCTCAGACAGCTACCATCTGCTTGTCAGAGGAAGTAAACACCTACAGTTCTGAATGAAGTCAATGCAGACTGTGATTGAAAATCACTGGTTTAGGCTTGGCACTCATACTAGTCTTGGCCACAAACTGAGTCTTAAGTTTAATCATTTATGAAGTGGATGTGCGGCTCAGCTGGGCTTGATACAGGTCTTTGAAGCACACACAGTAATAGCTGTTGTTATGCTAAAGTATACTTACAGTGTCCTGGAAATGCAAGGGGCATTTTAACAAGGATTTTATTTCTGTTTTCCAGAACTCATGGGGGGCAGAACGGTGACAGAAGCATGCAAAGTTATAACCATTCCTGACACTCTAAAATTACTCCTCTTTGTCTTTGGGGAAATTACTGCTGACCTGCTCCCTGTGCCAGTGTTTCTTATTCAAGCCTATGGAGTTATTCCACTACATTTCAGTAACATTTGTTTGGCTGCTCGGTGCTTATTAGAAGTCTTGACAGATCAGGCCCAAAAGGCTGCGTAAGCAACCTAGCAGAACATGGAATTTGTGACTGCACCGCCGAGCTACAGAGGGGTCACAGAGTCAGGCCAGATTTAAAGACTAAATTGCTTTTGATCAAGTGATTAAAATTTCCCCAATAATGGAAGGGAAAAGAAGCAAGAGAAAACAAACTCTTTAAAATGTAATGTTTTGAGCAGAAATATTCTGCGCTTTAATTAAGGCCAGCTCCAATTTACACTCATGTGCATCTGTACACAGAGGAAAATTTGGCAGGTTTAATAAAAGGGAACGGCACTGCAGCACAGTGGTTCCTCATCACACATGGCTGCAGTAACACAAAGGTCACACGGTTCTCTAACGACGTATTTTTCTCATGCATATTTATTTCATATATGTCTCATGGATGTTCTGCAACTCTAAGCTTCTGCCGGTGAAAAGGAATCCTAGATTTTATCCAAAGCCCATTTAATGACATTGAAAGGTAAGTATAAACAACAGTTATGTCTTCATATGGTTTTTGAGCAACAAGTGATCAGGGAAAAATATGCAGCATTTCAAGTTAGCTGCACTGCACCAAACAGAACCTACTGTGCAATTCTGAAATTAAACTACCATATACCAGTTTTCCCCTTCAGCTTTCACTGCATGCACAGTTTCCACTTGAATCTAATCATATTTGCATTCACGATGATGATTGCAGCATGCTGCAACATCTGAAAATAACCCCCAAAATGACACAACTATGACATTCCCAGAACTTTTCATATCTAGCATGGTGTGACTCTTTTTTCAAGAAAGACTTAAAGCTATACTGGAAAGAGAGGGCCTTGGCCCATGCTAAGAGAAGTATGGAGATGCTACTAAACAAACATGAGCTGACAAAAGGTGCATTGATGTGTGAGGTTTAGCCAGAACAGCTATAGTACTTCTTCTGGTCTGAAATAAAACTTAGTGGGTTTTTTTGGTGTAGAAACAGAGCAGGAAAAAACCAAAGCCATAAATTAGAAAGGAGAGGGAATAGGCTTTTCAGATACCTGAAGGATTTCTGGATAACCTCTTCCTGCGTGGCCTCATTCTTCGCCCTGCTTGGACATTACAGGTATGTAAGTCTGAAAATCATAGCAACCACTAAAAAATGAGAGGTACCAAGACTGTAAAGACTCCAGCCAAAAGATGTGTAAATACATACCCAAGACAGATATATGTGGCACCTCTTGACTTAAGCATCGTTATTTGACAAAATCAGTAAGAGTTGAATCAAATCAGTTGTAAATAAAAATATGCTACAATTGCAGACCAAAAATGAAGGGTCAGGAGAGAGGAAAGAGCTTTTAGTTCAGCATTTCATTCGCCCCCTACCCTATTTGGTTCAATGTTTATGATAGTTAAATGGACAATGTAAAATGTTTTGCAATAAAATGCATAGTAAAACATCAAGTAGATACTTGGTCTATGATGTTGAGATAAAAACAGCAACATAAATGATATCAGGTTAACACAATGATTTTTCAATACATGAAAAACTAATTACACACAACTGTAAATTTAGTACTGCTCAACAGAAACTAGCAAAATGTTCATGTTCATCTAGTATAAAGAATTTTAAAGCCACTCTGAACACTGTGATTGAAAATACAATTTATACATCAGATAAAATCTGGAAGTTACAGCCACTGTCAGATGCTGTAGCCTCATTTATTTCCTGCGTTCACCCTATTTCAGTCTGACTGTGTTGAAATACCAAATTCAAAGTGCAATCAAAACCAAGGACGTGAACTGTGCATTGCTACTAGTAATCAAACTCTTTATTTTTCTGATTTCATCACACTCTAGGGCTGAAATAACTGGACTGAACAGAGCTGTGCCTTTTCTCCCAAATGCAGACATGTGACCATAATTCAGGCAAAAAGATTAAGCCAGCAGCTCTAAAACTGGTGGTCACAATGAACAGCAAATATCTGTGTGCTAATTAATTGCCCACAGCATGATGATGTCAATCAAATTGTACTAGTACTGCTGCAGATGAGTCCTATTCCTGACAGCACTGCTTAAGGTATTCTTTCCAGAGGCTAATTCAGTAATTAACTGCTTTGGGATTTCCTGGATCTACTCTATTTTTTGTATAGCTAACAGCCGGCAGTGAACATAGCTGTTAAGTATGCAGATCACCCAAGACACAATCCAAGTCAAAAACCTTTGCAGAAACACCTGAGAAAGAGGAGAGAGGAAACAGGAAGAAAATAATGGAAAAAGGACAGATAATAGATATAGCTAACAAAAACAGGAATCAAGAGGGACTTACAAAATCAATAAAATATAGAAGACTATATAAAAATAAAAAAGAAGAAAAAACATAAAAATATATTGAAATTAAATATAAATATATAATACATAAAATTATGTAACAAACTATAAAAATATAAAAATATTTTAAAAGAATATAAAAATAACCAAAGAGCCCAGAGAACAACAGTCAAGGAGAAATGGGAAATACTGTTGAGATCACAGAAAAAAACCAGCCACTGTTGTAACTTTTCTGGATCACTCCCACTTTAATGTTAAGAGATTTCATCTCATCATCTCATCTCACCTTGAAAATCCCTGGGTATTCACATCTATGACAAGCTGTATGATCTGACAAAACTCATAGGCTCCTGCTAAAAAATGCACATGGGGTAATAATATTGTTTGCATAGGTTTGCCTTTAACTGATAAGCAGAACTGGGAAACTGTTCTTACCTCAAGTGCGATGAATGCATGGTGTTACAGATGCATCCTGCTTAGGTGTTCTTCCAATGATAATCCTGTCATACAACATTTCGAGTTTAAGCACTTTAATGGAAATAAGTAGAGAACAGCAAGAGCTTGATTCAATAATACATCAAACGAATGCACACAGAGCTGCATTCGATCAGTCAGAAGCAGATGACGATTCTTTTTACTCAGAATGTCTACAGGTGTCTACAGAAATGATAAATGTGGTGATACTAAACGTGGCTGGAGAAAAAGATTAATTTGTAGGTGCCCTAAACTATGGGGAGTTTTCAGTGCTACAAAGAATGGGTTTTCTTCCTTTGAACACTGCCAGCTGACATTTCTTGGCCTTGCATTTCTGTGAGATAACAAGACCAGGAATTTTGTTACTTTTCAAAATACGGTACTGTACTCTGGATGATCATCAGATCACAGTGAGGGAGATAAAAGAATTTTCCTGTGGTGAAGAAGGGACTAGATTTAAGTTTACTTTTGTACTTTCTGAGTGACAACCGTCCATATTCTGCAGCCAGTTGCCCCTCCATAAGCTAACAGACCTCTAGGTATAATGAAGAGCAGAATCTTGCACAGTACACAGGAACTGGAAATATCTAAATTAGCCAACTGCTGCAAAAAGCAGCTAATCGTTGTTGACCATGCTGTAGTAGAAACTTCTGGTTTTTCAAGTTCAGCAGGTGAAGTAGAGGTGAAAGACACAGCTGAGAAAAACGTGTGCTTAACTGCTGTTAGAAAATCCTCACAGGACAGAACTGGCTTTTATCAGAAAAAGCTAAAATTCAAGTTCACATCAATTTGATATCACAGAATTCATTCTACAGTCAAGGTCTTTTTCCCACTGGAATCTCTAGCGCCTAAGACACAGACATTACACACTAAGCATCTCATGTAATTAAGGTGTTCACTTTGCCAAGTGGAGGTTTTCAGATGTCTAGGAAAAGGAAGCCCATTTTGAAGTCTTAGACAGAAATAAAATCCTTATTAATCAAAAGTAATCAAAGGATACAGTTTTAACAGAAATCTGGCTCATAGCACTGCCTGCAGTTATCTAAAATGTTTCCAAAACTCAGTTGCTCAAGCTGAAGGATGGTGGGTTTTGCTTCACTTGTGAAAATATGCCTAAATATGGCCAACTCACATGCCTTAGAAAATCACCATCAAGACATCTATTTGCTAGTGGAATTCTCTGAAGATCTCAGACACAGGCATCAAGACTCAGCTATGATTGCTCCATCTCTGACTGTTACACTAGATGCAGGAACTGGGAACAGGGAGACTGGAGGTGAAAATGTCTAAAGATGTTAGAGTTCTTGAATCTAGCAGCAACAGAAATCTGTGGGACTACCAAGGTCCGTTTCTTCTCAGAAATTGGAAGTGAACTCAAAATTTCTCTGGCTCCACATTACTGCTGCCAACTAGATGGAAGTTTACTAGCAGAGGGTTTATCTCACCTCCTTATAGCTGTTAATCACAGAGAGGCACCGTGAAGGCTAAAGGACTGTGAAAGCCTATGTAAAAGATAACAAAACAGATGTACAGTTAGCTTAGTGTCTCCCTCTTCATCACAATAAAGGAAGCATCCTTTCTTCCTGAAGGCAGTACATATAAATATATCCACTACAAACAAGGGCAGATACCAAATATATCTGTGAAAGGAAATCTAAAGTTTTTTCTTCACAAACTGTAGGTAAATGGTGATTACATCTAGGCCATATAACCTGTGACCTTTGTCAATCTGAGAACCATAACTCAAAGTATTTCAATAAACTGACATTCTTCCAAATTTATTTAAAAGTCAGATTCTGCCAAGTTTTTGTTAGTTATATTTTAGGCTACTGGCTAACAGAAACCAACCTAACACTGACATATTTCACTGAGATCTACATTTCCTATCCTATTAAAACTACTGTAAGAACTAGATAAACACATTGAAAGCCCTTAAAAATCTTCCTTCTCTCAACATGTACAAATGCTGGGTTTATCTTTACAGAAATCACTAAGACAATATGAAAGCATTACCCTTTGCCATAGAAGCGTAAAACCCAAAACTATGTGATTTAAACAAGTTTATCTCACCTATATCTGGTGAAAGAGAGAAATTCACTTATATCATTTTTAAAACTGAACTGTATAGAGAAATTATAATCAGGAAAAGGTTTCTTTTAATTTTCTTATGTCTTTCCTGGTTCATTGATCATTTTTATGTGTTAGAATAATTCTATGATACTTAATATTCAAATAAACTTTGTATGGTTACTTAAAAAAATGTTTTAATTGTTCCACTGCTAATTTCTTTTTAACCCTTAGTATTTTCTTGTGATATTATTATTTCCTCTAAGTCATTTACTGCCATGTTATGTAAGTACTTTTTATGCTTTTCTAAAAAAAGAGAGAAACCAAGGAGAAAAAGTAAATGCTTGACTAGTTATTCAGTACATCAAGTTCACCCTAGTCTGGTGGTCCATACAAAAGCAGACTGCCTGAGGAGCTAGAAAGTCCATTAGAAATTCAATTATATTATTCCATCAACCCACTGTCTAACCAAGTAAAAGAAAGAAGCAGCTTCAACTGTAACCGTTTATACTAATTACACAAATCAAAGTAAAATCTTTCTTTGCTTTTGCCTTTTGGGATCTCACAGAAGACTCTATAAGCTCTAAAAATGTGGGGTGTTTTCAGGCTAATGTGGGCATGAGCAGTGCTTTCAGATGAGAAATTGCAGTTCAGCAGGTCTAGAAAATCAAATTACTTCTTAGACTTCTATAATATAAAATCTTATTGTTGAGATTATAATTCCAAAAATCAGGAGTTAATACCAACATAGTATTTTAACGATATTCAGGAAGAACATGTGATAACTGTTTGAAAGCATATTAGGACTATGTATATGTGCATAATAACATACATGCAACATAAAGAGTATGCACATGCAAGTCACTATACAGTCTATATCTAAGAAAGCCCATAGTATATAGTCTGGTTACTGTATAAAACACATCCCTTGTGTCTGCCACTGAGATTCACCAGCTCCTCTGCTGCAGATGACAGCAGAATCTACTTCTCCCAAATGTCTCTGTCCTACACAAGGAGGCACCATAAATTAGTATGGCTAAAAGCAATAGAGATGATGGGTAAGAAAGTTCAAAAAGGCTCAAGCTGTCTACCTTGATGACAGTTAAAATTCTCTAAATTCTTATGTCATGTGGACAGCCTCATACTTCACCAGAACAAGCCAAAGAACAGGATGGGAGTGCCCAGTGCATCTTCTCAAGAAGCAAGGCAAATGTATTACTAGGCACTGCATTCATAAACGTGAAATTCCATAAAGGAGAAGGATATACCAGGTATAAGTTGTCTTAATACGTTCCAAGCTTCAGCTGCAACACTAGAAAAACTATATGCAGATTTCATTCTTCATTAGCTTCAGAACAGAAACGTATGACAGCAAATACAACTTCGCCAAGTGAAATAAATCAAAAAGCTGGTTTCCCAATAATTGTTTACACAATCATAACTGTTTACATGTATATTAAAATGTAATTTAAGATTTGAATACAATAAATCCACCTAATTCAAATTACTGCATCTACAGGGTCTACGGGATATATCATAGATACAGCATACTCAGGGTATAGCTTTCAAAATGTGTTGCAAAACAGCTGCTGAGCTGATCTGGATATTCATGTGTTGTGCTCTCAGTACAGCCAAATAGATCAAATGGGAAGCAGATGTATTTTAAGTAACGGTACATTGGAGGAATTCCCAGATGTGCCACCGAAAGAATAATAAAACTAAGGATAAGTTTGCCCTTTTTGAGTTTCATGCTAGTGGTACCTAAGCTAGCTAGTTTAAAATATCTCCAGGAACATTACAGTCTGCAGTACTAATACACTTGCAGTTCAGCCAAAGATACAGCCATGAATATTTTCTAATTACATTTGTATTTTTGAAAGCAAAAGATTAATACATCTGACTGACTTGTGACACATTATCCACATTCTTCTCTTTCTGGCAAAAATATCAGAAACAACTAGATTTTTAATATATGTTAATTTGTGCAATGCATTTTGCATAAACTTGATTTCATTTTTGTATTATGCAGGCAGCTGGAATAAGTAAGAAAAGATCTGTAATCATCTCAGAATTTAAAAAAAAATTGAAAGCCAAAGTTTTATTTCATATTCATGATTAAAATATTAAAATAGTAAAATTATATACTTTGGCTTTTATGATCTCATAACAAAGTCATAAATCTATTTAGAAACATTTGCATTTTTACTTTGGAAATGAGCTTCATAACCTGACTGGAACACACCTTTAAAAAAAAAAGTTTGATGTCTTTTTTTTACATGGCATTAGATAATTATATCTATTTTGTTTAATTCAAAAATGACTGAAATGATTGCATTTAAGTTTAATAATATTAAAATTATCTTATTTGGCTGAAAATATGGCTCACTGGACCTTTTTTAAAAAAAAAAACTAAACTATACATGATGACCTAACAACATTAAAGCAAGGAGGTGCTCCACATTTAAGAGAAATTTGAAACTAAAAGCAGAAAACAGACAAGCAATAGCAATACGTATCAAATGCTAATACACAGGATTCTGCTAAGCAGATCCCTGAAAAGGCCCAAGTCTGCTCTCCTGAAATCTGGGTTTGTGATCTTGCTTAATTTCCTCACTGCTGTCTCTCAGGTTCCTGAATACCTCAATGGTTGTTGCAGCCAAGTCTGCTCCTGACCTGTTCTTGTTTGTAAATATGAGGTCCAACAGGATGTCACCCCTTGTTGGTTTCTTGACCACAACAGAATAAATCTATATATTTGGTTGTATTATAAGCATTAAGAACAAACCTAAATAACCCTTCTGGTGCAGTTCAAAAATGTTAAACAAAAAAACCCAAACCTGAAGATTGCCATACATTTTTCCAACAACTCCTCATTTTAAAACCATCTTCATATCTATATAGTAGGCTCAGGAAGAGGCCCCTTTTTAAGTTTTCCTTTAATCTCTTCACAGATAATGCACAAATTTGAGTCACAGTTCCTCCCTGCCAGAAGGAAATAGCTTGTTTCATACAAAGATGATCTCTTTTAGGTTTCATTTCAGTATTTTGGAAACAATCCTCAAAAGAAACAAGGACCCTTCTTCAGGAGAAACACTTCTACTGATGAACAAGGTAAACACGTCACTAGTTTCTGAAGCACAACTGAATGTAAGAGACATACACTGAAACTGCAAGAGACTATGGACATGTATAGAAAATAAAAATACTAACAAATAGGGAATACGTTCCATTATTTCTTTGTGTTTTACACTAGCCTGGATAGCTTGGACAAAACAGTTCAGCCACTGAGTGTGGGAGAGATTAATGCCAATAGTTTCTGCAACACTCTTCTGGGAAAGCCATCCTTCCTGGAAATCTGCATAATAGTACTGCAGGCAACCACCTTTCAAAGGAAACTGTTTTCAGGGATACACTTATTTGTGTTATGTTCATATGAGGGCAAAGAAGAAGAGAAAGGGAAATGATTACACTTGGATGGGCTTTATTTTACCTACTTCTACAAATGTGAGAAATATCAAGATGCGTAGCACAATCCTGAGAACTGCTACAAGTGACCAAGTTTTGGAGTGGCTAATTGTCAGTTCTGTATCCATCTTGGCTTGTGGTACCTCCAGGACCTGTAGAACTGTGGCCTGATGGGAATCTGCTATCACCCTAGCACTTCACCAAGAAAGGGTCTTCAATAGCAATTTCCTGATTGACTTTTATTATTCAGAGCTAGATATTTAATTGCCAAGCCCTCAGCGTAAACCATGTTAATAGTTATGTCTATACTAGCAAATAAACCACTGTCTGAACACGGATTCAGCACTGACCCACTATGATCTTGCCACTGAAGCTGCAGCAGTTTTGGCCCATGGCATTTAGTGCTTTCCCAGACAATGCCTGAACAAGGTTTGGAAGACAAAACATGGCACGGACATTTCCTGTGATCTGGATGCTGTCACCTCTTTTGAGGAAGCAAACCAGGCCAGTGTGTGGATGCAAATTGTACCATGCTATTTCTTCTCAAGGCTGGAGAACCAAATGCCTTCTCTCTTTTCTTTACAAGCAGTCAGTTGCCCCTTGACCCAACAGCACTCTGGTATTGAAAGATTACAAACAACTGAACCTCATTTTAGAGAAAGAAATAGATCCTGATTTACACAGCTAAGAGTAACTCTCACGGATCTGGTGAAACAATGCAGATTTGTAACAAATTATTGTTTACCCAAGGGGTATAATCTTATGTTGACTAGAAGGAACTATAACATAAATATCTAGATTAACACAGAAGACTGAAAATAGAATTTAAAAAAAAAAAAAAAAGGATGCGATCTTGCAAGCTGAACCGAATTAAAAGAAAATAAGACAGCAAGGAAACTTTCCACATACTTGTCAAAGAACGTCTCTGAGTTAGTGTAGAGAAGAGAGACCTTTAGCCAGCCTTTAGGGAGGTGACTCTGCGGTCATCAGTCAAAGCAGATTGTTGCAGCTGCATGGGAGTTTAATTGATAACTATGAAGTCATCTCCCTAAAGGCTAGCCAGAAGAACTCATTTTTATTCACTGTCAGTTGAGCTTTCTTTTTACAACAATGTAAGAAGTATAATAAATTTGAGAAAAAGAGAAAATATTAAATCAAGAGAAGTATACTTTAAAATATAAATGAACACTAATTAAGAAAAATAAAGATTAAATATCTAACAACAAAATTATGTTCAAAACTTCTGATATGCTGCCAAGTTTTTCTATGAACTAAATACGTCAGGGTTTTTTTACTGGTTTCTGAAACAGCTGATCAAAGACATATGCTAAAATTTTCAAAATAAGATTGGTAAAATATGTTGGCATATTGTATGAACAATTGAGTCTGGGAAGTCCCACATCATCCATGAGAAATCCAAGAACAAAATAGGAGAGAGACAAATGTACTTTAGTTACAGTTCCATCGACGCTATTCTGCTTGGGGTGGTGGATGCCAAGGGAAACAGGAAACTTGTTCTACCTAACTGACTCAACGCAGACAGAAGAAAAACTGAAATACAACATGTTAGAACAAGTATGCTAACATTCCCACAGAATAATCAGTACAGAAGATAACCGGAAAAGACATGTGAAATGCCATGATCTGTCTTCAGAAAGAAATGAAGAGCTAAAAATCCCCATGATCTTCTGAGCAGAATGTAATGACTTAGCCTCTTGCCTTAAATTTATGTTGAAATACAGCGAAGCACTTCTGTTTGTGAATTAGTGAGGATGTATACTATTACCAATAAACTAGATTTGGACATGTCATTATAAAAGTCAGCAGATCAATCCACAAAGAACAAACCATGGTTGTGACTATCACTTCTTTTGGTGCCTATCACTTTTTTTTTTTTTTTTTTTTAATTTCTATCACATACCAGCACCAACCCCCACCCCCCCTCCTGTCACAATGCAAGAGCTTATTTTTTACTGGTAACGTTTCCTAGGAGCCTAAGATTCTGTCACAACTCAGAAAAGTCTCAGATTTGCCAATATTGAACATCTCTATTTAGTTCCAACTGCTTAGCAATTCCAGGTTTAGTCCAGTACATTCCTCAATTGAATGAAGGGGCAGCATCGCTCATCACCACTACCACCAGGACAGAAGAGAAAATGTCTAGAAGTTAAAGGAGTAATCCAGGGCAGCCACAATCAGTATGATTTCATTGTCAAGACTTCTACACTATTGATCTGAAATTATGGTGAAATGGACTTTTTGGAAAGCTGAAGGGAAGCTCATTCCCTAATTTGTTGCAGTATGAACACACATCTTTCAGGGAGAGACATATTCCTGTTTATCCAGGGATAACTCACAATTGCATAGACTGTGGCCATGATCAGCTCAATTGTCCATAAATCCAAAGCACACAAGATGCTATAACATGGAAGAGAGGTGTGGGGCTTTTTGTAATATTGAACATTCATGTAAAACATTTAGTCAACAATTTATTTGAAAAGCAAATATGTATATTTTATATATTTATGCATTATATAAATCTACATAATTATATAATCATTTCACACATATATATATATACACACACACACTCTATAGATATTTGTGTGCATATATATATATATTAAAAAATACTTAAAAACCAGAACACAATCCTGACAAAAGATTGAGGGGGATCGGTACACAGAAACTATAGTGCAACTGATAGTGATCTGTGACAGTTGCAGGAAATGCTCCATTTCAAGGGAGTTAGGCTGATTAAATAGTTCTATCTGTTAGGGAGGAAGAAGGCAGAAAAAAATCTGTGCAGAGCGCTTAACTGTCATCACGTATAAAGTAATTCATAACAAACTAAATGATGAGGTAAAAGAACATTTACCTCTAGGCAGTAGAGCATCCCATAGATTCAAAATGAAAAATAACGGATACCACTGGGAAAGCGTGAAATGCAATACACTGTGTGCAGAGCACATTCGGAATACTTCCATCAAATAACTATTTAATACAGCAAGAAACACAGTACATTCTAAAGAGCTGTCTTATTTAACAACAGCGTATTCATACTTGATTTAATCTGTCCTCTATTGAAAAACAAAATACCATGGTTAGTCCTAATTTAAATTATTTTATGACCCATCACCAGGTCTAACCGTTAACTGAAATAACTGTAAAATTATACTGATGTAGACACAAGCATCAAAACGTTCCTCGCTCAGATAAATGGACACTGCTTTCTCAGCTCTCTTACAGAAAAATCATATTATATCTCACATGATGCCAACTCGCAGAGAATCTGTTCTGGTTTAAAATAGTATCTGTTCAGGTTTAAAATATTCATAGACAGGCATTTACAAAAATAAACAGCTGTCACCCATCTTCTAGGTAGGTCTAAGATTTCCTCACATGACTAGTCACACTCATGTATTCACCAGATTTTGGAAAACTGAATCTCTTTTCACCCAAAATCTCATATGCTGATTTCACTTGTTTTGAACTTGGTTTAACCAGTCTACTGTAAGAACAGCAGAGGTCACATGCAGATAGAGTCAGTGCTATCATTACTAGCAAACAGAGGAAGAGCTATATAACATACAGACAGCTAAATGGAAGTCTTTACACACACCAGGACTTCCACCATCTCTCACAGTTGTTATGTTTATCACTGATACACTCTAATTTAAATGACGTTTCAGGCTGATGATTTAAAAGAAAAGAGCTTCACCATCAATATTAAAATCATGCAATTCAGAGCTAGGTTCAATGTCAACTGAATTACAGAAATTTGTATGCAAAGTTTCAGCAGAGTTACATTAGTAATTCACAAAGATTTTGGAGAAGTGTAAAGATTTTTAGATTTCTTGTGTTAGTATTTTACAGTTAAAGATCTACATCCTAGTTTCCATCATAGCATACAAATAACTCCTGGAAATTCAAGTATTTTCTAGAAATTGAAGACTAATTTACTTCCAAACTTTTAAAATGATCCATCTGTGTAACAGAGGAATTCATACGTTGGCACGTAAGGTGGTGCCCACAAAGCCGTCATGATAGCTGAAAAGCAAACTGTCTGTGGTAACTCTACAGAACGATAAGAGAAATAGCCAAAAAATGAAGAGGGAGTTTGGAAATTTAGCATGTTCTTAGAATCAGATAACTTCTCTTCTGTGCTGGCTACAAAACGGATAGTTGGGAAAAAGAAGTATGAAGGGAAACCACTCAGTACCTCTACTTAAGGCTATTTTAGGCAACAAACTCGGTAAAGGTTTGAATTGCCTGCCTGGAAACAGTCCTCCTTTCTCCTTTGACAATCAAATAAACGTAGGCTCCTGACTCAAGTAGCACCTAAGCTATATAACTGAAAGAAACTACGTAAACACTTGACACATTGTTCAAAGCCCTCAGGCTACATGCACAATCTGACTTGATATTAACTTGAGTTAAGCAATGTTGACAGGATTGCTATGATTTGTTATAAAATGTAAATACAGTAAGTTTTAAATAAAAAGTAATGTCATGTAGTTAATTTAGTCTTTACATACGTAGATAAGATTTTCAGTATTAAATATCTGAGGAACCAGAGTATCCCTGGAAGTGTTCACTAACCTTCATGTTCTGGTGAATGACTGATCATACATTTTGAAAAGATATACACAAACCACTTCAGCTTATTTTTTCTTCAGTAGAAGCAGCTACACTAGGGACCCTCATAATACAGGACGCCCTATTATTCAGAACACATGCATCTTTTTATACAATGTACAGTTATTAATTATCCATATAGTTATTAATTTTACCTGTGTCTTATTGGATGTGCAGCCAGCCACAGACACAAATATGAAAGAGCAGGTGTTGTAAAGTTATTACACTACCAAAACCCATTAAGTGCTGTATTTGACAGAGATTACAGTTATCCAAAGAATGCCTTTTAATTTTTTTTTTTTTTTTTTTTTTTTGTGAGACTGGTACTAGGAGTTAAAAAGTCATAATTCCATGTTTGTTTATATGGTTTTTACATAAGCACTATGACTCATTCTCTTGCCTATTATTATTTCTTTTGCTTTCTTAGCAAACTATTCAAAGCAGAGATTCTGAATCTGGAGTTTTGCTTTCTGTGAAATCTCAGAGAGCAGATCTCATCAGAGACCTTTTTGCGGTATTTTTGGCTCAGTGCTGCAGTGGAGACTAAAGAGTTTCATGCAATTATGTAACTGCCTGGCAGCATGTAGTTTCAGGCAGTTATAATCTGGTTTACTGCTTGTCATTTTCTAATACTCTGTTTTTCCTCTAGCTTATGGCATCATGGATGTTACAGTATTTTTTGCCTTCTACAACACAGTAGGAGAGAAAGCAGGCTTCATGCCAGAACTGCCAGGCTCATCTGAAGAACTCAATACATCTTCCTCTTCATACCATATTTTCTATTTACTTCTGCCTCTGTAGACAAAGCATTACACTCTCCCCTTACATGGAGAAAGTGGGTTTTGCTAATAGCTCATATGATACTTGGAGGCTAAAACTGAACAGACCATTTGAGCATGAACCCAATTTAAGATTAGAGGAATGCTGATTCAATAAAACAAGCTAATCAACTGCATTCAGTTTGGCTTAGCAGACTTCCAGATTTAACCATATGATGGCAGACTGCCAGGTGTGTGAAATAACAATGGACTTAATTGTGGGCAAATGTAAAGAAACAGGTGTTCATTACTGATTTAAGATACTAGCTAGAGCTAGTTCAGAGCTTTGAAAAATGCAAGCTCTTAAAGAAGATTTTATGTGTCCTTGTATACAGTTCAGATATCTACTTGTTCTTCTGTTCTCTTACAGGTTTCCTGAGCAAACTAACTTCTCTCCATCAAAGAATTTTGAGAATGAAACTGCATCCATGCTATTTACCTATTACAAAAAGATGTATCATACCTAATTCTTCAGTATAAGCCTAAGCAAAAAAATGCAGTGGACAAGCTCTCCGAAAACCTTTCCCATTCCTGGCATTTATTGTTAATGTGAGCCACACACTTTCTGTACAATTATATTATTATAAATAATTTCTCCAGTAATTCATTAATCTATACTGCAATAAAAAAATTGAAAATACACGCTGACATTGTTAGTTTGGTGCAAGAGTTGAAAACTGTAGGCTGTTGCCATATGTGCTTTTGAAGTTCTATTATTCTAGAATTCTTCTCTACATCTGCAGAGCAGACAATAAAACAACAGGTCATATTCTGCTAAAAGCCTTTAAAAGTACCAATATTTATCAACTTCTATATTTTCTTGCTACATGAAGAGAGGCATTATTTTCTATAGCTTCTATATAACGATACTGCTGGCTGCTTATAACAACTCTTTATTGCCTCCTTCCTAGCTGGGTAATACAGCAGTGATGCCTTGGAGGTGAGCAGCCAAGAACTGGTACAAGACCTCCACTAGCATAGCTAGCAGTATGCCCTCCACTCACTCTGCAAACAAAACTAATATGATATGATATTCTTTCATGCTGTATTTTATTTCTCTCTCCAAGAAATTAATCTCCTTACAAGGAGAGAACGAACATAACTTAGAAATCTGAAAATCTGATCGAAACCTAGAGAAAAATGTGAAAACAAAACAAAAAATGCAAATGCCTCAAAACTCTGAAGTTCTTAGCTCAGTTCTATCTCAAAGGAAGAAATTACTTTATATGTATTTTCTTAAGATAGTAATTATTTATAAAATTGCACTCTTTTTGATAGAACTATTAGCATTTTGCCAGAGAAGACCTGAATTTATGAAAAGTAATTTTAAAAGGGATATAAGGATAATTTAAAAGGATAAAAGAATAACTTTTAAAAGGCAGTAAGTAATTTTAGGCTGCCATACAGACTAGGATATCAGTCATACAAGAAATGTTTTAGTATCAAAAATGATTTCGTTGGCGGTTCATCGTCATCTGAAATATAATTAATGGAAGCAGCATGGTACAAGAGCAGCTAACTAGCTTGCAATCTATGAGCTATAGAAATACCAGAATAGTCCAAAAACTGTATACTAGTGATATAAGGTTGTGATATAAAGTGAATAGGGATACAAATATGCTGCTCAATTAAATAGAATGCAACTGTGATAATTCAGTGTCTCTATACTCCTTCCAATAATTAAAATCTCCCTTTTGGTTAGCTGGGTAAAATTCCAGACACAGACCGATACATTGTGCTCACAGCAAAAAATAAAGCCCCACATGTTTTCATTCCCTTCTATCTTTAGATAGAATTTGAGGGATTTAATTAAATGCAAATTTCATTAAAATGTTAGTATCTGGAGTTCATCATCTCAAAATTCTTCAACACCCCAGGTTTTTTTAGAACAATGTTTACACTCTGTGTGCGCGCGCGCGCATGCATGCTTTATTACTGTCTCTTAATCTTGTCTTTCCCTTTAAAGGGATTTATGATGGAGATCCCTGAACATTTTCTCATCTTAGCTCTATTTCTGAATTAATAATTTCACTGAACCAGAAATATTACCATGCATGGTAATTAAAAAAAAAAACCACCCACCAATTAGCCAAATGAACTCAGGATTACTATCCTTAGTTTAGAAAGGTGTACGTACATTTTAAAGATGTACTGAAATTTACCGTTGCAAGGAATGAAGTACCTTCACTGATCCATTGTATAAGTTTAAATTAGAGGCTATACAATATAATTGGATGGATTAATCTAGTTATCAACATTCAATGGCTATAGTTATACAGTGGATTAAACTCTATTACCTTTTTTCATCTATTTCTCAAAACACATTCAATAGCAGAAATGTAAAAGCTTTCACCCTTTTAGCTGGATCCAAAGTAATGATTTATGACATTTAACATGTTTTCTGGTCATGAAGATGACAGTGACTAACCTTTTGTTAAATACGGCTTAAGATAGAGGAAGGAAGTATGGTCCGATTAGTCAGGGCGACAGGAAAAAATGCTCTAACCTTAACTGCAAGTAGAGCTGTAATAAACTGAAGGCGTATTTTAGTGTTTCTCTCTTTTTACTATAGTTAACTTAAATAATTTCTAGAATTAACCGCATTCCTTAAAGAAAAGGGGTGGTGGTGGTGGTGGTATTATACTGTATCCTGAATTCTTCAGAAGTTCAGCTTATCTTGCCCTAAACTGTTATCTATAACCTTCCTTTGCAATTAATATTTGCAAGTAATGTTACTACTACAGACAGTATAAGAGTAAATGACACTTGCAATTTTTATCCCTGCATATGGAAGACAATTTCTGAAGATGAGAAAGCAGATGTTTTGCATAAATACGTGTACAATTTTGATGTAGGTGCATCAATATTAGTATGACTATACATCAACTGTATTACTAGTCAGCAACTTTCATGTAGTATTATTGCTTGAACGTGCAGGTCTGCTTAAAATAACAGAGATGCTAAAAATTCCCAGTAAAAATTCAGTAACATCTTTTGTAACAAGGAGTGTCAAGCAACCAAAATAAAGGAGCTGCTATATCTCTCTCAGAGTATAGTTTATTTCATATTCTATTTTTATTACCATAGATTCAGCATATTCCAACCCATCTGTCACAAAAAGAACAGACTTCAATGCCAGCATCAAGAGAAATTATAAGATACAGCATACTAAAGTTCATTATACTGTTAGGCTGTTTAGAGAAACTTGATGCATTTTACATTAAAACCACATTAGTACACACAAAACACCTCAAGAATTCTGAAATCTGAATGTGTATAGCAACACAACACACCGAGATTTGGAATCAACAAGTCCATCTCTGACTGCTGAGTTGAGTCACTGTGCTGTTAGTGGGACTGCACTGGTAAGTGCAAAAAGCTCAGGTTGCAAAAGCCAGCATACAACGCACTACACATCACCACTATGCAGTGTCACACAAACAGCAATACCTCTTTGCTTCATTTGAGTAATACACCATTATTAAGTTGCTCTTAAGAACTTGCACAATTTTGTTCAGAATGTAACGTAGAAGTGATGTGAAAACTAAACCAGTAACTTTTCTTTCCAGCATATTTGCATAATGCCTATAACCCTTTCCCTGCAATACCAGTGATCCCAGACAAAAGCACTGTGATGTTCTTCCCTGGGTGCATCCAAGGTCACTGTCCCTGAAGACACAGCAGGGTTCAACGATGTTTCCTTTAGAGATCTCTTGGGTTGGTTCATCGTGTCAGTCTTCAAGACAGACATAAACATATGGTTTATACTTGGCCTTAAGTTCAGGCCTACCTAAAGCTTTGGAGGTCTCATTCCAAGTCCATTATAAATATGACCTCTAAAGAACAATTCAACATGTCTGTTAGACAGAAACTCCAGACTACTAAATGTCCTTTGGGTGAAAACACATCTCATGAAAAACAAGTTGCTATTCCAAAGAAGAGACTTTAAGTGGGGAAAAAAAACAGTAGGCATTTTTGCTGTTCACCAAGGTTCCTAAAAGCCTGAGCAGTAGGCAAGTGAGCAGAAAACTTCTGAAGACCTTAAACCCCCTCCTACTTTTGCAGAGGAGCATTCAAACACCTGGAGCTGTGGAAAGCACATAGATACCAGGCACAAGCCTAGTACTAAAGTCATTGAGGATACTTCATAGAATATTTACGGTACCTGAAAACAGTTACAGCAGTTTGTCCTTCTACAGAGATGTATCAGAAGTATTGCTACAAATATTGCTGCAGTTCTTCTTATCCAAGACTTTTTTTTTTTTTTTTTAATAATAACAGTCTCCACAAACTGAAAACCCTGTTTCTATTCCTAAATAGATACACTACAGCAAAAGAGCTTTCTTCTGCAATGCAGTACAAAACCAAAAAACTCTCTTTTCCAGTTTCACCAAAGGAAGCGCAGGCCTTGTATCCTTGAGGAAAAGCCCAAAGTATGGGCCACAGCAACTTGCACCTCCTCATCTGAAAAATCTTAGTTGCCAGTCTGCGTGGTGAAAATGCTGGAAGGATGTTGTAGAGGGTTAATCAACATTGATAATATACAGTTGTGGGCTTGCTTCTGGGGTGGTGGGTTGGCTGATGTGGAT
>JAVJGI010000035.1:1792425-1894840 GCA_035590275.1 Ibycter americanus | reverse complement strand
GGGACACAGCCAGCCCCAGCTGACCCACAGGGTATCCCACGGGGGGGACACAGCCAGCCCCAGCTGACCCACAGGGTATCCCACACTGTACAGCCTCACTCGGCACATAAAGCTGGGGGAAGGAGGAAGGGGGGGACATTCGGAGCGATGGCGTTTGCCTTCCCAAGTCCCCGCTCCATGTGATGGAGCCCGGCTGTCCCGGGGATGGCCGAGCACCTGCCTGCCCCTGGGGAGCAGTGAATGAACTCCTTGGTTCACTTCACTGCGTGTGCGCCTTTTGCTTTACTTATTAAGCTGTCTTCATGTCAACCCACGAGCTTTCTCACTCCCACCCTCCCGATCCGCTCCCCATCCCGCTGCGGGGGGACTAAGTGAGTGGCTGCGTGCGGTTTAGCTGCCAGCTGGGGTTAAACGATGACAAAACTGCTAATAAAACACAGCTAGCGTTCTGTTGACTTTTAATCTGCTCTCCTCTCTCCGCCGGGTCACGTAATGAACTTGGGTGGTCTCACTGACAATGCTGCCACAGCCATCTACATGTAGGCAGGTGCTTTTTCTCCTAGAAGAGACATTTGATGTAACCTCTCACATTCTTGTGTGTTTCATAATTTTGTGTAGCCTCAGGACAGGAGCAAGAACAGCTTTAAAGCAACTGCGTGTTGCATTACCCACTTGTGCTGGAAACCAGAGTAAAGGATCTTCATGTAGTTACGGAACAATTTCAGTCCCATTATTTTATTTTTGATGGTCTGAAACATCAGAACGTGGAAAATTATTTTGTCAGCTAGTGGGTGTGGGTATCTGTTAAGACTTCCAATGAATTAAGAATTCTTCATCCTTTCTCATCTCAGTATTATGTAATGGAATAACCTCCACGTGATCTTAGCCTTCCTTTTACATTTGTTGTGACACTACATAATTCTGATTAAAAAATTAATACAGATGACAAATAGGCTCCTCACCCACTCAACAAGGACAAACAAAAAACTAGTTTCAAGTCTTTGCTTGTACGGCTGCCACCCTGCTGTGA
Organism: Ibycter americanus; assembly: GCA_035590275.1. Lineage (NCBI taxonomy): Eukaryota > Metazoa > Chordata > Aves > Falconiformes > Falconidae > Ibycter > Ibycter americanus. The sequence goes on along the minus strand of JAVJGI010000035.1, from coordinate 1,893,810 downwards.
GCAACGGCGGCCAAGCCGAACTTTGTATTTCAGCCTTTAGTAAAACCATTGGGTTTTGTTTTGGTGGTTTGTTGTTTGGTTTTTTTTGGCGCTATTTAGCATGGTCAAAGTGTGGAGGGATTAAACAATAGACGTTTTACTAAAAATATACCCTCTGTTTTAGAAAAAATGATTTGTTATAAATCATTACCATTATTGTAGCAATGAAGTACACTAGTCGTGAAGCAACACCCTGAAAAACCTTAAAACTAAACACGTGGAACTGCAAGTTGTTTCACTTATTTTCCTATAACCTGTACTATCAAGGATTTTGTGACATGGTGTTTTGTATATTTTTTTCCAATTACAAAACAAAAAGGCATTATTGCTTTCCTATTCAGAGCTGTCATGCCGCTAAAAATGCTCCTCAATACTGCACCCTACCGTTCATCCTCAGAACAACAGAAATATCACCGCTGCTTTCACATTTTCTTTTTAGTGTTAGTACGGGGTATAAATCTAACTGAATGTAATTCTTGAGATAGAGGCCTAATAACATGTGCTTTATTTTAAATTGGCAGCTGCAAAAAACATAAATGGAGTTCTGGAGTCCTCAGTATCACAAATACGAGGAAGGCTGGGAGGGAGCAGTACGAACCAAGTCAGTGTGAATCTCATTAAAGAAAGGTATTTACGTTCGAAAAAGATAGTCTGAACGCATTTCCAATTTAACACACCTCTTGTAAAAATCACTTTTCAAAATATATTTAAGAACATAATCAAAAGATAAATAACAATTTGCAATAGCACCACCATTTTTCCTCCTCATCATGGCAAGGAGCCCATTAGCCTAGCCTAGAACATACATTTCATGACATTTACTACTTCTTTTGTTTTAAATTTAAAAAACCCCTAATACAGCATCTTGCATGAGTAGTACCTGAATGGCAGTTACCACAATCGCTCTCTGCTAAAGGGACCATTCACTGTTGCTGGGATTTTTAAGGGGTTTGGGGTTTTTTTGTGGTGGTGGGTTTTTTTGTTGTTGTTTTAAAGCATGCCTTGTATAGAAGATGCCAAAAAGCACCAGGTCTCAAATTAACTCCAATCCTCTGTGATATATCTTACCCACTCTATACATATCTAAGAGCTGTGATTAACAATGAACACTGAGATTTTCTCTCCCAGAAACATCTGTGTTATGTCCTAGATCTTTGCTACACAAAATACCATTTATAACTCATATTTTTATGGATGAATGTATAGCAGATGCACAGAGATGGCATATTAATTGGTATGTCAAAACGCGTACCTCTTATTTGAGCTGTAAATATTTAAATTATATAAAATCTATAAGAACCTGGGGGGAGGGATCAGGAGCAGGAACTGTGATCTAGTTCTGTTTGTTGCCTGGCATTACATTAATCCAATCCTGATTGATGCCTCTCAGTGATTTTACGATTTAACTACAAAATAAATAACAGGAGAATTGGCTCTAAGCTCTTATCCTTTGTGGGCAGGAATACTGATTTGCATTGATGAAATGCTAGGATATGGCCAGAAATAGTGTTAGGGAAAAAAAAAAGAAAAGAAAAAAACTGAGTCTTTTCCATCCTCAAATGCAAAGCAAGCCCATTTCTGAAAGATCAGACACAGCACAGCCTTTCAAATCCTAGCCCGGAGAGAAAGTCCTTCTGACCAACCATAATACATTTGTTTTGCTGCATGTCTGAAGCGCAGTCCAGGGCTGCCACGTACAGCAGATCAATAAAAACCATCTGTCTTAGTCGACCGTGCGCATCCCCGCTCAGAGTCTGGAGGTACAGAGCGAACAGCGTGTGCCGCAGAGCCCTCGCCAGCCTGGCTGAGCCCCTCGCACCTCTGCGGGGCTGACAGAGCCGCCGGCTGCCGCACCTCCTGCCCCAGCGGCCTCCCAGCCGACAGCAGAGCCAGCCCCTGACAGCTCGCTGCCTGCCTTTATCCAGGCCTGCATCTGGGGCTGGCTTTCTGTAGTCTTTTTATGGAGCCTCAGCAACTGATTTAAAATCACTACCACCACCGCAGAGATCTTGATCTTCCCACAGAAACCTCTCTCTAATTTTTTCTGCCGCAGCAAGGATGGTGGTGTTCCTCACCTTTCAGTATTCTGGCTGCTGTACTTGACTCTGCTTCCTTCCTATGATGATTCATCTGAGATGCGTCTAAATCTCGCCACAAGTTTACATAACTCTTTCAAAATCTGACTTTTCCAAGTTAAGAGATCTTTCATCCAAGCTCTTAATTCTCTCAAGTGCACAAATACTACTTGGTGTATTGTGCGGGTGATAGTGGATCTGTTGCAGCTAAGCATCTCTCTGGATAGAGTGACCTCTCATGGATAACGCCGGCACGCTGTGAACAAGGGAAATTTTTTTCTCAGCTAGCTGTGGGAGTAAAAGAATAGCAGCATTAGTAAGAGACTAGTAACAAAAGTCATGGTAGGCCCAGATAATTGCTACCGTTACTGAGCAATGAACCACCACAGCACCTCATCTAACAGTTAAAGATTATTATGTGAAATTCATTATTTTGATATACAACGTAAATGATACTTCAAACGTTGAACACCCCAAGCAATTGAACTGCATCGTAGATTTGATGTTCACAATCACCAGACTAACCAGCACGCTGAGCTTAAGCAGCAAGGGAGGATTCACTACACACCTATCCACAAAATCCTTCATTTCATACTTGACAGAATAAATTGGTACTTTATTGCAAAGTAGACCGTTTTAGGTCTCCTGATCCTCTGGTCTGGGGCTCTCCTGCAGGTGCGATGCCCGAGTACAGGCTCTCCCCCTCGGCTCGGCTGCTCCGTGCTCCCTGCGCGCGCTGCGTTGCTGCATTATGACGCACTGCAGATGTGACCACGTGGGCTCGCTGAAGCGACTCCGCTGCCACACGCAGTGACTCAGATGTCGGGTGACAGCACATGCAACTCATCTCCATTTGCTTCGATAGCTTTAGCACATGTTATAAGACACCTCGCCCCGCTCGGCTGCTGTCAGAACGCGCAGCAACGAAGGGTACAAGCTGAATTAGAAGCAAACCTCCTAACTTCTATGCTTTTTGCGTTTGATTGCTCTATGTTGTAATACATTTCTCTTTATTCTCACTAGTTGTCCCATGTACTGCAGCATTTACAGTACTGCATCGTGGGTTTGGTTTATGCCTCGCCTTACTTGTACTTTAATCTTGTTTAAAATCTTTTGAAACAAACCCCAGTAATCTACCAGAACCAGAATATTCACTGAATTGCTGTCACAAGCCTAGAGAAAAATGCTGGACAACAGGGGACAAATCACATCCAGTATTAAGGAAGGAAATAAAGTCTCAAGCCCTGAATACCGACTCCTCAGCTCGGTCCTGCACACCCATAGCCAGTGGGACAATCCAGATCCTGATGCATTGAGAACACAGTGCTTTCTTACCTGAATTTTGTTCTGCTTGACCTCAAAACGTACATTCTCAATACCAGGACATTGAAAAGCAAGCTGAATCCTCTTCCACTTCTGCAGGCCGAGAGCTCCCGCTTCTCCTGTTGTCAGGTGGCCTCGATTGTTCAGCCCACAGCTAGAGCTGTAGTGCTAGAAAGCTGAATTCTGCTTTTCCCAGTAATTTAATTCTTAATGTTAAGTCAGTCATTTAGCACAACCTGATTTTCTGAGTTGTCTGGGGTTTTTTTAATGAAAAGGACTAATGTTTGTTCCAACTCATTGTTAATTTAAGTTTCTGTTTTTATTCAGCCACCTGTGATTAGATAAGGTAGGGAAAAAAAACCCCAAAATACCCACAAAAAAAAGCAAACCTCTATCATACCTGCAAGTTATTTATGACAAAAGTATATTCTTAAAGACCCTCCACATTTAAGTCCATTCTCAGTGAACTCAAAAAAGAGAACACTGTGAAGCGAAACACCATCTAAAATGGTATTCCACCAGAACAGAGATTAATTGTACATTTCTTTCCCTTTACCATTAATCTTCCTTACACAGAGTAGTACAACCCTACAATAGAACATATTCTCTATGCAGAACAGACGGATTAACAGTTTATTTGCATCAATCTAGAAGAAAACCCTCCCACCCAACACATGCTTAATTCCTATGGCTAATGAGTTTTGGGGTTTTTTTCCCCTCATTGCACTTCATTTGTCAGGATCTGGAGAGGACCCTTCAGGTGCTGCTCTCTCACAGTCTCTCAGCTTAGATGCAATATGAGGCTCCCATCAAGAGGAAAAAAAGGCAGACTGACCTGACTAGAGGATGATTTCTCTTCTTCTTAACAATGACAGCCATGTAGCTGAAAAGTGGTTGGCCTTAATTAATTTTCTTTGAAAATTTTAAGGTTCAACTTCTGTATTACTTTTGCAACGTATTTCCCGAGGAAATACAAACAGCTTAAATATGGGTTAGCTTAAAAGAACAACTAACAAAGGAAACCGCAATAGAGTGTTAAATTGTACTATAAATCCTCATTCTTCAGCACGGCAGCCAGAAGGAATATAACGTTTCATCTATCAGGGGCTCCAACCATATTTAGCGGTGCCATTCAGAACGTAATATAGCCACCTCCGCAACAGTTAACTCCGGTGGCAGTGACGCCCCTCTCCGATTTCAGTTCCGTTTCCACACACCCATACTTTCCACCATCCATCCTTCTCCCTTCCGGGAGCAGCGCAGCCACGGACTGGCTGTGCACACTGACCTGACTTTTCTGACCTGGCTTTGTCTGACGAGGCTCTTCCTGACCCACCAATTCTCTCTGCACGGAAACCGCGCCCTTACGGTCCAAAAGGGAGAACAGGCAAGGCTTACTAGAATTCACTCGTGTTCCTCAGCAACTCCAAATCAGTTCCTAAGCAGAAAGGATTTTTATTCAAATAGTTTTCAGGAACAACTTGTAGCAAGAGGCAAGACAAACAAGTAAAGCAACTCTGAAGGCGTGTTCAACCAAGACACTAAACAGTTAAACAAAGCAGGTAACCAAGATGGATCTGTTAAACTACTCATCATAATAGCTTAAATGACGTGACAAATCTGGTAAGGCATCAACATTTGTGTGTATTTTAATCAACTAAGAAGAACATTTCATATTCTCTTCTAATGTTAAACCTCAGCTTTTTATCTTGTATTAAATTTCACATTTACAAGACTAGTGGTGTTATCCTACATTTTACTAATTAGACTGGAACAATACAATATTACAAGAGTAAAGACTCATGTGCATGAATATTCAATTGTTTAATAACCAAAACCTTTGGAAAACAAGCACCACCCGGAAAACACAGTACACTCCATGAAATGAATTAAGACACTGCATTGGTCACATGTTTAAGAAAGTGCCACTTGGAAACACATTAGTTGGCAGTTTATCTGCTTTCCATCTAAAATTATACTTGAGTGTGTTTTAATAATCACAAAAAAATTAAAACCCAGGTTCCTCACATTTAAATTGATTTTAAAACTTCTAATGTGTATTAGGGCTTCCCGGAGCTATTCCTCTATTCCTTTCAGATACCTCAAAGCTAAAGAAAATTCAGAGAAGATGCTAGTGTTTGAAATGTTGACAAAGTCAAGGAAATCGTGAGCTTTGGAATCCCCTTAGCTGCATTAAATGTGTGTCAACACAGAAGTGCAACTGTGACTGCACCTTGAAAGGTATGTTTTTAAAAAAATTGACACTAAAACCCCAGTAAGATTAAACTGGGCAGGGCAACAAGTCCTCAGTAAATCACAGCGTTCAACTACTGCCTGATTTACTGAGGACTTCAGCACTTGAGCAAAAGGCAGGTAAAAAGTTGGAGAACTACACTTACTCGCTTACTCAAAATAACGTTCTTTTGCTGCAAACTAGTACACCGATATTTACTTCCAGCGGAGATGATGTTCAGGTAACTCGTTCAATTCCCCTAGCTTATGCTTAGTCCCATTGATCCTGCTGGATTTATTTCAAACAAAAAATATCTACGTCAAAATATTTGACAAAATAATTGATTTAATTCCTTCCCTCTCTATTCTTTGGCACTTAATTTGGGGGCAGAACGAAAGCGAGGGCAAGTGGGGAGTGAAGGGAAAAGGAAGGTTAAGAAAAGCGGGAAGAGAGAAAACCATTTCAGCATGAACTTTTGCACAAAAAAGCGGAATTACATTTGAAGACATTAGTTTCAGTGCACAGGAGAGGTGACATTTTAAAATAACTTTATTTTTGATCCTCTTTCAAAATTATGATTTAACATCATCAGAAATGAAATAAGAAACTTAACCAGCATATTTAGTTTTAAAAGCATTTAATGACATAGCATATATTTAACAGATAGGGTAAAAGTCTAGAGGTACAGTTCGATACAACTGAAAGCCAGTTCCAGTACTACTCTTGACTACAGGCCCAGTCATTGAAAGTTCATTCCTATTAAATGTAATTTTTGATTGTGCAGTAAGATGGAAATTTTTCATTACAATAGTTACAGTGACAGAGAAATGCACACTATGTATCAAAGAGCAAGGTAATGTAGCAAAATTATAACACACAGTGCTGCAGCTGACAAGCAAGTAACCATTTGAGTAACATTACTTTTCCAGTAAATGCTTCAGTTCCACTTTTACACTTATCAATGATTTTAAAGGGTTTATTATACATCTAGTCTTATTATACTTTGTACTAGAATTATCTGAAACATACAATATAATGTATTTCAGCAAAAAAAAAAAAATTTGAAATTACAGATTATTTAAAACTGTATCAGTCTGCTAATCCACCTTGTACACCAACATTCTTATCTGTCGTACTTGATGCAGAAAAGCTTCAGGTTGTGTTAATAACCAATGCCAGGATATAACTGGTTTGTCTGTAAGTCAATGCATACCTGCACTCTGTTACAGCAAAGATAATACACTATCATTTTAATAAATGTTAGAATTGTAATGGGAGGCTCTACTAGTCAAGACTCAGCATAACAACCTTAAATGGAAGTGAACGCTTTTGAAAATTTGTACATTGGTTTTTGATGTGCACAGTAGATTCGAAAGCACCGCTGCCTTGCATACCAATAGCACTAGGAGTGGGTTATTTTCCAAGACAGCCTCACAAAATTGAGGAACAGTTTAAATATTAAGATCTAATCTACATTAACTTCATTTAAAAAAAAAACAAAAACAAACCCCCAAAACCTGGTCCTCCCTCTCCTACAGAAGCTGCCCAATGCACCTCATACCTTTGTAACTTTAGATTCTTTTTTGTTGGCTTTTTATTTTAAAACGCTCTATAAATAAAAAAATGTCAATCACATTGAGGAACATGAGGCACAGAGAGTAACGTATTGGTTCTGAGCTCGCATGCTGGAATTCCACTGGAACGGTCAGAGAAGTGCAGTGTGTGGAGATGGAGTTCACTTCTTTTTACCAAACAGGCTGAATCTTTTCTCTTTGTCTTTCTCTTTGTCTTTCTCCCGCTTGCCAGGGCTGGACTCGCTGGTTATTGTGACGCTGGCAGGCAGGGTCTGGGCACGGCTGGAGGCTGGAGTGCTCTGGGTGGTCGGGGACACTTCAATTTTATCAGAAGAGATAGCTGATGTGATGGCCTGAATCCACGTGTTCATCTCCTCCTTCAAGAAGCCCCAAAGGCAGAAAGCTGTTACAATCCGTGCGTCACACGCCCTCTCTAATTCACTCAACATTGTGGAAGGGGAACAGACAGAAGTGGGAAATGAAAGGAAACACCATCCTAACTCATCATCTGGCACTCCTCTGGTTACGCACCTGCGGAAGGTGTCTGCTAGAAGCTGTACCTGAAAAGCCCAGCTGCCCAGGTGGTGCCAGTGGGAGCTGCTGAATCTATGCATTATGCACACGTACGCACAAGACTAAAGACCAGGAAATCAAAGTGCACCCCTGAGCTCTTAGCAGCTATTTTTTTCCTGTTGTACGCAAGAACAGATACCACATCCGTAATAAACAATAAGAAAAACAAACTTACATCGTCTTTGGCTTGGAAGAGGTATTCGTTGCCATCAGTCAGTCTGTAAAGAAAACAACCATCATGAATTCAGTTTAGCAGTAGTCATGCTGCATCAACTCCTCCTTGTTTAGGTACGGTACGTAATCGGTCTGAGACACATGGGACTGCACGGAACAGTCATAACATCCACACGTGCACCAATACACCCCAAGAGCTCGTGTTTTGGTATCTTGCACTCACGCAGACACAGCCACGCACACTGCATATTCAGGTCTCCAGACACACTTATGACAGTGGACGTGTTCCAGTATGTCAGGAGGCACTGCAGAGGCTGCAGTGCAGGCACAGCTGACGACTGCTGTTCCAGCGCTTGCTATTTCAGGCTGATGTTTTGTTTTTTGCAAAAGACAGTGTAAAACTTTATGCACTACTTCAAAAAGACAAAAATCACAGGCAACATCCAGAGTTTTCACGGCTGTTGTGGAAACCTAGCAAAATTCTGCAGCTGCTCTGCTGTCAGAACTACTGGGTGGTGACTCAAGAAACTACACTGTGTATTATCTATGAGTAGCTGCCTCCTCACACTGAAGGCCAGAGTCTTCTTTCTGTTTTCCTTCTGTGCTGATTTCACTCAGATGGTTTAATTGGGATACATTAAACAATGTATGTGAAGATATATATTAACTTAAAAAAAAGACTGAACAACACCAGATCAGGCATCTGAACAGGTAGGAGGCAGGGTCAATGGGAGCAGTGTTGCAGGCTTCCTGATCTTTCCCCACAAAAGAAATAATTTTAAAATCATCTCTTTACAAAATGAAATTAAGTATTAAATGGTAAAATAACAGCACAGATATTTTCTAGATAGTATCTAGATAGTATCTATCTAGGAAGAATATAATGCCTTCCTTTCTTCTTTAAAAAAATTAAGAAAAATATTTCCATTGTACTCTCCAGAGATCATAACTAGACATTTCTGTGAGAGATCTGCCTGCACACGAGGTCCGTGAAGACCTTCGTCTTTGCAGAAGTGAACCTCTCAGATGTTCAACAACATATCGTTTCTCAGCTTGGAGAGACAGATTTGCCGTGACAAGCTGGTGAATTCTCTGGGGACTCTCCTAATGAGAATGAGTAAAGAAAATATGCTACATGCAATTACCCGAGAGGCCTGATGCAGGTGACAGGGTACTGTGAAAAGAAAGGCAATTGATTTTTCTGCCTAACTTTGTATTTGGAACAGCATATCCTTACATTACCAATTCAGAGATGTTTAAAATAGTATAAAGGATGAATCACATAGCTGCAGGCCTGTCCTTCAAGAAAGCTAAATTTCCCTAAATATTTGCTATATATTTCCCTATATATTTGCTATAAAGCAAATTTCCCCAGATGTGGATTCTATCATCTCTAGAGGATTCCTCTATCAATATAAAACTACACCCTCCCCCTGCTCCCCAATCTCTATCTTGGAATACACAAACGGATCAGTTCATGAAGTGAACCTCCTTTGAAAGAATTATCTAGTAGCTGTGTAATAGAAAAAAATATTTTTAAAGTGTTGGCACTGAAAGATTGATCTGTAAAACAAACACACAATTTTGGAACAATAAAGCCTTTTTTTTTTTTTTTTTTAACCTCTGAACAAAAAGTACTTCACATACTTCAAAATGAAATGGTCTATAACTGCGTTCTAGACCTGAAAATGTGATACATGTCTTCCGCAGTCTCCTACATTCATACTGAAAAATTAAACAAGGGGCTTGATTTTGAAAAGAGCAGAACCATGAATATTCAGCTCTTTTCAATTACTTCCAGAGGGAGCAACTGAAAAAAACAGCATTTTTAAATGCAGGCTCCCAACTTTAGGCATACATGTCTGGTCTTGTCCCAGCTGTAAATAAAGTGCACTGATTATTTCGATCCTGTTTTGTGCTTGCTACCTTTGATAAATATACCATGTTTCAGTGTTGGGAAGAGCTTGTTCAGAAAAGTAGATGCTGCAGTTAATATTCATGATCATTTCTTAGGCTGGGTTCTCCCATGAATTTGCACAGTGAACATACCCACCAGAGCTTTTATGGATGGCAAAATGTTTCAGCAGGTTTACCTTAGCTTGAACACATGCTTTTTCTTTTTATAATCGACCGCTATTTCACAGACTGCTTCTTTCAAGCTGACAGGAATCTCGTTGTGGTAGGGGATGCCAGAAGCAGCAGCTTTCGAATCCTTGTAGAAGCCCATCTCTTGGTTGTTAATGACACAGTACACATTATGCCATGACCTTCAAGACACAGAAAACAACAGAAGAATTTATCAGTCTAATACTCTTACTTGCAGACCTGGAGAAACCAAACAATTATTTCTACAAGAAGTGAAGACTCATTCAGTTTGAGGATGTGAATACAGCCTACGCTGTCCTGTAAGCTGCAGACAGTGAATTCTCTCATAAAAGCACAGCTTCAAGACAAAAGCACTGCCTTTGAGCCAAATGGAATATTTTCAGCGCTCTCTGCAATAGCACATAAGCATATCCTAACAGTGGGAGGACTGCTTGGCAGACTAGGCAGTCTGCATACTTGGGAGAGAAACTGACTGACCTTTTAATGATGATGCCTTATTGTAGAAGGAATTCTCATTGTGCTGCAAACTAACAAATGGATCGCATGTGAAATCCTTGATTGTTACAAGTAGTCTTACTGGCATTATCAGCTTCAATCTCCAATACAGCTACAAAAATCAATGATTACTGGACATAAGAGTCCCTAGATATTAGTATTGGTGGCTGTCACTGCCTCAAAGTAGTTCTCTGGTGTAACCAACCCTAGCTCAAAAAAATATCATGGTAGAACTGTACTCATTTGCAACCTACACTCAGCTCTGCCGGGTATGTCAGTTCCTACCAAACCCTTGAGATGCTGGTGTAGCTCACCAGCTTTGCTAGTCAACATTTTCCTTGTCAGCCAAGACATAAATCTGCTTCGAAGAGCTCTCTTGGGTCACAAAGGACCCCAGTCTGCTTTTCCAGTGCAGACAGGAATCTCAGAATTTTGCCTGTTTGAGAACCACAGGACTGGGTCCTTAGGAATGGAATCAACTATAGCACACAAATCATCTTCACCCGCTTTTCTCTTCGGAGCAGATTAGAGTGTAGGTGGAAAGTGCTAATGTGCAAACAGAAAATGTCAGAAGAATATGCACATTTGTATTCTCACACCTACGTGTTTTTCTTTTCTTGTAGTAACACACAACTTGAGAGATCTGGAATCAAATCCCACTACTGCCACAGATTCATCATGTGAAGTGGGAAACTCATGGCATCTTTGGGCCTCAGTTTTCCACCTTCCAAATATGGCTAGTGCTGCATTTTCTACCACGCATCTTTAGATTGCAACTTCACCAAATATACTGTTCAGCCATGCATATGCAGTCCCTACGACAACAGGAGCATAAGCTTGAAAGGGCTTTAGGAGCTGTGAAAAGACAACAGCAGCAGGGCTAACATTTACTGTCTTATGTCCTGGTGAGTTCGGATGCCCTTATCTCCATTACGCACTGAGTACTCTACCTGCTCGAGGCTTTCTTGCTGTGTGTCTCCCATTCGTGTTTGCGATGTAAGAAGCCCTCCATCTGAGCTGAAGGAATCTCCTGTGTTTTGGCTGGTAGGGTAGCAGCAGTCTGGGCCTGAATGGCGGTCTTGGCTTTGCGGTCTGCCGTTGGAGAAGGAACAGGACTAGACTCTTTCGAACTTGTCCTCTGTTCTGCAGCTCCATTGACCATTTCATTCGTTTCTGCAGTTTCTGCCACCTATGAACAGTGGAAAAAATGTTCATCTAGAAGCCTCACAACACTGAGTTATCTTGCAGTTAATCTGTTTCCCTGCACAACGTGGCTGTGTATAAACTTTGCCTGGAGAATGACACAGGCCAATAAGTTCTTTCTCACACTCCATGGAGACACAGAAGGCCAAGGAAATTAGAAGGTATGAATGGATTAGTACCCATTTTATAGGTGGAGAGATGGGAAAATAAAAGCAGCTAAACATCAGTGTGAATTTTACTGTGCTTTGCTCTGCTGGTCAATTCATATTCTTTTATATATTGTTGTTCCTAAAATGAGAGCATTCAATTCCGTTGCTAAGTACTCAAATGTTTGGAACAGTAACAATCACACTTTCTGCAAACCTAGAGGAACAGTAGAAGTTATACACATCAGCCACCTTAAATACATTTATGGCATTACTGGGGTATTACAAGTCCATAAAAGGTATTAACTATGAGTCAGCAGAAAAATATGTCAAAATTGCCCAGGAGCATTTACAAAAATGTGTGCAATTTATTTGTTTCTGTAAAAGCTCCTTTCCCGCTTTCCCCATTCCCCTAGTGACACAACAAAATCAAAACATGCAGAAATTAGAAAAGATTACACCATGCATTTCATCTCCACCATCCCAGTTAGGATATTGGATCTTAAAGACAAGGGAAATGAGGTCACGTGTCAATTTATCAAGGTCTTTTTCAGACTTTCGTTATTAGGTGGATTGGATTTTTGTTAAAGGAACTGAAAACCACCACAGTCACACAACATCACACAGCTATTTACCCCCAAACAAAGACAGAACCAAGGCCTTGCCCATCACTTGCTTTGTTGATCGCGTTGCCTGTCGCACTGTGATCGAGATAGCCTAGAGAGCAGCCATGTTTCCAGCAGCTCTGACTGGTCAAGCTGTCGACGTCTTCAGGAGCCATTCATCCAAAAATCATTTAAATTGGAATCCTAATGGCTATAAGCTTTTGAAATGCAGCTTGGTCCCAGTTTTGGTTTTTTTTTCTTGTACCATTACTTTGACATGTAGAGCCATTGGTAGCAGCTCAGGAGTTACACAACCAGTGTGTAGTATTATTATTATTATTAGCAAGTTACTAAAGCTTAGTGCTGCTGATGCTCTAGTAGATTACAAACATTCTGGACTGGTTTTATGCAGACAAGCAGGTATTTGTGAATGGCACAATAATTAGACATTCCCACTTCTGCACATGGCCTGGACAATTCAAAAGCAGCCAAATTATTATGCGACAAACTAAATTTTGCCACCATTTGCTAGAACTTCTTATACCTGCCAAGTATACATTATTGTACCTCACACCTTTGTACCTCATATATTGACCTAGGAAGATCTAAGTGTCGACTTGCTATGAATATGGGAAGGATTGGTTAACTGCCTTTAAGCAATCTAAATCTCCAGAGTACAGACACTACACCACTGAAACAGGGCAAGAATCACAGCTCACATTCCACTTCAGTTGTTTTTTTACTCTGTCCCTAAAGACATGTAAGCCTTACAGTCTAGTTTGTAAGAGGAAACATCTATGCTGCACTGTTATCCAGTGGAAATAAAAATCAGTGACACTGCTTCTTCACAATTAGGATAAATCTAAGCCATCAAACCTCACTATTTGTATCCAAATCTCAAAACAGAACAAAAATGTTGCATTAAAGGGGGAAGAGGGTAAATAAATAGATGAGGCTGAAGATTATCCAAACACTGCCAGCACAGCTACTATAACACAGGTAATGAAATAAACAACCAGTGATTCACCAAGGAAAGCTCAATTAATCAACCATCACCAGTGCTGATCACCTATGGCCAACAGATCGCATTCAAGAAACAGGAAAGCCCTTGGCAAATCTTTCTGACCAGTGACAGTGACTGAACTTCCAACTCTCTGTTTTTCAGCCGGCTGGATCCCTGCCTAAGAGACATGAGGCCTTTGTGACCAGCAATAAGGAATTACAGACACCACTGTATCTTATCTCAACAACTTCCATAAAGGGCCCAGAACTACATGTTACCTACACCGATGCTGAAAGTAGTGTGCTTTCTGTAGTGATACCGGCAAGACATGAAAATATTACTGGTTTTGGGGTACCTATAGCCACTAACCTGAAGCAGAACAGGCCAGTTTCAAAACAGCTGCCACTGCAGTTCCTAAACGTGTTTTTATGGGAAATAACATGTAATTCAGTGCTGCAGTTTGCAACCCTGAGTTTCTAAAAGATAACTGCCAACTTTAATCACACAATCCAACCTGTAACTTCTGCTTAAAACTCTACTAATTGTAAAAGGGCTATGAAAAGCTTTTCTGATGCTCTTTCAGGTTTTATTTCCTTTTCATGTGTTATCTACAATTAACAGAAAACAAGCAAAATGAATCTGAGTCATCAACAGCTATGTGAAGAATGTGTCATGAAAATAGAGAAAAAACAGGAGCTAAACAAACTTTAATGGAAACATGCATTGGGCATGCAGAGACAACGCAACGGAGGACAAACATTAATGGCAAACTGTACTGTTACAACAAAACAGTTCTCACGTACATGAATACGGTTTTCTTAATCGTGACTGAGAGGTTAGTTGCAAGTGCTTTAGTGGCTAAAGACTACTCTTGAGATATTTAAATCAGGACTGTAACATGCAACAAGACAGCTGGTGACAACGACTGGAGACGTCCCTTCAATTTTCATAGTGCGTGAAGCAACTTTATATTCAGTTCACCAACTTAAGACTCTGCACGACAGCTTAAATAACAGAGATCTATTTGCCTTTTTCAGATGCAAAGAGTTGACAGCTCATATATTGTTCTGGCATAAGTACCACTTTAATGTTTTAAGCCAGTACCATAGGCTGTAATAAATAGGTGAAATCTTACACTTCTTGTGCCTGAAATGATGACCTTAATCAATGACTTAATTCATTTTTCTTCATCATAAAAGTGTAATTTTTATATAAAAGTGTACTAATACAAGTAAAAAAGTGCATCTATATAAATTACTTTTACGTACTACTTTTTAGCCAGAATACATCTAAAGGCTTCCCAGATGGTGGAGTCTGAAGCTACCGCTATACTGCTCTGAGAACTGTCATACTCTTACAGGCACAGAGAGCCAGCACTGGTGTAGGTAGTCACCAGATCACTTGCATAAATTTATATGGAACTTCTAAAAGCATTAAGAAGCTATATGTTGTTATCCTGACAAAAGAAAAAAAAAACAACACATGCATCATGAAGTGGAAAGACAAGTTACAGCAGAAGTACAATTACTGAAGCACATCCTTTCAATCACCTTTCTCACTTTGCAAGCTCAACCAATACAGAACAATTCAGCTGCACCGCTCAGCTAGTTGTCAGAAGTCGAAATTCTGATCAACAGCAGCATATCTTGCACCTCAAATCAGAAATAACACAGCTGTGCACATCTGATGTATTGCAACACAAGATTCAATGAACCGAGCTAAAAAGCTCTCGTGAAAGACTGAAGCGCAGATGGCGAAGATTAACATGGAAATGCTTTATGTATCATTGTATTAAAATTAAAAAAAAAAAAAAAAAAAGAAGCAAATGGGTGATGTATAAGGCTGTGGTAACCAACAAGATGACGGTGATCTGGGATGTGCTTGCAGGCCACCTCACATTCCTTGCCACAACTATATATAATTTCATAAACATTAGAATGTACAATAGACAGCTCACTTCATAACTTAAAATTACAGATGAGCCAAAAGACTTTAATTAAAGAAAGAAAAAGGCAGAACTGCTTAGCATCCTAGAGCACTGACAGAGTCTGTGTGCAGACCCAAAAGTTACCGGGATGGGCTTTTTGAAAGATAAAACTTATGCTGAAAGGCATTTCCTCCCAGAGTCCTAGACTGGGACCTGTGTTTCCTTCGCAGTACGGGTAAGAGCTCTAATCACCACCAATCTGAGCCTGCCAGGAGCCCTTCCTGCGCTTAGTATGACCTCGGAGAGTGAGGTTCAAAATCGTTAGAAAAAGGAGTCATCTTTCTCACCACTCAAAGCATTAATTGAAACAAGTAGGCTTTGCAGGAAGGTTATGGAGAGGTAAGCCAGTTTTCAACTACTGTGTGGCATTAACTGTATATACATATTTACTGGTATTTTTATGGCTGCACATTAGGATTATTGGCATGCATTCTGACTCCACTGGGACATCCCCTATCAAGAAGAATGAGTAAGGCATGGACCATTCAGCCTCCATCTATACAAAATAAAGATCTGGGATCTTAGACCAATGTATTTTATTTTGTTTTTAAAGAAAAGTATCACAGCCTCTCCATAAGGGTCCACGCCCTGCTCTCATTTATACCACTGTCTCTCCAATATCATAAATCAAACTGCTGTAGTGTAAATTGGACAGGACCAAGGCAAAACAGGGCCCCCAAAACAGCTGTTCAGCAAGACCACAACTCTTCATGAGGACTAAATACCAAGATAAATCTAGATACTAGTTTTTAATGTTTTATTTCACGTTTATTTTTATCTGCAGTCAATGAGTCCATTCTGCATGGAATGTTACACAACTAACCTTAAGGCTTTTATTTGTTGATAGTTACAACTCTCCCCTCCCTCCCAGCCTTTACTGCTGAGCTCACTTGCATGTATTATCTTTGGCCTTGTAAATAACTCGCTTGCTAATGCAGCTGATTTAATAATGTTGCCGTGCTGAAACCTGTTAGTATAACTCGATGCGTCATACCTGTCAGATTCTAGTTCTCTTCTTCATTATGATGTAATCTCATTAAATCTCAATTACTCATATAAAGGACGATTTAGCTGGAAAATCTTAATACTATTAGCAACATGAAAAACTCACAGTAAATAACATGAAATAAATGTGTCACCTTAAAAGAACTGAGTGTCAGTGGGGAGATTCAAATAAACAAGGATTAAAGTGAAGCAAATATATCTCCAAGGGGCTGCTAATTAAATAAAAGTCAACTGATGGGAAGGAAGAGAAAAGCAGCAGGGAAATCTGAAGCCAAAAGATTAAACCAGTACCAGTAAACCATACTGAAAAAAGGTGTCTTTTGCTGCAAATGATTCTGTATGTCACAGTCCAGACCACGATCGGTCATTGGCTGTCCGTCTGCTAATAAAGTTTTTGTAGTTTTGGTAGGTTTGGGAGCGGTAACTAACCCGTGGAGATTCCTGGTCTGATGGCAAACCATTTTGGGAAACCTGTTCTCCTTTTGTCCCATCCCTGTTGGGAGAGAAGAAAAAGAAAAGAAATTGTATTAAGTTCCTGAAAGTCACCCACCTTTTTCATCAAAATGAGGTCTTCCGACTGAATATTGCACACCTCAGAAACTGAAGCAAATTCCTAAAATCCTCAGGCCCAACTGAATAAACCCAATGTTACGTGAGATCAAACCAGACTTTTCTGACAGTTACCTTACAAATAAGCCTACTCCTATCACATAAGTAATTTTATAAATGTTTATGTTCCACGGACGTGGCTTGAAATCTATCTGTAACTGATCCTCATCAAAGAAAAAAGCCAAGACTGTTCAGAAATCTTAATTCATAACATAGGGGGTGTAAAACCAGCATTCTTACTTTAGGGTCAGGTACACTTCAGCAGTTTTAACACTGCACCATGATGAAAAATCGGAACATTCAACTTAGGAGTGAATTCAGGTGTCTGGAAAAGGTCCTGCCTCCATAAACCACCAAGTCTTCTAGAAGAGGTCACATTACAAAACTGTACAACCTCCAGGCTCTCCCTTTACAGTAATTCTTCAGCCCAAGAATTCTGCCTGAAGAAACCACAGGAAGCACGCAGTTCAGCTTCCCACATCCTGGGCTTACCATTGCTGCTGGGAGTCTGCATCCTCTGCAACCTTTGGGCTGGGCTCTGGAGTGGGCGGCTGTCTCTTCCTCTCCTCTTCCTCTTGCTGTCGACGTACTTCCAGCAGTTCCAACTGAGAAATGCAACATTTTTGTGCATTTAAAAGCACCGCACATTTTGCAGGGGCATTTCTAGAAACTAGACGTTACTCTGTATATTTTTCTGAAACATTACTGAAATTAAAGCTAATTGGAATAAAATTTGAAGGCATCAGTCTTTAAAAGCATTAATCATGTAAAGTTTGTTGCACTGAATTTGTCAGTAAAGACATACAGTATCAGACCCTTTAACATCAAGTGGAGTGCCTGGGCAGCCGCTCACCACTGTCCAAGTTTCTTTTCTAATTCATCCCATTAGGGCAAAAAACACAAACAAGAAAGCAGCCCAAGCTATTAAAATATTGAAAAGTGACATCCTCTTGTCTGCCTGCCACACATAGAAATAGTGTTCCACATCTGAATCCCTGAAATTAACCACCTAAATAAAACCAGCCTGATTTTTGCAGATGCTGAGAAACTCCAAATTCATTTTGTCTGCAGCTGTGACACTCAGTGCATGTGAAAAATCAAGCCACTTCAATTTTAATGTCTAAAGTAAAATTATTCTCCAAAGATGGTAACATGCTCTCCAAACATTAATTACTGACATCGCAGCTGTGCTCAAAATTTTTTTGGGCTTTTTTTTCTTCTGCTTATTATGCCTTTCTAGGGGACAATAGAGCCTTGTACTGGAGCAGTCAAAACACAACAAACATTTTTGTTGAACCCCCCTCCCCACCACTGTCTCCTCGCACTGTCATCTTTAACCAAAAATAATTTCAAGTGTATGGATCTGGGTCTTCTTCACTCAGAATCCCCCTTCCCTTTTAGCAGTACAACCTGCATGGCAGAGGGCTGGCGCAAACTGCTCCGCTCCTGAATTGGCTTCTGGGTCACCATCACTCCTGGGCCTGAACAGCTCTTGCTGACTACCAAGGTCATTTATTATTTAAGCTTTTTCCTTGCAGGTTGCTGAGTTCAAACTAACCGGAGAGGGTTTTAGTATTGTTGGGAACATGAAACTTCAGGTTCTGGGTGATTGGCCAACGTTGGTCAACAAATGGAGATTAGGTTGGTGATGCTGGGAGTTATTCCGAACAATCAGCTGGCACCAAAAAGAAGGAGAACGGAGCCAAGAAATGTTATTCTCGCCTACAGCACTCACCGTGGTCAGTCTTTCCAGTGCTGCAAATCTCTCATCCCAAGTAGCTGCAGATTTTTCAAATGCTTCATGCCGCTTAATTAATTTTTCCACTTCATCAACACTTTGACCTATTTCACGACTAGACAGGTAGGGCTCCTGTCCCAGCAGCCAGGCCTCAGCCACGCTTGCATCTCTTGAAAACTGGTGTACCTCCAAAACTGAGCAAAGAACATACAGGTATCAGCACCATTAATGTCAAAAAAGTAAATGCTTTGGCTAAGTATTTTCCTTAACTAAGCTCATTAATCGTTTAAAAGACAGAAAATTATCCTGTTGGCTTGGCTTTGGGGAAAAATAAAAAGTTAAGGCCCACCTTCACTTCTTCTACAGACTATTTCATTTTGCAAGTTCAGTGTTTCCTTTTTGTTTCTACTAACTTCAGAGGAGAAGGCCTGTTACCTGTTGGTTTTCTTCTTCAGACTGCCCTGCCTACAGAACAGCTGGACTGTAGGCTGTAGTTCCCTGCAGCAAGCAGTATTTTTGTACCTTGTATTTGTCTACAGTGCTACAGTCCCAGGTTTCCTTCCTTCTGTCTTCACAGCTGAAAAAAAGCTTCCACTATTTTTGTGAACAGGATCAAGCAATTTTGAAGAGTAATATGGCACAAACACCCAAACTGAGGGACAACTGCCCGTGTTACTGTATTTCTGAGCCTGCTGAGGCTCAGAAAAAATGAAGAATGTACACGCAGCAGCCCAGAACCCCACGAAATGACTACACTGCACTATATGTCTTGAGACCCTGGACAACTGCCTGCTGCAAAGGCCTCAGTCTGTACATGAGATGCAGATCTCCTTAAGATTATCAGAACTGGGTGGTTGCTGCTGGTGTAAAACTTGCAAAACACTGCAATGCTTAAAAGTACACCTTTTGTCAGTAAACTGCTCATCAGTACTCTAGCCTCTCAGACAGCGCTGGCACGTTACATGCGTGAGGTAGCAGGGCTTTACTTCTCCCTATTTTTCAGTAGTGCATCCTTTGCAGATACACGGTTGGAATGTGACACCTGCAAAATATGGTAGATCTATCTCACCTAGCTCCAAGTTTGATCGTATAGACCAAGACCTTTGGTGCAGGTTTCTTGGTTTCAAATTCTCCATTATTTTACAATCAATAGGTGTGAATCTTAGAGCTATTACTGTACAAACACTTTCAAGCACTGTTAATAAAAAAGTAAGGAACTGCAGTTGTCAACGCTCAGAAAGATGCAGTGAAGAGTTAGATATGACCCTGCCCAGAAGAAATCCAAGGATGTCCTTACTTAGTCTCAGCCACTCCCATCTGTCTTCCCATTTGTCAATCATTTCTTTTCTCTTTTCTGTCAGCTGCAGCAGCTTCTCCTTGATCTGGATTGAAGAGGAGAATGCAGGACTGTTACACAAGCACCAGACAGCAGGCTCACCCGACCACACCGTGTAAGCTGTTACCACCAGCAAAAGGCACTGACAAAATCCATTGTGCTAGACTGCCAGGAAGTGACTTAAAACGTGAATACAACAGCTGTTTTTCTTTTCAAAGTATAAATAAATATGACATTTGCATTAAAATATCACATTTGCATAAGCATTCAGTATCTGTTAAGAACTACGGCACCAAGAATATTTGATAAAAAAAAAGAGTATAATGGACAAATCTAAATGATGCAATCATGCATTTTATCTTCTGCCCTTTTTCTAGCCAATAATGCAAAATGTGCTGCTCATGACTTATAAAAAGCTTGCAGCTACCTGTGCTAATGACACTGGCATGCCAGCATAAGCCCCATGTTATTCTCAGGGTGGACACTGGCTAGCAAACCTCCCAGTGCCTGAGGAAATGCTTCTCCAGGGATACTCCACAGCACTCATGTGTAACGCAGGCACAGAAGATATCACCTCCCTGAGGGGGCAGTATGTTATGACATTTGGTTACCCTCCCTCTACCAAGGGAGGCAGGAGGAAACATGGGTTAAGCCTCTATTCTCTGGCCTAGACAAATCAGAAAATAAATCAAGGCCTTAAGCAGCTGGATACATTTTTCTCTTAACATTCCCTGGATTTACTCCCTGTGAGAGAAACTTTTTCCTGCTCCTTTCCCTAAGCAGGCCTTTTCGTAACATTCCAGTTCCCCTGTGCAGAATTCGGGCTGTCTCATGGCTGCCTCTGCTCTTGTTCAAAGAAGTCACCTTTCCAAACACAGCCATCCGCGAGCCTTCTCTCTGCAGAACTGAATGCAACAGCTTCTTTGCATTTCCTGGATTAAAAATGATACCTTAAATTTAGGTGCCATCTCTGCTACCCAGCATGAATTCACAGAGTTAAATTACACACTAATTTCGCAATAACAAATAAGCACAACAGTCCCTGAAGTATGCATGTCATTATAAATATGCAGCTTATTAATCTGTAGGTTAGACAATGCAAGTTTCTCCAACTGAAACAAAATCTATAGGCCAGCTGTACTGCAGCTGTTACACGTTCAGGAAGCACAGTACCTCCTCCGATGCATAGTGTTTTCTTGCCAGAAGAGATTTGCCGAGCTCAATGCAGGTAGTAAAGCTGTCATTTCGTGCATCGATTTCTGCTTTGATACCCTGGTGATTGTTCATTAGTAGTTCAACAGATGAAACATCCCTACAATGATCAATCCATGGTTCAGAAACACACATTCCAGATTTAACAATTGTTACATTTTCAAACAAGTAAACTAACCCACAACTGTACGATAAAAAAATTAATTCCTAGATTGTCTTTGTAGTTCAGGAAGCAAGATTGCTAGCAGCCTTTCCTTAGGAACGGCACCATTCTGGTCCAAATCGGAGATCAAATAAAAACAAGTGTGTGAGAGAATCTCTTTGAACACAATTTTACATTGCAATTACTTCAGTAGCCTGCAGCCTCTGCTGGGCAACGATACAGAAAAGCAAGCTGCTACACCACCACCCGATTCTGACAGCCTTTCTCTGAATTTCTGGCTCAGTGATACTGAGTCTTATAGACGTTCACTCAGCTGACCTGCAGCCTTATCTTCTGATGGAGAAGAGATACTTCACATTACCTGGGCTTTTCTTGGGCTTCTATCTGTCGGATAACGTCTTCCATCCAAAGCATGAGATCACGAACCATGCTGAAGAAACGGAATTTGTCTCCCGTATCCACCAGTCTAACCCTGCGGCCCTCGCAAGCATCCAGCAGTGCCTTCCACGCTTCTAGGACCTCGTTTTCCCTCTTCTGGATGTCATCAGCTTTGTCTCCAGCATAGGCAGCCTGAAGGCGTGCAGCATCCTCCTGCAGCTGTCTCACCTGGCGTGAGACGTAAGAGAAATGCATTAGTGTTTGGATGCTTCGAGTTACAAATATGGGGAAATTTTAGCTGCTAATTCATCATCTGAATGGCTTTCTAAAGTCACTGCAAATATATTTGGCCTGTCGATACTAAAAAGGTTTGTTCTGTTACTATGTCAGTATATCCCTGTAAGACTATTTCTTAGAGAAGACTGTTGGGTCAAGGGGCCCCCAAAATTGCAAAGATTTGCCACCACCTAAACCTCCTGTAAATCTGGGTGCCAATACAAAGTGACTGTTTAATGTCAGGGCAAAAGGAGACCATTTTCATAATCAAGTTTTCTTCCTCTCACAAGTGACAATGCCACTCAGGAACTCCTGTATCAAAATGACTATTCTAGCTGACAGACATGATTTTTCAAAAATCTAGATAATGACTTCACAGAGAAGAAAACGTGGAAATTCTAAGATCCTTCTACTATTAGAAATCTCTTTTCCTTTCAAACACTGTCTTGGGACATCAAATGCTATTTCTTGACTGTTTCACATCTTTTTCAAGCTAGGAAATAGTCTATTAGCTCATCTAATAATTTTATCTTTTTTTTTTAAACATCAAATTGAACAGCCTTCTAGCTACAGGCACAGAGATCATGCCACTGACATAATGATCCATCTCAGTGCTCTAGCTGTTTTGCCCAAAAGCTATCCTAAGTGCTTTCACCACAGCTCTGTGCTATGATTACGTGTTCCTTCATTTAGGTTTTGATTATAATTACCTTTTTGAGAGACTGGGATTGGTGTTTTGTGAATATCTCCCATTTTATGTATTAAATCTACAGCCTCTGAAAGGAAAACACTTGAAAAATCAAATGCTTGCTATATCCCCTTTATTCTAGTGTAAACAAATATGTAAATTGCAACATAATCAAGAATTGGCAGGCAGCTTGGCCATAAAAGCTATCTTTTCTGCCCTACTGGGGATAAATGCAGTCAGTCATAATTCCTCCATTCCTTGAGTAACTTGTTCCCTTCCAAAATTCTCATTCTGGCAGCTGAACATTGTTTTTTGGTTTAGAACCCCTTATGTGCTGTACAAGTGGCTGCTGCCTTCTATTTAACATACTTTGGCTTCAAAAGATTCAGAATTAGATCAAGTTTGGCTGCTTTTAAAAATCTTAGCCTGGACTATGTACTTTAAATCTCTTCAGACTGCTGTTAGGAAGCATCATAAAAAGCAATATTTAAGTCAGAACGCCCAGATTCATAGCCAAGCCAGAAAGCCTCTGCGTAGGCCTTCAGACTTCCCTTGCCTCTCAGAAAGGAAAAATAGAAAGTGCCTAACAGAACACAGTTTGACTGGGGCTTTTTGGTGTTTTTTGAAAAAAACCCAAACCAAACCAACCAAAAAACCACCCTCCAGGCTTACACATCCCTTCATATTCGCACTTGTCCTCCAAGTATCCTTTGGAATATCATTTCTTCCATGGGACAGGATAGTTGTGTCTCGAGTTCACCAAGGTGAGCAGGGCATAAGAAACAGGGAAATCTAAGGTGGTTTCCAGCACAATTAACATAACACCCAAGAACAACGTTAAGGACAGAAAAATCTGAAACTTGTATTTCCTATTACCCCTGGTATATTAAAAATTAATTACAGATTTAGTATCTGTTCAATGGCTTTCAGAAACTGGCTAAAGAGACAACATGTTAAAGTAAAATGAACCCTTTTTTTCTTCAAATGTAAGCTATTTTCCAATTGTATCAGCCATAGTGTACTGCTGGTGCTGCTGCTTGAGGTAATCAGAACAAGGTCCTCTGAGGAGCTAAATTGTGTTACCCTTGTGCCTCTCCACCCACTCTCTCCTCCTCTGCACTCAGCAAGCTGAGACTGTCAGGAGCTGCTTTACTTTAAATCGATACAGAAGTTCTCTGCCTTTATGAATTCTTCCACCAAGGACAGGAAAAGGAAGAGCGTTAAACAATTACCTACATATTCAGAAGTCTGTGTACTTATGGATGTCTATTTTAGATAAACTAATTAACCTAATGCAATGACAGAGAAGCAGAAAGACAGATAAAATGACGCAGGTGAAGTTATTCCCACAGAAATACACGTAGAAAGCAGCTGGCAGCACTCTGCCTCCCAGCCACGGAGGGACCAAGAGCAGGAGCAGAACTCTGCAGCTCACGTTCCTGTTCCCACAGACAGCACCATCCGCTTGCCACACACCTGGGTGCCGAGCGCCTGGATATCATGCTCAAACGTTGTGTGCATTCTCTGTAGTGTTTCCACCGTGTTTTGGTCTCTACCGAGCTCTTCAGGCAGTTTCTTATGTTTGTCTTGAATACGTCCTAAGATCTCCTTGGCATCATGGTAAAATTTGTGCAGTTCATAAGAGGCTGCTAGAATTTGTGTTCTCGTGTCAATGAGCTCCAGCAGATCAGCCCAGGCCTCATTGAGTCCATCCTTCCACTCTGCAATTGTCGCAGCATCTGAATGTCCAGAGTTGATGAGTTCGTCTGCCATGTGGTTAACAGTATCAACACGCTCCTGTCCAATGTTTCCGGTGTCTCGGGCAAACTCTCGGAATCGTTCCTGCAGCATCTGAAATGCAGAAAAACAAAACGTATGCAGCGCTGCAATTGCAAACTGATCTGAGCAAACCAGCCACCCATTTATATTAACCATCTACTGTGGGCATCATCCAGAAAAGGAAGGTCAACCTGCAGCCACGTCCAAAGAACTTACCGTTACATGTTCATAATCCTGTCCCAGCTCGTGGGATCCTGCCACCACTTCCCGTTCAGCAATCCATTGCTCCAGGTCATCCACCTCGCGGTTGAGCTGGAACAGCCTGTGTCTCTCATCCAGCTTGCCCCGTCTCTCTTCAGCCAGATCCTTCAGGCCTGCATATAGCTTATCCACTTTGGATTGGCGCATGCTGATACGCTCGCTGAAAAAAAACAAAGAGCACTGAGTCCTTTTTGTCTTTCATAAATAAAAGTAAATGGGAGAAAACTACAAGGAATAAAAATCACTTGGGGTATTCAATCCACAGAACGCATGTCTGCTGCATGCATGAATTTGACTCAAATGTATTGGACCAGTCCTCTGCTGGCACAGTTGACTGCACTAGCTGGAAAACTCTGCCCTGTACGTATAACGCCCCCTCCAGCTTTAGAAAGTGAAGCTGGGAACGAAGCTCTCCATTTCTTTAACCACAGAGCACACCAGAGTCTTATCCCAAGATTACAGGCAGGATCTGAGCTGCTGAGGCAAGCAGCGTTTCATTTTCATTTAAATTCTGCGTCAAAGTTCAGAAGCACTCACGGGTTTCTTACTCCCTAAATCTCAGCATTTCCAGAAGTGATTAGTATTTCTACTTGCTATCTCTTTTGCCTACATTTTGTCTGAGCCATATAGCCCTCTCAAATGGCCTTCCCCCTGCCTTGTAAAGTTGATTATGTTATTCCAGTACTCAGTCAGCTCAGCCAGGAAATTCACTCTCATCAGAAGCTATCGTGACCACAAGAGAGTGCTTTTGAGTTAAACAACAATCTTCCACCAGAGGTAGCATGTCTTTCCTAAGATAGTCCTATCTTCCCATCTGTGAAGGCAGAGCAGTTAAATACATCAGCCTCACAGTCAAATCAGCCTTGCAATCAAAGCCAATGGAGAATTCTATTCGCTTAGCTGCAGCTCTTACAGCAAAACAGTTCTTAAGCTTCCGGAATTCTCCCACAGGGAAAGCCATTTATGGAAGTTGAGACGAATTTACCCACACCAAGATGTTAATGTGCTTAAAGCATCGGATTCCAGTCTGATTCTACCAGAATCTCAAAGGGAGGAGGCAGATCTTGGGGAGCACTGTGCTAAGACAGAAGGATTAATGACTGTGACTCTGTGGGCTAGACAGAAAAGTTGGTTGGAAGAGTGAACACGGACCCTTGTCTCTCAGGATTGCTGTACCTCTGTAAGGTTCAGCACTGCTGCAGACCTGACACTGCTAGCCTGTATAAAGGAGTCAACAGACTTGTACTGAAGGTGTCCAGTACTATCCAGAAATCGGCAGCTGTACATACTGACACTGTTCAGGACCCTGCCTCTGGCTAAATCAATGTGGTCCAACATGCATCTTGAACTGAATAAGGATTAACTCCTCTTCCTCTGTATACTCTTCTGAGCTACTTTTTGCTGTAGTCTTTGTGTGTCAGAACAACCCAATGAAGGGACCGAGCTACTAAAAGAAATTGTGACCCAACTACAAATGGCAGTTAATACCTTTCTGGGTGATTATCTGCCACCAAAGTTCTGCTGGTCTTTGAAAGCTGGTGCACAGTTTCAGCATAGTCTTCTACAGCTTGTTCCAAAATCTGGTGTTTCTTCAGCATGGACACTGCACTCTGTTCATCCTGTAATGGTGACAGAAAATGACAGTCAAGTCCCCCACTCCAGAGGAAGACACCACACAGCAAGTTCAACTCAGTGCGCGAGCAAAAAGTGGCAGACAGAAACATTTATAAAGAACTGCTCCCAAGTACAGCTTGAAGACAAGTTGTTCTGACAATGGTATATTAATAGTCGAGTTCACAGCAAATGGTACCCACAGAAAGCAAAATAACAAGTGAAAGAGTGAATGCAACCACCCCTCTGGGATGCAGAACACAATTACATCAGCTGTGCATTGAGCATGTTGAATTTCCTCTTCTATGAAGCTCTTTGTGTGTTTACACAACACTGGTGATTGTGCAGGGCTCAGAAAAATGGAACAGTTTTAGGCACGTCACTTCTCAGACTTTTCAATGACAGCCTGGGTCAAAGAAAAGAAATCCTACAGAGCCCATGCCAAAGGATTCTCCCCAAAGTCCCTGAAGAAATTCCAAACAAAACTTTCTAGGCATTGTTATGATTAAGAAAAACAACCCCCAACTCTCAGTGTTAACTGGTATTGTCAATAAGCCTTTCCATTAAAATATTTTGCATGACGAACTATTTCCATTAATACTCCTTTCTATCTGCATAGCTTAGATATAAAGAAGAAAATAAACCCTTTTTAACTGAAGAATGAACACCCATGGAATGCGCTATACTGATACAAAACAACACAAAGAGTTTTATTTTATCTGGGCAGTGAACCTAGTGCACTGATGTAAATCACAAGTAAGATACAGCACTCTGACACCCCCTTGAAAAATGGGAGTTCTCGTACTCTTTGGTATGGTCTGACGCTGTTCTGATTTGACGTCACTGGGAATAAAAGCTGATGAGTACTGGCACCAACTGACTGACCATCAGGCCCCATTTCACAGACCCGTGCGTTGTGCTGTTCCCAGGGATTCAAAACTAACAGAATCCTTGACCTAACAGGACTGTATTGGTAACTCCGACCTTACAGCGAGGGCAGGCACACAGCTGCCATCCACAGTCTGAGGATGCTTCACTGATTCAGTACAGCAAGGCCTATCCTCCACACTATCAGAGATGCCACAACAGACAGAAGAGATGACGTTCTTGAGGTTTCACAAGAGAATTAGATTTATGTTACCATTACATTAGCGACGTAATAAATTATGTCACCTGCCCCCTCTAGCTAAGCAATTAAAACCAAACTAGTGTCACTGTGGAGCCGCTCACCTTGGCTTTCTCTTCTGACATCATGTAGAGCTCCTGCTCGCTCATCCAGGCCTCAGCCTCGGCAGCATCAAAATAATACTGCTGTGCTCTGTGAGACTCCTCTAGGCGCTTGTGGCGTTTCTCTGTCTCCTCGATTAGGAGGTTCCACAGCTGCTGCAAGTCTGCAAGTCTCTGCTGAATTGCTTCAGCATTAGGGCTACTCTCTGTGATGATGTTTTGACTCCTCTCAAAAATATCATCGATACGAGGCTGATGTCCCTGGATTTCTTTCTGAAGGGTCTACACAGGAGAAAAGCAGACTGATGAGACACTGCACCAAACAAAAAAGAAATGCTCGTCAGGGTCTTAACTCCAGAAAGGCAGCAAAACAAATGCCATCAGCTCACATGGACAAACTGGGGCTGTGCCTTCCCTGAGCATGCCACCGCCCAGTGCTCACACTATCGCACCCATCGTCTTACCCCGAGCTGTTCCTTCCTGAATTAGTCAGAGAAATAACAGTTAAGGAGCTCTAACAGCACCCACTTACCTGATTTTTCTTTATTAGTAGCTGCACAGTCTGGAGGTTGTGTCCATGATCAGTAGATGTAGCTATAGGCATCCTCTCTCCAACCCACAACTGAAGTAAGAGAAGAAGAGCACACATGATTTCAAGCAACCCCAGATACAGTTCGAGCAGCAGAGAGAGGCTGGTGCATTCAAGATGCAAAAAGCAGCATCACTCAAACATGCTATTGAGAGACATGATCAAAGGGTTTCTTCCTGTGATAGCTCTGCAATAGGTGTGACATTTTCCTATTGCCTGGGGAACAGGATTTCTTTTATACTCACAATCTCATCTTCCACATCCCGGTTGAACTGGTGGATCTCTTTGGAGGCCAGCAGGTTTGCCTTTCTTTCATTCAAAGGTTCCAACAACTCCAAAAATTTCTTTTCTACAGTAAGGCGTTTGCCATCTACTTCGTCTGTACTCTTCCCTTCTTGACTTAAAGCCCTTGCCTGGCTTTGCAGCTCCTCTATTTCCTTTTTACGAACATCCATTTGATTCTCTAGCATCTAAACAGAAACACGGCAAAGAGGTCCTGAAAACGGGGGTAAAGGCAGCTGATACGACTAGGGTATGTCGGCAGCTTCATAAGAAGGAAGAACAGATGCTAGTCAGTAAGGATTTACCACATTAATAATTATTGTAGCATTCATATTGCAAGGAACAAGGCTTGAACACAGATTCACAACCAGGGCCACCTACTGATATCCCTCAGTGATGACTGCTTGTGCAACAGGGGAATTAGGCCGACACGGCTGAATCTCTTCTATCCGTCATTCACAAGTTACCCTGAACAACTCTGGAGCACAGCTAATTGCACACAAGAACTTCATTGCTCCTTGCTACTCCTTGCTGCCTGTACAGCAGGGAACCAGGGACTGACCAGCTTCGGACAAGTCTGAGTCATAAGCAAGCAGCCGCGTACAGAGAGGGAGTGACCAGTGACTAGAGGACTACAGCAGGAGACAAAATAGCGATATTAACATGGGGAAGGAAGGCAGTATAAGGTAGAGACTGTATCAAGAAATTTACAACTGATTTTCCTTCTGGGTATATTTCTGGTTCTTCTTAAAGACACATGAAACAACAGTTAGACAGAGAAGCGAATAAATTCTTTTCTAAACTGAAAGAATCCCCCATCTGTTCCTTTGAGCGCAGGTATCTGCTGTCTGCCCACTCTGCAAACCTGTGGTCCATTTACCTGTTGCTTCTTCAACAGGATGTTGACACTGGTGAGATCTTTTCCGTAGTCATCCGATTGAATTTGACTCTCCAAACCATTCAGCCACTTATCCAAATCAGCACAACTCTGGGTGAAAAGCTCCGCCTTGTTTGCATCAAAGAGACGCTGAGCCTTGGTCTGGGTAGTGGATTCAAGCTCTTCCCACATTTGATGGAGTCCTGTTAGCTTTTCTTTCACGACGGCTTCAGTCTCTGGTTTCTCTGCAATGAGCTGCATTCCCTCCTGCAAAGCAAAGAGCAACAAAATGGTACCTCCCCAGGAGCACTCACAGACTGCTAGTTAAATTATTCTGATTAGGAAGCACTCAGGATTCCTCATCTGCTGGCAGCATCAACCACTCATTTTCTATCTCCAATTACCCAGTGACTCCTTCCAGAACATCAGCTCCCAGGTCCGTCTGTTGTCAGGAAGACGGTTTCTTGGCAATGGGAAGGTCAAGCAACGCCTCTTTTCTCTTCCCCACTACACGTGTTCCTTCGTGGGAGCTCCTGGGGACACTGCTAGGACAGCAGCGGAGCAGGCCACGCGCCTGTGTGACGGCAGAGGAGGGAGCTGCAGCTGAACAAGCTGTCTGTGGGCCATTTCAATGGGAGACCAGTGAAGACCCAGTGTAATGCTGGGAAAGGGAGCTTACGGCACCAAAACTGAGCTGTGTGACTGAAGAGGCCTATGCCGATGGGTTATAGCAGTTACCGTGGGTCTAAGCTAGTATCAGAGAGGAACAATTTTCCTTGGGAAGCAGGAACCCTGCACCTAGCACCAGCAGAGGACTTAGACTCAAGGTATCTTTTTGCCTTTACAAAGACTGTATTAGTTTTGAAAATATTTTCTTTATCCAAATTATACTTCTGCCTCTGCACCTGGGTGAAGCTGACAAAAGACAAAACCTTTTCAGATGTGAATGCTACTCACAACCCAGCACATTTAATAGCTGTGACCACTGGTAACATTAACACAATGATTGCTGGCTGTGCCTTGATATGCAACTTTGGCACTTTGCTGCAATCTGATTTTTCAGAGGCAAAGGGTGAGGATGTATTAGCATCACTAAAAAAGTACTTCCAGTACTAAGAGCAGCCTTCTAATTACACCATTAAAGGGTACTGCTATTTGCAGATCACAGGAAAGCCTCTAATGGGATACAGAGTGCCAAAGTGGGAGAGGAAGCGAGCAATTAAGCTAACTTACACTGAACAGAAACCCACTGTCAGAGCTACAGACGAGACCTCCTTAGTGTTCCAAGCTGCACATGAGAAATGGGGGAAAAACAGTACAGCTCATCACAGCATATTAAAGCCTTCAAACTAACTTGATACAGAGCTGTGAATCTTGATTAATCACAAAACTGGCTGTACTTTACCTCATGCACTAATTTTGCATGGGGAAAGGCAGCCTGATTGTAGTCCAGAATGAATGAAAACCAGCATGGAAGGCTAAATTCAGTTACCCACATTCAGTTATTTCCCAGGAAGTACTTCTGCTTTATCAGCTCAAATCACACTTGCCCCTTTTACCCTTTGGGTATGAAAACTAGGTTATGCCTTCCTCCTAACAGATAAGAAAGACTACACAAAATAATTGGCAACTTAGCCAATGACTATTCTGTGAGAATGTCTTGGATAAAAAACATTTAACATCAATGAGGAATGAAAGGGGTTAGATGGAGACACAATGTAATAGATACTTATTCTAAAATAACGAAATCTCCTTTTGCCTTAGCTGGAGAGACAATTCAAGAACCAGTCTGCAGAGGAACAGAATTGTGCATAACCATCTTCGACAAAGATGAGGGCACTTTTCAGACTTTCTTTAGTTACCTTTTCAATCTTTTCCAGCCATTCTTTGTTGGATGCAAGTTCTGCCATAAATGCCTGATGCTTCAGCCATTTGCTGTGCAGATTCCTCGCCTCATCATAGGACATATCCTGGGCTGTAAGCATCTTTTCATTGATCCAGAGTGAGAGCTGAAAAGGAAAATACACAGGTGTTTGTGAAAACATCTGTAGTGTGAAATAATGCGAAGTATCAAAATGCCTCCAGATCAAGGATAAAGAGATGCCTCTACAGAAGAGTCGTGTGAGATTCAGACTGCTTTTACTCAGGGTTCAGTCAAGGATCCACCTCTTTAACAGTTAAATTTAAACATCCATCTCCAATGTATTAATAACCCATGACTCAAGCAGAAAGGAATCAAGTCCATGATGAGCACAATCAAACACACTGGTTTCACCCAGTTCAACCGCAAGAGAAACAGGTACGTGTGTCTTACTTATTGGTCACAGTATATTTCTGTGCCGCTTTTTCCTTGCAAGATTACTCAATGTGCTACTCAGGACCAGGACTTGAACGTCATCCCCACACCCCTGTGGAGCCGTACTAACTTCCTGAGGACATTGCAGAAGTACACACTACTGAAGTGGCACACAAAAGGCAGTCTCCAGAATTAAACAGAGCCCCAAGGTAAATTTTTCAGGGAAACACTGAATGGGAAATTCTGTATTTCTACTCATGTCAAAAGTCTTAAGAATAGAGATGGTTTTGTACCATTAATTCACACCACTTTTGCACCTTTTCCCCATAGCCTTTCCTCTATATAGGTATATGTAAATAAATTTGTTTATTTGTCCAATCTCCAGTAGGGTTTTGGTACTTGAGACTTTCCTTTCCCCATTATATAAAACCCAAGGCTGATTCCATTCTGATTTTCTGCAAATACAAAGGCACTGAGAACAATTTCCAGATCAACACTAGAGAAAATCAATACTTAAAAACATAGCTTATTCACCAAGGGCAAACAGAATGTGAAAATGATCATAGCAGCCAACATCAAATTTCCTCCTAGGGTAACTGCTTTATCTACCCCTTAGGTGTAGATAACAAACCACATTCACAGGAATGTTTATAGAATTTGAAAAAGATTCATTTTCTGCATATTTAGAGTCGCCTACTCAAGCGGAAAACGTCAAAACAAATCTAAGCTTTGTTTCTAGAATGGCACTTCGGCAACACACACCGTCCTGCCGAAGAAGCACCCTGACAAGCAGAGTTACAGAGCACAGGCGAGACTCGCCAATTTTCTGCTATGTGCTCAGGATACAGGGCAAGAAATTCCATTTAGCATTCACAAGGCAAACCTTCTCAGAGCAATCAGAGAAACTCTTCATCTGATCTTGCTATCAAGTCTGAAGAGAAAAATGCTCGTTAATGAAGACTTCTGTAGGCAGTGAAGTTTGCAGTTATAACAGGCTACCGTGCTACTTAACAATGAAAGGATACGTTAAGGATTACTATATAACCCAAAATTAGTGAGTTTACTCCTGCCTTTCTGGGTAGGAGGCAGCTGCTATACCCTGCAAATTATGCTGCTTGTCCTTCATTGTTCACTTTTACTCAGCCACATCATTAAGTCTTCTGAGGATTTAAAAGTGCTTCCCAAGGAAAAAGGTTCATATTAACAGATGGGGTGAACCGAGACACGGATGATATGTGGTTGGTACACAGCCAGTGGCTGTCAGGATAGAACCCTCATTTCTGACTCCCACAATGCTGTTATGCTCCTTCTGGTAACACAGAAGCGCAAATAAAGCATTTAAGGGGTGACTATTAAAATCGGTCTTTTGTAAGTGCTATAGTCACTGGAAGTCAGTATCTTCAGTGCAGAAAAAAATTATTTAAAAAATAATACAGCAATTTCCTAAAACAGTGCCTCAGATTGATGCTTGGAGTATTTATTTGTCCAGAAAACCATACGTCAGTTGTTAACGCCAGCAGAGCTAGCTATAAAGCTTCCTCCCATCCTTGGCACCTCTGCCATGAATTTTTGGTTCAGCTCTCAGCTCCCAGAAGACTGTTAGCATTCTGCAATAAAACCTAGGCATGAACTAAGAGAAATGCAGAGACAAAACCCTTGTAAATCTGGCAGAGCAACAAGGGAAGGTGAAAGAGCACTGACTGCTGTTGCACTTCCCAGACACTGCAAATACCCAAGTTGACACAGCCTATCTTGCGGTGTAAGGTTCACAGACGTCTGCGCTGCATGACAAAACCTGCCGGCACACTCCGTGAACAGGCAGAAAACTTCTGACGTGTGGAGTCTCGCCAAATGCTTTCACTCTGGCGTCCCTAGAGAAATTAGCCCAGACAGTGCTGAGACTTCTAAGCACTTAGAAGGAAGATCAGCTTTAATCTCTTCGAAGGTGAGCTGTGAAAAAGCAGGAACTCAAAGGAAACTAAATGGCAAAATTTATCACATCTCCTCTTCTCAGGATTTTCTGCTGTCGCTCTTTATTTCACTCACTCCCCAAATTTAACACACTCATATTTATGAATGCAAGAAAGACAAAAAAAGAAGCATCCCAGGATCAGCCTGTGACAGTGTATCTGACTGCTAAAAGCAAGCAAATCCGCTGTGCTTTCCCTCGTCTGTGACGGAGAGGAAAGATTTATCATTGCTGAGCTGCTGTTCCGAGCATTATCCTGCCACCTCCTCGAGCCACCGACCCTGCTCACTGCCTCGCCTGTGAGTCAGAGGCAGGAAGGAGCGAGGGGCAGGAGGCCACATTCACAACAATGCTTCAGCACCAAGTGACCGATGGGGAAAGTGGCTGCCTTGGGGAAGGAGCACACTGCAGAAAACACTCTTCCTTTCCTCAAGTTACAGACGGACAGGAAGCCATCCCTAAGGCGGCGGGGCAGGAAGGCCGAAGGATCATTGCCAGGTGAAACGGAGACTGGTTCAAATCTTGTTTTCTAACAATTCTCAGCTTCATGGTCATCACTAACGAAAAAGCAAAGGGCGAAGCATTTCCTTGGCTCCCTTCCAGCTCACAGGACAGTGGTGCTCCACCACACGACCCCTCCAGCCCAACGCAGGTATCAGTAGGCACTTTGTCATCACCCTAATGCAAATTCTAAGTCTCATTATGGCTGTCTTCTCAGAAAACAAGCATTCAATTATCGTCAAGGCTAATGTCCTCTCAAAAAGGATTGGAGAAATTTGTAACATTTGGGTATTGTAAGTTCTGTCTTTGAACCGTACAGTCGAGACATCCATGCTTTAGTGGCTGGACAGAAACCATTGAGAGGCAAGGCATTCAGGCAGCCAGACACTAGAGCTTTTATGTTTTCCTTTTTCTTTCAGTGGTATAGGGGCAAAAACAGATCCTAGGGAACACAACCACATTGACACAGCGGCTAGAAGAGCTCCAAGAGCCAGGGGAATTTTTGTACCAGAGATGTTACAGAGGAAGGAAGAAGCTGCTGCTAATAACAGCAGAATTTTTGCTAATCTGTCATGTTTTCACTACCAAGGAAGGAGAAATTTAAGCCAAGTTCATGGTTAACTTACACAATGCAGGAAAATAGACTGCATCTAGGCAACCAAGCAGTAAACATCATTTGCCCAGTTTATGATTGTCATTCTATTCATTTCTTGTACGAAATCTCAGCTGTGGGCAATTCCATTCAGACACACTGCAGTGACTTCCAGTCTCTTGTAGCTGAATAAGATGTGCAGCTAATGTAACGACTCTCGAATTTAAACACATGACTTTGTCACAGTCAGCTCTCTTTGCAGGCTGCAGATAAGGATAGCTAGTTTTTAATGCATGTCACAGGCAAGACCCTTCAGTATATGGCAGTACTGCATGAAATAACCTGAAATTTACTCGATTAATTCCTCATGCTAGGAACAAGATTATTCCTAACTTTAAAATGTTGCCTTCAGTGTAAACAGACCACGTAAGTCACTAGAAAATCTGGAAAAGATTTCTTGTTTTCAATGTTATAGTACTGCATTTTAAACACATGCAAACTATCAGATAAATAACACATTAAAAATGATCCAGTTTAATCCTGCTCCCCTCTTACTCCTAACCTCCTATTCTTCTGACTAATGTTTTGTAGAAATCACTTGAAATCTCCTGCACCAGGCCGCATACATATATACAGCTGTAGAAAAACTCCTTAATGAGTTCAGTGCTAATCCCACCACATTCCACATGATTAATTTACACCACAGCAGAAAATCTTCACTTATTTTGGCAATTTTCCCTGTCTTTAGCTTAGATGACAAAAAGCAATTCAATTGATTGGGAAAAAAAAACCCCAAACTGAATTTTTACAGATTAATTTTTTCAGGGTTTAGGGTGTGTGTGTGTTTAATTGTTTACACTAAATACTACTGGATGACTTGACTGCAAAATGCTGAATACACCAGTTCTCAGAAAATATGGGGTAAGAATGCTCTTCTGCAGGACGCAGCTTTTAGTGATAAAAGTGAAAGGATGTAATTTACCTCTTGGCAATCCTGAAGAAACTTTTGAAGATCCCTGTTATCTTTCAGTCTCATCAGAAGTTCACTGGCTGCTTCACGATTCTTCCTATGTCTAGTCAAAAAAGTAACAGCAGAGAAAAAAACCTTGAAATAGGGCACTTCATGCAAAACTCTCATCTGTTCGTTTTCTGTAGTCTCTTTGGGATACTTGTATTAAGTATGTGGTGTGCGTCTTTTCTTGCCTTTCAAATGGAGGACATTTTTTGAAGCTCAGATATGCATGTGTTATTTAATGTGCTTCCTTAAGTTCAGCATCTACTTGTTTTTGTGACCAGTTAAATACACCGAGAACATTTTGAAGTCAGCAGGGTTTCACAAGTGTTACGTACAGAATTTGGCCCGCTAATTTCAAGACCACAGGGAAGTTCAGACTGTTTGCCAAAAAACGTAAGAAAAATATCTGCAAAATTGCAACAGTAAGATCGCATGTGATGTGGCTCTTGCAAAGTGTGTACTTGCTGTAATGCTCTTTGTGATGTACCTTTGCTATAGCTTAGCACCTCCTTCTGAGCAAAGCTGGAGTGGTTTACATAACCTTCCAAACGCTCTGTTGAACAAACAGCACATGCAACACACCTGTGTATTTCTGCAAATAGAAGCTTTATGTGCATTGGAACATATTCTTCAAAATGTTTAAGAGCAGACAGAAGAAAAGGTTAGTCTAGAAGACCTATTTTTAATTCGTAACTGTTTGCCCCTTGAAGGATGGATGAGTCATGCAGGCAGTCCCAAAGGCTTTGGTGGGTTCTTCAAA
The DNA here is from genome assembly GCA_035590275.1 of Ibycter americanus. NCBI lineage: Eukaryota > Metazoa > Chordata > Aves > Falconiformes > Falconidae > Ibycter > Ibycter americanus. The sequence continues at coordinate 1,857,110 of JAVJGI010000035.1, read as the reverse complement.
TGGCATGGTGCCTGAAGAGCTGATTCCCAAGGTATCTCTGAACTTGTTTTTAACCGATGTTTAATTTGGAGTAGTTATCCCTGTCCTTCGGTACTTTCATTATTTATGAGGCGATTTAGATGGAGGAGGCAAAGAAGATAATTTTTATTTACTGCTAATTGCATTGAGATCTAGTCAGATTTCACTGTACAGGGTGTTAAAGTGAAATACTGCTGGCGTTTTTAATAACCTCAGATAAATTATAGGGATAGAGAGTTGGAAATTATTTTAAAAGGGTGGCAATTCATAAGATGATCTCACTACCCATTGGCAATAGCTAAATAAATCCATGTTACTGGAAATCTCCAGAGACTCATGATATTCTAGAACACCGTAAATTACATGTTGATGACAAAAACTGGATTAAGATATCACGTCTCCTGATCCACAATAAGTTACCGGAGTAAGCTCTCTGGCACAGCTAGAACACACAGAGCGCTTAGGGGATATGTTTTACATAAAAGCAAAAGGTCTGAAGGCCTTTACAGGCCTTTACAGGACTACAAATTCTTTTTTGTCTCAACAGCTTCCTCTGAATAACCAGGCAAGCACCATCTACATAGCTGTAGGTCAAGAAAACTGATTTACCGATCAAATGGCAAGGAAGACATATGTACCCATCAAAGCAAGAGGCTGGAGTCCAAGCCCCAGTAATCTTGAAGTTTTGACAGGTGTTATCACAGGGCACAAAGGAAAGGATGCATAAATTGTGCCTTAGGAAAAATCTCTATAACATAGCTAACATCACTGGGTTTGATCCCACTCTTTCTTGGCTGGCTTTTATATGCCTGGGCAAACACAGTGCATTACTCAGGTGGCTAAAATGAAGGAAGGGATTGCTTGGGTGATTTTACTACGATGATTTCATAGATTTTAAGGCTAGATTACATTACAGATTCATGCATTCTGGAGAGGACACAAGTTACAAAATTAAAAGGAGACTTTTCATGACACTTATTTGAATACGGTTAAGAGTAAGTAGAGAAGTTCTTATGTTGTTTAAAAAACTAACAAAAGTATCTCCCAGAGAGTGCTGGAAATACTAACTTCAAGAACTTTGAAGGGAAACCATGCAGGGATATCAAACAGATGATGACACAGCTTTTTGCTTTTTTTTTTTTTTTTCTTCTTCCCCCAGCATAACAAATATGATCTTTGGCACTCAGAGCTATTTAACTGTAACAGGTTGGTCAGCTGTCCAAGATGACCTGGAGCGGGACTGAAAGATGAGCATTTTCTGACGAAGAACAGGTCTGAATTGTAATAAGTTTTAAACTGGATACTTGAAGATGTATTTTGAGAATGGACACTGCTGGAACAGGCAGGAATTCCTGTTATTTTCACAATAGAATTGATGGTTTTTTTTAATGGGAATAAAGGGCCTTAAGAAGTCATTTAGACTGCTCTTCTGCCCCAGACTGTCTATATCAAAACATTATTAATCCCTTGTTCAAGTTTCCCTAAATTCTTTAAAAGCTCTGATGACAGAGATTTCAGAATTCTCTGTGCATAACTTCCCTTACCACTAGGAAAGCTTCTCCTGCCCTCTACTACCAGTACATCAGAAGGGCTTTAGGTAGAATAAACAGGCAGACAGACTGGAGAACAGAACCCTTCATAACACAAATTTTTATCCAGATACTAGAAGAGTGTGGTGTAAGGAGGCTGCCTGGTCCCCCTGCTTCCCTGGCCACATGTGCAGAGGCCCCAGCTGAGCTAGCCAGGCATGTCAGGGTGGTGGACAGGCTGGACTGCAGCTCTGCTGAAGGCTACAAGCACTTGGCCATCACTGAAGGGTGGAGAAAAGCACAAACCTTACTGTTCAACTGCTGATTGTGGTTCTATTAAAATCCTGCTCTTCTGAGATGCACATGGCAGAGAAGGGCCAAAAATTCAGATCCTGTCACATCTAAGGTTGTCAATGACTGCTTTTTCATTTGCTAAAATAGTTTGTGGAAGAATATCCCACACTTGCACAAAAGAGTTTGCTCTGCAGACTCTAATGACTTTGAATTCGTATGCATGTTTACATAGATAATCACATGTATGACTTACACCACAGCAGTGCCCAGGGCTGCATTAAAAGGGGGGGTTCCCTACACATATACTGAAGAGGCAATCTCAGATCCAAAACGTCCAAGCTAAGCCAGACCTACACAGTAAAAGAGGGGACAGGGAATGTACCAGTCAGTTAAAACATGGGGGCATCTTCCTTCATGTGGCAACATTACAAAGAATCTAAAATAGGAAAATGAGATCTGTTCAGCACAAGAAGGTGTCTGACTCAAATTAATCCAAGGGCAGAGCACCAAAATTTGCCACAGTGTTCCCATGCTGTCTCCCCAGAGGCCCCTGAGAATGCTAACAATGCTGAAAACTGACAAAGTCACTTGTGGTTTAACTGTAAGCCTGTGGGTTTCTAAGTCTGTGCAGGAATAATAAATCTTACATAGCATGAATGCAACTGCCTGCTAAGAATACTGAAATACATGCAAGGCAGTTTTAGCTTCTTTAGTTGTTCCAGCAAACAAGAGGCACTCTCCTTTCTGAATAGGCAAGAATAAAAATTACTTCTGTTGTCTGTTGAGCAGAAAGTTGCACAAATACAAAAGTTGATGAAAAACAGACCCAGACCACAATCTGAGTCAGACCTGCCACTGTCTTTAAATCTCACGTACAGAAACAGAAAGGCTGTGTGCAGGCGCACAGACTAGGGCAGCCCTCTTACACTCTTCCGAGAGAAAACAGAGGAGACAGCACTTCCCTCCAGCTGGCAGAAACAGCAGCAGAAGTCACCAAAGCAGTGAGAGTTGCACTGGGGAGACCAGCTTGTTTCCTACCTGAAAAAGCTAGCTAGTGATAAGCTTTATTCAAACCCAGCTTCTCCTTCCTTTGCCTTTCCTCCATGTCCTTATTCCCATTTCTTCTTCCCTGTGAAGTGCACTAAAAGATGGAAGTGTTTATCTCCTATTGCACAGCTCCACTCTGCTTCTGCACTCTTCTCTCCTTCCTTAGCCTGATGCCTACCATGTCTATTTAGATGGTAACCATTTTAGGGCAGGATCTGTCTGCTGTACCAACAGGCAGTTGGGTCTCCTCTGGAATAGCTTGAAAGCATGACTGTAAAAAAACACAACTAACAATACTAAAAACTACAAAGAGCTCCATATGGGAAGTATGGAGCCACTGCACATATTTGTACTTGTTTGTTTTGGTCCTTTGTTATACATCCAGGTGGAGCTTGGTTGGGAGAGCAATTTTTTTTTGCAAAACCAAAGAGGCTTCCTTTGCTACCACTCCCACTACACCCAGCCCTAAGACTTTGTTCTTGAGGCTTATCAGCCTTACAGACTCAGAGAGCAATCACACGGATTTCCTGAATAGCAGTGCACCGGATGGTTTTTGCAGCACTCTGCATAAATAGCTCTGGAATTGAGGAAATGCGCTGGAAAAAAGCAGGCTTAAAAAAACATATAGTCTCTAGGACTGGCCTGCCATTTAGAGTAGGAACTCCAGCACATGTCCCACAGGCAGGACAGCCCAGCTGGCCAGCTGGAGTGCCACAGGACAATGGGGACACCAAGGAGTAGCTGTACTGGGGCAAACAGTCACCAGAGCACCACAGCTGGGGCAGCAGGAACCTCTCTGCAGAGCACACGGAGCAGAGGCTGAAGCTGTCTCCCACTCCAGTCACCTCAGAAAGGGCTGCAAGAAGCAGCTGACCATTTGCTACTATATCCTTGGATGCTATCTTTTAATATTCCAACAGCTGCAGAAAGAAGACATCTGACCAGAAGGCCAGGATCAAGTCCTCCTGCTTATGAAGTGGATGGGAAAACTTACAGCAGGGGACATCGAAAGTCAGAGAGGGTAGATAAGGAAAATTAATTTCCTAGCTTTCACTTTGATTGCCTTCATATAATCTCCTCTCCCTGACCTTTGCAGATTATCTTTGGGATCTAAAGAGTCAAACCGGTTAGAGAGAGGATGAAAACGTGAGGTATCCTTGGGGTGAGGCTGTCAGAGGGCTCAGAGGCCCTCAGCAAGCTCTGGCAACAAGAATATCCACCTTTCTTGAAGTCATGAGCCACAGCTGAAGTGGGTGCATATACAGTGGGGCATGTTTGCCGAAACAGGAAAAGCACAACATTTTCTGAACTACTTCAGTTCAGTTTCTCCTTGGAGATAAAGGCATCTGGGTAACTGAGCTTACCGGCTGCGGGCGGATGCAAGTCTGACAGAAGGGTCGTCAGCAACATTTGACATAACATTTCTGTATGAGCTTACTGCTGTGTTCTGATACCCAATGATTGAAAAGTGCCTTGAAAGACTCCAGTATTATTCAAACCAAAAGCAGAAAGAACATGAATAATAGCCATCAAAACCGAACATGTAGTTTTCAAAGAAAAGGGAACTCTTAATGTTCTATAGCATCCATGCCACAGCTAAAGAAACAAAGCAAAAGACTTGTTCTAGGATGAAAGACAGATTTGTACCAGTGTTTCCTAATCTGATTTCAGAAGGGCTGGACAAGTTGGAAAATGCGATCAAAGCCAAGCAGGTGGGGTAGATACCATACCAATTACGTTCTTGAAGAGCCACATTCCTTCCTCAGAGGATGGACAGGAATACATTATTATAACTAAATCAGCTAGGAGGTAGCAGAGGAAACTAAGACTTGTGGAACCAGATACAGCTAACTGCTACAGCTCCCACTGTAATATAAAGTCTGTTAATACGCCAAGAATTACATAGCAACACTCATATAGCCAAATTCTGGGTAGTGAGCTCATTACCTAGTAAGTTTCTAGAAAATGGGGAGAAGTCGTATTTAATTAAGATTAGTCCGGCACATTTTTGAAACATTACAGTTTCTATTTTTCCACAGGACAAAGAAAACAGTCTGCAACAGACATTTTCTAACACGTTACTTTGCCTTTGGAATCTGGTAAAAGGTCATCTCTCAGAGAACAGGATTAAAGTATGAACAGCTACATTCTGCCATCATTCTGACCTTACCTGTCATCAATAGAGTCCACTTTCTCCTGGATTTTATCAGAGTTAATGTTCCCATCACTAACCAGCCTCCTGCCAGTCTCTACAACTGCATTGATCTTTTCTTCATTGGCATCCATTGTGGTCATGAAATCCTCCTGTTTTTTAATAGCAGCTTCTGCTCCTTCCAAGGTAGTGGGCATTTCCGTATGCGCCAAAACATACTCCTGTGATTAAAGCACAAATCAGAGAGATAAAAGTATTACACTCAAGCTAGGCTGTCCGCTCCAACAACAGATTCACCACGTATGAAAAGAAATGTCTCCCAAGAAAAGTTAGAAGTAAAATACAAAAGACAAATTCTAGTTTAAGAAAGGGCAGCTCTCCTGTCAAATGACCTTGTTTGTTAATTGCTTGCAGTATATGGTGCCAACCTGTAGAAATGAAATAAGGTATATTTTGACCACTTGCCTGGTTATTAAGAAATGCTTCTGCTTGCTTGGTGTCTCTGAGAAATAGCTGGTAGGCATGAGACTGGGAAAGGAGATTTTGCCTGTTCTCCCACATTTTGTGAAGCTCATTCCATCCAGTGTCCAAAGCTTGTAGGCGCTGGCGTAAGAACATGTACTGAGCATCAGTTTGCCCTTGTGTCACCATCTCACCCATGTCCCTCATTTTCTGATAGTCTTCCTCGTAATTGTTGATTTCATTCTTAATATTCTCATGTTGAGTGAGCAGCTTCTCAGCCTCTGTCAGTGTGTTTGGCATATCTTCGGATGCAATTGCTGTCTGTGTTCTGGATAGCCAAGACTGGAAGTCATCCAGATCTCTCAGGAATTGCTGCAGTTTGCTTGCCTCTCCAAGCGACTCTTCCCTGTTCTTGAGGGTGGTCTTCATTTCTTCCCATACATCGTTGATTTCTGCAAGCCGTGAAAGAATAGCCTGTGCCTGGTCAGGATGCTCTGATTCCAACTTTTCTGCCTCTTTTTGCAGGTCGCTTAGCTTGGCTTCAATGGCTACCAGGTCACGTTCCATGCCTGTCAGCTTCCTCTGCAGGGCCATCACTCCAGCTAGATCATTACCCAGATCTTGTGTGGATTCGATCACTTTGGTTTTTTCCCTGATCCAGGATTTGGTTTCATTACATTCAAGATGGTAGTTCTGGATACTCAGAGCAGAGAGCAGAGCATCCTTCTTCCTATCTACCAGTTCTCTGAACTGGCTCCATCTGAAATTTGTGAGGAGAGAAAAGGAGAAAAATTGAGATTTGCGTATAATAAGGAAAAAGGATATGGCAACATTGCTGAGTGAGCAGTTGCTCACATTAGCTTGGTAAGCCATGAAATAACCTATTCATATTTTTTTCAGGCCTTCCCATATCATAAATAGTTCTAGCAAAACAACCATTAACCAAGCTATGGCATACATTAGAATATGACATGTACTAGCAACACCGAGTCCTTAGAAGTATTTTTCCTCAAGTGAAAAATTGCTAGTTACACCTAATTTTCACACTAAATGTACTCTTCTTGGTTTATTTTGGAGTGTAAAAATGAATGAATTTACAGGAAATTAGATTGGTTTCTTTTTCATCATAATAGTCATTACAGTAAATTTCCAGCTCTCAAATCAAGGTACTGATACACTCAGGATCTGACTGAAGTCAATAGCAAAAGTCCATCCGTGAATCAAGACACAGCTCTTTTTCCTTCTGAAACTTTAAAGGCCTACCTTGAAGATACTTCAGGTAAAGGTATCAGAATATCTTAAAAAAACATAAGAAACACAAATGACCCCACAGTATTTGTTTCAGGCGGTGCCATGAACATGAGGCCCTCACCTACCTTGTGTTGAGTTTATCTTGCTGTGCTTTGATCTCCTTCTCACTTGGATGGCCGCTGTGCATGAGCTGTCTAGCGATTTGGTTCACTACTGCAACACGGGATGCCTGATTGTTCATTTCTGGTTCTAAGCTTTCAAATCTGGAAGCAGTGGAAAAAACAAACAAACAAAAAATCACACAAGCATTAGAGAATCTGGGCCACAGGCAAGCTGAGAAAGGTAGCAGGTATAAAAAAAGCTTCCACCCAGTATTTCCCAAACTTCCTGGTAGGGCATTCTCACCTGTGCTGGATCACTTCCAGGTCCTCCAACTTCTCTGGAATCTGCATATTATTGAGCCACTTCTCCTTTTCGTCAATCCAAAGCTCACAAGCATCTGCCTCACTGAACATCTTATAAAGGGCAAGGGTATCCTGCAAGGCTTGTTTACGCAGCCGTGTCAGCTCAGCAACCTCCTTGTATCTTTCCTCGATTCCAGACAACCTGCCTTGCACATCCGGAGATCCAGCATGTTCCTGTGGTAGAGCCTTTGCTTGCTCGTGAAGCGAGTCAATGGTTGGCCGGTAGCTTGCAATCTCTTCAGCCACATCTTTGTGCTTCTTGACCAAGGACTGAGTGGAATATTCATCGTGGCCAACATCATTGCTGGAGACAATTTTGAGGATGTCCAACATCCACGCATCAATGTCATCAGCATCAGCCTGGAACTGGTGAAGCAAAGAGGCTTCCTCCAGACGCTTCTTCCTAATGGCAGATAACTGTTCCAAGTTAGCCCACTGCTCCCGGATATCCTTAATTCTTTCTCTGATTTTCTCAGACCCAAAATGCTCCTCCGCAATCATGTCTTCACCTTCCTTTATTGCCTGCTGAAAGTGGCCACTACGACCACTCATTTCGTCTTCAAACGCCTTATGTTTACTCAAGAGACGGACAACACTGGTTAGGTCCTTCCCATAGTCATCAGATGACAGGATCTGTTCCTTCTCCCTGATCCAACCCTCTTCTTCAGCCATTTCCCAGAAGAATTTCCAGAGGCGCCGGGACTCCTCCAAGTGGGCTCGGCGCTCAGCTGCGAGCTGGCACAGCTCTTGGTAACAGAACTCCATGTGAGCAACACGGTCCCTGATAACCTGCGGGTCACACGGTTTGTAACCTGTTCAGATAGAGAATGTACGTTACAACTTGGACTGATTAATTTTCACCCCTACAGCTGGAGCATACACAGAGTTCTTAACTCCTGTTTGTTCCATCTATGAAGTTTATGCAAAAGAATTCATAGCCCCCTGAAAGTGACTGTGAACTATTCAAGCTCCACCATACAGTAACACAGATCAGAAAATACTGTTCTTTGCATAAAGACACAACACCTGCCCACCCCCTCTCCCCCCTGAAAGGAAAGATATTCATGACTGTTTTCAGTGAAACAAAACTCACTACTCCAGATTCACTCACACAACTGCACAAAATGAACACCATTTACTCTAGTTAATGACGCTGGTTTAGTGGAATTGCTTGTATATAGCATAAATGCCAACAAATACCAGACTGGGTCCAACAATCTGTATTGTTTGCATTAGAAACACAGGACAGGGAATTAATAGTGACTACTACAAAGTTACAGCAGCTGCCAGCTAGAAGCGTGACATCCCATGCAAAACACAATGCCACAATGAATTCCTGAGCAGATACCTGGACAAATTAATCATTGACACAGTGAATAAAGGAGAAACAAATGAAGCTGGATTCTCTGATGCTGAATTTAACCTAACATGCCTTGCAGAACTAATGAGGCATAACCTCATATGTAATTAAGACAAAAGAAGGACATGTTGGCTGCTAGTTACCTTCTCCATCAGTGGCAAACTTCTGAGCAGACGCATTGACCCCTCTCACTCTCTCAGCCTGAATAGCAATGTCAGCTTCCACAAGAGCATGTTTCTGCAACAGGTCTTCAACTCCTAACAAATGTTTACCGTAGTCTTGAGACAGCAGAAGCACCTGATCAAAACGTAAACGACAAGTAAACTGGGCTGAAGGCCATAAGCTGTTTGTTTTCTAATGACTCCAGGCATTACACTGTGCTCTGTTGATACACTGATTGAAGTCCAGAGAAACACCAGGCCTATAAGGAGAGTGATTTCAAATGTATAGAGGCATGAATGATATGAATTTGAACCAGTATTTTTAAGGTCACTAGCAACCATAAAGAACATGACTGCTCTTTAATGCAGTTTTAAGTCTAGGATGATGAGAAGCTAAGTTAGCTCAGAAGGACCAATGAAAACACTCAGTCCAGGTGCTGTGAGCTGCCACTGAGCTATACACATCTTTCTTTCCTCTGACAGCTTCCAAGTTCTGCTGGCTGATGGTCAAGAACGAAGTCACGGTTCTTTCCCTTCCCAGATCCCAGGAGAACAGACAGGAAGAAATTCATGCTTTTTAAAGCACAGAAGTGAAGAGGTGACTTGTTCCCCATGTAAATTGTGATGAAAAGAGATTATTTAATCCCTTTCACCAAAATCATCATCCTTACCCAAGCACTGTGACCAAAGCATCTGGCCCTTATGAGACGGGAGTGACGCTGAAAAGTGGCCTTTTATAGGAGTGAACTTGTTCTTTTTTCTTACTTGTTTTTAATCTTTCTTTTTAAAAAAAGTCATAAGGCATAAGGAATTTGTTCACTGCTCTTGAATGTGGATCTTTTGCATTTGTCCATTAAACCAGAGGGGCAAAATGAATCTTAAAGTTTTACAAAAAAGGACATCTACCCCTCTCCAGATGTTTGGTCTATGTTCTGAAATGGCTAACACTTACCTTCATCTCATCCATCCAGTCCATAATGTACAGCATTTCCTGGAAAATCTTTTGCAGACCAAGATTCATCTCCAGCCGCTGTCTCCGTGCCCTGAGCAACTCCAGGAGATACTCCCATAGGCGTATAACGTTGTCCTTTCTCGCAGTAATGCGTTTGATATCATGGTAATTTTCAGTCTCAAGCTCCTTCGCAACCGCAACCACGGCCTGGACTCGTTCTTCATATGCTGCAATGTCCGTTTCAATGGCTTCATGCTTCTTTGTTGCAGCCTCTACTGCTGGAAGGTCAAAGCCAAAATTATCCTGTGAAGAAAGAGACATTTCTTCAGTAATGGCTACCGAGGAGAAAAGACCTACTGCTCATGATTTCTGATTGTGCAGAATACACTTGTTAGCAAATTTGGGATCTCAAAATGCTCTGAAAAGTCTTCTTTAATAGAATAAGAGACACTTCTGATAACCACTAATAATCACTCAGACAACCACTGATAAAACCAGAGATATTGTTTACTGCCTTTGGGGGAAGAATCATGGTGGCCATCAGGATTAGGCTGGGGCTTTGGATTTCTTTTAAGTCATCTCTATTATTAGAAGATAAAATTAATTCCTCAGCTAATTCCACTGAATTGACCAAAATATTCAGATAAAGAAAATCTTGACTGTGGGTGCATATTTCCACATCAATATCTCCTGAATACAGACTAATGGATTCAAGGAAGATATATCCCAAATGCATTAAAGATAGGACATAGAGTACATATACATTACATATACATTTGCGCACACATACAATAAATACAAATATACATATATTCACTAAAATACGAGGCACAGGGGAGGAAATGTTCTCTTTGCAAGAACTGTAGCCTATAATTACTCATGGGAACAATTTTAGTCATGCAGACAATTTCTGAAGGCAGCACCTGAGAAACGAGACGTTGATTTTCACTCAGCCAAGTTTCTCTCATAGCTGCCTTGCGATCAAATCTGCGTGCAAGTTGTTCCAGTTTCTCTTGTCTGATGAGCTCATTTCGCAGTGCCAGTTCTCTTTCATGTTCAGCTTTTTCCAGTCTTTCCCAGGCCTGAAGATGTGGAGAAAAAACACGGATCTTCTAAACGCACATTCTTACAGGATTATGATAAATCACATCTTTTTGCATGAAATCAGGACTGAAGTCACTACAGCCAATTTTCACAGAACCACCTTATTTATTTATATGCCAATAAACCTGGTTTGCATTGGCTGGCCTTACAACTTGTTCACTAATATAAGCACATAACTTCAAATTTGTTCTCAATCCATTCATTCATTTTCTGAGCAAGGGGTATAAGACTTGTTTATGTCAGATGCATTTTCTCAAGTTGATTTCGTTTTTGCCTCCCACAAAGCCTAAGCAAACCACCTGGCTTGAATGTGTAAAGGAGTATTTGATTAATTAAAAAAAAAAAAAAAATTTTTTTTGAGTGTTACTCCCAAATAAGCAGATTCTATCTTCCTCCTTTAGGAAACGAGAATTAGAGATTCATGCCCTCTCACCTCTAAAATCAACACACAACTGTTGTTCTTCATTACATCCACTTTGCAAAAGAAACAACTGCAGAATTTGGTTACTTTTGGTGCATACCAGTCCTTCTTTCCCCCAAAGTCAAGTTATTCACATGCATGACATTAGCATTACAAAAATAAAAGTCTTAAGAAGCATGCTGAAAGTCAGCTAATCATCTTCCAGATCTTCTTACAGACAACAAAAATACCCACAATTAAACACAAACTACCCTAAATTCTTCTAAATCCTAACAGATAGGAAACTGCCTGAAACCCGAGTATTTTAGGCATTCACAGGCACAGGGGCTTAATGCAAACAGGAGAGCTGTGCAGTTTACTGCTCTCTAGGATGCAGACCGAGGCCACAGACACCCACAACAGCTGCTCTGGGAATGCCAAGCATGATCAAACACAAACGAGGAAAGCTCACAGTTTTGTTTGTTATCCTTGAGGGAGCTTGTCAGCTCTGCTGCTGTTCTGCCAGCCGCACCAGCACAAAAAATAGCTGCATAAATGCTGAGCCGGAACCCACAAGATCAGTCATGGTGCTTCCTTCACTCTCCCACACTGCGGGCAGTGGGATGAGAGTCAAATGGGGAGGGCTACTGTACGCTAGATATTGTGCTACTTTCTGTCAATTAACTCTAATAGCCAGGACTACTGAGGAGCAAGGCAGGGCAACTAGACCCATAACCAGAATGACCGAGCATTTTTCCAGTGCAGAAGATCTGACGGATGCTGAGGATACGCAAGGACTTGGTTCAGAATAGTGAGTGCCAGCTGTTAGAAAAGGTCACACCAACTCTCCCACCCCTTATGGCCCCCGCATCAAGGCTGGAGATAGCAAATGTGTTTCTTTCCAGTATGCCGAGAGAGAGACTGAAAGAAAACAACAAAATCCTGAGTTGCACAGGAGGAGCTGGCTTAGTTTACCTTGTTAATGTCAGAGATGAGTTTGCCTTCCCTTGGCATGTATACTTTCTGATTGTTTGCTCTCATTTTGCTTTGGATGGTAAAAAGCAGCACTTCTAGGTTTCCTTTTTCTGTAAATCTAAATGAAATTTTGCAAAAGAATTGAGTTACAATAAAGCTTTCATTGCTACTGAAGTACAATAAAGCACTTCCTTAAAATATTGACATTATGAATCGAGCATTCAGATAAACACCTTCATCTTGTGTGAAAGATGGAAGCAATTGAAATAGCTCACGCGTCCCCTGGAACCAGTTGGGTCAAACAGCAAACAAAACTTCACAGAAGTCAGCTGTCTGTGTGTTTAGATTTAAACCCCCTTGGGGGACAGAAGACTGCATTTTTTTTTTTTATTCCACTACGTGCACTGTCCTAGTTTACTCTATCAACACAAGAAATAGAAGTTTTATTTAAAGCCCACTGCAGTCAATACACTCTTCCCACTGTTTTCCCTGAGTTGTATGCCTGGGAAATAAACTCCATAGGCATTAGGGAATAGTCTGCAATTTTAGAAGATGTCTGGACACTCCATTATTGTTTCAGATTTTGATTATTATCCATTAGAACTTCTACTGAAAATAATAAACAGATCTGATATCATAATGCTAAAAGAAACTTTCCAGAAATAAGTTTCACAGTCTTGGCTATATCAGTTTCAGTAAGCATAGCTGTGTTTTACAAAGCCAGACACACTTCCTCTTGATTTTGGATAAGCAGTAAGATTCTTTTAATAGCAGCGTATTGGTATTATACACTGCTAGCAAGTATGACCGGTGACATTACTATGCTAGCGTGGTATGCTATTACCATTCATAAGGCAGGCATCTCAGTGAAGCGGCAGCTTCCAGGACTCTGAGATCCTGCAGGTGACACACTTGTTGTTGTTATCTGCACATTGAATAGCATAAAGCAAACAGGCCCCGAGTAATAAGGATGAGTGCCAATTAGAAACATGATATCTGGGTTTGTTCAGAAAAATAAATTCTTAAGCCAAGATTAAAATTACTTGGATGTGTTTGTTTTTAAGAAAATCAATGACTGACTAAACAAAACAAGATCACTGTTGTTTTAAGCTAAGACTAAAATTACTTGGGTGGTTTCTCTACTGTGCGGTAAGTGTTGAATGCCTGTAGCTGCTGTTGCACACCAACTAGTGAGTTGGCAAATTTGCGATTGTTGAGAATGATAATGGTTTGCTCAATCCACTCAAGAAGGTCGGAAGCCAGCGATTCGTATTTTTCAATCATTTTCTCCGTTTCAATGGCATTGTCAAGCACCTGCAACAAGTAGCACAATATAACATGAGTAACAAAGGCAGTACTCTTCAGTTGTTTAAACCCAACAAGCAACATAAAAGAAACTGTTGGGAGACCTGATTTATGAATCAGACCACTCACTCCTGAGCGCCACAGGGGCTGGGATCCCTGAGGAATGAGGGCTTTGCATTTTTCAGCAGTGAATTCCCATGATCCCACGGCAATAGGGGGGCAGAGCTGAGGCTTACAAAGGATTCATGTTCAGTCTGCCAGCTGTAAAGATGGGGGCAACTTTGCCAAAGGGCAGAGAATGACTGCACATTTTTTTAAATAAGGGAATTTTCTGGGCTCCAGAAGAGACAGAGGACCCAGAGGGTGAAGAGCAGTTAATGAGAAAGGAAAAGCAAGCAGCAACGATGCAAAATTAACAAGCAAAAATAAAACTCCAGCCAAATGTTGTCTAATACAGGCAGCTGGAAATTACTCCTCACAGTTGTCTGGGAATATTTAACACTCAAAACATGTTCAAAAGCAAAACTAAAAACTACCATACAGTGGATTCTTAAAAAACTAACATCCAAGAGGGGAAAAAAAACCCCACCCAAAAAAAATCCCAGAAAGATTTCAACTGCTTTATAAAAATCTATAATTTCAATTTGCAAACCTTTCCAATACGTTTTCCTTCAACAGCTAAAGCTTTCATCTTGGAGAAGTAGTGGTAATATGTCACCACATAGGTGATGATTGACTTTTCATCAGGATGATCAACACTGATATCTGCAAATCAAACAAGAGGTGTCTTAGCATACTGAGGGTGCATGGGTTAAAACCACAAAGCTAATAATGCAACAAGGACGCATTTAGAAGTCAGAGAGATAGGTTCAGTGGCAGTGCAGCTACTAAGATTTATGTCCTAATCAGAAATAAATATAGCAGCTTTAGACGGGTTCTGGATTACTTGGTGGTGTACAGTATTGAACTCTGTCACTAAGAAGTGCTGCTTTATCCCTCTGTCTTGATGCAGACTGTGGTTAAAGCACATGTCTGTGGGCTAGGGGCCTTTGCGCCTGACAGCCAGACTTTGCCACAGCTCGTGCGTGGCCACGTAACTTCTCTAGTGTCTACGTGAGTTGACAGAACTACTGTTACTTGAGAACTTCAATTCTGTATCAGCATTTGGAGAGAGGAATTCAAACCTAATAGTATGTCTGTCCAGGCAAATCTTCTGAGAGATACAGATGGAAAACAAGGAATTTCCTTTCCTGCAGCAATTCTGAGGCACTGGAAAATAAGCAAGAAGAAACTTGCCCAAACACATAGCCTCTATTTGCCCTGCGACAAGAAAGTTTCTTGTCCTAACACACTGTGAGCACGCTTTCCAATACACGAGCATGCACACTCTCACAAAAGCACAGGCTAAAACTCACTGACAGCCTGTGAAAGAAGCTGCTAACTATTTGCTGAAATCCACATTATTCATCTTCCACCTCACAGAGAGTGTTTCTCAGAGCAGATCAGAAGGATGCCTCTAACTGGAATGACCTGGTGTATACACAGCCAGTTCAGTGATCTTGTCAGATAGGGGAAAATAAACACAGGATTAAGGGCTCTCTGCTCCTACTGCTCAGTCTTCTGCAGGAGACACCTTGCATTCTCTCCTCCTCTCTCTGGCTGTATCAACCAGGTGAGTCAGCAGCATCCAGCTGCTCTTTAACACAAAAAGCTATCACAAAGCTGAGCCCTGTGACTACAGGGGTGGGAGAAAAGAGCCCTAAAGTGCTGAAGCTGCAGGAATTCTTACCCTCAGGGTCCAGGAGCTTAGTAAGACCAAGGTGTTGCTCTGCAAGGTTAAAAGCATTCTGCAGATTGTAGTGTGCATTTGATTTCTTCAGCTTGTCAAAATCAATCAGATCAGGCCTAGACAGGATGGAAAATTCTTTAAATTTCTCAAAGCACAGTGCAGGCACCCGCAAGTGAACAAATGAACCAAAATCTGCAATCCTCAGAAAACCTGGCCCCTGGTGCTGCCAAGGTTTCGCTCGCCCAGTAGCTCTGTGTATTTCAGCAGCAGTATTAAAGGAATGAAGTGATGCCTAGCACATGCCATGGCAGAACCTAGCCCACGGGACAAAATGGAGGACAGCTTAATAGCAGTAAAGGTGACCCTGGAGAAGAAAGTAACAAAGTTGCGGTCACGCAGTCTGTCCTCAGGCCCATGTAAGTGTGCAAGCCATCCCAGTAACTTCACCAGAGCTTACCAATGAGCAGCAACCCCAGCCATGTCAGTCTAGCACCAATTTTGCCATCCCTGTGCAGAGATTTCTTTCCCTGCCAGGCTGCTGTTGTGTGTGGTTCCCCACTCCCACCCCCGAGTTGTAGGCAACCAGACCCAATCATCGGCCACTCAGTAAAGTACAACTTTTCTTCCAACCTGGTCTGTCACAAACCGAAACAATCACGCATATAATTTATTCTCTTGAAACCAAACGCAACTTGTTTTGACTTGTGATGTGAGAAGCTGTTGCCCAGATGAGCTCACAGTGACTGCAAGAGCTGTAAAGCTCTATAGCAAGGCAGGTTGCTGTAAAACCCTCAGCAGTTCTTCAACTTCCTCCTCTTCACAGATTTTAAAATCAAGCTGCAAGGCAACTGCCAAACCCAGTGCACACTGCAACAGTCCAAGCTTTCAAAATTCGTAAAGACATTTACTCACACATACCTGTGCTTATGAATTAGTGCATTGAAAGCCATCCCATCCCTCCAGCTTGTCGTAAAGTTGTGAATGTTGACATTGGGGTAACTGGCAGAACCCAAAACAAAGAGAGCACAATAAATATAGCATCCCTGCTGCAGCTCTGCACATTCTGGCACTAAAAGCTGGTTGCAGAAGCGCCATGTACATTGTAAACCTAAGGGTGGGATACTACCATCCCACGATTGACAATCTATCATCATGACTGTTCTCTAGTCACAGACTGACACCAGAGGTAAGTGCATCTCATTTACTCTCGTAAACCCCGTGTAATTGATATGCAATCCAGACAAAAGCTCTAAATGTCCTTCAAAGTAATTTGAAGCTTGAAACTACTATTTTATAACTTACTGCCCAACCCGCAGCCTGTGAGGTTTCCCTACAAGTCTGAAGCCTGCTCTTGATTCATCTGCTGGCAAACCATTATTTTCAGGTACCCAAAATATTAAGTTCAAGAGAGGAGCTGGAGCAATTGCAGGAACAGAGAGGAGTAAAACCTTTTCTGATGGCTACAGGTACCACAGGAGCAGTGATACATTAAGTTCACCTTGAAATTGTCTGCTGTCCTCAGGCATCTTCAAGGACTGATTCCAGTCGCTGTCTGACTTTTAAACAAAGCACATACAATAGCCACCTTTGTGCCAACATGGATAGGCAGATGCAAAATTAATTTGTTTGGTGATTTGGGTATTTTGCAAGCCTCCAAAAATTTCAGGCTGCTCACAAACACTTCCATAAGAGTTCTTGGAAGGAGAAGATGAAGTACCACTAGAACAATGCTGAAGTCCCCAAGTCGTCACAGGGACCTCCAGGTTTCATGGGGGAAACATACTGAATCTCCACAAATGGATATTTAATTATGCAAGAAGGTTACTGTCAGAGAAAGACATTTTGGAAATACTTCTGTATATACGGGAAGAGGGAAAAGCTGGTGGCAAACATCTGAAGCATCATTATTTCTTCAAAATAGGATGAAAAAGAGTCAGTGTATTACTATATCTTCACGGATTATCAGATTGGTATGTTTATCACACAGCATTAACATAACAAACTCAGAATTTTCTGACTTGTAAACATCAATTCACCTTTCTTAGCTGAATCCACTTAAGGAGAGGTATGTGTTTGCCCATTTAAATTTATTTCAATGAAAACTCAAAATGCTCTAAGAGCTTTAGAGATAATCACTTAATCCACACTCACCCAGCTGTCTTCATCTGGCACCACAAAAGCAAAGCATCTTTAGCAGATTTCTTCTCCTTGTTGTCCTCAGTTTCAACACTGATGTCTTGGATCTAAAATTAACACAGAAGTTTTAAGTGTTTCTCTGAGAAAACACATTGTTTGCCTTTTTTGAAAAGATGAAAAGAATTAGATCAGAATATAAGTAACAAATCTACAATAACACGCAGGGTGGAAGTAGGTGAACACTTTCTCACTTAAGAGCATTCATGTCTAAAGAAAGCTTCATCAGCCCTCATTTTACTGGAGGATTAATTACTCTTCGTTTAGTCCATTGACTAAACAGTTTAAACTTCACAAGAAAATTTATCTCTAACTGTCAAGGCAAACCCTGCCCTATACGGCATTATGGTTTCCACCCTGTGAGGTGTTTCCCGCAGGAAGCTGAGAATATCCAGGAGCCAAGGGGTGCAGCACATAGGTGTCCTCCTGAGGGGATCCACAGGCAAAAGCTAAGCGGGAGTTTCATGGGAGCAAACAATTTTGGAACTTCAAGCTTGGAGGAAATAGTGTTTGCCCTTAGCAGTATAAAAACTGTATATTCCCAATTCTAGGCCATTATCCAGTTTTTAAAAAGGGGGAGGGGGAAGGAAACCACTTTTTACTTCATATGGACAGATATATCTCATTTTATGGATATAGGTCACTGCTTTTAAAAAAGAATATTGTAGCTTCAGCGGAGTTCCA
Organism: Ibycter americanus; assembly: GCA_035590275.1. NCBI lineage: Eukaryota > Metazoa > Chordata > Aves > Falconiformes > Falconidae > Ibycter > Ibycter americanus. The sequence goes on along the minus strand of JAVJGI010000035.1, from coordinate 1,838,970 downwards.
CTGCTGTCACTGAAAGTTAGGCAGACACTTTCATATTAGGAAAACAGCTATGCAACACCAAAATTAAGATAATGTTAAATTTATTAAATATTTATTACTATGTTATTTATTATAAATGATATATTTATTATATAAGTTATTACCCTTTCTGCAAAAGGACTTTCCAGCTTTTTTTAACTGAGGGCAAAGACCAACGAGCAACTTGCTGGAAAACAAGAAATCTCAGCCTTTACTGGGACACTAAAACAATTCCTGGAGGCACCCCTAATCCACTTCAGTGCAAAGTCAGCCAGGTTATTGATAATCATCACAGAGGTGAAGAGCAGATGAGGGTAGAATTTCCTCCTAGGTCTACAAGAGCACATAGGTCTATGACTGGAGCTTCGTATTTATTAGTAATTTAAAAATAAAACCATATGACTCTCCACACACGAAATTCCCATTGGCTGCCACTACAGATCAGCAGCACCATGAAGACTGATTTATCTTCTCCCCTTAGCTCTGGAACATGTCCTGCCAGACACTAAGAACTTCCCACTCCCATCATCTTGGAGGGCCTGGGAGCATTTCACTCTTAAAAAGCACAATAAAGTTTGCTACAAACAAGTATGGAAAACTCAAATGTGTGTATATCTGTGTATGTATACATCTTTACCTGGAATCTCAGGATAATTGTCCAAATAAGGCCAAGTGTTAGCCTGTGATTCCCATCCACTATGTCATGAGATCCCATGTTCTCTAGGTGCACTCTTTGCTCTTTCAGGAACTGGAGGGCTTTATCAACGTTCTCCAGGCAATGGATGCGCATCCTTCCTTTGGTTGGTTTAGGCTAGAAGGCAGGAGGGAGAATAGAAACATGTATTACTGTAGATGGAAGGGAAAAAAACCAGAAAGTTGTTAACTCTTCAGTCCAGGCAGGCGAGTCCTCACATTGTCAACTCCCAGACAGCAACACTGTATGCATTTGTTCTTCAAATTCAATGGACAAAACCACTCCTTGCACCTTATAACGCATTTACACAAGGATAATGGCAGGACGTGTCAAATCCGTGGTGGAAATGCCAACATCCTAGACCGCATACACCAGGCACCAATTTCGTTTTCCTTTCAAAGTATTTCGCCTGCTTACTTTCCTCATTTTTTCTGTCTAGTATATTCATTCACTAGCTGGCAGATAAATTATTTTGTTAGGTTCATGCCACACCTGTTACGTTTTCCTTCCACACTTAAAAAGAAGATTCTGCAAAGATGAAGATATATAATGAACAGATAACGGGCATACGGTATATGCACGCAGTGGAGGGAACTGGTAACGAATGCTCCAGAGAGTATCTGTAAATATATATGCATACTCTCCAAAAAGGCAGCTCAGATTCGGACTGTAAGCTACTCAGTAAAACTCCTTGAGAAAGAAATGTCATTGGGTTTTTTTAGTTAGTTGAAGTAGGATAAATAGTATGAAAATAACAGAGATTTATTCCAAACAATTTCTTCATAGGAAAAGAAAGTAGAAACAATAATAATAATAAAAAATCAGCCACACCAATGTAACACAATTTTACGAAGGCCCAGTGCAAATGAAAAAAGCTGTGAATGCATTAACAGCATGTAGAAGTCTGCTGTAAAATTAAACAAAATTAACGCAACTCTGTTCTGCAGACAAGGACTACAGCTGAATAGCCTGTTCAGTGCTCACTGAGATGTCACCAAAGGTACTCAGCCAAGCTACTAATTGACATAATTCCCTTGTTTTCTGCAGTGAATGTAATTAACTGGCCATGGAAATAGCTCAGGCAAAATCATCACCTCAGACTGCATTCAAGGGGAAGACTTTCCGCCCCAGCCATATTACGGTCCCTAGAAACAGCAGCCTGTGTAACAGTGTATAAATGCTTGCTAGAAAGATGCCCTTCAGGACACATAAACCCCTGAGGTCATTAGTTTCACTTCAGCTTGCAGTTAGCACCATTCTCCTCCAGAGGCTGGGTAACCATGTGGAGAAAGTCAACCCGCCACTCCCCACAAGGGCGAAAATCTCCAGGAACCCGCCACCGCTTCTGGGTATAAAAATCCCTCCAAAGAGGCACAAATTGCATGTACACCCTATGCACATAAGCCCCAAATGCTGCCTGTATAGAGTGAAGAGCCATAGTGTAGCGTGAGTGGGAGCAAGAATGAAGTTACATGGTTGGCTGAAAACAACTGGAGATCCCGCGCTATCAGCAGGGACAATCTGGATCCATCCTTTTGCTGGTACCATCAGTCACGCAGAAGTGTGGTAAGCTGGACCACAGGTTTAATTTAATCTTGCAATATAGGGTAGGAAGGCTGTTCCCAGGGTGTGAGAGGGAGCAGCCAGCTGCAGGGGAAGGTGGAGGAGCTGCCTGGCCCACAACAGCTCAGCCCAGCCCAGCCCACTGGCACACCTGGGAGCCTGAGATCAGCTTTACGAGGTGTGCTCACTTTCATGATGATGTTCCCAAAACACAGGACTGACTGTGACTGTGGCCATTTCTAAGCAGCAGTGGCAGACCTGAACCTGTCCCCTTAATGCAGCCCTTCTCACCTACCTGAGCAGCAACTGCACTGCCTCTAATGCCTCAAGTTACTGAGCAGAAAATGGTTTTAAAAACTTCTTCTGCTCTCAGAAGCTCCACAAGCTTCTCAGAAGCTCACCAAGGTGACAGAGCTAATACCCTCACAAGAGATGTTTTATTCAGTTCCTGAGATGGCCTGCTCCCACCCGCGTTCTGTACAACGACATACTCTCCGATTAGGAGTCCAGGAAACAACCTTCAGGTTATTGGCAGGATTTTTTCTCCCACAAACACAATAGCTGTACGTGAAGCAGCAGAGCACACAGGGTAAACCTGAACAGGACACTGCTCCCTGCAGAGCAGGGGCAGGCTGACATTTTTTTAGTGCTCCAGCACTAGGTGTGTGTTCTGGCTCAGAAATTCCCCATTAGGGCTGTAACAGCTTATTAGCAGTGTCACCTAGGCCTGTTCAAACTGCAATTTATTAACGGTCCGAGAAGGCACTTCAGACTTCTGCATGGACGAGAACGACAGGGCCACCTGGCCAAACAAATGTTGGGCGCCCTGAGAAGGCAGAAGTCTCAGTTCTTCTGTCCCTCCCCAGAGGCAGGCCATACAGTTTAACCCACCATTCTGCAACAAAAAGAGGAAGAGGCATCCAAGTCCGGTTTGTACAAGGTGTGGCTGCACCTGCCACACACCCCTGCACAGCCTCAACATGAGACACAGCGAGACATAACTTTCACATTTACTGAGCTAACACAGATCCAGATATTAACCAGAGGGAAAGAAAGCTCAGTGAAACCATCATTTATTGTATTTATCTAAAATCAGCCTTCACACGCACATTATCAGGAAAATCTGTTTTACATCAAAAATCTTCCCTTTTCCAACAGAAAATGTGACAGATCTTACTACAGATAATATGCTTAAACAGTTTGACATTTGAGCATCCAGGAATTGCAAGGAATTTCCTAATCCTTTATATAGTTATGGAAGGAACTGAGCTAAATGCTTAATCTCATGCTGAAAATAAATCTCAGCTTTATTTCTCTGTTGGGGAGAAGCTGGTTAACAGTGTGTGCAAACAAAATTACAACTGTCTTTTCATACTGGGTGGATTCTTTTCCAGTTTGCTCAGTGCTACTATTGCATGCTATCAATTTCTTTCCAAACACTGTGCTTTACACAGGACCTTATGTACTAAGGTCTCAACTAAACACTAGGATTAAGAATCAAGCTGAGCAAAGACAGGAAGACGTAGATGTTGCTCTCACTGGATGCTCTCATTTTAAGTTTCTCCAACACACCTTCAAGGACTCTGGGTTTTCATCATCAGAAATCACAACAGCTTTTGAAAAATGCAGGGTTTGTGCAAATGAGGCTGGAGGTCTAAGAGAGCAAAGAGCAGTCCTGCTTTCCTGGTTATATCTTAAAGTCCAGATTCTGATCCACAGGCATATGGCTCCAGCTCCAGAATCTGAATCCCAGTTTCAAAAGCAAGAAAACAATTCCTGTTTGTTCTACTGCATCAGTAAACACAGCATATTAACAATAATCATCTGGGCTAGTTTCTGCATTTGTTTTTTGCCTTCTTACCAATTGATGTTTCTTGTCTTGATGTCAAGCTTTCTGTATAAGACACTGCCTTTAGATTTCTGTTTGTGTGTCATGGAGATGGCAGAACCTAATCAATACCAGTTAAAATAGATTTCAGAAGGCTGGAGAACATCAGCAAGTGGATGCTACGTGCCAATCCTCCTGGAATATTTCTGGTGTGTGTAATTGTCTCAAGGTTTAGTGCATTGCATTATCTGTATTCTTGTTTGCAGAGGAAGGTGTGGTGGAATGTACTGTTCAAACAGAGACTGCTGTCCTCCATCCTGAGATAACGAAGCTACAAAAAGAATTTGTGATGGTGCAGGCAACTGCCGATGTGATACGCAGGTGATGATGCAAGTGCAGATCCAGCGTTCTCACCGGGTGGCTCCTGCACCCTCCCCACCCAAGCAGCTGAGTAAGCTCTGTTTGCATTTATCAAAATCAGGAGTGAAAAATGTAAACGAACCACACAGCAAGAGTCACATGGCTGGTCTGAGCTTCACCACTATTTGACACTGAAAGTCAGATCTCGGCAGGCAGATACGAAGATTTAAACAGAGGTGGCACAGTTGCTGTCCGAATCCTCAAATAATGGGGCATGCTGGTCTCAGTTATTCCCGTAGGAATAACATCTGCTATCTGCACTGAACGTGTCAAACCTAATACCTCACGGAAGTAAATGATTTGGCATAGAGAGAAACATGTTTTGAGCAAACAGTAGTTGACAAACAGTGAGATTCGTTACCTCCATCCACACAGGGTACTTCTATGCACATCAGAGCTTCCTTACCCTCACAGATGCATTTAGAAAGCTCCCTCTCTTGCCTTACTGTACAGACACTACACTGTGGGCCATATGTTCAATTCATTAACCAGAGTCTTAAGCCATGGAGCTTCCATTAATAGGAGTGCTTGATGACAAGCGATTATACAGTTGCATCCTCTTGTAGCCTTAGGTCTTAGCTAAAGACCCGTATTTATTTGAAAAGATTGCTTTAAATTAGGTAGTTAAGAGCACAGCCATCATTTTAAGGAACTGAAGGAAAAACTGATACCCAGCCATTTCCTGACACCCAGCCTTCCTGTCACACAGCAGCATTTTTCACTACAGGGATTTTCTTACTCACCACTCCCTTGTGCTGGTATCAAGGGGGCTCTCTCAGGATACCCCAAGAAAGTATTTGACCCATTTATTTAAATTCATTTTAGATATTCCCCTAACCAAAGAAAATCCAAGCCTTATCTATCCCAGTAAAATCAAGCACACCCAGGGACATTCCCGAGCAGTGGGGTGCAATTGACAGCATAGCTAAAACTGCTGCAATGCTTCTTCCCAGGGTGTGCTTGGCCCTCTCCAACCAGCTGTCCTCCACAACCCCCAGCACGCTCCAGGGAAGGGAAAGGGATGGCCCAGGCCTCGGGCCGGCATGCAGCCTGCGCACAGCCACCTGCATCCAGCGGCTGTGTTTACTAGCACAGAAACGGGACAGCTGGCCACAGTGCCCAGCAACGTTCCTCGGCACATCTAATTCTCCATTACTGAGACAGTCTAAGGGGCTGGAGAACATTTAGTGCTCTGTGCCTGTCAGATTCAGGAGCAGGGAATATGCTGCTGGAAGCACTCCGTGACTCACCAGCAAAGAACCTCTGAAGGAGACCTCCTTTGATTCCTACTGAAACCAATAGGAAGATATTTTAATGGTGTCTCCATCCAGCTGAAGCAATAGACTTCTTTCTTTTTTTCTTTTCTGCTAAAAAGCAGCTGAGGGAACTGGTTTGTTTAGTTTGGAGAGGAGGAGACTCACTGGGGGGACCTTATTGTTCTCTACAACTATGTGAAAGGGGTTTGCAGGCAGGTGGGGTCAGTCTCTTCTCCCAGATAACAAGTGACAGGACAAGAGGGTATGGCCCCAAGTTGCACCAGGGAAGGTTTAGATTGGGTATTAGGGAAAACTTCTTCACCAAAAGGGTGGTCAAGCATTGGAACAAGCTGCCCAGGGAGATGGTGGAGTCACCGTCCCTGGAGGTGTTTAAAAACACACGTAGATGCAGTGCTTAGTGACACGGTTTAGTAGCAGGCTTTGCAGTGCTGGGCTAACGGTTGGACTTGACAATCTTAAAAGGTCTTTTCCAACCTAAATGATTCTATGATTCTATGAAAAAGACATTTGCAGTGCTCAGTACTCAGTTCTGCTGTACTTCAGTTGAGCCAAGGATTCACAAGGATTCATCAGAAAACCACTCAAAACCAAAACAAAGACGCACAATAAATATTAATAAAGACTTACAAGTCTCTCTCCTGAAAGAACTTCCAGAAGTTTGATGAGCATCCTTCCATCGCGAAGGTCAGTGTACAAATCTGTAATTCTGCATGATACGCGTGCCAAATGGGAATTAACCCACTTTGTGAAAGTCTTCTTCTGAACTGCCTCACGTTCATCTGTTAGGAAAATATCACAGTGTTACTCAAAATAAATCACAGTTTATGTACTTACATGAAAACATCATGTTCAAACATGTCTAATATTAAATGAAAGTATGGCTTGTCTTCTTAGCACAATCATTGAAGAAATTGGGACTTCACACTGAAAATCCATCTTTCTTCCTATTTTACGACATTTTCTAACGTCAGTGGGAATTTTACCGATTTTACACATTTTACTACCAATGGAATAAATCTGCACTATTGATTGCAGACTTACTTGCTGCTCAGATAAGCAGTTTTCTCAAGGTGTAAAGAGGTCTGTTATAGAGCTACAATGTAAAAGCCCCTTTGGACGGATCAAGCTGTCCAGTAATTTCGTCAAGATTTATCTTCCACCACTGGAAGAACAGGCCAACTCCTGCTCTCGAATATGCGCACAAATCCACAACAGATCCCACAACAGACCCCCTGAAATACTAGAAGCCACTTTGGATTAGTATAGGTACAAAAGAGAGTAGAGACCAAAGCTTTCCATTTACTTTTCCCCCTTCTCATTACAAAATTTATTTACAGATTCAACATTCGTAACTGTATTTACATAATGTCAAGATGGACTTCTCCATAACTGCATGTTTGAAGTAGACTTGCATTTATTTAAAGACATATAAAAATAGGCTCTCTCCATCTTCCCTTCCCAGAGTTTTTCACAACTGCTTACACAAGAAAGCACTGGCTACGAGAGCTCTCTTAATGCACAGGCTCACTACAGTCCACATTAACTCAGAAACTCCTGAACAGCTACCTGCCAAGCCGAGAAATCTCAGACAGAAAATATTATACATCTTTGCAGTTAAGTTCTTTTGCCAAGAGCTTTGGATGAAACCCTTCCTTGTTAGCAAAAAGTCCTTTCACTGAGCTGGGAACTACTACAGACCAAATCTGTCAAAACACAGGTGCTCATACTTGGACTCCAAAGTCCATAATTAGACACACAAATGAAAGTGGTCTGCTTTCCCAAGGAGCTGAGCACCTAAGCCTCCCATTGGTCTCTTTAAAGTTGTTGGCCCATTCAGAAACAGGACGTGAAGACTGGTAAATCCCAAATCGAAATGTAACACGTCCAGTTCTGAAGTCTGAGCACATTGCTTGAAACGCAGAAAACGTTAATGACTGTGTAGATCAATGCAGAGTGCATATCTGACTACCCAGGGTTTGAGTAGATGCTGTCCTTCAAAAGGAAGGATGTCCCCCTTCCTGGCAGTGCAGTGTGGTGGGGCACAATCCCAGCATGCTCATAACCAGTTAGAGCCTCCACACCCACAGGACCTTGGGAGACAGCAGCAAAAATCTGATCTTGGTGACAAGGAATGATAAAGAAGCTGAGGCTGAAGATGATAGAAAGTTGGGAAACAAGTTAAAAAAGAAAAAAAGATGGTAAGAAAAGAAATCAGACAGTAGAATGGTGCTAAGGAGGAGGAATCTCACAAGGAGTGGGAGAGCAGACCAGCACTTCAGTGGCGGTTTGCCCAATTACACAAACCCCACCCTAAGATTTCAGTTCCTCCCATGTACTTCTGAATTTATTCTTGCTACCCGTGTGGTAGGATGTGACTAAAGCTAACGCACTGAAACTGTCCCATTTGCATCAGCTTTTACTTATCTATAAGGTGTAAAATTAAAAAATGGGGCCTGGAAAGATGTAAAGGGTGGGTTTTGTGATAGAACAGCAATACGCTTTCAATGAACTGACAGTTTGGTCAGTCTTGTCTGTCCTCACTCCGTATGAAGCAGAGGATTGCTATGATAGAAGAAGAAGACAGGAAATTAGCAATAACTGCAGCTTGCTTTCCAGTGCACCAAGAGGAGCCAACGGCAGTTTCTCAAAAGCAGCAGCACATACCCCCCCCGGCAGCCCAAACCTCAGCCCCGGCACTGTCCCAGACCCCGCCAGTGCCACGCGATGTACGTGCCCTTTACTGCCAGAACAGCACAGCACAGCAGTGCTGGGCTCCACTGTGCTAATAAGCTCCGCGCAAACAGGAGAACAGCCAGCTGGTTAGAAAGCCCAAATCTTGTTACAGCAAGGCAATACTAGAAAAATAAGTATTATCTTTGCAGTCAAAAGCTGCAGTGCCTCCTAACCATCTTGCAATTCATACCAGTGGCGTAACAACATAGCTTGTTCCATTTGGATGAAAGAAGAAAAAACCCAGCACATCCAACTAGTGCAAATAGTTGTCTATCCAAGTAATGATTTAAATATAGTGTCTACTAACCTTAAATATATATTTTATGAAGTATTTATAGCAAGTTCCTGGGAATGCTGTATCTGCATATCTGCTTGTCCAGTAATACATGCTTTTAGTTGAAGTATTTTTTTGAAATGAGTCACAGAAGAAAAGTCTTGCAATCAATAGTTGGTGCTTTTTAAAGAAAATTCCAACAGAAATTACCACATCTTCATTCACCAGCTTGAACAAGCCCCAAAACAGCTCAGCAAGTTTATTTAATCACTGCAATCTCTATACAGAAGCACAACATTCAGAGATGCCTGTGGTTACATTCATCCCAAAGACAAATATGGATGTATAAGGTCCTAAAAATAGAGCTGGATATACAAAATATTATGGATATACAAAATTTAAAGCAAAAAAAGCTATCAAATATCATAATGATGCCATCCATTAAAAAATCTTTGGCCAAAAGTTATAGTTATCAACAATCCTCCCAATTTAGGATCATAATAATAGTAATGGGTGGGAAAAGAACATCCGTGTGGTTTTAGTAGAAGGAAGGGTCAGAGCCTAATTTTGAACAGATTAAAGACATGATGCAGGAGATGCAGTGACATGCCAAGTCAGGTTCTGAAAACTTTGGTGCCGTTGTATCAACTGACACCAGCTTAGGATCTTCTGTTGCTGAAATTGAGTCAAAGGAAGTCAACAGATCAGCCAGCTCCAGGCAGCCCTTCCAGGAGGGGGAGGATGGGTCCCTCCTGCAGACAGTGCCAACATGGCCCAGGGTCACCTTTCCAAAAAGGCTTCCCCACCCCAGCATGACTGGTGGCCCTAAAAGAGGACGTGAATGTGCATTCTTTAGGCAGTGGGGTTTCAGGCAAAAGCCCTGAGAAAGTTCCAGTGACTCCCTTTCTGCTGTGTGGCCTCAGCATCCTTAAGTGCACTGAATTAACAGTGAGGAAGAGGATGGGAATGGGAGCACAGCCTCCACGTCTACCTGGAGGCCCTCTGTGCTTTGGTAGCTGTTGCTTGGTGTCATTCCACGTGTTTTCTTTAGTCTAGTTCAAACACCGTTGCTGTCTCTCCTCTCTGCCTTCCCATTTCCTCTGCCCCACTCTCTGTGGTCCCCAGTTTCCTGTTTACGGTGAGAGGTTGAAGGGCTCAGTTGGTTTTTCTGGCTCCTCAGCCTCCACACCCACCCCACGCGCTCTTGTCTTCGCTCCTCTCACCTGATCCCCACCCATCCTCTGCAGCGCCGTCCTCCCACCCTGCTCGCCCCACTAGATAAAAAGTGTGAAAATCTCTACTGAGACCACAGCCGTGATGGTTTCAGCACTAATTCCATGTGCTGAGCATACGTGTCTGAGCAACTTCACTGCTGCAGCCATTAATGGCTTTTCGTTCTCTTCCCGTCTCTCCTCCGGTGCACAGCAAGAATGGCCAAAAGCAGCGCGATCCCTGGCTGCCCGGGTGCAGCCGCCAGCCCCGTGGGAAAACCCTGCAGCACCGCACAAGAGCCAGGCCCCACCTGCTCACTGCCAGCTTTTGGGGACAACTGGCAACTTATCTCAGAAAAATGCCACCGGAGAGACACAGCAGCTCTTTCAGTCTCCTAATGGGCCAGTCACCCAGGAAGGCCACTCTTTATCACGCACTTGGCACAGGCGAAGCGCAGCTCTCTAATTCCCCACTGACACTATTAGCAATAGAGACAGCAGAAGGGAGAAGGCACGGCCGCTCTTGCCCCCGCACCGATTAACTCCTGTTGTGCTCCCATAACGTGGGAAAGCAAAACAAGCCCGTTTTGAAAGCTGTGTGACTGGGGCTGGTCATGTTAAAACCTCTCCTGATTATTTCTACATGGTGTTTCACAATGACTGGAGGTTTTTGCAACACTTTTACCAACCCTTTCAAACTGATAAGCTGTATTTTTCTGCTCTAGGTTTTCAGGTTAAAACACGCACAGAATTAAAACCGATGAATTCTGGTTATGTTTCAGAGAAAGAAACATATATACAGAAAAGCAGTACTTACTGCTCTGACAATTTGGCTAAGCATAGCACACAACTATGACACTTTCAACATGCGGTGCTGTGTAAAAACCTACACACTAAGAGCCAGCTGCACCCATGAGTGACGATGCCAGGGATTTAACATCAGTGACAGGCCCTGAAGCCTGTCTATTTATGAATCTCAAGTGATCATTTTGAGAAATGCCCTTCATACTTTCAAAAACACAGTTTTAGATGTTGAAGATTAATTAAAACTAGAGGATATGGGTGGAGCTCCAAGTGTCCTACAGCTTGCGAAAACATTTGTTTCCCAAGGGTAAAGATAAATGCGCAACATGCAAAACATGCACAGCAGGAAAACGGAAGCCGGTCTAACAGCAGTGTCGATAATAGAGAATCCAACTTATCTTGAAGCAACACTGGGAAGGAAATTTCCTTTATGCGGAAACCCCCATGACAATACGAGTAGCACACAGTGGCTTGCAAACTCCAGCTCTGTGATTGTGATAAACCAAGGACTAACTTTGTTTAGGAGTTTAGTAAATAAACTGGAGTTTGTACACTGAAATGTGCCTAAGCCAGGGCTGGACGGGATCACAGGCAGGCATCTAGCCCCTTCCCTGCTTGAGGAGAGTCACTCAATTCTTCCTCTGCTAATTTGATCAGAAAAAAATCCCAACAAATGCGTAGTCAACTTTCTGAAAGACCAGAGCGTCAGTTGCTGAATCCCCAGTGTGGGGTGGTGGGAGGGGGGTTCACATACACCATTCTCCCTTGGTCACATGCTGAACTCCACTGAGTGAACTCAATAGGGCTGTGCCAGAATAATGGTGAATTTGTCTTAATAACTGCCCTGGAAAATGCACAGCTGCAGAGGCTGGCTGAGAGGAACGTGGGCCCCCATGACCCCTTTGCTACTCCCAAATGCCAGAAAGCGTTATCAGCCCCAGTCCCTTTGCATGATTGCAGCACTAACTGCTGCTGTGGCAAAGGTTACCTGTGTGGCTGTTTGTTTTCTAAAAACAGCTTGAAGTCAATCTGCTCCCTTCCATACCGGTCAAACCACATTTTCAACAAACTGACCTTGAATCTCTTTCAAACTGAATGGCAAATATGTTTGGCGCACACCGCTGCCAGCCCAGCACAGGTAAAACTACTTCAAGCATCCAACAGCTCCTGCCAGCCCAGGACAGCAAACGCCTCTGCACCCAATCAGATAAATAGCAAAGGGGGTGTTCTCAAAGGAGCTGAAATGCTACTGAAGGAAACAGAGAAACTAGAGCACAAAAGGCAAGCTGCAAGGAGCGCCGAGTGTCTAGGGCTGCTGCCGGGCGCTTAGTGCCTGCGCAGCCGCCTTGGGACAGCCCAGCCGCCAGAGGCACAGAAATCCTCCCCGCCGAGCCCAGCGGCTGACAGCTTGCTCTATGCATCATCACTGTCTGTGGATCCCTGTAATACCTCAAGCAAGACAAATTAAGGATGAGTCTTAATCCCTAACTTCAAAAGCTCTGTCTCCTGCAGGTTTATGTCTTTTTTGATTTCCATGTTGAAAGTAATTTTTCCAGGTTAAAATTATTTTTTTTTCACTACAGCGAACGCAGCCAGTGTGTGCACCCTACATGAAGCATTGCTAAACACACTGACTCAGACAAAGATCAGCTGAGTGTTGCTCCAGGCACACACCACTTTTGCTGATATCCAATTATCCACAGCTTCCCAGAACTCCCCAGATCGTAACCTACGTTAACCATGCAAAAAGAAAATAGAGCTTCCTTTCACAGGACAATATTCCCATTTACTGCAAGTTTTCAGGGCAACAGATATCACTCTGTTTTCTCATAGATGCAAGGACATGGAGTTAAATAGCCGGTAATATTCACAGCTTCACAAATTCCAGCCATGCTTGGAAGTTTTTCAATTGAAAAGATGCCTGACAGAATGGCAGATCAGCTCCTGTGACCAGAATGTGGTGATCAAACAAGATTTTATCAGGAAACAACATGAATGCATGTACTGCGATAATCTTCACCATTTGTTACAGTAGCAGACGACCAATACTGAACATGAAATAATTCTAATACAGGTCTAATCTCTGTTGTTTCAGGCAGGCTTGAACACAGGCTTATACAAAACAACCCCCCTATACACAGAGCCCTCAGCAGATCTGACAGGACCAAGCAAGAGCTCCTTCAGTCACCCCAGAACTGGCCTGAGGAACAGACCAACGCCAGTGGCTCCTGGTCCTTCAATTTCCTGTCCAAACTGAGGGCTGCATGCTCAGAGGAAGGCTGGGGACTACCAGCAGCCTTGGCTTGCGATCCATGCTGGGGAAGGACGCTGAGGTTGGGGTTTGTGTGCTCCTGACAGCCTAGCAGGACCCCACACTGGGGGTGAGACCCTCATCTGGGACCCTCCATGGGACTGCCGGCCTGCAGGGCTGTGGGGCAACACACATCAGTCAACTGATGCAACACTAAATATAACCCAAAAGGGAAAAAAAGCATCTCTGTGTATCTGTAACGCATCAGCTGAGGAGAGAAACATCTGCTCGGATAAACACGAAATGATGGCCTTTTCACATGGTCCCAATACATGCTGTATTAGTACATGTGGCAATAAGAAGCCCAGAGAGAACAATGCCTAAGCAATGCCTAAGCATGCACAGACAGGTACAGAAAGTCAACATTAAAGTATATTGGAATTGATCAACAGGGAAGAAAATTATGGAAGGAGGAAGGATCATTCGCTCAGGAGGACTATTAGGTGTCTGTAGAGAAAAGGAAATAAAACTCATTTCAACATTCAAGTGCCCTATGACTCCCCTTTAGCAGTAAGGCAGTGACACTGAAGAGTGGATGCTGCTTTTCTCCAGCTGCAGGTAACGGGTCAGGACTGAAAACGGGGGCTGATGAAAATGGACAAGAAGGAGCTTACTGTAGAAAACACAAGTCTGTAACACACACATGCAGAGGTAAGCAACAGCCTAGAATGAAACCTGCAGGAAGTCAAACTTAAACACACACCTTCTACAAAGAACATGAAACACGTGGGTCCAATGCTTAGAAACAACAGGTGAACTTTAAAAAAACAGGCATCTCCGTTTTTACTTCAATCTTGCAGACAGTTTAACATAGAAGAATGACTGCAGCTGATGGCTTTGATGTGAGTAGGACGTATTTGTTACGGTTTTTTTATGGCATGAAGTAATCTGTGGAGTGACTTCCCCATCAAAAATGGTGAGATTATGCCAAAGCTTTTACATGCTCGAACATGACTTAGACAAGAACCTGAATGCGAATGTTAAAGATGACAAAGAAACGAGGCGATTTTGTTCATGCTATGTTTAGCTGGTGATTTTCATTAGGAGTAAAATCCTTGCTGCTTTCCTGACTCTGCTACACAGACACTATTGTTCAGAAGTCAGGGGTGTGTTTAGCAATCTATTCTCTTTTACTAGGAAGCACCATCCAGCTTCTAAATCCTATTAAATATCTACCCTTCTCTATCAAACATTACAGCATGTGACTACTTTCACTGCTGAAAATGCTCTGAAAAGAAAAAAGGGAAAGCTACAGAATGCGGCATGTGAAAAAAAACAATTCTGCTGCTTTCTCTCTTTGATGTCACTAAACCTCACTCACACAATAAAATGATGCACAGAACAATGTCCGGTAGCCAGCCAAGCATTACGGGGTGTGGAAGGGCAGGTCCCTTCATTGTCTTTATTTTTACACAGAGTTTATGGCAGTTTGGTGTCAGCAATACAAAAATAAACCTCCTGAAAGCCAGCTTCAGACTCATGTAGAAGAATGATTATGTTCATCTGCAAAAAGTTGCTGTACGGTCTCCCACAGTAAATAAATGAAACATAAAAGTTATCTGGGTTTAACAGATTAAACTGGTGGAAGAACTCGGCCTATTTCTGTTTTTATTATTATTAATTCAGAAGACAGAAATGACATATATAAGCAGCTTTAGAAAGCATATGTGCTCAGCACTCCTTACATTGGTGTGAGCTTTGTGAACTGATTGTTAACTTCAGGAAAACTGGAACACAAATTTGTGTAAATATCTCCTGCATCGTGATCAGCTCCTTGCTATGGAAAACACCCTGTCACACAGCCCATTTCATAAACATTAACCATTCAGGTTTTTTCCCCTGGTACTCTAGGACACCAGCTGACTTCTTGTTCTTTTGTATGAAATGCAAAGCAGCTACAGAAATGCAACCTTTCTAGTGGATGATTAAAATGGTTTAACACTTCTAGGTGCTGCTCTTGAAAACACCTACACCCATCTTCAGCTTTAAACATCATCATCTGCCCTGCTTTAAATATAACCACTCACGTTATTGAAGTCCTTTATGAGAAGAATGTTCAAGAGGACCAAGGCCTGACCCCCAAACTGCATTTGGAGAAAGATATTACAAAACCATTCTTACAGCAAAATAGCAAAAGTACAGTTGAATAAAGGAATAACTTTATAGCCTAATAAGCTTGCAGTATAAAGTTCAAATGGACCTCCCTTAAAAAACAGCATGAAAAACACCTCAGTGTTGTCAGCATTTAACTTAAAGGACACAAATGCCTTATGGCTGATTTGACGTTAGTGGTTCACACTCATTGCCATTTTTTCCCTTTGTGTAAAAGACAAATCACTTCAATTAAAAGGAGCATGGAAAAAGCATCGGCCTGTCCCAGGACACTGACTGCGAAATTCCCACAGAAGAACAATGAAAACCTGAGGTCACTGCACTATTTCAAGTACACACAATCTTGTGGGGTCTTTGCAGTTTCCTTTAAAAAACATTACGAGCATAATGCAGGGAAGTGCCAGGGGTCTTCTGGGGGGGCAGGGGGGTAGTGCTGCTATTTTCCATACTTGCCCAAACCACTGTCTGATTGGCAGTATTAGCGAGGGTAAGAGGAAGGCTTGGCACAGGCAGAGAACATGCCAGATACTTCTCTACATAAGGTCCGTGTTATTTCTTCCCATTTTCAGCAACCCAGCAGAATGAAAGAGTTTTTACAGTGGATTCCCACTAGTCTATAGGAGGAAAAACAAGCGTAGGAAGGAGGAGTTGGCTTGATTTGCTTTTATGACTTCTGTTACTCTCTTTTCCTCTCAGCACTCCTCCCTCTTCTGCAGGTAACGCAACAGTTCTCACAAAAGACGACTAGCACTCTGCTGTTTCTACAGTTCAACTATGTGACCAGACTAGGATCCTCCTTATCTAGGTATTTGGAAATATGAAATTGTAACTGTTAACCAGAGATGAGTCAGTAAGGGATGGGCATCAGGTCTCGGCATTCACTGTGAAGACAGCAGAAAGGATGCTGAAATCCATCTTTTACAGAGCAAACCCAGACACTGCGGGCAGAAGCCTACAGAGGCATGCACCACTCGGGAAGAAGACAACTTGCTGGTGCTGCAAGACTGGGTGTAGCCAAGCAAGGGGAATTCTGATGGGGTATCAAGAAGAAAGCTGTTACCGTGAGGGTGTCGGACACTGGATCCCCCACAGGCTGTGGGATCTCCATCCTTAGGAATATTCAAATCTCAACAGAACAAATCCCTAAGCAACCTGATCTAACACTGAAGTTGACTCTGCTTTGAGCCAGTGTGCTGGCCCAAATAAACTCCTCTTCCAACCTAAAGTATTCTGTGATTCTATGAATTTTAGCAAGCTTAAACGAGAATAGGCCAGAAGACTGGACTGCTAGTATTCCTATGGAAACCCACTGAGGGATTTCAGAGAGCTCTGGGATCTTCTCTTTCATCTCAGCCACAAGTTGAGACATTACATTGAGAGAAAAGTCGAAGCTGTGGTATGTTTTGACCATGCTTCTTTAAAAACTCATTGCAATCAGAAAGAAGGATAGATGAAAGAAATGCCAAACCTTTGTTGGTTTCATGTTTAAATCTAATTTCACTTTAATGACAGAAAAGCATGAGTAGAAAATAAATAAATCTATCATGAATGCATTTAATCCTTTCAAAATATTAAACCTCTGTTATCATTATAATTAATTGCTGTTAAATTATAATTTTCATTATCACAGACATTTTAAATGGAAGAACATGTATTTAAACAACCATTGCGTTGATCAGGGATTAATAATAGCTGATTTCATAGCCTTGCTGAACAACATGTTTAGTTCATCCAGTTTCCATGGTTACACAATAATTTACTATTGTTAATTGCACGCTGTATTGTAGAGTCAGATGCACTATGCTGACAGGTTGCCGAATAAAAGCAGTAACACCACAGGTAGGCCAGGCCATGGCTCAGCAAGCCTGAGATCTAAGCTAAATCCCAAAGGTGAAAGCTGAATGAGTAACAGCAATAAAAATATTGTAGCTTACAATAAAAATTACTTGTATAACTGAAGGAACCATGGCATTTATAACATGTAGTTATTTCTAAGAAGGGAGTTTTAAAAATGCATTAATTTTAACAAGATTTGAAACAAACTGCTAATAAGAAGCATTAGAGGAAAAAAATCCCTAATCTTCTCTGGCTCTAATCTGCAAACCCATCATGCAGCGAACCAGCTGAAGTCCTGGAGTTGTCTTTTGAGACTGGCAGAATTGATGCCTCCACCTGTTAGCTTGCTTAAGAAAAGCTCCAGAAAACTGAACCACAACGTAAACTTTAACACACACATTCCTATCAGTCACTCAGTATATTAAAGTTCTTTTTCAAGAAATCCACGTGGCAATTAAAAAAAGTAATAAATCTTTCCTTCCATGCCATACCTGCTTTCTTGGGACTTCTGAGGTACAAGTTGCACATGCATTCTAATTCCTCACCTCAAAATTTTCCTGCTGGTCTGTTTAATTCCAATCCAAAGGTCATTTACTGATCTGCTTTTGTGGGACAATGTGGCATGTTTAAGCAAAATCATTTTAGCCTTTGGAGTTATGCAAGGGTTGGGGAAAAAAAGATACCTTTCCAGCACAGTATTTCCTGCCCATGTGATTACTTTCAAAGCAGTACCAGAAAAAAACCCCTTTGTTTGAAACTCTCAAAGATGTCTCTGAGCTTTAAAAGGTGATGCAAATTTGAAGGAATTAGCTGGGTAAAATTATACTTTCAATGCTTGTATCTTCATGCAGAAGCACCACTTGATTTTCTGGTCTTAGAAGTGGACCTGTGAGTTGTACTGATTGTGCAATGCATTGACTACACAAACTGAAAAGCGCCATGTGGGTACAATGTTGCAGCTTTTTATTGAAGTTATCCGTGAGAGCTCACAATAATTTACCTTCACTTACTTTAATTTTTAGCACACTGAGAAAATTAAGTGTCAAACATCATCAGGTCAGCATAATCAATATAAGAACCACCCAGACACTCCTGATTCAAAGTAATTTCATGGATGCCTCCTTAACCACGCTGCATGTGGGCTCTATACTCTGGGCTTTTCCCTCCCTCAAAATGCGACAGTGTTGTTTGTGTGTTTGTTTTAAAAAACAGACTATGAAACGTGCCAATTAATAAAGGAAACACAGCTTTCAGAAGTTTTTGTACTCTGAATAATGCTCCCAATTACCTGTTAATGTAATATTAATGTCATTAAAAAAATAATTCAGGTATTGATTAAGCACAGAACTATCGTGGATTTGCCTTACATATGCAAACAGGTGCTTTGAACTAAGACCATTTGTGTCTCTATATCCACTTACACACCTTCATAGCCAAATCGCAGATACACATGTGTACACAGGCATAAAAATGCATTTATGGCATCTCACACAGATCGTGTGTGCCTCACTTGTGTTCCTGAAGCCTGAGACATGACAACTCACTGATTTTCAGGTCTCCAAACCTGGGCACATTCCAACCCAAGTCAAATGCACAAGACTAATGCATAAGAAAAAGCTCCATGAATACCCTTCTGAATATGAAGTCCACAGTGACTTGCAGCTGGTGCCAGGGAAATGTTTTTAAACATGGCAACAGGAGCTAAACCAGAAGGGAGAGATGACTTTATGCAGCACAGAAAACAAAAGGTGTTCTGGCATTAGGTAGTTCACAAACGGACACTTTACAACTGCTAGGAACCAGCTGGGATCAGCCACACTCAGGGAGACTGGAGGAGAGGTACAGGACAGCCCCGTACCCAGCCCACTGAAATGGGTACTGCAGAGACTGCACCACCCTGTCTAGTCATTTTGGTCATTCAGGAAAAATGGGGGAAAAGTCCCCTCTCAGCAGCTGTTTTATCCTGCATTACTACAACCAGCAGGTGCCTGTCCCACCCCGCCATACCGAGCCCAGAGAGAGCAGCTCTCCCGGAGCCAGTGCAGAACTGCATTTCATCCCTATGGAGGATGCCACTGCCAGGACACACTGCACGGCTAAAGATTTTACGTATTAGGTGTCCTTAAGTGTTGTCTGTTCTCCAGAACACCTTGCAACTGCTTTTGTTTAGGAAAAAAAAGTATCTGCAGTGAGGAACTGGCTGGAACATGGCTGGCCCCAGGCACAGAGAATACATAAGCATCTTTCAAGTGGCAGAGCATTATTAGCATCAATGTGCTGGCAAATATCAGTGCAACTCACCTGTTAGGAGCAAATGTTCCAGTAAGTAAGGATTTATATCATTTATAATATACCATACCAGGCATCACTATTAACATATTGATTTTGGGGGAGAGACAGAGAGAGAAGCATTTAATAATATGTGAGCAGCAGCCGATTTACGGGAAAAATGTGCCACAATCTCAGCATCTTGCTCTGTGAACTCCTTCTGTATGGACTGAGGCAACAGCTATGAACAATCATGTCCAGATGCAACCAGCACATAATCTGCTACTAGAGGCTGATGGATTAACAGTGCACCTGTGGAAGTGACAGTGGCCAGGACATCACCTAGGGAACAGTCAGGAAATTGTCTACAGGCACTGCCAATTCTCTAAAATTACTTCTTTGAGCTAAAAGTGAAACACACCTTCCTGTTATCAGGTGAGGCCATGAGGATGAAAAGCAACTCTCACCCCACAGGGTGAACAAATCCTGTGAAGACAGAGAGGGAATGGGGTACAACTCACCTCTGAGAAAGCAAATACAGCAGTTCCCACAGCCACAGCTAAAACAGTGCCTGACACCCTTTCCTTCTCCTTTGGGCCCAAGATTAGAGCCTTGATTCAACTAGACCTCATCCAATTAACCAAAGACCTGCCACGTACCCCATGGCTTTCATCAGCGTCTCCAACTTCGGCGTGCAGGGGCATGGCACACCCCCCTTGACACAGGGGCGAGAGTGGGTGCACCCACCTGCACTGTGGGTGCAGACACTGCCATCCTAAGGAATTACTTTTATTTAAACAACATGAGACACTGAGAGGTTAACCCAAATTATTGAACTCCCCATGCATGAGAATAACAGAAAGGTCAGAAGTTCAAAACAACCAACATCTGATGTTCCTAGACACCTCCCCTATTTATTCAGAGCCTTACTTAATTGCCATTCCATAACAGCTATTACTCATGTTAAATTGTAATCAAAAGCTAGTCACATCCGTGATTTCAGAGCAGTGTCTTCATTATATTGCCAGACAATTTGGAAAAGCTGAAAAGAGGAACACACCCTGAAAGAAATGGCCACTGCACTACCAGAGTACTCTGGTTTCCCTGGAAATAACTGTGCAAAGATACTAAACCAGATGCAGAATTAATTGTTACCCAAAGTAAACCATAGTTAGTTGACCAAAATGAACACTAAGAACTGGACTTTGGGATATTTTGGAAGGGGAAGGCTGAACCCAACCATACGGTATCAATGTGGAGATGCTGAAACCAAAGAGGAGTCATCATTTGAGAAGAACGAAGGAGCAGGCCTGTAGCTGGGAGAGAAAATCCCATGAGCAAGTCGCTCAGCACTGTATTGTTGTGCAGTTTCATTGTCTTTAACGGGACTGCCTTGGTTTAGATTATCTGAGAAGTGGGCTCCGCATACTGACTGATTTTCTGAAGAGTTTGCCAAGACCTTAAGTTAAATTTCCTTATCTTTATTAAACCATAGGAGCTTTTTCCAAGAAAAATCTGGGAAGCCAGCATTTATTTCATTCAGATAACCTCTTAAATCTCTTTGTAACAGTACATTGTTTTGTTTAATCTTTGCAGGCATAAGGCCACCCCTTGCCTGCGATTACAGTGCTGTGGTAATATAGATAATTTCTGTACCTTGCCACTACGCTTTCTTCACTGTCTCTTTGGTATGTAATTCTCTGGCTATTCTGCCTGAAAACTCAGTTCTGATAGAACTAAAACAGACAAGAAAACTTAAAAGAAACCAACCCCACAACGAAAACAATCCTCAGGAACATATGCCTGGCCATTTTGACAATAGCCAAGGCAGAGATATTTGCAGTCTCTGCAAGGGACATCAAATACGATTCCTGTGCAATGCCATTTGGGATGATACTTTTCCTGTTTGCTAACACAGGAAGCATTCAAAACCTGCAAATGAGAAACCAAATTTATGACCTCCTGCCCACTCCACCCCTTCAGCCTTAATACAGTGTTATTAAAAGCAGTGCAGGACTGTGCATTCTGATAGAATGTCAAACAGAAAACTGACCCTGTCCAGTGTAAGTTTTGTCATGTACATATAACTGGGCCTGTGCTTTCAAGAGTTCCAGTTCATATTTTTAGGAACAAAGCAAACTTGATTGAACATGGAATTATCAGCATTTCCAGTTATCTCATAAAAAGGCCACTTGGTAATGCCAGATCTTTCACAAGACCTTTGAAAAGCCACAAACGTGGCCCCTAGACCATGCCACAGCAACTGCCTGAGTGTCTGCTTAACTGTACTGTTCCCCTCAAAAACTGAAGGGCCTTTTTCTTTAAGCTTCTCTCCAAGTGAAACAGTGGGGCATTCAGCACGTCTACGAGACTGGTTAATATTAGTTTGGCTACAGTAGTTCTCTTTCAACAAAGGAGGCTCTCAGCCCGGGATACCCTCATTCCAGCAGCAAGTGTACAAGGCCTTTTGTGTTAGTGTGGGTTCTCCCAGCCATCGCGACCTTAGGCTCCACATCAAAAGTCACAAGCATGAGTGCTCACCATCCCTCTTGCCTTTTCTCCTCTGAGAGAAGCGCAAGGACTCAGTTACATTCATTTTCAGGAGCAGCAAGCAATTTGAAGCTCACGTGCCCTCCTTAATTACATGCAGGCTATCACAGAGGACATTAGGGCCAGAATTACTTTGGGTGCTACTGTGTTCTGTATGTGAATGAAATTACATGTTCAAAGCCCAGTTAAGAGTAAGGCCCTCCTGCCCAAAGCATCGGGTGGGGAACACACATCATCCTCTGCTTCTGCATGCCAGGCTTTTTCTTGTTGTACCGAATCACAGAAGTACTGGAATGCAGAGTAATCCATGCGTTTCTTACTTTCCCCATGGTTGAACCTTTACTTTGAAAGGACTGATCTTTAGTTGGGAGGGGAATTATTTACCTATTAATTATTAAATAATTTTCATCTTTGGAGTTGTTACGTCACTTCACTTGGACAACAACATTGGGAAAAGGACCATTACCTGCCAGACACAGATACAAATTTCCAAACTAAATTCCAGATTCGGTTTCTTGTGGGAAGGGCAAAGCACCTTACCTTATTCTATCTCCTTCGCCACAGCTTTTAAAGTTAACGGAGCCTAATTCCCAATATTTGGTTTAACAGTTTTCCCAAACCTGTCTATTCAACAAAGATAAATTCATTTTCACATAAGGAAAAAATATGTCATTGTCATACCCTGCTACTTAATACTTCTCAATTCAACTTAAACAGGAAGAAAAAGACCTTCAGAGCCATTAGTAACCAAATACTCTTTCAGTGAATTCTCACGTGAAATTCAGGCTCCGAGCAGAAGGAGTGTACCTATCGAACCCCACATCCTGCGCTGGGATATCACAGAAGAGTAGTTCAGTGCAGAGAATAGGAAATGAGGATTTTGTGAATCACGCTGCATATTTGTAATTTTACTTTCTTCACCATTCCTACTTATCTTAGGTAGCATTTCATCCACTTTCATAGACAAAGCACACATCCAACAGAAAACAGAAAGACGAAAGAAATGAAGAAAATAAAAGGAGGAAATCACAAAACGGATTTGAGGAAAAACCCGAGAATGAAAGCCTACCATTGTTCTGGCTTTTTATCACCACTTTCATCTCAGTCCGTAGTCTTTTTTTTTATTGCCCCACTTTCCACACAAGTTAATGGCAAAACTCACAATCAATCTGAATAGGGCTCCTGGATAGCAAAAATATTTGGAATAGGAGCCTGTACTCTTTCATGGTTACTACATGCTTACGAAACATTGGGATGGTCTGTAATATTTAGCTTATTTGAGACATTCAATGCAGAAACACAAAAGGGCCAGTTCCTGTCCTAGCACAAACGGTTGCATTTCCACATTGCATTTCCACATTGCAGATGCCAGTTAAGAACATCACACAAATCATTTTACTGTTCTAACTCCGGCAACAAATCACCCCAGGGTATTCAAAATACCTTACTGTCACATGTGAAAATATTTACTTACAAGCTTAGTTTACTTCACAATTTCAGAGCCACAAAAAGTACCAGAATTGCCCTTTTTTAAACAAAATTCTGCTCCAGAGCCTAGAGATTTGTTTTAAAATTAAGGTTCTTAAACACACAGTTACAAAACAAATATTACAAACATAATCTAAATAGAAACTGAAGAAAACAGACTACAAAAAACCTGAGGCAACAGCTCAGACTTGTAAATTTGCAGTTATTTCAGTGAGGAGTCAAATCCAGTTTAAATGTTTACTTTCTCAACTGTATCAATACTGACCATACAAATACCCTACCCCGTGCTCTTTCTACTTGCCTTCTGTACACCTTCACAAGTACCAAAATCCATAACCAGAAAAGGTAAATTTCTGGAAATTTTGAAGACATAAAAGAAATTTCAGAGCTTTTTTGAAAGAGAAAGCAGGAATTTGAGACAAAGTATTGTCTTCAGTAGCTATGGGATTATCAAAATCTGGTTTATTCCTCTAACAATGAGAAATTTCTTAGTCATTTAATCTTGAGCCATGGTAACAGTTTATCTAGCAGTAAATATAGAGTTGTTGTACTGTCCTGAACAGCCCTGCAAAACAGGGAAAATACAAGATAATGTTAGACTTTATTTCTCACTGTTCATCCTGAAAAAAAGTCTTTCACAAGACCTTTCTGTTAAGTTTTCCTCAAAATCTTGTATTTAGTTTCATGGGGTTTATTAATGGCAGGATTGGGAAAGAATGGGAGTGAAAGGTTTGAATGCTTTAGGTTACTGGGTGTTTTTGAAGTTTATCCTTTATAGTCACAAGTATTTGAGAACCTTCTGCAAAACCTTCTTCCATGGGTTTGCTATACATCATCTAGGCAAACATTTAAAATGCTCGGAGGCGAAGTGAGATAGTTTACATGTATTAAAATTAACAGACAACACACGTGGTCACTGAAACATGGCTTTCACTTCTGACTGTACACACCTCATCAGTCCTTGTCTGAAGGAAGGGCATGAAACAAATTCCCCATGCCCTGCTATGTGTCATTTCACAATTTCTACAATGTAACTGTAGGGTTTACTTCTAGAAAGTGCAGAAACGATAAGGTGGTTCGGAGAAGCCATGTCTCACTCTGATCCTCTGCATTGGGTCTGTGCTACAAGGGGATGTGCAGAGCTGAAATTTTACCAGTTGGTTTTATAAGTAGACAAATACAAGTCCTAGGCAAGTGATTTGCTACAAATGTCCATTTTAATGAAGAACCTGGACATGTTAGTTACAACACTTGCCCAGTCATTTCCTCCAAGTAAATCCCTAAATTATATACTCAATTAGTTGGCAAGTTTGCTTTTATAACCTGCAAATTTGAAATATTTCTAGACAGAGAAGAGTTTCACCAAAATGCCCTAAAACTGAGTCTAAGATTCAGATATGTTTGCAGGAATCTTTACATTGGAAAGAGTAAGGGCCCAGCTGTCACAGAAATGCACGTTCAAAACACCGCGTTTTGAGATCCCTTAAAAAGTCTGCAAATCTGACAGCTCTTCCAAGCATGTAGCTTCTGCTTACATGTTCACCAGAAACAGAAGACTGAAGTACGCTGTGTGACACACGAAGGCTTTGGAACAGTCAAGCAAAATTTGCCATACGAATATGAACCTATTTGCAACTTTAGTGGATCCAAGAGGGTGAAGAAAAAAAAAATCCATGTAAACCAGACACATTTCATCTGGAATGAAATTCAGCCTTCCCGCATTTCACCTTTAACAGAAATTACCATGACAAGAAATGCCAGTGACCAATTTGGTAGACAAAGTAGGATGTCCTTCAGTTCAGTAATCACCGCCTGTAGCTATGCAGGTCACTGCTCGCAAGAGACTGAAATCCTTTAAAAGGTAAATCTTGCAACAGGGAAGACAGCTGTTGAAACTGTCTTTTCAAAGGTCACCTATATAACTTCAGAGGATCCTGGGTGTAGCAGCCTAGCCCAGGAGAGTAGTTCAGCAACTCCTGCAAACCTGTCAGCTCACAGTGGGAGCGCGCTGTTTATCCTTGGGCATAGGCAGGGATGTGGGGATAAGGTTTTCTTGCAGGAAAAGCTGTGGGGAAGCCCTGCTTCAGAATAGAAAAAACAAAACAAACAGGAAAATTTTCCTGCTGTTCTGCAGCCTGGATGGGAACCAATCTATGCATACAGATCCCAATATTATAGAAGCCAATTATCATTGACCAGTTAAAAACAAAAACGATGTGTGTGTCTATGCCAAACTGGAACCCACACCAAACCTACTTGGGTCACTGCAGATCAAAGGATTACACAGCCAAGGAGGTCCCCCACTGAAGGGTGCTGCTATCAGAGCAAGGGTTTTGCCCCAGACTCCCAAGATACTCACACAATCGCATTCTGTTTTCTGGTGCAGGTAGTGCTGTGTAGCCACTGTCAGTCTTTCATCCCCATGAAACAGAGTTTGGGGTTGATTTAAAGCTGGCTTAAACAACTCTGCTGGGAAAGACAGCTTGCTTTTCCTACAGGCTTATTTCAGTAGTCACTACATTAGGTGTCAAGTTTTTCAAACCATACTATTTCTAACATGGCTCAAAAGTAGTAATAAAATACAGGCACTTTCACCCAGGCAGCCTGGTCACCAAAACACAACAGGTTCCCACTGAAAATGAACAGTTTCTAACCTGAAAGGCAACATTAAAAGAACATAAAACTAAAATGTACCACACAGAAGGGTACATCACAGAGCTCCTTTGAAAGCGGGCTTTCCTCTGGGGATTTTTATCAAGAGCACAAATCTAACTCACCCCCATCCCCTAGGATTTTACATTTGTAATTACCACTGGAAATTTCACACCTAGGGCACAGCCTTCTAGCTGAGACCCAACTTTCCAATGACACTGCGGGAGCTGATAAAGTCACTAAGTTACTAAATGCCAGAAATCTTAATAAATTCCACTCTGTCCTGTTAACCAGGTGGTGAGAAGGAGCCCATGAGCAGTGATGATCCTGCTTCTCTGGGCTGGTGGCTGCTTCCCTGTGGCACTGATACTCTCTGCCTTAGCTATGGAAGGTGATATAGCTGCAGGGATCTCCTTCCAAATTCCCGGCTTGCATTAACCTCTTCCTGCCAACTCCTACAACCTTGCCAAGACAATCCACAAGACTGCCTGTTAACTCAGCACAGGTGACAGCCTTGGTTTGTAATTATAACATATCTGGTTTGCTTTTCAGTTAATTCTTCAACTGAGCTGGACAAATTTTCTCCACTGACGTACCCTGCATAAGCTACACGGCAATGTGTTTTCCACAAACAAGTTTTGGGGTCCTCTCTTTACTTGCAGAGCCACTCCAGCCCTGCAACAGATCCCTTTCTACTGAGCAAGTGGCCATGAGAAACAAAACTCCACACCTAGGTTTAATATGATAGCAACTGCTGATACTATCTCTCACTTATCATTCCAGGACTGGGTGAACAAACCATAAGAACTTACTGAAACTTAATAAAGGAAACAGAACTTGCTAAAGCATTTTTCTCCCCACACCTTCACTGACATTCTCAGGAGCACAAGGACTGAGTATGCTAATCTTCTCGATTATCATACACAAGACTTCAGGGTTTCTTTTGACACAAAGACAGCCTCGATTCACGATTCACTTGCAGCATTGCCTTCTGCCACATCCTGCTTCAGTCTGGCCCACCAAGGGAAATGGGAGCTGGGATCTCCTGTGAGGCAACCCCTCTCCCAGGTGCAAAAGGAGCCAGTCTGGTCCCTTTGGTGCAGTCCCACAACTTGTGCTGGCTTCACACCTCAGTGGGGCAGGGCTGGAAAATCTGCTTTAAATGCTTCTCAAGTTGAACAACTTAGTTTCCTTACAATCATCACTTCGAGGCATTTAAAAGAGGTGGAATGTAGGAGTGCCTAGGTGATCACATACGATCTGAACTTGCTTTATCCGTAGCATTTTGGCTCCTCTTCTCATGTGAAGCTGCCAGTGCAAATCTAAGGCATTGCCTTGGGAAAGGGGAGATCAGACAGGGTTGCTCTCTACTCATTGCTGATTCATATTCCTGCTTCACACAAGGCCTGAGCACTTTCTCTGTGTTATTTTAGTCAAAACAATATGCTCCTACGGGCTTTTTTTGAGGAAAACTCCCAAGTTTTACTAGATCTGAACAGTACCTTTCTAGAAGCTAGTGCAAAGCTGTGGATTCACATGAAAACTCTAGGAACTGTGAAAAATGAGGGGCAAATTCAGTGTGGGAAGAACATGAGTAGAGGCTATGGTAACCCTGTATGGTGACAATACTGGTGGCTGCTCTAGAGAGCCATCCTACTGGAGGCAAGAGGGGTGAAACATAGGTATAAAGGGGCAAAACGCAAAAATAAAAAGGCAGGAAAACTTCAAAAGGTACTTTTTATTAGAGACTGAAGAAGGTTTAAAACATACTTGCTCTTAGTTGTTTGTACACCTCCACAGTGAAGAAGGTAAAACTCGTGATAAATTTGTAATTTAAAAATATTACATATATTCAGCTCATCCTTGCTAGGTCTGAGTCCAGATGCCCTGAGCAATGCCCAGTGCCGCAGAGCTCCCAATGTTTTCACCAGAGCCTTCTAGCAAAAGGACAAGAATCAGATGAAAATTTTACAACTACAAATCAATGGCTTTTTAGATACTCTTCAAAGTGCCATTAACCCAAGGAAAGACACCTTCTATATTGGCAGAGTTAAGCCACTCCCTTTACTGCACACAATATTTTGTAGGGTCATTTAGCGTTTCACAGAGTATCTGGTGCATAATTTAAAACATTTCCTGTACCTAAGCTCCACCCTGAACAAGACCATCGGCAGCACTATTTTTCAAGCCTGTCTGCCTTCTCTGCAGTGTGAGTAAACAGCTATGGGATGGTCTACTGCAAAGTCCCTCCTTCCAATTGCAGGAGAATTCACTGCATTTTCTCCCTTTTGTTAGAGGAAATTGCAGTACATTTAGGGAGAGCATTGCAAGTTTTATTTTTTTTTAAAGTCAACACAGTGCATTCCACTGAAGGGAAAACTCACTTTCTGTGCTTTCAACACTGCAGTCTGCTTTCCTCTTTCAATGTGATGTAAACACACAGAGATAATGGATTCCTGAAGCAGTGACCCTGAAAATGATAAAATCTGCCTTCTTTAGTCTGCTAACTTAACCAGCAAAGAAAGAGGTGTGAGCCACTACTTTTTTTTTTCTGTGCCACAAACTTACCTCGTTCTTTTTAAAGCAAGTACCGCAGCTTAAGATCTGACAGATGTCCAAGATAAAGCCTCTAACGAATTCCCTCATGTGCAAGTTTGGAGCCTGGATTTTCCATGCCTTGCCTGAGGAATGTCTATGTTGCCAGTGTTTAAGATGCTGTCATTTTATCTTATTATATCCAGTATGCAGCCATTACTGTGAACCCGTTTACAAGATAAACAAAGTATTATGAATGAAAGATATTTTTTTTCCTCCCTTCCTAAGCCAACAAATAGGAACATTCTTTGCACTAACCAGGCTCTTCCTCCCTCTCTGACAGGAACCACAGGACCACACTTGTGGCACAGACCAGAGTAAAATAAGAAACATGCACAGAAGGGCTGGACTTCACTGTACTCGGGCTGTTCTCTGGGATTCTTTATGGAGTCACACGGATGTAGAAAAGGACATTTGGTTTTGGTTAAGAATTCTTTTTTATTTTGAAACTGCAGTGCTAGAGTTCATTCATCGCTGGGACCAGCCTTACACAGAGAAACGACAGAGCTTGTTTTACCCTGTCTGAGGCAGAAAGTTGCTGGGCACAATCCTCCTCCACTGCACAGCTAATAATCTGGGTTTCCAGCACAGGTCAGAGGCCTACCCTTTAGAAAGCACATGACCACTCCCCAAAAGAAACGTCGGTTTTCTCACACAGATAGAGAATTTAATGGGAAGACATTAAAGGACACTCTCCCGCTCTAAAATGAGAAATATAAAATGAAGAAAATCGGTAATGTTAAAGTACATTAATGCTTTCTCAGAGATCTACAACGTGAGCAAACTAATTTGTTTGGAAATTCTGCGACTGTTCTTCCTTTGAAGAACTTAAGCCACCCACCGTCACAGGAAGTATGCAGGGAGTTAGAAAGGGCTCTCGCACTGCAAACTGCACCCAAACAAAGCTAGGATTTTATGATGAATTTTCAGAATTATGACTGTATTTTATTTAAGGATAAAATAAAGAGGAAGACTACATCCTCACTCCCCCCCTTACTGTTCTAAGCGACTTGGGTTAGTCCTCATCTGTAATGCTGAATGGCTCAGAGGTGGGACACGCACCCTAATGCTGTGTAAGACTGAGGACACCTTCAGAGAGATAAAAGCCACACATTTTCCTATAGCACCACTTCTGGCCTCTCTCGTTAACATCTTGATGCAATGAGAACAAGCCCTGACTAACATGTTTACAGGGATCATATCATAGTAACACCTACCCCCCGGAAAAAAAAAAAAAAAAAGCAAGCATGGGCTTACCTTGTAACTGCTTGAATCTTCCTTCTAACTGATTATAGTTATACTGCACTTGAGCTGCATATCCTGGGGACAACGGCCCGGGCATACTGCTTGATTTTTGTAATTCCATTTACAGGTAACACAGGGATACGACGAACTGCAGCATAAAGGAACCACAGGTTTCTCTACCATACATCCAAGTAAATCCCAGCTTCCTCAGTAGTTTGGCTTCAGTCCCTAGAGAAAACGCTCTCACTGAGCCTAAGTAAATAACAGCTTCGGTTCAAAATCCAGCAGTGTGGGTTGGCGGCAAGCTGTCTGTAATGGATTCAAACTTAAAGCACCATGAGGGTTTTTTTGGTGGTGGTTTTTTTTTCCTCCCCGCTCCACTACAGGCAACTCTCAAGTGCTCGAATCTGGTTTCAAATGCTTGCCTGGCTCTGGCAAAACTAAATCAAAAGCAAGCCTGCGATTCAGCCCAAAGTAAGAGCAGCATGGAGCCACACGCTGCCGTCCTTGCCAGCGCTCCCAGGAGCCGCGCACACCTCAGACCTTTCTGCTGGTTTGTAATATAATCAGCAGCCGCCCGGGTGCAGGCTGATGTCACTTGATTACCATACAGCACCGTGGAGGAAACGAAGGCTGTACCAAGGGCGAAGGGGCGGTGGAGCAGGGGAAGAGCGGGACGCCTCATGCAGTGCCGCTGCAAGTTCTTCCGCTGGTGCAGGCCGTGCTGCTGCCCTGGGCCCAGGGGCCAAAGTGGCAGCGGGGTCTCCAGCCCTCCGCTCCCGCCGCCCCGCAGCACACGGTGGTACTTTCCCGAGCAAAGCTGGTGGAATTACAATCTTTTGTTAAGAGCCTCATGTAACGGAAAAGTCTCAGATTACTATCACATGAAAAGGAGGGCACTTTATTTATCTGCAAGACTGTTCACTTGAAGTAACACATGCACACAGAAGCACTCATTCAGTATTCAGAAACAGATGAGGAGGGGACACAGAGAGATGTACGCTCCAGCACACTGGGAACAAACAAAAGCTTTGTGAAAAGGTTCTTTAAACAGCCAGTTCCTGTCGCTTCGTTTTATGTTACTTGTCGATACCAAAGATTTTGACATCTCCTATGTATGTGGCTCCTTGCCCATTTATCAGTGTGCTGGGTGTTACTGCAAGATTAATGGTTGTCTGGGCTATGCACTGGAGGGGGAGGGCTGTAAGGTAAGCCTGGATGCCTCGCCTCTGACTAGCACCTTAATACCCTGCTGTAATATCAACGCACACAAACAGCAGCAGGGCTAGGCACTGGAAGTCAGTTCCTGCAGGTGGTATTAGACAGAGGATGGCAGTTTTCCCTCAGGGGCATGAGCTCCTAGCCCCTACTCGTTCATAAGTGAAATGAAAATGTCAATTCCACATTCATATTCTCAGTATGTACCATTTGCCTGTTCATTTTTAAAACTGCTGTTCACACAAATGTTTTCTCTTTTCTTCTTGCATTTCCAAATTCCTTTCCAATGGAATCCATGTTCTCTTCTCCTCCCACTCCATCCCCTCATTAAACATTTCAAAATGTTGCCTTTGTTTTGATACTGTTGTTTCACAAGTTTTTAGTCATATAGTAATTTATGTGAGGACCTTTTCTGTGGGAGAAGCGCAGTCCACTCCCACTGACTCGCTGCAGACCTAGCTCCTGCTAGGCATAAGGTGGAAGTTCAACCAGCTGTGACCAACACCCTGGAACAAATTGCAAGAAGTCCAACCAAGAACGCTTCCAATTTAGGGAGATGTGATGGAAGTCAACACTTCTCAACTGAATCTGGGGTTTCCAAAAACACATGGACTGTTGAAAAAGCCTGGCACATTGCTCACGAGGTCATAAATACACTTAAAATATTTATGGCTTTTAACTATACTGTTTTATTTAAAACAACAATGTAGTCCTAGTCCAGAGTTGCTTGTTACATTGATTCAGAAGGGCTTACACTAGTGTATTTCAGTGAACCCCTTTATATCAATATAGCTGTATTTACACAAGACTTTCAGTACTACAGCAGACGTCAAGTAGAGCCTAAGACGTTTCTGAAAATTGGCCTTCAATCTTTTCAGCACTACCTACGCTTGGTCACTAAAGGCTATTCAGCTGCCCAAGCCAGAGTTTACAGTGTCAGGGATGAAAGCGATTGTCCACAGGGCCAGCTGAAACACCGCCGTACAGGGGACCCCAAGGTACTGCAGGCTCGTGCCCTGAAAGTGTGTTTGTAAGGCAAAAAGGGGATCTGAGGAAGCACCTGCACTTGTCACTGCAGCAGGCAGGATGCTGCTCTCCAGACAACAATGCGCTGATGTGGCACTGCAAGTCCCCTGTTCCTGCCAAACCTTCCCCTGATAATCTTTGTACAGCCAGCTGTCCCCTCCAGCATGCAGGGACCCACACACTGCAGTTGCAGCCATGGGATTTCCAGGCTGGGGTGGGAGGGAAGAAGGGCAACACAAAAATACAAATGGCTCCAAAATTTACACAAACAGAGCTCGGTAAACCAAGCCGTTAATATACAAATGTGAACTCCCTCAAAGCTCAAGGAGCATGTTTTACCCAGCACAGAAGTACAGGCTTATTTCCGTCCCAATTTTTTTTCCTGCAGCTTTCTACCAACAGCAGCTTTTGCCTGTAATGCCTGACCTATATTATAATTAAACAAAACCCTTCCCCTCAAGAGCAGGCAGGCAGCCAGGCCCTACCTGCAGGCATATCAGCTCATTACTGTCCCACCTTGAGCAAACAGGTGTTGCTATGCAAGCTCAGAAGGTAAAACTAAAGTCCAAGTGACTGACAGGAGAGCTGGAGCCTTTTTAACACCATGAAGGCCATAAATCAGGAGCCAGGAACTTCTCCCCAGCTGAAAGCTTTTCCAACACCTTTGGCAGGCGACAAACTAATGCACGTGGCCATTATTAAAAATATTAAAACGTAAAATACTACAAAAGCAAAACATTAAAAACTAATCATTTGGCTTTGACCCATTCAAAACACAGACTGGCTTCCCTCACCCTGTCATAAAACATTAACACCACATACACGAATTTATACTTTAGATTGTCCAGTGTGGGACAACTGAATCTAGTAAGCTTAAGATTCCCAAGAAATACTGAATAAAAGTTAGGGTTTGAGGATTTTTTTGTCCGTGTCCCCTCTCTGTTCCCTCCAGTTCTGGCCTGCCTGTACTAAATGCTACTTTAAAAAGAGAAGGAATTGCAGCAGGTATGGAGCACTGCAGGCTACACAGCGAGCAGGGGGAAAGCTAAAGGAAAAGGGAAAGAATCTGTGCTTGAACTAAGCTTATTTTGTTCAAGGTTTGAAAAAGACACAAGACCCTAACACACTGTGGAGCACTCACTCTGAAATTCTGACCTCATTTTAGCTGCCATCCAGGTCGGCATTTGGGCTGAACAACAGGTCCCCAAGCAACAGATGTGACAGACTTTGTTAATGATCCTATCAGCTCCTGGGGATGGCCCTGATCGCCAGGTGCTGCTGACTCATCTGCCAAAGCATTACTGCTGCTTTGCTGGGCCTCTGGCGTACATTTTGAAGGCTCCACTTAACAGGTTGGTGGGAATTCTGTAGAAAGAGCAAAGCAAAATGGGGATCTGTCTGTATTTGTGAAACGCTACACTGTATGTAGCAGGGCTTCTTAGAAACGGGCATCCTGCCAGTTCGCATTTCTGTTTGAGTCACAACAGTCCTAATACTACATTCGTTTGCTGTTGACTCCAAATTAGTAAACCTAAGACGTGCTTATTGCTGCTATGTAGCAATGCATTGAATTGATCGCAAGGCTCTCACATGCACAAAGATGGGTTTTATACCTGGTTTCTACTAATTTTCTCTGTTTCTCTTTAATTGACTGAGCCCTTGACAATACTGATTGGATAATATGTTATGGAGGGGAATTAATGTGGTAAAGCCATAGATCAGATAATTTTTGAGCACTGGTCCAAGTGTAACATCGATTCAACACAGTTTGAAATTGTCCATGGTGTAATTAATCACTGATTAAAGCACTGGAGGAAAATAAGGGCCAAATAATATATTAAGTTTAGTATAGCAGGGAAGGAGGGGGTTTTGTTGGGGTTTACCACCCCCAATTTTGTTTTCATTTCTTTTCCCCCATAGCTGTGAAATAATTTTTGCTTGCATTCTTCGAACTGTACCTCTCTCATAGGACTTGACTGGTAATGATGGCTTGCATTGTTTGTGTGCTTGTTAAGAGTAAATAAAAACGCAAATAATTATCCACTTACCAATAATGCAAAGTGTGACTTAGCTGACATGATCAGAGCTTTGCAAAGCCTCAAGGAGAACAAGAGGTTAATTACAGTAATATTACGAATGTACAAGTAACATCTGGCGGTTAAGCAGGTGCTTACCCCAGAACAGAAAAGTATCTGTCCCAGGATCTGTCTTTACCTGGCTCTGAAAATTGCTGCTAACTGAATGCATTCCTACCACAAAGAAAAAAACCTAAAGTTTCTAAGGAAGAAACTAATGTTAGATCTAGCAAAAATTACTATCCAAATTCTTAATTATTAATGTTTCTAAGATTGAACAAAATTATTCCTTTTCTCAGCCAAAAGAAAATCACTTAAGAAAAACTTTAGCACATCCTCAAGAAGAGTATAGGAAAAAAACCCTCTTAGAAATTCCTGGCCAAGGATACAGTTCATAACTCTCTTGCAGAAAATAACCTGTAAGTGCGCAGTGTTAACATTACTCACACAGCCTCACTAGAATTAGAATAGCTAGAAATTCCCCATCAAACTACACTATCTTCCACCAATAAAGTCAACCAATATTGGCTGGCTTTACTGGGTCAACAATGAAGATAGTAGGTGTAGTGGGCTCAATGTCCAGAACAGGCCCACCCTCAAAATACATTCAACTTAATGCATACATGAAAACCCAAGAAAGCAACACACAAAATGTTCCCTGGGTACCATAAAACAAATGCATGCTTTGAACTGTTGTGTTCTGAAAGATAGATGTGATTTTACAACTCCACAAAAGACAATTATCCTTCTAATGGGAAGCAGAATGCACACGAGAGCTTACAATAATTACAAGTCTGGTTAAACATCACCCTCGTCTTTCCTCTTTACTCTTACTTGCTCTTGTAAATTCTCTAGTTGGTGACTAACTAGAAAAAAATTACAAGATAGAAAGGATGATTTATTAATCTAAAATAACACAGAAATCACATAACATTTGCTCTTCTCCTGAAAGAGGGTAAAGTTCTTACACATCCCCTCAGCGCTACAGTTAAGAACTGAAAACTCATACTCACATTTGCCTTTCTTGACTTCTCTGCTGATATTCCTGTCTACACAGTAAACACAGAATGTCTCCCTATATATACAATAGAGTAAGGAAAGATGGGTTTTGCTGTGGATTGTTCTAGAATGTAATAGGAAATAGTTATTTTTATCATATTGGACAATTTGCATAACATTAATCCTGAAGAATTAGCTGTTTTCCCTCCAGTTTGCATTAAGACGCTGGAACGCAGAGAGAAGCAGCCCACACACTAAGCAGAAATTAGCGCGCCAACTTAATTACCTCTTCTGCAGGTATTAGCGGGAACAGAACCATTCATCTTATAAACCCACCATTTCCTGCAATACTTGGCAACTGTCTCTGAAGAAGGTGAAATAACTACAAACAAGACAAGAGATCTTCTCTTAAGTAACATTTCCACTTCAGAAAGCATTTCCATTTTTCCTGTTTAAAGGTGATTCTAGGTCAGTGGCAAATACCATGGCATTTAGTCCTCCAAGTCCCTTCCAGCCATACTCCCTGTGACTCACGTGGGCTTGGGAGAGCCAATGCAATCAGAAGGCAAGGGAAAGGGGCAGATTAAAAAGTAGGAGACAAGGATTTTTAATACAGAATGGTCCCTTCACATGTTTTCCTTTTGCCAAGCCCAGGCTGGCCTTCCAGCTGCTCCGCACCAAGTCCCAGGCACAAACCAGCTCTGGGCTCCAGATGAACTTGTATGTTGTGACGTCCAAGACCCAAGCAGCACGAAACCTTTGGGAATCTTTTCACAAACCAGGCCAGAATATCAATTTATTACTGAAACTGGGTCAGGTCCACCTGGTTTCAGGTTTCAGTTTACATAAGTCCCAGATTAACAGGAAAGTTGACATGACTTTTGTAACAGTATGTCCTTGCTAACTGCAACAGTGGAACGCTTGCCAGGAGAGCCGCAGAAAAGCACTACACGAGGCCTTGTGTTTGGAAGAAATCATGGTTTGCATTGGTTTGTATTCCAGTCCAAATGGGTTCTTCTGAACTGTGCTGCTTCCCATACACCATGAACTCATCAAAGCAGGGAAGCCACCCCTGAAAAACTGTAGTGACTACATTCACAGGTTTTGGTCGTGGCCCATGAAATGCACTCGGTTTGCTCCCTGACTTAGATAATAACCCTTAAAAACTATTAAAATCAAGCATGGTGCACAGGTACACACTTAAAATACTCTCCTCCTGTGAAATTTTGGCATGAAAACACTTCTTGATCTTCATCCAGAAAATTCTTTATGAGTTTTAATTGTGCATTTTGAGAAGCAGGAATTTTCACTGCCTCTCTCTCCCCGCTTTCCTCCTTTATCTGAATTGCGTCTATGTTTATATGTAGGAGAGAGAGAGTTTCCCACCCTCCTTTTGCTTTCCTTCCTTTTGTACTGTTTTCTTCTTTTTTTCCAGTTTGACCATAAACACAGAAGATGCACTGCTGCTACACCATAATCACTCCAGCATGAAAATTCAATCTACTCCTGAGCAAAATGGTAATTGGGTGAAAGTGACAAGCAGAACACACTGATCTTTACAAACCTCCATAAGCCAGAGTATTTATTTCTACTATTTCCCCTGCTTCACGTAGCTAGAACAGAAAGCATATAAACTGTATTAATGTTCACAAATACATCCCAATTGTGACCCGCTGCATTCCCATGTGGTCAGTTTAGGGGAGAGGAATGAAAAAGTACCTCTCAATTTTGACAGTTCCATAACTGGAGGAGCTTGAGCCCCTAAATTAGAAACTTCTGAAGTTAATTGGGCTCCCTACAGAATTTTAGATCCTCTTATGCCTAAGCAACAAAGTTCCAGAAAAGCAAGGCAGTACAGGTTTGCACTGATCCTTTAGTTCACACGAAAGACAAGGAAAATGTAAGGAAAAAAAAAAAATGTTGGAAGCTTTTTTATAAAAACAATATAGTTGATGCAAAATCATGAGCTGAAAGCCTCATTTTTAAACCCAACACAAAAGACACATCTCTCTGTTTATTTTCAAAAACCTTCTTTCATCGAATCTCACCCACAAAATTTCCCCATCTGGGAATTGCCTGTCTCCGCAAAAAAGCTTAGTGATCAGTTGACAAGTACTAACTGTCTCAGACTCATTCCAGACCAAAACATGTTTCATTTTTATATTACACATAGAAATTATGCACTTAGATGTAGACAAATACTGTCTACGCTTAACGCCCATCCACCTTAAAGGCTTAGTAACATTTAAAGGAAGCAAAGCTTCAAAAAAACAATCATACGACATACAAAGTGGTTGGCAAAAAAGTAGTGTTTGCATTGCTCACTAGAAGAGTTCCAAACTGTTACAAAGAATGCTAGAAACTCAAAAAGTGGAACTTGGAAGTGGATTTTCATCACCCTCTCTACTTGTCTGGGTCTCATCCCTGTTCCTGTTCTTTCTGCCTCTACCCCATCAAGGCAATTTGTCTCAAGGCAATCTGGGTTTATATCTCTCCAGGATATTACCTCAAGATAAGAATCAAAGCTCTGATCTGAGAGAATGATTTCATCACTAATCTTGCCCCATTAGAAGTGCTCCAAGGTTAACAGAAATTAGTAAACATTTTTGAATCCTGTATTGAATTTCGCTTTGCAGTATGCTCTGCTAGACATTATTTATACTTCAGGGAGTGCTTTCATGCAGTATCCAAGCAACAAATAGAAGGAAAAATGCGAGGCACATTGCAGATTTGGCTGAATAAATAAAATAAACGCAGAAACATCGCTAGTTAGATGCTAAAGACATGAGATGAGAACATTCTCTTCTACATACGCATTTTTTGTGGAAAGACTTTTAAATTACAGGCTCATGACCAGGTTTTGAAATGTATCCACAGCCAAGCTCATCCTTGATAAAAGGCATAATTTAAAACAAAAATAAAATACTGCCATTATTGGCACGTTTCTATGAACAAGAAATCCTTCCCATTAAGACGACTCAGCAAAGTATCTAAAACCAACGTCATCAGTTCAATGAAGTGTTTCTCTGTATTAAGTGTCCCTAAAACATTGATTCCAACAGCAAAGAACATTATAGTCTTTCCAGTCTTCAGGTTTCGCGTGATGGGCTGCTACGGGTCAGATTCCCAGCTGGTGTAAGTCAGTATGGTCTCACAGAGACCAAGGGAGAATGCCAATTTATACCAGCTGACAATCTGGCTGGTAGCTCTCCTCCAACATCATCAGCCTCAGCATGATTTTATCCCAGCTCTACTATTGTGCCTGGCTTAGCTCTCACCAACTACATGGAGGGTACCTCACAGTGAGTATTGTTCCTTTCCTTGAGCAGCTGGTGCAGCCAGAGCATTTTACCCCCCTTCACAAATCCTACCCTGTCTCTCCCTGCTTGAGCTGGTGCAGAACGCTGCATCTCACTCATCTCAGTGTTGCAGGCAGCCAAAAGCATGTCCCCCGGTGCTTTTCCTCTTTACTGATGCCAAAATGAAAAATAAAATAGACAGAAGAGAGCTGTGCTGTGCCAGCCTGGGAATTAAGGCATAGTTCCCATCTAAAATCAGTGAAAGTAAGGAAACATGTTATGAAAGTTAGCACAGTGCCGATGTATCTAATACCCAGGTATGATAAAGCAGATTTACCTGCTTTCAGGATTATCCTCAGGTGTATTTTGTATCCTAAAAGCAGATACATGTATGCACACAGAGTCAGCATACATTTATGAGTTTTCTATTTTCTTCCTCTTGGTGCAGATGGCTTTTTATATTTAATCACTTCCTAACTACAGTACAGAAATCTCTTGTACCTTACTTTGCTAAATTACTGAACTGCTGTCCAAGCACAGAGTCAGGCCTTTGTGCATAAAGGTTGGCGTATGGCTGGAGCTCTCCACCAGAAACAGATATGGTACCTGTATTCCAGTCCAGGAGCTTAATGCACAGGAATTCAGAGATCAAAAGATCGATCAATACAGGCTCATTTGCTGGCAAGATGCTGGGTTCTCCTGTGTACATGTCCAACTCGATATTGCTTAGTCTTGAAAGAATTTAATCAGAGATGTAAAATGACCGCAGCTGTCAAGACTTTCCAGAGTAGGGCTGCCAGCAACCGCTCCTATCCTGCTCCCTCCCCAAAGAAGCAAAAAGCCTATTTTTCCAGCTCCGCTTGTCCTGCCTGAGCAATGTGTGCCAGATTACAGTTATCCACCAGGATGCAACCACTTTCATGCATCACACTGTTACTAAGTGATCACAGATACTA
Source organism: Ibycter americanus (assembly GCA_035590275.1). Lineage (NCBI taxonomy): Eukaryota > Metazoa > Chordata > Aves > Falconiformes > Falconidae > Ibycter > Ibycter americanus. Next base: position 1,799,518 of record JAVJGI010000035.1, on the reverse strand, counting down.
TCCATGAAGCAGACAAGCATGCATGATTCCAGAAAAGTCCTAAGTTACATTCGGCAGTACTTTTTTCAGCAGTTTTGCTCTATACTCCAGAAGCTACATTAGACCACGGATCTGGTACCTAATCAGACTACAAAGAATCTGACTTACACCTCCGCCACACAGTTTGCACACTACTTGTTTGATTCTAAAGAGAGTGAGCAAATGCCCAAACTATGCATAACTGATACCAAAACTCATGTTACCATAGCAATGAGATACAGATGACCACTGTACCAAATTACATTTTTGATGGGATGTCATTGAATACAAGTTGTTCATGCTTACTTGAAAGTTACTTTATGCACCACAGACATACGGTGACACTTTTTTTTGGGTCAGTCTACTGATGAACTTGAAAAATAAAAATGCTAAGAACAAAATATTATTTATTGCCTGGTTTTTCCTATTTGCTTTAGAAACGGTTCTCCTCCAGCAGCTTTAAAAGCTAACACATTAATCAGCAGTGACAGATGGGCTAAGCTTTTCCTTGTTTTCTGATAAGAGCACAGTGTTCATCAGTAGTTACAGCGAGCACTGCAGGTGACATGCGTAAGTACAGCAGCTTCTCCGCTGCCATGCTCCCTCCCTTGATGCCTGCACGATACCGAACACATAAAATGATACTCCTGTTTTTAACACCAGCCTCCTACAGATTGTGGTATGGTCCTGCAGCTGAGAAGTTGTTGCAGAAGTAAAATCCAGAAGGAAAGCACTGGGTGAGGTCAACATTTGGAAGAGCTTTTCTTGAAATAATTTCATCAGCTTTTATCTGAGCAAAGTAAGATTTTTCAAAATAAGCCCTTTCGTGCTCACCTGACCATGTCTGCATTAGGTCTTTGGCTGCTAAACAAAAACACAGACTAAGAACCAGCACAGCCGTGCCAGTGCTGAGAAGATGCAGCTGCAGTTTCACTGCTGTAAGGTTTTTATTTCTGTTTAGTGCCAAGTGAATCCTTCACATGCCCTTCACACTTGATTTACAAGCATCAACATACTGCTGGATTCTCTTCCCTTAACCACTTGCTGTTATTAAAATTAGGCTGTTGATTTTCAAGTCCCAGATAGCTCAGGTACTGGATATTCATGAAATGTACCTGCAAGAGATTATTCTCAGTATGCTCTTTCAAAGCCAAGGATAAACCAGAGGTTTATTCTCTTAAGCTCTAAATCATTGTATTTTGTCCTTTTTTATTAACTTCAGACCCAAAACTTCATTCTGACCATGACGATTTTTTTGTACCTTTAGTGTGCACTCAGAGGGAAACAGCAGAAACTCTGCTACAAGAGATATACTAGACAGCAGGGACAAGCAGGTGCACAACACCTGAAGAGTACTACAGGCAGGATGTTTCTTTTGCTTTTTTGGGGGCTGTTCTGCTGACTTTTTGCACTGGAGCTGTGGGGAGAAATGGCTCAAATACCGAGGCCAAAAGTGCTAACTAGCCCCACATATGGTACTCGGCACTTTCCCATTGCAAGTTTTCTCTGTCTTTTTTTATCCTTAAGTGGGTAGCCCACCATATTAAAAAGAAAAAAATTTTCAGTAGTGTAACTTCAGTAACAATTTCAATGGTTTTCCCCTTTTGCTTCTACGAGAATTTAAGTTACTGGTGTGAATTACAAGCCTAGTTTCTCTTTGTGCAATAGGGATGACTAAGGAAAGCTGCACAGCAAACGCAGTCTCCTTACCTGCGTTCCCCTGTAAGGTTCACGAACACTGTGACGTGCAACACTAGCAAGTGTCCTGACATAAGCACAGTCATTTAGGTGGAGCTGAAAAAGGAATGCACAGCTTCAATTGCCCTGCGCTGAGAAGATACACCTCTTATCATAAACTTTGAAACTATTTTTAATTCATATGTCGGACAGCTGAGTCACAGACCTTCTGGTCACTCGGGTGAACCCAGAAGACAAAAGGGCAAAATACAAATGAGCAGAAAAGCAGGTAACTTTAGCTAAGCATTTTTTAACATTGAATTAGCTAATTGGAGAAACGGAAAGTTTTGGAGGCGACGATTCTCATGCTACCAGAAAACAGCATCTGAGTTGGCAAGCATGGTACATCTGTATGTCACAGTCCCAGACTGAATGTGAAAAATTCTGCTGAACAACTGAACTGTTTCTTAAGGCTTTCGTAAGAGCTCAATGCACCAAGGCGCTGCACAGCAAATCTTGTTAGCTAATGGTCCTTGACAGACGAAATCCAACACTTGAGGATTTGTGAATGAAGAATTTTGCACAAACTTGATATCTTTGTAGCTTCTACAGAGCAGGTAGAATTACCTGGTCTTCCAGCAAGACCTTCCAAAGAACCACAGAGAACAAGGACAGGTGAAAGATGACTTCCTGCAGTGGGGTGTCTTACTTTACGAAGTAGGGATCAGTTACCTTCTTCTCATATCAGTTGCACAGTGAGTTAGTTCAACATGAATGGTAACCAATCTGATTGCATATCCCTTCAAATGTGGATTCTGATTGAAAGCTGAGTTCCCAGATCATTTATTTGTTTTAAACTGAAACAATCCTTCACATTCTGGTTTTCATGGTGTACAGACCACGTTAGTAATATTGCTCACCAGCTGCTGTGCTGACAGTAGTGTTTTTCTACTATTATTATATCATACCTGCTGTAACAGCTTTTCTCCAATACGTTGTCTCTTCTGATCACAGACTACTCTGACCATCATCTCCTGCTTTGCTGTTTAAATATTTCAACATCCTGATGGAACACGGGGCCATTACGATTCTTTCTAGAACAGAGTATCAGACTGGCTACAGAACTCACTTCTCACCTAGTCACTCTCTACTTTTCTTTACCTTAAAGGAAGTAAGTCTCATTTCAATTACAGTAAACTAGAATCAACACAAGATGGAAGCTTCACAGAAGAGGCAGTTCACAACTGGTTGAAGAACATGTGGTGGACAGAAGATACTTGCACCAACAGAAAGATTCACATTGAGTATATAGCCATTAGGCAGTGTAAAATGCCCACAGCTGTTCTACTTTTGAACGCAACAGGTTGCATCTTATAGATGGGGAATGAAGAACCACTGCCTGGTCTGTTCATTTGGAAACCTTTCACACTAGGACAAGAAGATACTGATGCATGTGCATTGCAGAGTGCAACACATTGATAGTCTTTTGATTTATCTTGTCACTTCAATGAAAGGCAGGCATACTGAAAGAGCTGGACATCCACAGGCAGTCTTCTGGTGCAACTAACCTAGGACCCTGAGAAAGAAAAATGCTGTTGTCAGGAGGCCTCGGGAAAGAAAAATGCTGTTGTCAGAAGACAGCCAATCCTGGAGATGTGGGAAGATGCTTGTGCCCACAAAGAGCCAGTGCCCATCTAAGTCAGACTGGAGAGTTATTCAGTAAATCTGGGCCCTGAAGGTGGTACACAACTCCTTCTGCTTCAGCGTGCAGTGAAATACAGTCAGAAGAAAGCAGTGCTGCAATAGACAGTCACATTTGTGGGGATTAGATCCTAGAAGAGCCTCCTGGTATCACCCAGTGTGGCTTTGTGTGCATTACCAGCCACAGGCTTTCACACAGTGATTATCGTGTCTGATCCTGTGACAAGCAGCTGAATTAGAGTACACCTTTCCAGAAAGAGCCTGTCTCGATTTAAAGAGTACGATGACTGAGATTATTGCTATCCCAGCTCCAGGCTGCAGCTGTTAAAAAACTGGAAGTGCCTTTCCGGGGAGATGCAAGGGAAGATTGCCCACCAGACAGCATATCCAAAAACATACATTGAAAGGTGCCAGGAGTACAACGGCTCAGTCTTTAACTATAATCTTTAATTTGCAATACAAACCTCTCTTCATTCCTCTCTCCCTGCATGATGATTAGGCTCTCAAGCAGTGTGGCAGCAGTGCAGTACACGAAACCAAGTTTTGGCAGCACACAGCATTCTCAACACTAACAGTAGAGAATTACAGATATGAAATATATCAAATTAAAATAACTGAGTAATGCTTATTAAGAACAAAAAATAAATACTCTGGGAAAATGTTTAAATATGCCTCTGAATTGAATCTTCAGCAAAATTATTTGCTTTGACATCGGTATTTGTTTTAGGCTATCTAAATAATTCAAGTACTTTCCTTTCGTTACTTCTCCTTGAAATAAGAGTTTCATGTTTATTATTCATTACTCAGGTGGGGACCTCTGCTTGCCATAAAACTAAGTGGAACAACCAACTGCAACAAAGGCTAGATCTGGGACCCAAATGCTGCTAATAAGCTTTGCATTAAAAGCACTGCCCACCCAAGGAATAGTATATAACCTGCAACCACTATCGTGGCAGGAGTAAAATAGAGTTTCTTCCTCAAACAAGATCAAACTGTAAGAGAACCTAAGTCAAGATTCTTCTTGTGTACCACCAGTCTACCACCATGGGTATCAGCCAGGCTGCTCCCGACCCCACTTAGCACAGTCCTGTTCCAAGTCAGGCATTTTACCAGTAATTTCAAATGCACACTGTGATGAGAACTGCTGTCATTAAAAGTCTTCTAAAGATAGCAAAATTTAACACACATCTTCCTGTGAGCAGTTCCATTAAGTCAATACGATTACTACCCTCAGTAAGAGATACATGATCTGCTCTCTGTCCACCTGCGTGAACTACTTTATTTCCCTGTTGCACAACTCCAAACCTGATCCTGCCCTGTGCCTGACATGTAAAGGTGTTCTGCATCTAATGCACCCCCATAACCGGCATCAAGAGGCCAAAGGACACTCTGTGCTCTGGAATCAGTCTCATCAGAATCACAAATGAAACAGATGATACCTATGTCTCAGTATGGTTAATTTAACAAACCTGCTTAAACACATGATAAGGTGTTGGGTTTAAAACTGTCCTTGTAACTAAAATTTCACTAGCAGAAAATTCAGTATATTTTGAGCTGTTTTCCATGCTTACAGTATGTCCCATGTTACTGAGGCATTTTGTTCAGAGGTCAGGAATGTGGGCATGCTACCATAAGAGTCAGGAAATCATTTACAGAGCGCATAAAAATTGCTTTGCAGGGCAATGCCTCAGAGCTGAGAGGACATGACATAATCTCTTTGCTGCATAAACAAATCTAGTTAATGTACATCCTTTAATATGCAATAATCGAATGTTTTAACAAAAAAAAAAGAGACCAAATCAAATTTCATTTCTCTGCCAATGAGAGTGTAATCCAGCAGAAGACAGCAAGTATTTCGGCAGCTCTGCTTCCTCAGGAAAATTTGCAGTTTCAGCATTATTTACTAAATGACAACTATCTCCACCTACTACGTTCCTCCATTCCAGGACAAGTGAGATGTTCTGAACACCTCCAAACGAAGATATTTTGAAGCCTGTCACAGAAACCCAATCAAAACAATTTAAGACGCAGCCAAAAGGGTTAATATCTGATGAGCCTGATGAGGTGAGAAATGGAGTCAGTACAACCTTCTAGGTGGTAAAAAAAAGTGCTTGGATGAAATCTCTGCCCTCCTGTGCTTACAGTAAAGAAGTCTTAACAGCAAACCTGAACAGCCAAGTGTTTGCAAAACATCAGATATGAACACATCCTGCAAAGCAACATGAGACCATCATGTCCCACTAATGTCAATGGACAAAATCTCAAAAATTGTTCAGGCAAGCTGCACCTGACCTCAGGAGAATTTCCAGCTCTCGTTTACTGACAAGGCTCAGACACTGAAGACAGACAGTGTCCTGTACATACAGCATCAGAGTTTTGCTCATGTAGTCAGTGCTTACCAGCCAGGGCCTTGATGCGGGATCGTTCAAAGAGTCGAGCAGAACTATTTTCATTGTCCCAGTCATCGACATCCCAGCGGTTGTTGACATCGCTGTACTGCTGTTGGATTTCAATATTGTCATAATCTGTTGCTACTGTTGTCGTCATCCTGAGTCTTCTTAACCTATTCTCACCATCAGATTCTTCTTAAAAACCTCTGTAAAAGAAAAAAACCACATAATCATAATTTAGATAATATACATATATTGAAAGAAAGCAGTAAAATTCAAGCTCAAGACTTCTGGTTTCAAAAATCGATGACTTTTACTTGAAGCCTGGGCACAAGCTCAAGAACAGGTTAGATACCAACCAGTCCTTCAGAAAGCACCTGAATGCTCAAAGTCCTCTTAAAAAACAGAGCACCTCACAAAAGCAAGATTTCAAGCCAGGAGCTTTGCTGTATACACATATCCCGAATTGTTATGTCCAACTCTGCACAAAGCGGAACACATATGAAACGGTGCAGTTAGATACTTTCACCACTGTTACTTTCAAAAGCAGCCAGTCGGCTTTACAAATCTGTGAATGTTGGCTAAAGCATATGGAGCCATGGATAACTCAGCTAAGAAAAAGCTGAAGTGCAAAGAAGACCTCAACACCTTTACAAAACGGTGTAAATTCTCATGAAAAAAATGCAAATGCTTAAAAAGTCACATAAGCATTTGACCAGCAGAACGCTTTTAACATACATCTGAAGAAACATTTCTTTCTTCACACGCAAACGCTGACTTTGTGAGCTGTCCTGGGAATTTAGTTATGAACTAATCCAGATAAAACCAACTACCTGATGCATGGCTTTGAAATCTCCCTAGCAACAAAATGGCAGCCCACCAACGCCACTCTCCGCATGAGGTTCTCCTCTTTCAGGCAGTCGGATACCGTTAGCATATTCATGCCACTTTCTGATTGGAATTAGCATGTACTTATCAGCACTAAATATAAAAGAGCCTAACACCTCCTCTGAGGGAAGGGGAGGGAGGTTATAAGGGGCTGCTGCGCTGGAGGCTCTGAAGGGAGCGGCGGGCCCAGAGCCGCCCTCAGCCCCGCGCTCACAGGCCCCGGGCCGGCCCCGCCGGGCACACACACGGTTCGCCCGTACGAAGAGGTGGGGGTTATTAAAAAAAGGCACTTCAGGATGTGGGAAAGGGCGCACGGCTGGGTTTCGGTAGAGGCGGTCATATGACAGGAAGACTCGGGAGAGCGCCCGAGAAAAATCCCGGATTCGGGGGCTCCACCTGCGCCCTCAGCCGCCGCCCCG
>JAVJGI010000035.1:1752663-1791970 GCA_035590275.1 Ibycter americanus | reverse complement strand
CTCGGCCCCCTCAGCCCCGGGCACGGCCGGCTGCGGCGGGCCCGCCGAGGCATCCCGCAGCTGACAGGGCGCCCGCTCACGGGGGAAAACCGGCCTAGTCACCATCACTGCTCCCGCACTTCAGAGGCATGAACTTCCCAGAGGGGCCTAGGATAAAAAGGCTGGGTTGACATGACAGCCTCCTGTTCCCCGCCGCAGATGAGAGGGTTTCTCATCTATCTCCTTCAAAAATAACCCCTCCGTTTCACACCGAAACGGGAAACGGGCCGCGCTCGAGGCTCTTACATAAGACACTGTTGCTGAAGCCTGTTTGCGAGCGATTCAACCTTCACAAAAGGTGGGAAGAAATCACTTTAGTTATGGTAAGCTGCCAACAGACTGAAAGAATACGAAGCAAACTTGCTCTGGGAAAGGCCTTTAGCATGACTCTCCCTCGCTGCAGCCGCCCGGGCTGGCGCTTTGCAGCAGGGAGCCCGGGCCCTTCCTCGGCCGGCCGCGCTCGCGCTGCCGACGCACAAAAGGATGGCGCCCAGACGGGGACAGGATTAAGTCCCACTCGAAGCCTTTCCGCACGGCATTCACCAGCTGATCCCCATCTAGTATCAAGCTTAGCCAAAAACCTCCCATTGATTCCTGTGCACAGGCAGAAATCAGGGTTAATTCCAATTAAATCCGTGGAGCAGCTGTGGCATAAACAACGCGTGGAATCAGACTGTTCTGCAGCATCAGTTTCAACCTTTTCAGCTTTCTGTATTCATCAGTGCCCGATGAGGAGATGACGTGCCACTGCTAGAGCAGCAGCTCAAACCATAAAAATAAAAACAGTCACCCTAAAAACAGGATGCAGCGACATGCTAATTTAGTATAGACGCTACAAGCCATCGATTCCATTTATTTCTGTATCATCTGTGTTTAGATGCACACGTAACTGGATCAGGAACAATTTCAACTATAACTTGTGCTTTATCACTTCTTTTACCCTTCCTGAGCATCACACAAGCAAAAATCTATCCCACATAAAGCTAAATTGAGCATGAAATGGGCCTGTTATCCCACACCTATAGGGCTAGAAAACTTACATACTTGTTCTGGTTCTGTAGAGGGGCTGAAAATAAAAGCAGTGTCTCTTTCACTGGCTGACATCAAGCTCCCTTTTCTGGGATGCGGCTCAATGACACAGGAACAGCAGAGAGAGGTAGCAGACACACACTGCAGTGATAAAAATAAGTACCTTGCAGCAAAGCACTTCTGTGGGGAGGTGAGGATAACAGAGCTGAATTCTAACTGAAAGAAGCTGCCCTGCCTTCTTCCAAAGAAAGACCCAGCTACATAATATGCAACCACCATGCTAAGCCTCTGCTCTGCTGAAAAACAATTTTTCTTAAGACTCCTGCTGCAGCTCTGACCCAGCACAACCCCCTGGAGCCTCCAAGAACAGAGAGGGAAGATAAACACAAGCTCCATCAGAAACCTCCAGTATTCATACTACAGCAATGGAGGTCCTGCGGATGGGCTCAGCTACAACAGCAAATCTTACTTCTATGTTATGGATGCCCCTATCTGACAAACAGAAACACCAGTGCCACCTGCAACTGCCCAGAGAGCAATGGGGAAAAATGGTTCAGAATTTTTCTGGAGCTCTTCACTATTAATGACCTCGAGGGTAATCTCTCATCCATAAAATTAGCCCTACACTTGAAAGACATACGCTGAAAAAATTCTGTGTGTGTATAACATACACAAACATGCAACACATGTATATTTACACATTTATTTTAAGCCTGACATGTTACTTGCATAATTGCTGCTCAATACCGTAATTTTATGGGTCAGACCTCCACTGCAGGATGATTTCAACAAGTACTTTGTGAGTACAGATTTGTTTTATTGACTGTGTAGTCAGCACAAAGCAGGAGCCAGTTGTATTGTGCGCCATTAGCTTACTGCAGCACTCTCCACTCATGCGCAAAGCACCCACTAACACCCTTGCAAGAAATCACTATAGAGTATGTAGCACAAGCAGAAAGCACAGGGTCAGAAGAAAGCCTGTGCTCCAGCAGAAACAACCTTTGTAATTTAAACATCCTGGCCTGGCTTTAAGCTGAAATACCAATCTAATAAAGGAACAATGTTTTCTGTGGAGAGCCAAATGTAACATGAATTTCAGCTGTCATCCCGAGCAGTCTTAATACAGAGGACTCCAAGCCAACCCATTCTCAGAATTTGATAAATATAAGCATACCGATAACAAGAAAGCATACCGTTTTAGAAATGGCAGGTCCCAACGTCATTACCTTTGTCAATTCAGGCACAGGCTCTACATTACATGACCTTTATATAGGGCTTAAATACAAAGAACAGGCATTCAGATTTCTCAGCTAGTCCACACCCCCCTAAACTTACATGCCAGCACTGTGTGCACCTGGGCCCTGAAGATGTTAGCAGGCAATTACAGGGATAAGCAAGCACAGGGGTGAACTAATAAATAGCACGCAACTGCTTCAAGTCCCCAAAATATGCAGCACAGACCCACCACGATGGGGAAAGAAAGGTTTTGTAAATTTGAAAACTTCTGTCTTCATTGATAAAATGTAACACACTACTGCCTTCTGCAGTTGATAGAACACTAGAAGACCTCATGAGACTAAAGAGATGAAACCATTTCGTTTCAAAGCATTCTTTAAAATATATTGCATAATTTGAGGGCGGGGAGGTTGGCATTATCTTCAAAAAGAAGAAATGGCTCAAAGAAAGAATCAGCTACCAGGAACAGCATTTTCTCAGACGATTTTCAAAGGCAATATCCAGAGGTCAGACCTTTTGTATTTACTTTCATAAATAAACCAGATTATGCTCTGTTTGTTTCTTAGATAATAGAAAATAAACAGTTTTATTCAGACTATCTGAAGAATGAATTCATTTAAAAAAAATTCATTGGCTACTTTTAAATGCAATAATGTAATTCACTAAACAGACTAAGACTATAATCACTAAAATTCTGCCATAACCACACATCTGGAATTACTTCCTAATCGTTACGTTTATCTTTAAAGTAAACATTATTTTTTCAAGAGTTACTATTCTTCCATGAAGCTTTCGAAGCTGTAATTGGTTTCATGTTACTCTTACTATCTAAGGATTGTCAAGAGGTTTTTATGGTGTTATGATTGAAGAAAATGTATTTTGAACAGCAATCCCCGAATGGTCTCATTCCTTATGTAAATAGACTATTCCCTGGCTAATGCACAGTTCAACCTATTGCCATTTTTCTGACAGTTAAGATAAATTGTATATGACTGAATGGCTGAGAGGACTGAAAATGGGATACAGACACTTCCATCTCTTGGTTACTAGACCACACGGGTCCAGAGACAAGTACGAACACAACCACTGTAATAAAGGGAATGGTTTCTCTCCATTTCCTACATATCAGACACGTACATCAAAGAAACCAAAATTACAAACCGCCTCCTTTCTGGTAGCTCTCTCAGAAACCAAGGCTGAACAAGCACAGAAATAAATTCAATTACCCTTTCTGCAGGACTTCCACCTCCGGATACTTTCACTCCTAGTGCGTGCTGCTTCTTTCCTACTGATGACTTGGACGAGGGTAATGAGTCCAGCTCTTTAGCAACAAATTCACTTTAGAGTAATTATTATTATTAAAAGGAGGAAAATCCAGTTACAATGTAACCAAACTGCACTCATTCTGAGCAATATTCAGCTCTCTCCTAACAGCAGCACAACAGACATTTTTAACAGGCATTTTTATTTTTTAAAATGTCACTTTAAACTCATATTTAAGCTGGAGAATGGAAATACTTCTGAGCTCCCAGCATCCTGCCACATCTTGTCTCCCTATCAGGGCAAGTTTCTCACTTTAGCTTCCACGGAAAGGAAACCAGCCCAACCACAGGTCAATAGGGGCACCTTCAAAGAAGCTCTAGGCTGTATGCAAAATGACACACATATTCAAACACACCTAAAAATCAAATTCTGCAAGTATTTAAAGAATACTAGTTAGAAACTCAGAGCTCTACAGAACACCTGAATTGAAAAATGGAAGTCCTGAGCACAGAGCTTAGAAAGACTGAAAAACGCCTGTCTCAATCCCCCCACTTAACGTGAAGCCTGAGAAGCTGCCTTCCAGCCTGTCCCCAGGCTCAGCCCAGGGACCACTGCTTTGTGTTGTACGGACCGCAACACGCTTTTCAGAGACAGAAGCTTCCCCTGTCCTCACAGGGCAGCCTGGGCAACACAATCGCTTACATTTTGGCTTGTTGTTTCAGCTGCTAAAACAATTGTAAAATAATAAAGGTACTAACACAGCAAAGCTTTAACTCCCTTGAACTCCCAATATTGTCTCTCTCCCTCTCTCTCTCGCATGCAGGGTCTGGCTCCCATTCCCATCTTTCCTTCGAGAAGCAGAACCACGCTTTCTGCATTTTCCAGCCCAAGAGTACTCCATGTATTTTGTCTCTGTTTTCCTGCTTGCTTCCTGAGTCAACCCACTTTCTGGTGTGACTCCTCTGGCTGTCCACGCTCGGGATGTGGAGGCCGAGAGCTGAAAGCACTCCGAAAGGTCATAAGAAAAGGGCGGACAGGCTGTGCTACCAGGGAGTCAAACATCACTATCAGCGTGTAGGGCACAGACGCTTCAGGAATGCACAAACGAAGCAAGACTGAAGCCTCTTTATTCCCAATACAGGCTGGAAAAGCGTGCAAAGGTCGTTAAGATCATGCTGCCTGTCCTCCATGAGCAAGGTCTACTTCCCACAGTTCGGATAACCCATCATTTGAAAGCCAGCAATCAGGGAGTTAAGAGTGGTTTACAGGCTCTTATTTTTCTTCTGAGGTCCCCGGGATATCACGCTCTAGCTGGGAGACTGGTACATATTACATAAGCACTGAAACAACTTCACAAAGTGTTTGCACTGTTCGCTGTAAACAAAAATACAACTCACTGTACTGGAAACCCAAGTGTTTTCAGCAGGGGTGACTGCTGAACACCCGTGACCAACATGTGCAATGCACAAGACAAAGATTCAAACTGGTTCAGCAAATGCAGTGCTTACAGCTAAGCACCCAGCATTCCAGCCAAGAGCACAGAGGAACTAATTACAACTGAAAAAAAAAAGTTATTTAGTAAACCTGAACCACATCTCCGTTTCAAACCTTTCAGTTCCAGCAAGGATCATTAAAACCTTTTAGACTGATTCTCTGCACATTTAAAGCTACAAAATTTCATCCAGTTTCTCATCCATTACCGAGCAAATCTGGATTCCAGCATTTTTTCCCGAAGACTCTAGAATAAATTAATTGACACGTAGGGTCCAAATTTGTCCTCTGTCATCAGAGGTAGTTCCACCCAGCTGAGGATGCTACCCATAACGTGCCAACATTATTTGAAAAGCCTCCTAAAACCAGAAAGGGGGTGGAGGGCTTCATATTTGTTTCACCTGAATCAGACACATAATAGGAGTTGTGGGGTGAGACCCCATCTCTAGGTTCCTGCATTTCCCTATGGAGTGTCCCAGATTAGATACTGCGCCTGAACCGTCCTCTAGAGAACCCCACACCCCTCCACCAACTACATGCAAACCATGGAAAGACTAAGCGAGAAAAAAACTGAGACATTTTAGGTAAGAAGTGCTGGGGTTTTCAAACAAGTTAATAAAGAGGACTACAAAAATCAAGTGGAACTGAATGTTACCACACATAACACTTAAGGGTGGAGTAAGCACCAAATCCCTTCTGGGACTGCCCTTCCTTTTCCCCTCATCACTTGAAGAATGTAAAACACATTTTGTCAAGCTGTTGAGGGAGGTGGGGAGGGCTCTGGTAATCAGCCATTGGTGTGCTTCTAGCCAGCAATGTTCTTCCATCTCTACTGAAAGGGAAAGTCTACAGGGATCCAGAGACTGGATGGTGGCACAGTCTGCACTGAGTTACGCACAGAGGTGCATAACACGTGCGAGGATTGTGTTAATAAAACTCCACATACTGTGAGTGCTAGTCCCAGGCTTAAAGAATACCACCTCCTTATTCAGTTCTTAAGCAAAACACAGAGTACTCGACCTCTTTCCTCACATATTCATGGTTTTCCTTCAACAATCACTGCTGGGCAAGGTTTACACAAGCTGAGTCAGGGCTAAAGGCAATTTAGTAGTTTTGTGAGAGTAAGGATCAGCTCAAGTAAGTACATCACAGGCTAGTCCATGGCTGCTCAAGTGAGACCCATGGATTAAATACAGCTTCACTCCATCTCACAAGCCACCTTTACATCCAGCGTGGCCAAAAGAGATGTAACTCAGCACCCAAAAACTCGTCTGGTGGAACATCAACAGGACATTTTCTAAAACCTGTCACCCTATTTTCTGCTTCTAATTAAGTCAATAAACAAATTCCCACAGATTTCAACTTGTGCAGCTCTCAGTCAATTGCTCGTAAAAAACATTTTCACCACCCTCAGAGAGTCTTTCCTCAGTCAGTTAAAGGCAGCCAGTTGAATTATTAGGATGCCTGGGGGTGTCCTGCTATGCAAATGGCTTAGCTGGAAAAAAACCTGGGGGGCCAGCTCATCAGCTCTGCTCTATGGTTTCTCTCCCCACCTCCATTCCTGCAGCTATCATTCGTTAACTTCCACATCCCAGTTAACAGATCTCCCACCCACTTTCAGAAAAAGCTGCATTTTTGTGTAGGGTAACCATCCAGAAGGTACCTTTTGCAAAGCCTAGGCCCCGTGAAAACATTCAAGTGCCAGTTTGTAAGTTTTAAATAAATCTGCCAAATCCGCTGCTCTAACTTTGCAGACTTGTTCTGGTGCTTGACCATCCTAAAGCAAATGCAGCTGGTCTCTTCGAAACTAGAAAGCGAGAAATGAGCAGCAAAAACAGGGACTGTATTTTGGACAGTGGCTGCAGCAGCAACCTGAATGTTGTTAGGGCTTTATAAGACAAGTAATACGTGCATGTGCACCTGTGCGCCCTGATCTGTGGGGTCATCTGTAAGGAACAGTTGGCATGCCAATACTTTTTCTGATGAATATGATTGTCAGCAGGCCAAGAGCCCTTCAGCTTTTACAGCCCATGTACTTACTTCACTATAAAACACTTATAGTGAAAATTTTGACTGTGGAATTGCCTGGAACTTTTTGATAACTGAACTAACATAACAGGAAAAACCTGCTGATAGTACTAAATTAATATAAAGTGATTAAAAGTATGAGTAGGCTGCATTAACAATACGTTCACCATATATACCACAAAGGGTGATCATAGTTGTAAGTTGAATGAAATCAACAAGAAGAAATCAACTGTAGTCGAAATCAAAAAGGCTCCAGGTCAGCTCAGTCCCTTCTGGAATTACAAGAAGGAGCTTTCTTACGTAGGCTCTTGCTGTCAAGATAACATTTATTCTGATACTCATTTTAGCTCTAGCACAATTCAAAGGTTTCCTTGTTACAACAGAAGAGACAAGGAAGCAAAAATATGGCTGTTTCCATATTTATGAATGGACGCCCACCCCGGCAGATTTTACAAGATAGGCCACACAGATAGGACCGTGTTTCAAGGAAGCATTCAGATTTCAAACAACCTTGTAAGGTTGTTAAAAGTCTCTGCATTTGAGCCTTCTCAATCCTGATCATGGAGCAAGGCAAAGGTGCGCATTCCAAACATCTCTAAAAAACCCAGCTGAAAGTACTCGTGGATGGTGGTACTGGTGGAGGACACCCAGGACATCTTTGCCTCATGGTCTGGCAGGAAGGAAAGCTGACATATTTCAACAGTTATCAACAGGCTTCCAAAGAAACTACTAAAAAAAAATTCCTTCCATAGTCACTGAGAATTTAAAGGAGAGTATTTAGTATTATCATGTTCTAGAGGCTATCTGTGGGTTGACCTTCACCAAAAGAATGTGAAAATGTAGGGCAAATGTCTACAGCGGTATTTACCTTTTTCTTCAGCGGAACAAAACACAAAGTCTTTTCTACTATTTTTCAAGTGCTCATGCAGAGCAAAGTTCCAATAAAACCCAGTTACCCTCAGAAAGGAGTCTACCATTTTCTGGTCTCTACTGTCTCATGACCCAGCCTACAAGAAACAGAGCACTGAGCTGTGGAAACCAGCTGTGTGTCAGTGAAGGCCTGAAAACAGAGACACGCCTGCTGCCTGTCAAGAGATTTGGTTCTTCTTTGGATGAAGGCATCACTGTCTGTGCTCGGAGAACAGCAGAAAAACCTCAATACCTTGACCTTAGTCATAACCCTAACTTGGCAGGAAGTCCCAGGCAACCTGAATGCCCTCAGCGACCATCACTGGTTATTTCGGTAGTGCTCCAGAACCAGTGCTCCAGCAAGCTGGCAGTGCCAGGTGGCGTCCAGCCCATCGCAGACCCCCGAGAGCCATCATGGAAACAGCACTAGCCTGTAACCTAAAATGGAATATTCATTCCTTAGGACAAAGTGTGCAACTCAGAAGTCACTTGATCATTCAACAAGCACCATGATTGCCTACGTGTGACCATGTAATTTATAGACAGATGTACGTTTATATCTGTTACATTAATTTGAATGAAGAGAGCTACAGCCAAGCTTCTGTGGATGGGAGAGGGACTAGAGATGTTGTGCAACATGTCTTCTTCAATCATAAAGCTGGAGCCAGAGGTTTCTGCCTCACTTCTCTCTTCCTACCAAGAGGGTTTTATACAGAAGAAACAGCCCTGTATTACATTTGCAACGAGAGGACAACCAAGACTGCCTTTGCTGTGAGTGAATGCAAAAGCTAACCCAAAGCTGGCTACAGTGGGTTGACAGACACACTTACATCCACGAGCATACTCCTCCTCCCGTGGTGTCTCTCCGGGAAGCTGAGATGCGATAGCTCTGACCTCCTTACAGGAGGAGGGCTGCCAAGTAAACAGGCCTGAGGATTCAGCCAGCCAACTGCCGTCTCTCTTGCACTTCTATTTTCCCTCTCCATTTCCACACCCCACCCTTCCTAGCCTTATTAATATATCTTCCAGCTTCTTTGACAGTTAATAAATGTGCATATGTGACTTTGTGACTGCAACCACTGGAGGTCAGGGGCATGGACCAAAGATACAGCCTGTACAAAGAATACAAAATGTTGTTTTCCAGTGTTGTTGCCCAGCTACTGAAACGTTGAAGTAAAAGGCACCGAATAAAAAAGAGGTGCAGCAAAGAATTACTTTTTGACCTAAGCAACACTTCAAGCACTGAGACATTTGATGAACTGGAACAAAATGAGAATGTAATAGGTCTAACAGCTACTTCAAGCTAGAGAAAGACAGATGTCTGTAGGCCCAGGCTACCATGCTCTCAGAGATTTGGATGTACGTCCAGGCTTACTTGCTGGGGAGAAACAGGGTAACACGCCCTGCCCAGCCCAGTCCACATACATTCAACCTGCAGATGAGTAGGAGTGAACCAGAGCCTCTGCCCAGGCTCTGCACCATTTTCCCTCCCCTGGATGCCCAGGAGCTCCCGGTTTCCTTCCCACAGGGAGGAGGAGGATGCGACGCCCACCTGGGTCATGCTGCAACACTGAGCTGAGGCACAGCCAGAACAAGATGCAGCCGTGGGAGGCTGAGCACACTCACAGCTTGGCAATCCAGGTGCGTCTGGGAGGGAGAGGACACAAAAACAGGGAGTAACATCAAGCTGCACTGCTTTGCAGCTAGACAAACCCTCTTCTGCATTGGAGCTTTTTATTTACAGGCAGAGAAAGGCTCCTTTGCTCCCAAGCCAAGGAGAAATTCAGGAAAGACAGACTGCGTCAGGCGGCCCCCTCCCTCCTCGGAGGTGCTGGTCGGGGGAGGCCGCCCGATGACAACTTCCAGGGCAGGAAGAATGAGACCGAGCTGTTTTGGCTTTGCCTCCGAACTGCAGAGCAGCGGTGGGAAACCGCACCCAGGGAGACGCCTAGGGAGAAAAGGATGTTTTGTTGTGTAGGCTTTTGTTCTGGGCTTTGTTTATTAGCGATATTTCACAGCCAGAGCATGGAAGCAATTTAAAGGGCCAGCGTGGAAGAAATAACCTGCTACACAGTCAGCAGGTTTTGAATTAGCAAACAAACAAACACCAAAAAACATTCTGGGGGCGGGAACGGGGAAAGATTTGCTAACACACTTCGTAAGGCAACAGCAGGCAACACAGCCGAAGCAACAGCTGGTTTCAGCAGCACAATAAGCTCCAGCACCAGCCCACGAAAGAGCAACCCCAAAGCCCAAACACCCAGAGACTCTCATTAAGAAGAGACATAAGACAGCGCTAGTTACTCCACAGCAATGCTGAGATGATCTATCTGCTCTCATACCCACACTTGGCCCAGGTACCAGAGATTCCTGAGACCTCCCTAGCTGTGCTTACTCTTTACTTTAACCAGAGATGCTTCATCAGCTCAGTGAGGTCTGGACAAAGAACTGGCCTTAGTAAAGAATTGTTTTTTGGATGGTGTGGTGGTCCCAGAGGAGGCTCATCAAAGACAGCTCCAGAACAAGCATTTCCTTCAGATGTTGAAACCCAAGTCACAGCCAAGATCATGCAAATCTTTGCCTCTCGATGGCCAAACTTAGTGGAGCACTAGAGTATGTTATAAGCACCATATGAATTCTAGCTGTTACTTTTTTAATGAAAATAAAACCAGAATTACTAATAGAATGGGACAACTTTTGCTTTGGTGAGAATGTGAAGACAGTACTTGACTGCTGGTTAGGAAACGCCAGCATTTTTTTGAATTCAGAACTGACTGGAAAGTGAACTGAGAAATAAAGCACAGCACTTTGATATCAAACACCCCACTTGAAAACATGCATGTTAAAAATTGTTCTGCACATTAGCACAAACTGTAACAGTTTCAACACAAGGTGGTCAGCATACCCGCCAGTGAAGAGCTGGGAAGGAACAACAGTGCCCCAGTGCATCTGCACACGAAGCCTCTCAAGCTGACTACACCCTCTGCTCCTCTTCAGTGGAAAGCTGTCAGAGTACTGTATGATCTTTAAAGTATTTCTCTCAGAGTCCATGATTTTTCCTTCTCTCTTTACAAAGAGCCTACAATTTTTTTATACCAAGATACCGGGATGACAGGTGCCCCCAGCATGGCCTTGGACAAGGAGGGGGCATGCCGACAACACGCGTGTGTCTGCTTCAGTCAACAGCATCATTCTCACTGGTGTGAACCTCGCAGGTGCAAGCCCTGATGTGTACACACAAAGCCCCGCGAGTACAAACCCGCCGCCCACAGCCGAACCCAGGACTTATTTCAAAATTCCACAGTCATTTCCCCTCCAAGCGACGAGGTCCCCTTTGTGCACGTGCATGTTTTTGACTATGCAAAACCAGACACGTTGCTGAAAGCTATTTGAAAAAACGATCCTTTCCCAGTAGAAGAGGGAAATAGCAGCAGTCATACAAGTCAGGCACCAAGTTCAGACAGTGTATGGCATGATTCTACCACGCCAACAAGATTTCTGGTTCAAGTAACCACACACTGCTTGAGCAGCTGGTTCCCAAAGAGGAGGAAATGTGGCTCATCCTCCCCAGCAGTAACAAAACACACACCATCCACTCATTAGCCTCTTGGCAGAAGAATTAAGAGCACCACATCTGAATGGGTCTCCTCACTTCTACACTAACCTTTAGTGGGTTAGTGGGTACTAACCAGAGGAAGAAGACAGGTAAAACTAAGCATACTGCCTGCATTTGCTCACATTGAAGTTTTAAATGGACACCAGCTGTTAATTCCTTTCTACATTCTTCACATTTTTTTGGCCAACTCCCAACAAGACTAACCGAAACCTTTCCCCTTAAACCTTCATCTGATGGATAGATAAAATAGGCGTTTTCAGGCAAGGAGGAGAAATATATATCATTACTGCCTTAATTGAAATGCATGCCTGTAGGTCTTCGGTGCATCCCTGCCCTTTAAAATGGGTTAAAGAGCCTTAATGCCATCTAAATTAAGTCAATTTGTTATTCAAGGCATTTGTGACCAAACAATTTGAGATGCATCCTGGGAGGAAAAAGCACGCGGGCCAGAATTTAAAACCATGGGAAATAAGATGATAGATGTGGAGCAAAAGCCCAGAAAAGCTAGATCTTAAATAACTTGGGTCAATAGTTTGGTTCTTTGATGTTTCAAATATGGTTAAGGTGCTTCGTGGGGGGTGGGGGTGGGGGGTGGGGGGGGTGGAGTATTTTAGTGCACATCCTTATATGCTGCTTCATGTGAGAGAGAGAGAGATATTTATCATTTTATATATGACAAAGTGATGACTCTTGCCAGGTTTCTCATGTCACCTTGCTAATATCTAAGAGTACCACCTTGCAGGCTTCTGCACTTTCTGCGAAAAGGGCTGGTA
Organism: Ibycter americanus; assembly: GCA_035590275.1. Taxonomy (NCBI): domain Eukaryota; kingdom Metazoa; phylum Chordata; class Aves; order Falconiformes; family Falconidae; genus Ibycter; species Ibycter americanus. Next base: position 1,779,586 of record JAVJGI010000035.1, on the reverse strand, counting down.
CTCCTGCAATTACCCAAGTTGCCTCAGCTGCTTTAAAAGGACCACCACAATATTCTTCCCCAAAACTTCCCGGCAGTACTCATACTTACGGACAGCATGAGAAAAGCCTAGTAAATAACTTCGTAAAAACCTGCGGTGTCACACCAGATCAAAGCAACAGAGTTTTAGCCGAAAGTTCTCATCAATCTCAGCCATCACAATCCGTTCTTGCCCGTACGAGCCTGAAGGGCTCTGCAAGGCCCTGGCTTTGTTCTAGCCACAGCCTTGCTGCCCCAAGACGCGACTCCCGGCAAGCACAGCTCCTCCAGCCAAGGAAGCTGCAGCTGCGGTGACACAGCCCCGGCCAGCCCGACCCCGCCGGCTCTGCCCCAGCTGACCCCGGGCCTGGGCTGGCTGGCTGGCTACACCACCAGCATAAGATGTTTGCCAGGCATCGGGGTCAGGAGAAGGGCTCCCAGCGCCCGCTGCTCGCCCGGGCCACCCACGCTGGCTGCCCCAGAAGTGCCCAGAGCAAAAGGTACCTTCCTCCGAGGCGCGCGTTATTCACAGTTCTAAATACTCTCAAGTAAAACAAGCAAATAAACAAACTAACGACATTTAGCTCTTTCAAAATAACTAACTATTGTTATTGGCACTTTGTTATAAACAGCTTCTGGCTACATGTAAATATGGCTTCATTTGCATACAGCCGCTCTGCTAGCCCTATATACCCAGGGAATGGAAACTGCTTTGCGGCAACAGAAAAAAATATCAATGATTTGGTCCAAGAGCTTTATGGCTCTTTGCATTGACCTCACAGGGAAAGCACTATTGTACAAATTATTTTCACACTAAGGTCTCAAACCCCATGTTCTGAAGCACTCAGGTAAAAACCACAAGCAAATACATTTTATTTCTTCTGTGATCACTTGGTTTCAACTGGTCACCAGGTGCAAAGCCCAAAACCTGCCTACAAATCCCACACAGTCACAACATGCAGAAGCTGAAGAAAAACCTGCATAAAGCACTGATATGTAAAAGATCTGATTATTATTTCATTCTGATTTGAGGGGGTTTGTCTGGGAAATAGATCCTCAGTTGGCACGTACCCAACCCAACAGCTGCATTGCTTTTCTACTTCCACAAACACTCTAAAAGTTAGCCAAAACCCTGTTTGTGCTGGCAAACACCCAAGATTTTATTATTATGTACTATTAGTTCATAGTGAGAAATGTGTGCTACAGGAAAAAAAAAAAAAAAAAATCCAGAGAAGCTAAATAATTGGGTACAGATGTTGAAGATTTATGAAGTTCTCTCCACTGGATAGTATCTTACATATTGTTTCTATCACCTGTTTGCTTTCTGATTTTTTAATAAGATAACTATGTGTGCTATCCTTGAAGAACATTCTAGAACTCCTCCTTCAAAAAACACTAACTTTTGATCTCCACTTGTCTTCTCTCAGTAACGATCTCTCTTCATAGTTCCATAAATGCCACTTTTGATAGTCATTTCATATTTAAATAAGATCTTGGCTGTTGTCTTCATTATCTGGCAACTTTCAAATGCAATCAGACTATTTCATTCTTACTTCGTGTCCCAAAACCTAAACCTGACACATCATGCCAAATCCCCAGCATTTAGAATTCATGATAAAATACCTCATCATCCCAAAGACACTGTTCTAAATACCTAACCATTTTCTCCTTTTTTTTCCCCCCTTTATTTACTGGCAAACATCATCTGTTCAACATCTTTGGGGACCACTGCTTCCCCAGTACTACACAGATGCCCAAACCTCACTGAGGCCAATACTCAGGTTATGCTGCCTACAAAAGCAACCCAGTCCCAGCCAGATTTCTGAACCTTGGTTCATTAAGTTTATTCTACAAAATAGTTGGAAGCTGCAAAGTACTGCAGCTGACAGCAAAAGGAAAGGAAAAACACAAGAAAATCGCTGGCATTTTTCATAACTGACATGTAATGGTTTTGCCATTTCAAATTACATCAGGAGTGCTTTCTTTCCACCAGCATAAAATGGCAAAGCAAGGTACATTTGCTTGGTTGTTTTTCCAAGAATTTACGAAAGAGGATAAATCACTGGAAAAGGTTGCAACTCTGCAGACCAATGCACGTGACCACTGACGTTTCTGCTTCGGCACTGTCAAGTAAGCATCACCCAGGCTCCCTCCCCTCCTTGCCCAAAACACCCCTTGACTTGGTCAGATAACCTGACATTTCCCTTCACCTTTCCCACGGGCCACAGCTGCTGATAAACTCTTCCTGAAAAATGATTTCATCCTTTCCGATGATGTGGCTTACACAACACAGATTATATGAAGGTTGTGACCTCATTACAGATTTAGATACTCGGTTCCCATCTGAAAAAAAGTAGATTTGGTAAATTTGGAGGGTTGGAAAAAGGTCTACATAGGCTAAGTTTTTCCTACAGCTCTGAAATAAGACTTTATCAGTCACAATTGCACTTTTGGTTCAAAAAAAGTTTAAAGAAAAATTTTGAAAATCCCTATTTACACAAGCACAGACAACGACAGGGTTTTCCCCTGTTCACCAAGTGGCGGGTGTGACAGATGCCATGATGCCACGTACAGCCACCCATCCCTACTAAATGTGGGTAGAGGGGCACTGAAGACAGCATGCTGGTAGGGTCTGCCTGACTCCTCCTTCTACCCCAGGGAATTCAGATGGCAAAAAGCAACAGTAAGAAGTGACGAGTACAGAAAAGTTCCATTTTACATCATGAAGTGTTTGTTCTGCCATGGATGGCAAGCCGCTGCTTCAGAAAATGACTACCCATTCTCTCCACTTCCTTTGTGATTAGAGGAAACAGGTCCAGTACATACTGACTCCATTCCTTGAACGCTTCTTGAGCTGCCTTCTACCGTTTCCAACAGATGGACTGCTGGCCTGGAATCCTCAGCCAGTTTAATTTTGTTTCTTTCAAGTGTGTAAGAAGTGGCTCAGAAATCGTAGAGAAAGTGCCATTTCCCTAAGAAACTGCACAGACCACCCAAATCCGCTCTGAATCCCAACCTGAAGTGTGAAGCAGAATTACATTGACTTTATCGGGGGGTGGGGGGTGGGGTGGGGTGCCTGGCTGCTTTTTGTTTTGCTTTTATCATCAGATTTTCATCTGACCAACCGCCTCCAAGGACAAAAATACTGCAGCACAGTCTTTATGGCTAGTAGTATTCAGCTTCACTATAGCTCTGGTTTCTTGATCCACACTCCCTGCGTATTCAGGGCTTCCTACGGAAAACCACCTTTTCCCTGACTTTCAGAACACCTTAGCACATTTCATTGTCTTGTGTTATGGAAACATATGAAGCAATTGCCACAGAGGAAGAAAGAAACTGAAAGAGACATCCATCACTTGCCTTGGATACTGAACGGATTGGTGATTACATCAATATTATCTTATTTCATGTACCTGCAACAAGAGTGAAAAAATGATAGAAGAACAACAACGTACAGCCAGTTTGTGGGCTGTACAGGGCACTCAGCCACAATAAACCAATTTCTACTCCTTGACTGCCTCGAGATAGATGTGATCAACTGAAGAAGAAAAAAAAAAATCCCGGACCATTTCTTGTTGCTTAGGGCAACAGCTTAGGGCCTATCCAGAACAAGACAATCATCATACCATTTTCTTGAATTAATGGTGAGACGAAAAAAAAAAATCACCATGGATACTAAATGTTAACCCCAAGAAGGGTTATATCCCCAAGATACCAGCAGGGAGATGCAGAATCTGGCTAGTTACAAGGCAGAAATGAAGTCCAATGAGTGGAAAGCAAACGCTTCCAGAGTTTAGCCCTCTGTACTCAAGATGAGCGATCGCATCCCATGTTTAAAATTGGTATGCATATCTGAGATAACCCAGGTAGTAACTCACTTCGTCACACAAGACATCTGAGTACAGAATTTGACACTGCAAATGCAATTTAATAAATTATCCTGTGAAACAGCAGCATTGCCTCTCACATAATTAAAAAAAAATTAAAAAAAAAATCAAGAATAAGGCTCTGAAATTGTTTAGAAAATAATAATGGCAGGTTTTTTCATTTTTCTCTGGGTCTTTTAAGTACGAGACTGTGACGGTTATGAAGGAATACTTGCAGAAAAATGGTAGAACGTTATTTATATTTTAAAAGTAAAAGCAAAGATTCTCACATATTTAAGATTTACACCTGCAGATTTACAGTATAAAAGAAACACCCTAACAGCCCTGAAGCAATTTAGAAAGTGCTAATCCTGATCATTTTCCACCTAATGACTGTTTACTATACAGTCCTTTTAAAAGCTTGGCAGCTTTCCAGATCTTCTTGCTTTTTCTTTCTCCTACACATCACTCTAGACAGCCATCTTGGGTGAAGAAAAACCTCCAGAGGAGAACGCTCTCTGCGGTCTTTTCAGGCTCTAAAAGCTTTGTTTCTCGAGGGAAATACTGAGCATTGTCTCACTTTCAATGCAAAAAAAAAAATAATCGTAAAGCTTTCAAAGCATTGCCAAATAAGAGTATAGAGAGGAGAAGCAGGAAAAAAAAAATCCAAACCAAACACAAACCATAAAGTTTTTTTTTGCAGAATTTCAAAACCGCCATTGGTTTTACAGTTTTAAAGGCAGTGGGACTAGTTCTACAACTCCTACCAGCAACAGATTTTAACATATTGTACAGATCCACCCCATCACTTGTTTCAAATGACATTCGCTATCATTTGGTGTTTTTTAATAATGGAAAAATTATTTGCGATCAAATGTTCTAACTCTCCCCGTTACCAGCCAGCTGTGCTTTGATGTTAGCACTGTAGCTTGCATGCATCTGGAGACAGCCCAACTCTCCTCCTCACCAAAGCTGCAACATAACAGTTCATTAGTGAAAGTGCAACACTACTGCAGGCTTCCAGAGACCTCACACGCAGCGCTGGCATTGCTCCTTGTAATGCTACCAGATGTCTCCTGGAGCCCTGACCACCGTTTTCTCAGTGGCCCTCCACCCGCGATGCAGCATGCAAGAGTCCGCTACCAACAGTAAAAGCGAGAAATGACACATAAAAGCGCAAGGAGTGTTTTAACCAAAAAGACCAGGTCGGTCCTGCATTGACAGGAAGGATGGGAACGGGCTAAGACAGGCAGACAGGGCACCAGATGCTCAGGGGCACCTGCAGCTCACAGAGAAAAACTCAAATACAGAATGACTTTTACATAGCTGGCCTGAAAATGTAGTGTGTGTAAAGTTTCAGACATTTTGTTACTGATTTGGAATTTTAAAGCCTATTAAAAAGCAGTGCAATTTATCCTTCCCTGCCACAACTAAGATGCCTACATGCAGTAAAGACAGAAATACAAGGTGATGCAGCAACAGGACCAACTGTTACTCACGTGAGGTGTAGCGTGCTCAATACGCTGCAAGCCCTGACAAAACAGAGCGCCCCTGTCATTAACAGCACGTGACCTAAACCACTGATAGACGGGAATGAACAGGACGCACTCCAAGATCCTGAAGTGGGCAAAATCCCTCCTCCCAGCGCGTGTGTGTTAAAGCTCTCTTTCTCTGGGCATCACAGAAAAAGTGAGATCTAAACTCACAGATTTGAGCGAGGATGGTAGCTGCTGCAGGAATAAAGCAAAACCACGACCAATCCAATGCACTACAATCAATATTTTAAATTAAATCAGACAAGCCCCTATTCGAATCAGGTCAACAATAATTAAAGCATCCTTATTTGGAATAATAGAACCAGAAAACGCCTGGATCAGTATATTTCTTGAAGTGAATATATTAATGGGAGTGTTTTTGAAATGCGTGATGCGCTAGTAAGAGGCTTTAATATAAACCTCAGGATTACACTATGCTAGCGTTTCAATTATTATACCCTCCATGAAAACCCCTGCGCTGTAAAGACAGCAAGAGGTTAAAACAGACCTACGATCACTGCTTTGCCCTTTCTGTTCCTGAGGACCCTGCTGTTAGTTTCTACTTGTGCAACGCTTCATATTATGGCCGGACAGAACGAAGCACTGAAGGTAGAATTTTATATAAACCATTTCTATTAGTGATGGCATCAATGTCAACACAACATACAGAAAGAAGCTTCATAATTTCAACAGTGACAGCAAAATTGCCCCCTCTTATTTCCAGAATGATGTGCTTGGTTGACTCCATCTTAACACACTGCCTCACCAGACAATGATTCAGCCATTTTAATTCCTGAATGACTAGAGCTTGCTTTCCCTTCAGGATGGCACTGCACAGCAGGCTCAGCTGTCTTGAAAGCAGGAATCTCTCCGCAAAAAGCACACGCAAGTGAAGGTTAAACAAAAAATTAAGTGAGGCTAGGGGAAGGTGGTGAGAGGTAGGGCGCAGTGATGAGACTGAATAAGTGAAAATGCAGAATTTTTAGATTGTCCCTGGCTTCTTTTTCCAAACAGGCATCTCAGGAAAAACTCTGCAATCTCGTTCTCTTGAGAGGGTAATGATGAACACAGGCTGCATCTATGCTGCCTTTAATAACAGCCCCAGAGAGAAAACTCAAGTTCCCAAGCCGTAGGAGTGAGCTGGCACACACCAAAACGGAGGCTGGGTGTGCAGACACTTGTAGGCAATGCAGATGTGGCGCAGGAGCAGCAGAGCTGGGGTGCAAAGCTGACAGTTTGCCAACACAACCTGCAAGTCACGTAGATGCATGAGTCACACTGCCACGCCGAGCTCCTGAGCATCCCTGCTGCAGGCTTACCCTGCACTGCTCAAGGGCAGGGGGTGCAACCCACTGCCGCAGCAGGAGCAGCCTGCCAGCATGGGGAGGTCTGGCTCGCTCCTGTACAGCCCTCAGCAGTGCAGCATTTCTGGATCCTGAAAATTTCACTATGCTCTGCCTAAAACCCAATCACATCCATGTGCAGAAGATGGAGGCAGAAGGCAAATCACCAGACAATGCCACAGCGCAGTATTTATGCAACCACATGTTAATGCCCACAGCACACAGAGCCAGCACTGCACAAATCTGAGCTTCCTTCGCTTAAACAGGAGCTGCCAGTAGAGCAACAGCCACATTAGCATCCTTTGTAATCCACAAGGACATATGTCATTGCATCAGTTCGGTTTTGGAAAGATGTCAAAAGAAAAGGTTACCTGCAAAATTCAGGGTTTATTTTTGTCCTACTGCAATACTATTACTTGCACTCCCGCAGCATTTAGAAGGGATGGCTTACGGCTCACACAGACTGGCAAAATGAAACAGGAATGAAACAGTAAGTTTTTTCAAATATTCATTTTTGACATTCCACAAAACTAATGCAAGTTCCAGGCAAACAGAATGGAGCCTTTCCAGGGTAGCGGTGGATCAACAGAAAACAAGCTCTAGGCAATAGATGAATCTACACTATCCGTTTTGGTGCTTGCTACCCTGCGAGTGCCTGAAGTACAACCCCTTCATTCAGGTATTTCACATTAATACTGCACTCTAACTGCTGAAAAGGTGCTGTCGCTGTAAAAGCACTCTAGCCACCCATTACAAAAAGATGTATGTGCTGACTGCCATCTTCTTGTTTACCAAATACGTTATAAAACTAGCATGAAAAACATGTTTATTACCTGAGTTAGAAACATCAAGAGAAAATTATTCATTGACCAGAAATTTTCACTTAATCTATCCAGAACAGATTGTAGAAGGACAGACCCAAACAAGCCATATTTGACACAGATAGATTAGACAGATGGTACAGTATGGTGTAAGGGGGATTTGTGCTTGCTTGACTTTGACATGGCTGAGTGACTTATTAATTGCAGGCACAGAAGAGTTATGCTGGGTATTTTACAAAGATTTAATGCCTATTAAAACTTCATACCATTCAAAACTATCATGCGTTCTGTACAACAAAATAGGGATTGTTTTGCAACTTAATTCTGTTGCATGCTTTTCAGAGCCTATCATGATGTATTTCAATATAAAATGGATATAGGCAGCATGAATACTAGTGCTATACTGTTCCAGAATCTTTTTGCAACCTGTGAATTTATGCAAGAACAGGGAAATTAACTGAGAGATGAATAGAAATCCTGATTTAAAATTAAACCTCTGAATTCCTGAAGGCTGCTGAAAGCCTCCAACTTCAAAACGAAGGCGCTCAGCACAAGAGCCCTCTGTATTCATCTGCTCACTTCGCCCGTGGCTGCTATCAGATCCTCTCGGGACCCTGGCAAAGCACAAGATTAAAAGATGTTATTGCAGGGAATACAGGAGGGGGTGATACTCAAAATCACTATCACATTTCTGGGGACTGTCCAATCCCACATTAACACTGGGAGCCCGTACATATGGTGATAACAGCAACGCTGAACACACGACACTGATTTAAAACAGGTCATTTCCCCTGAAGCTTATTATACCTTAGAATAAGCACTTCTGGCACCTACTGTAAACATCACAAGTCACATTCAGCATTGGTGCAACTCTATGGCCTTAAGCATACGCATACCTGGATGGATTTGCTGTGTTAGGAGAGCTGTAGTGTCAAACGATAGCACTGGATGCAGCAAAGCACAGCACTTCTCCAAAGCAGCCAAAGCCAGAACAAAGAATCGTACGGGTGTGGGTTACAGAGCGGGAGGGGAATCAGGAGAGCAGGAAATTACAGAGTGCCTCAGACATTCTCCACACGCCAATGGTCGCCAGCTATCGCCTTACCTCCGAGGCGTACCCAGCTAGATACCAGGGCTGTCATTTCAGGGGACAAAAATGACTCCTTACTCACAGTCTCCTCCTGATGCCAAATGATATCACCTCCCACTCCAGCCAGCACAAGGGGAGAGTCTAAGCTCTCATATACAGGTGCCAGTCAGGAGAAAGACTCAACCGCAGAAAGGTTATTAGCTAAAAAGGAGCAGCCATCATCAACTGTCCAAAACGAGAGTCAATCATTTAGAGGAGTAAATGAACAAATGAGGTAACTGACTGTGGATTTGTGGAGACGGATACTCACGTTACCTTTTTACCTCCATTAGTGTAAACCCTTTCTCTGCTGACTTTTGCCACTGAAAGCTAGAAAAGCTCCATGTGCGGTTCGCTCTTGCTAACAGAAGGCACAACCGCTGGATACCAAGCGCCCCTGTGACACACAGACGCGCACACACACTCTGAACTGGCCAGAGCACACAGAACAGCACCTGGGGAGAGACAGCGGTTCCTGCACAGAGCGCCAAGAGCAGAAACAACAAATTAACCGTTTCAACCGATGAGTTAAAAATTAGCCTCACCATCACCCTTTTAGCAAAAGAACTAGCAGAAAATATCAAAAGTAATGCTTTTACCCCCGCAAAGTAACAATCTCTGCAAATGCTCTATACACCCCGTTTGAGACAAAACAGCACCGAGATTCAAAACCAGAGTAACTTTCTCACCTGCAGCATAATGCTAGAAGCCTAATTTTTACAGGTGTTAGACACCAACAACTCCCATCAAAATGAATTGGGTCTCCGATGCTCCAAGCCTAAGGCACAACCGCCATCTCTCTCCTTTCGTTGACCTGAACAATTTACAGTTTACAGCAGCTGAGTCTCCAGCATGGGGTTTTCAGGACCTCTCACCCTGCCGAGGCTTTCTGAAGGCTCAGAGAGTTGGAGCAGGCAGAATGGGATTGTTACCTTCTCTACAAGTCCAGGTAATTCCCACAAAGATTTTCACCAATAAAAAATTACATCCATCAGTATTTTTTGTTTTCTGCGAATCAGATGGGAAAGTGGACACACTTGAAGCCACGCCACAAACATGCCTGGGACAAAACATCCCCAGGAGAAGAGGGGCCCCAAGAGAATCAGGTGGTCACAGGGCTATGCAGGAATTCTCTAGCCCCATGAATGCTGCTAGGGCTTTTTTCTGTCTTTTTTTTTTTTTTCCCCCCTCCTTTTTTTCCCCCAGATCACATGGCACCTGAGCACACGTGAGCCCGCGCTGGCCCAGTGCCGGGCAGTGCTGCCCTGGGCAGAGCTCAAGGGCTGGCTGCTGCACCACTCGCCGCGCCGCACCGTTCGACACCCCAGCACAGAGAAAGAAGGCTGTCTCGTCTCTGTACTGGCAACTCAAATGTCTACCACAATCCGAATTTCTTTACTCTGATTAACAAATGAAGACACAGTCAAATTTGCCTTCAGATACCCATGTAAAGATTAGGAGAAAAGAGGTTCTGGATCAGCAAAATCTAGGGACGTTTTAGAAGCTCTGTAGGAATTACAGCTTGGGACTGCCTGCTCCTTGGGCAGATTTTCTTTCATGAAGGCTAGCACAGCTCCCCCTCCTTCCTCCCATTTGAATCTATTAATTTAATCAAAGGTGGTTTATGAGCAAGTTGAGGAACAAGGGATCTGCAATTTAACCATACAGAAAACAGCCAGCCACAAGTCTAAACAACATTATATATACATTTTTTTTCCTCTCCAGAAAAAATACCAGCATTCTTATTCACAGAATTTTCAATTTTGTTCACCTTTACAAAGCTGGTCTTGATTTTAAGCTATTTCAAAAAGTCAAATTTGTTGCGGTCATAAAAATCAAGTTATTTAGTGTAAAGGCCATTGTTTCCACCCTTGAAGTACATCTCTGTCAGTCTGGCAAGTATCAGCTTGCCGTAGTGTTTAGGCTGCACCAAGTAAGCTGGTATTTTACCAATACTTGTAATTTTATAGAACAAGTGAGGCTATTTCAGAATGGCAAAATGCCCTAGCAAAATGACCTTCACAAGAACGTCTCATGGCAATCATGTAGATTGCAGTTAAGAAAAAATGGGGAGACAGAAAAATAGCTTAGAAGGCAGGTCCCAGTCCGACGGGGCTGAAACGCACGCTGCGCCGGAGCCCAGGGAGGAGCCTTGTTTCAAACACAGCAGTTTTCCCAAGGCAGCTAATGGATCTGTTCGTAAGTCTTTGCAGCGCAAGTCTAAGATTTACGCAGAGTCCTTTGGTAGCAGAGCACACATGCTCGCCCAGCCATTTACTGAAACTGCTTTTCTCACTAGGATTGAATCACGGAGTCTCAGGAAAGAAGGAATGGGAACCGATCGTAAAATAAGTCTCCCAAGATCTGGTTTACGTTGCTAAAAAACTAAGTGTATGTTAATGAAAAACGAGCGCTGAAGCCAAGGTCCTTCAAGCTATTTCAGCTACTTTTACTTTTGCATACACCAAAAGTCATTTAAAAAAAATTCAAGACTGCTGCAGCAACTTGGGCAAATACTGGCGAGCTCATGAGGACCACTACTTGCCTGTAGATACCATGTGCCACCACACACTCTTGCAAACAGCATTTAGAAATGAAAGTCTAACTGAATAAAACTGAATTAGACAAAAGATGCTGGGGATGTCAGAGAATGGTGAAGCTGGTACATGACAGGAGGCATTAGGATCCATCACTGACAACGGGAACGTGCTATCACATATTCATGGAAATGCACAACCTGCAAAGGTATACTAGCCAGGGCTGACGCTGTTCAGCTGTCGTCTTCTTCCATGATAACTAAAACCTAACACAGAGAAGAATGAGAATTAAGTTATTAGGGAGGCCAGCCCTGTGGTTACAGCCTATGAGTGTGTTTTGCTCAGATAACACTGCCAGTGTCCAGAATTTAATCTCTTCAGCATGTTACTGAATTAAAACAATGCACTTAACTGCTTGTCCAAGTAAGCACTAATGTGGCATTAAAAGTACGTCAACATCTTTGTATTTAAAGTGATTAATAGGACTCAAGTAAAGACATTACGACGGGATACCAACAGCCTGCGAGTCTGTTCTTTGCACAACATACTGCACACAAACCACTGACATACACTGCACACACATTAGCGTTACCTTCCAAAGTCATGCTAAATTCTACCTGGCTTACTAAAGGAAGGGTAATAAGTAACAGATTCATTTCTGTATATATTCAAGGCAAAAAGCCACCCTGAGCATGAATGCAGGCACAAGTATTAGGTCTCAGGGACCTGAGGCAAACAGACATGCTTAAGTAATACCAGCTCCGCTTACATCAACAGGTGATCTGGTCATGAGAAAAATCACTGGCTAATTTAGAGACCCTGAACAGCAACCAGAGGCCACTGTAACCAGGACCAAACTGTGTGGGCTAGGTGTCCGACCCAGCCGTGGTTTTTTTCCTGGTGTTTCACCTGTGACTGCAACTCAGCTTGATCACGCCCCTGTGGGCTTACACGCTTTGGGCTTTATTTTGGTTAGAGAACAAGTTTGGTGAGTGTAAAGCTGTGACCAGAGAAGTATGGCTTGGTGCCAGGATAGGTGGGAGAACACAGAGGGACACCTCCTCTTTCTTGGAGCACCTCTAAAGGTGGGAACTCCAAAGCCAGCTGCTGGGGCACGGAGGGAAAGTGCTAGCACTGCTGAAGTACCGCGATTCCCCTGCGATGCAGCCAGACAGACTGACGACACAGAGATTTACCGTGCCTCTACACTTACCACCAGCAGACAATCTGACAGCACACGTCATCCAGTCCAAAATGGCATTTCTCCTGGGGTAAATCCAGGACAAGCCCGTTACGCCACATGTAATAGCATCAGAGAGCAAAATCATTCCAGTTTTGCCTTGCTGGGATCCACCCTGGCCAAGTATGAGCAATCGCCAGCCAGCAAACACCCACCTCCGCGCCCCAGCAGCACGAAGCAGCAGGGCAGGGTGCTCTGCGCTCGCTGGGGAGTGGGGCCAGGCGGAGGGCTGGGATGAGCCCTGGACACTCTGGGGCCTGATGCCCAGCCTTGCTGCGATGAGCTGGCCCCTCTCTGCCTCAGTTTCCCTGTTCCAGAGAAGGTCAGTAATGCCTGGCAGGCTGGCAAAGCCTTTGTGAAACACAGCTGGGGAACGCACAGCAAGTGCTCCAGCCAGCCATCACACAGCTGGGGACTGTGGGGAGATACCCTGCTCCAGTCTTCTTCTCCAAGAGGACTGCAGCTCATAATGGCTCACCATCAGAGGGATTTTCAGCCAAATGCAACTGGTTCAACTGAAGTCAAGTTGATCAATGAGATATTACTGCTGGTCTCCTCCCTACCCATAGAAGCCAGGCTAGAGCACAGGACAGAAAAAAGGATCTCTCTTCACTTTGCACTTCAAAGGCAATTAGAAGAACAGTACTCCCATCACTCACCTGGACCAACAGGATTATATGGACAAATTATATTTTCTTTTACAGCAGATGACAATTCAACCCCTTATTTTGGCTAAACAGTGTTTGTTGAAAGCCTTTCTGGACTTCATTTCCATGATAAAAGGTGTGCATTGTTTGGCTCCTTTCCTTGCCTCCTAACATCATTAAGACGACATTCAAGCCACACAACAAGTACATTTCCCCCCCCCTTAAACATACAATGGTCATTGCTCTTTGTTTGTCCTTTATTTCACCCTAGAGGAAATTCTCTGTTCCAATACATCTTTTGTTGATGGCAAGTTTAAGGAAATAATTGTGCTGAAATGGTATTTTATTATTAAATTTTACATTAGTTAATGTACAACAACACTGGGGGGGGGGGTGGTGGATAAACACCTGCCTTTCATTTGTGCATTCTTATAGCATGTAGGCTGAGGATCAGCACTAAGTGCACACATTTGAACTTGCCAAGCCCTTGATCCTCCCACCAAGCTCAATCACACAGATTGCATCTACCCTTGTAAGTGGCCTCCCAAAAGGCAATTAGTGGCTTGCTACAATTTTCAGTCCTCCTGCCACAAACACACAGGGTTGAACCCACAGCCTCCAGAGAGGAGGCAGGTCTTTCGTACACCCACTGAAGAGGGTGCTGCCTCTACCCAAGTTGCTGTTACACATCCATTTGCATCAAAGCCAGAATCAGTCTTGCCCTGATAAAATTCTGTGAATGCAGTTTTCTATTTTAAAACCGTATTTTCACGTTTGCATTCCTTCTGGTCCCTCATTTCCTCCATGTGATTTCAGATACTCTTCACTTTCTTTTGATCCATTTCCTGCTTCTTTCTTTCTCCCACCCACTTGTACTCTTTGTTCAACTGTAACAACAGATTAGAGCTGAAGAAACAGGGGTGAAGAAGCCTCGGCTCAACTCCTACATAGCTCCAGCCTTGGGAGCGAACCTTTGACACACTGAATATTTAACTTCTCTGGTGAAACCAATGAAAGAATTCCTCTATTCACAGCTATTCCGAACGTCATAGAGAAGGCTTAATATTTGAATATTGGAATTGTAATAGCAATTGCAAAAGGAATGGCCTATTTTAAGCAATGCACTGACTTTATGGGTGACTTACAATCATGGCACTGTAATACAGTGAGAGGCAATCAAAGAAGAGACTGTGATACAGTCAATTTTGTGCACAAGGCTTGCACTTTCCACGCCGTTTTAGATTCTGCACGAAACAGAGTTGGGGAAATTTATCGTAGTCTCAAACAGAAACCACCATGCAATGCAGCAAAAGCATAAAATTAGTAATTGTGACAGATTCTCAACACATCCAGCTGCTAAAACCAGCCAGGTGTTACCTCAGGCGACAGCTAAAAACGGGGCTAGGAGGTAGGCGCACACTGCAGTGTGACTAACTGGGACAATAGCTCCTTTCTTCCTCATCCCTCAACAGTCCTTGAAATTAAAATAAAAAAAAACAAACCAAAACCAACTCCAACTCCACAGTTAAAATCAACTATAGGCTTGTATAAAAATTCTCTCAGCTGCATTTCTTCTGGGTTTTGTTTGGTTTCTTTTTGCTATGATATTCAAATTACAAAGCCTTCACCCCCTTTTTGTTGACGCTACAGATAGCCTTTAGCCTTCATTCTAAAACCGGTAACTCTGGAAGAAGCCCAGAAGTTTTGCTCTTTTCCCCCTCAGGAAAATACAACTTTTAAACAACATACTGTCAGACACGATGCTAACAGTAACGATGCTACGGACCGCGCAGATCAGTCCCGCTGCACTTCCTGGAGGTCCCGTGAGGCCGGTTTGCATGGCTACCAGGCTGCCAGTGGCACGAAATAACTCAGCACCAATAGACCTAGGAAAATTCTTTATTGTCAGAGTCCTGGCTCCACTAGCAATAAATCAACATCAAAACAGGCCAAGTGCCAGTCATCCAAATGCAAAGACTGCAGCATTTCCCCCAGCACGTCACTTTTTCTGGAAATGGGCTCATCAGTCCTTGCTTGTATGAGAAACCCAAGTCCCAGGCAAGACTTAGTGGGTCGCTCCACTGATACAGTATCAGTGCCACAGAAGCAGGAACCAGCTATTAACAGAATTACTTCACAGTATTACAATTAAGAACAAAATAGGCTGCAACAAGTTTGGATGCTAGGCTGTTAGGCTTTAACCTCTAACAGCAGAGCATTTTTCAGATGTAAAAATTAACAGTAGTTATCTTCAACAGAATCCTGGCAAGCAGAGGTTCAGGCACTTTCTTCTGCTGTGACCCCACATTTGTGTGGCTCCAAATATGTGAAAAAAAAAACCCCATCTGTGACCCTGCTCAAAAGCATCAGAGCCTCCCAAACCCACCATAACCCCCTGATTCAGAAACGACCCCGCCAGCAAACAGGGTGCTCTCTCTGGCAAGTCACATCATGTCTCCAAGACAGCTCACTGATTTCTCAGAGTAGCAGCAAAGGGTTTTCTAAGTGATCCTGGGGAACAAATTCCTAAGGTGCAATATTCAAGGACCATGTACCAGCACAAGAAATGTTTGCATTTAGAAGCAAAACCCAGTAGCCATCTAGCCTCTGATTTCTGATACACTCTGAAGTCTTGACTTGAAAATTGTATTCTGCCTGGATAACTGATGTGAATACCGCAGTCTTTTCCTGCAACTTATGTCTGAAAGCCAGCCGATCTGGAAGTGCTAAAACCATGGTCACTGCAGTTTCAGCACCCACCAATCTTCTGCTTGGCACTTCCCAAAGGCAAACTGTGCCCTTCAAGTTGGCTGAAGAAAAGAGTTCCAGTACTCTGAAGAGAAATGCCTGGATACTCCAGGCAGTAGTTAATACAAGTCAAAACCAGAACGGACAGATTTTTAAAAGGAACAAGAATGTATTGCTCCTGATGACAACGAATATGGGAAGCTTTCCTTAATTTTAACAAAATAATCAAGGAAGGGGGCTATGTATAAAATATTCCTGTCTGCTACTATACACTGAGGCCAACTCAGAGAAAGAGAAATTAAGTGGTACATTTCACCAAAGTTAAATATTTTTCACTATACAGGTAACTTGAGTACCTTCTGTTTCGGGAAAACAAGATTATCATTTTTTAGGACACTGGAACAAAACAAATGAGTTTGCTACTTGCAAGAGCAATTCAACCAAAATCTTCAGGAACACTCACTGGAACCACGCTCCATGTTCCAAAAACGGTGACTAGAGAGTTGCCAACATCCCAGCCTCAGCCCGCTGCAGTGCCACTGTTAGCGCCTTGGCACAAACATCTCATTGCTGGAGAAAACAGCTCAGCCAGAGTTAGAAAGGTTGGGATCTCAGTATACTAACACAAAGCACAGACAACACATGCTGGGAAGTTAAATGTGCGAGTCTGCCTCTTGCATGGTCAAGAGGTCCAAGACCTGGATCTTACACAACAAAGCGTAAGTTCACACTGGGATGGTGTTCCCCACCTCACCCAGCAGGTCCTGAACTCCTTTGCCAAATCGGACCCATGAAGATAAGGGTCAGACAGAAATACAACAAGAGCTACAACCTGATACCGACGCACATGCTCCCTCAAGATCTATCAGGTTTATACTGCAAATACTTCTGACCAGTGTGTGAACCACTGTGAGGCACAAAGCAAATTCAAAATACGGTTTGTTATTACAGTAATATTTGCATAATAGTTACTTATATATATTATAAGCATAGTTTCAGGACAGTTAGCCCGAGGTGAATCTCCCATCACTTTAATCCTTTAATAACATGCTTGGAATGCAATTTGGAAATTCCCCTCTGATAAAGCCGTCATGCTGCCCGCATAGTGACCATTTCTCAACATTCGTTACTGTCAAGCATTTTAGTCTTTCAAAATTGCAACATTTTGATCAATCCACAAAACAGAACCTTAAAAATACATACAAAATTATTTTTGTCCTTATTTTAGACATTTGCATGCCCTCCTATCTCCCTTCAGAGCATCAAGTGATATTACAGCCAAGCTACTAAATATCAGAAAGGAGATGCATTTATATCAAAAAATACATAAAACTTTTAATGGTAAGACTGCTACAGGCGCCAATCTAATTGAGTTTGCCGAAAATTAATTTCAGGCCCAAAGCTCTTCCAAGGCTCCTTGGCATCCTGCCACAGCTTATGACAACCAGAAGTTAAAAATGAAAACAGCTGCACTACCGTTAAAGGCACCCTGGGATAACGTGGACACGCTGCTCTGCAAATTGCCCTTAAGGTGACATATAGGTTCATCGGCCCACGCCAGGAATCTGAGGAACTTTGCGACTCTTTGAACTCTCACAGCAAGCCGAGCCACTGCACCCCCAAGTGATTCACATTATTTTCTGCTAGTCAGCAACAGCTGTAGAAACATCTCTAAAATGGTTGGCATGCCCTCCGCCAGCTCAGTGCTCCACCTATCACTGGTATGTCCATGTGGTCCTCACCTGTCAGCTCTGCTTCAGCAAACAGATCATCAGGTCTTCACGGGGTTTCTTTTCCACTTGTTTAGAAGAAGATCCTAGTTAAAGCAGTCAAGCTTCTGGTTTACCTCAACCTATCAGCAATAAATATCTAAACAAGCATCTCCAGATCCTGCTATACCCCTACCGCGTATCTAAATGCTGATCTTTGTACACACGCTCCAGCAGCATAATCTCACTCAGGATTTACTGCCCGATTAGGATTACTTAGACTAAAAACACAGATAAGAGCTATGTGCTCCCTATCACTCACACCTGCCCACCACAAGGGCAGCATCATTCTTCACTCCTAGAGCTACTTACCAACATTTTGGTATCTTTTCACATTTTTTACAATCCTTACGTTTCTCAATGGTTCAGAAATGTAACTCAGCAACGTAAAATTATCTCAGATATGTTCTTCTGTGTATGTTTATATGAAGATGATTTAAAACCTCAAGCAACAGACTGTGATGATGTAAATCAGCACAGCTTCACATGCTGGGACGTAGAACCTGGTATAACTGGGGATTCAGATCCTTCATTCTTAAGCATCACAGAGAAAGAAAAAGCATAATACTGTAATAAGAATAAGCATAGGAGGCCCCTCTTTTCTTACTAAACAAAGCAAAGAGTGCAGTTAGGAGTTTCCTTACTGATCTGGCAGAGAGTATAGATCATTACTACATTACAGTTACTTCAATACTTGTTTGGAATTAAAGAATGCCTTTAATTCTTTGTGGTGTATGTTTAACTCAAAGTCATCTCATCTTATTTGTCTAGCATACAATGGGAACAGATCTCTACAAAAAGCCTACTTCCCCCATCTTGCAGCTCCTCAAGGCAGTTTAACTTATTACTAGCTGTTATTCAAATCTCTTACATAAACTCTGCAATTTCTGGAATTTATTATGCCTCCTAATACACAGAAATAATCTGAAGGTGTACAAAACCAAAAAAGCCAAAGCTCAGTGAAACTTGATTGCACTGAATTTGTTTTTACTTTACCTCTATTTACCTTTTACCTGAGTTTTATGCAAGCATCATTGCTTGGAGCCAGATCCTGACCAGCAATAAAGCTACTTTACACACTCCAGCGATGGGAAGCTGCAAAGCTGGCTTACCGGGCCAGCTGGGGTCAGGGAATCCCTTCGTGGTGCAGAGCGGGTGGATCTGGTATGCCACATCCTCTCCCAAAACAAACCTTGGAGCATAACCACTGTGCCCCACTTTATCCTGAGCCGGTGCAACAGCCTTCCTTTCCTGATGTGTTGCAAACCAGCATAACGTAAATCAGCCCTGCAGCTGGTGCTGCTGCTACTGTACAACAGGCTGTGTCTCCTCCCCACACAGAACCTCAGGGACTGTGGCACAGGGGACATAAAACTGCTCTTCCCCAAGCACAGGCCATATGGACCTAAATACTGGGCCCAGACATTTCAGTTCTGGCACAGGCACAATGAGAGTTACATCTTGTGGTCCCCAAGAGCTAAACTGATCCTTGTAGTGCAGACCAGAAGCTGACAGGTATTTTCCCACCAAATGAAGCAATCCCTTTGCCTTTTAAAAAGTGCAGCTCATCACTTGTCCTGAAATCTGCATGCACTAAAAGGTCATGACTTACAGTAGCCCAGACTTTTTGTTCTGAACCTCATTATTCTGTAACATTTCCACTTTTATTTTTCCTTTTACCGAGTTCCTTGACCAGGTCCCCGCAGCAATGCAAACAGGCATCCAGGGAACAGTTATTTCAATCTGTACTTTCCTACAGCAGATTTCCACCAGGGCTAAACAAAACCACCTGCTGACTCAGTGTATTACAACCTTGCTCCAAACGATCAGCCACCCCAGCCCCCGCACTTTCCTCACACTATCCCATTTAGAAGCTAACTCATCCTCTTTCCGTAAGAAACTAATTTAGGCATCACAGGTTTTAAGTTTAAATGGCTTATGCCAGCGACTAAAGCTGCACAATCAGATTCTTCCGTTGACAAATTTGACGCAGGGACAACAATCAAATTTGTTTATTTTTACCCTTAAATAAAACCATATACGGTCTGCAGTGGTAAACCGCTGTTCATTTTAATATCCAAATACTGATTGTTTGCATCCAGTGTCTTGTGCCAAAATCCCGTCACCGACAACCAGTCCCGGCATGTCTGAGGCTGCTGAACTCATTTATCTCTACCTTGATGCTTCCAGACAGTTCAAGAGGCATTTGAAGACACTACTACTAACCTACACTCAGATAAAAATCCATCCCTTTTCTCATTCAGATAACAATGGATGTTATATAAACAGCTTTCCTTAAGCTGGGATTGCGGGGTTTGTGCTTCACTTGTATGGTTTTAATACAGCTTTTCTGTTCTCACCTGCAGTCCTATCCTGCCTTCAGCTAAAGACTTGAGGGACCTCAACATTCTTCAGATGCAAATGGAATATATTACCAAAAAAAAAGAAAGAAAAATCCCTCTGAACCCTCAGTCAATAATCCATTTTTAGGCAAGAATTTGTGCTAAAATGAGGTAAGTGATAACTTTCCAGATCTCCTGTTATCCAGAGTACTATTTTAGGGAGAGTGTGACTGCATTCACGCTTGTCGCATAGTCCTGCTTCCAATCTCCTGGCAGATCCCCAGCACATTCCAGTATTTAATGCACAACGCTTGTTGGGATGCAGTCCCACTTATCTCCCAGACACATTGACTAAGACTTTCCCACCATAAACTGACCCACCCTTCAAGCAGCAAGAGGTCACTTAGTACAATCAGCCTTCAAATGAGAAAAACAATCAGGAAAAGCTTCTCTGATGCCAAAAAGTCAGAAAGAATAAGATGCAACATGCTCCAGTGTTAGTTTTATCAAAACTTAAAGACTGCAAGACAGATTTTCAGCTGGTGCAAACCAGCATAGGTCCACCCAAGTCAACCAAATTTTTTTCAGGCTCAGAATCTGGCCTCCTAAAAGTATTTAAAATTACAGCAAGAACATGAAACTCTAAAAAAGAGGTTAAAAATAAAAAGTTAACCATTGATCCATTCACCCTTGACTATCCTGAAACTGTAGAGAATTATTTATAATAGTATTATGCCCAGAAAAAGACCACAGTAATTTAAGTTACAAAAATAAAGCAAATGCAAAACTAACGAGGCTATCTTCACCACTTATGGACCCTACCTGGCAAGGAACACCTGTTAAGGTGAACTGCAGCATGGTGCTTTAAAGCCCATTTTTTTCCCCAGCTCATCATCTCTGAGCCAGGCTGACCAAAGGACCGTTCCAACTTCAAGAGATGCAGATCCTGTATTTTTTGAAAGTTCAGGCACCCAAAACCAGTGTATGCTGCTCAACTCCCTTGCTTTCCTATTTCGTACAGTTTAAGTGGCAGAGGAAATAAGATGACTAGCTTTCCTGACTTCCTCACTAGACTCCCACATGATACAGGGTCTACTGGATGATCCTCCTCTATCAAAACGCCCACTGACTTCCATGAGGCAGATTTAGGCCCGAAGTACCCTTCTAGAAGCACCGAGGCCAGTCATTTGCTAGCGAGAGGCAAAACCTGCTTTCTCCAAGCACAGACTAGAATGATTAGTTTCATGCTGCATTCCAGTGCTGCTATAAATGTATATGCCACTAAGCATACTGGAGCCACAAGCTACCCACCAGTGCAGAGCTCTCCATCTGCAGAGACTGGCTACAGATCACCCTTAAACACTTTAACTAAATATTTGTTTACTAAGAGAAAAGTCAGTGAAAGCCGTTGGGAAGAAAATCTCGTAATTAGTTTAGCTACAGACAAAAGCCAACACTTTCAAACGCAGACGCCCAAACTAAAACCTGTGGGCGTTAAAATAAATTTATCTACATTAGGTTAATTTAGATACAGCAGGCAGCACCTTTTCCTTTCTACGCCAAAAAAACAGAGGAGCTACTTGCTATAATTAGCTGGAGTATTTGTGGTGTCTAGGCACTAAGCAAAACTGATTCAGTAAGTGGAAAAAATAAGCATTTGGTCATACTGCACAAAACTATATTTTCTACTCTGCATTAGTGACTGCAGTAACCACAAATCAACCCCACTGTAAACCAGGCTCTAGAGCTGCCCGGTCAGCCAGCGCCCACCGTGCCGTAAGAAACAATATATACCGACAGCTTTCTTGCCTTTAGAAACACAAGGCTCCCTTTCATCATGTAAAAGTAAGAATCCAAAGCAGATACTCCATGCCATTCTCTAATAAATCAATCAACAGAACGACAGGATTAATTCAGGATCAAATGGCAGTGACTTACAAAAACAAAAAATGCAGATCCCAATTACCGCTTGGTGGTAAGAAGTCCCCACAACGCCTTGTAGAAGACCTTGACCACGTACTTGGGACTGTAACACTACTGGTGGCTGAATCCCACAGTGAAGACTAAAGACCTCCCAAAGATGCCTATTGGTCTGGCTTGGGAGAAATTTCTGCCCACTATCAAATTCAGCAGGCAGTATAACCTTAAAACATCGGGGCCAGGCTTCCGAGAGGAGCCTCTACGCCACCCCAGAGCACCTCCCACCCAGCCCACTGCCTTGTCCCAGCCAGCACCCAGCCACTAACACCTCCAAGAAAGTGGAAAAACAGAAAGTAAAACTCCACAAAATTCAGGGTGGAGGGTGATCCTTCCTGACCACTACAGGCATCCAACTGAAGCCCTGAGCCGTGAGATTTTAGCACAGTCATTATCTTAATGTGATGCTGTGTTTTAAGAAATCTCAAGGCAAACTTAATAAAAGAAGACAGAATGAAAGGTCTGTAGCCCCTATGGACTAAGGCCAGAAAGGATCACAACCACCGCCCATTCAACCACTTTCTATAGTGGTACTGCACAGATGAAGCACAAATGCTGTACTCGTTAAGTTGGCTACTTCAAGTACATTAACTTATGCGCCATTCAATCATGTGGGCAACGAAGCCCATTAGGTCTGCATATCTTCATCTCTGATTACATCTTCCACCAGCTGAATAAAACCTTTTTAACTAGGTATACACTTATGTATCTTCACAGAACGGACATCCTGCACACACCCTCCTATAGACCCATTTACACGGAGCACTAGTGACTGCCCGTCTCTGACCCCCGCCCGTTTCAGGGATCATTCCACTCTTGCAACTGTGTTGAGTCATGATTAACAAAACCAAGCCCAGTGGTCACTTAAAAAACCTGAACTGTCAGTCAATCCCTATTCCTTTCTTAAAAATAAACCTAACAAAAAACCCCCAAAACCTTGGTTATTTTCTCTTTGCGAGTATTTTTCAATGGCAGATCCACAGTTTCTCCAATTACTTGCAGAAGCATTCTTGTTTCATGTTCTTACAACTAAATTAACTCCAAGCAGTATGACTTTTACAGAGAAAGAAAAATGGTTTCCTCTTGTGTACAGCTGTGGATACGTGAACAAAAATCCAAAAACATCATTCCTGAATGTATTCCACAGATCATGGCCATATTGCTCAGCAGGTGTAACTTCAGGATCTGACCATTTCTTCTGCAAAGAGAACAGCCTATGTTTGGAACCCCAGCAAACAGAAAAGTTACTTAATTTAGAACATTTACCTGTGAACAGTTTCATAGCAGCATATTTTTAGATCTATGAACAGAGTATTAATGGCACACCTCTCCTGTTCCAACGGCATGACTGGTATGGCCAGCTAGGCTATTCGTAGTATCTAACAGGTGTGTGTTAGCATCTGTTGGCACACAATTTTCACACCGAGTGGCTCTTTTGTTCAGTTCTTGCTGCCCTCTGGATGTGAGGGGTTGCTGAATAAATCAAACCAACAAACCATTTCTTTTTAAAGTTCTAATGCTTAGCACATTCAAAAGATTGCAAAATAAAAATGACGGCACAACAGCATAATACGTATCTCTGGTGGCAGTGGTGACATGCCAAAGACATTTCTGGTGTGCTAAAACAACATGCAGCTTGGAAGAAAGAAAAAAAAAAAAAGTTTGTGCAATATATTAAGAGACTAGCGGGAGTAAAGTGAAAAGACAGGAAAAAGTAAGGACATCCTGAAATTTTCACCCTTCAACAAGAAAAAAATACTTACAGAGAAGGGGCTGAGAAAAATGTTAATGGTGCTGAAACACAACAGCTCAAGATACTCCCCAACCTTAACGTGACCTTGGCCATAGGAAGATGTATACAATCCCGGAACACAAAGATTATAGAATTGGCTTATATCTTTTCCCAATCACATACATTTCACTGCAAGTAGAAATAACCCTTTCAGACACAACTCCACCCTCCCAAGCCATCTTTCTCAAACAACTGTAAAATCTATTATGAACACAATCATCGGCAAACAAGACATATGAAAGCTTTTTTTCATGCAAAACCGGGCTTTTTAATGAGGAATGGACAGAAAGAAAAAAATTTGATCTGAGATTAACAATATATGAAAGAAAAAAAAAAGCTGGACAAAATAGAAAAAAAGCTGCCTGTTTAAATATATAGAATTGATCTATATCGCTCTGTTAAAGCTGTTAAATGAGTTGAGATCTACTAGGCATAAAAAAATTCCTTACATGTAGTGTCTCTATAACCCTTTTTCATTAAAGGAAAGCAAAACCTCCAAAAATGCAGCTGTAACTGCTGCAACATTGTATTCATGTTCATTAGAAAAACAAATTCACAACAGATCATTTTAAGAGTAATAATAAAAGTCTGACAAATGAAAACCATATGTGGGAAAAAAAAAACAAAAAACCAACAAACCACCACCACCACTGGGGAAAGCGGCCTTCAATGCAGTCTCTTTGCAGAACACCGATTATACCTCGGTGCCATTTGACAGTGCACACATTTCAGCTCCACCATTCACTTCACCAGGCGAGCCTTACTTGGTGGTAACAATCAAATTCAAGGTAACTTCTACGGTGTAAATACACTAGAAAGCAAGAGAAGGCAACTAGATGTTCACATTTAATATCTCTAGGCTAGATTCCCACTGGTTTAACCTGGGAAAGTTGCCATGAGCTTAAGCAGAGGTAAGGGTCCAACGTACTGGCAAACTGGCCAGCTACGTCAGTCAGGAACGGGAGCGAGCTCCTATGTCAGAAAAGCCCTATATGGCTCTGCACAGTTTATATCATGGACCAGACCACTGGCCTGACCTCATCAGAAGTTTCCACAGCATGGTGTGCATCATGGACCTCAGAAAATAACCTGCACTGCCCTACTTCCCACCCCCTCGTTCAGCTGAGGGTCAAAAAGATGCAGGAGGTTGCTGGTGGCTCCTGGCTCTGACATAAGGCTGTCCAGCTCCCGTAGCCTGAGCACCACAGTTCGCAAAGGTCTTCCTAGAACCATGAAATGGCGAGCAGGAGGCCTGTGGTCAGAGATACCAGCCTGAACCAGATTTAGGAGCTGCCTCATGGGTCAATGGGCAATGATAAACTATTGTACTGCTTTTTAACTTGTGCCCAGATCAGATGACTAAGGAATTTAGGTGCCTACAGAGATTAACTGTCTAAATAACTTTTGCAGTCTGAACCTTAAACATCTGCATAAATACACTTTCTCATCTGTGTTCCAAAAAATATGTCCACGTACTCCTCGCTAATGAAATACAACGCTTATTTTACAAGTAATCCAACTACAAATATTAAATCGTGTAACTGACTCGCATTAAAAATAAATCCTTAGTCAAGTGACGTAATACGAATGAGCGTTACAGGTCCACCCAATAAATGGGGTTTAACTGATTAAATTTTATAAATGTTGAAGGAAAACAAAACATCTTTCATAAAATGGTTTGGTACGCCTACTTAAAAAGAGCTGTCGGAGAGACATGCAGCAGCGTTCTGGTCTCCATACATGTAGCATGAGCGTTTTGCCCCCTTCTCTGTTCCGGTTCTGTGTACAGGCAGAGTTCAGCAATGCACAGTTAATTCCAAAAGCTGCAGGATTCACGCCACCATAGAGATGAAACAGCATCGGTAACGCTTTTTGCCACATAACTGCTGCAAGCTCCTGTTTCACCCAAAAATGCTGCATCCTGCTTTAGTGAATATCATTTACTGCACTTAACCTGCATTACAGAAAAACACAAAACAGGCTACTGTTCTATAACCTGACCTCTTTTTTAATACTAAGTTCATGCTACTGCATGAAGTAACAAAATATTGCCTACCTATTTTATTTATTGCCTGCCTAGCGCTGGTTGTGACACATTAGTGAGCCTGCTAGTCCATCCCCATAGCCCTACAACCACTGCTAAGTCATGTAGGCATCACAACAGCCATTTCTGTTTTACCGAGAAACAGCGAGAAAAAAGAATGTCACTAGATAATAAAAATCCTTTAGAAATTGCATCTAGCTGCCATCGCCCACCCTTCCCGGCTCTTTATCCCACACCATTTTCAACTCCTCTCTCTCCCTCCAGAGGCTTCTGAGTATATGCAAGTCCTTCATCCAGCAGAGATTTCCTGCAATGGCCTGAGGAGTCACAGTCTCCCTTGACGCTTTCCCAGAGCTGGTATCTCTTTGAATAAATTATGCTACATGACCTGCCTCTCTAGCCCTTAGACTGGGCAGCATTGTTCCCCAAGATGTCTTTCAGCACAATAAATTCTCAGGGCTGAGTAACAGCGGGGTTTTTTTCTGAACTGGCTAGACAGTTCAATAGCAGGTTTCATAATATTTCTATCCTGTCAATAAAGGTCAGAGGCTGTACTGAACGCTCCAGATCTTGATAGTTTATGTTTATTCCCTTTTACAGCAATCCTGCGTCTGCTTTTGAATATTTAGCATTTATACCTATGGACAACGTCGAGCAACTGCAATCCAGAAATACAGATTGCTACTCACCTTCTTTAAACAAGAACACAATTTTACTCACAATTAAGACAGCAAAATTACAAAGGGGGAGCGAACGACTGAATTTATATTATCGCTCCAAGAGCAAAAGAATCAGCCTTAAAAGAGGGCTATCCACATAAAGCGTCAGAGCCCGGTGCCATGAACAAGGATTTTTCAGAGCTGCTGCAGTCTTACAGTACCTAGCAGGAGTCTGCCATATTTTTTTTTTTTTGTTAAAGCAGGCCTGTATCCCTGTAACCGCAAGAGCTGTCTTCAAGGGATGAGGGAACGGGGGCCAGCACCGTGCCTTTTAGCTGTGCACCGGCCCAAGGAGCACAAGGAGCCGGCACCGCGGCGATGAAGGCGGCCCGAGCCCCGCACCGCACCGCTCCGCGCCGGCACCACGCCGAGCTCGCCCGGCACAAAGCACCGCCGC